>JBBDGP010000119.1:0-600000 GCA_037952835.1 Lithobates septentrionalis | reverse complement strand
ACAGAGGCAGTAAGCCTACCGCTGATTATACCCTCACCAGTTTACCATCTGGTAAGCGGCCTCTTGTGTCTGTGCACCGGGTGTTCTCCCTGCTTTGACTTTTTGTCTGCCTGTCCAATCTTATTTCTGGTAAACAGATTTATTTGGTGTTTACATCCTATTTCCAAGGACACCACCCATTGCATGCTGCATGTCACTTTTTTCACGCCCCTGGATTTGCTACGCATTCAGGGTGCATTTATGATTTTCATGATTATTTTGTGTGAACACTCTCTCTTTTTTTGATTTAACATGTTTATGTCAGTATCACACTATGGTCTTTGTATTTTTATTTGATTAAACCTTATGTGGACCCGTTCTGCTGCATGAGCATGACGGATTCTGTCCATCTTGGAGTGCTCCTAAAGGCCCGGGCTGGGTTTTAAGCCATCTGTCTGACTTGGCTTACGTTCTGGTAAGCAGTTCACCACATAGTTGTTTTTCATTTTTCTTCACTTCATCACTTAGAAGACTTTACTGCATTATTCTGGACTTAATTGAATTTAATTTCACTGAATGTCAATTGGACTCATATTTAGCGCGGTTTACTTGTTTTTATTTATTCTGTTGGTGGGCCCCACTTATAACCGCAGCTTATTGAACTTTATTTTATGATACTTGTATTAAGGTGTCATTCTATTTCTATTCACATTTTTTGCTTCTTCACTGATATTTAATTTTTCCAAGCGCAATTTTGTTTGTTTCTATTATCCTAGATATTTTAGTTTGGTCCTATCCCAGGTAAATGTTGAGTTCGCCTGTGTTAACTTGAGTACACTGTCTGGAAGGGAGAGGTTCAAAGCCTCTGACTTTGTGTAATTAATTTTTAGATTGGATACAAATTCGTAATGTGCGAATTCTTGTAACAGGTTAGGGAGTGTTGTAGTCGGTTTCGTTAAGAAGAACAATAAGTCATCTGCGTATGCAGCTATCTTGTACTCTCTATTTTTAATCTGGAAACCTTGTATTGCTGTATTCTTTTGCACTGTTCTAATAAAGGGCTCTAGTGAGAGAATAAATAATAGGGGCGATAAGGGGCAGCCCTGTCTAGTCCCATTTTTAATATATACTTTTTCTGAGAGAATTCCGTTTATTTTTAATTCCGCTGTCGGGTTCTGATAAAGGGCCGAGATCCAATTCAACATGTTTGGGCCTAAGCCCACCCCTCCACACACCGCCAGCATGAAGTCCCATTCTACGCGATCGAAGGCCTTCTCGGCATCTGTTGAGAGGAGAAAGCCTTCGATCTTCCGCTGTCTCACAGCCTGTGTTAGCAAGAGAGCCTTAGTTACATTGTCTCTGGCCTCCCTGTTTGGCATAAAGCCCACCTGCTCCAAGCCAATTAGTTTTGAGAGCAGCGGCCCCATCCTCAATGCAATGATCTTTGCGAACAGCTTGACATCGAGGTTCAGCAAAGAGATGGGACGGTAGCTAGCACATTCCTCAGGGTTCTTGCCCTCTTTCGGTATAACCGTGATATGGGCAGAGAGGAAACCAGGAGTAGTACATCTTGGCTTGGATAAGGCGTTCAATGCGTCTTTTAAGGGTTCAGCCAGAATCTCTATGAAGGATTTGTAATATGTGGCGGAATATCCGTCAGGACCCGGGCTCTTGCCTGGTTTTAGTAATTTGATGGCCTGTTTAACTTCTTCTGTTGTGATTGGAGCTTCTAGGAGATCTGTATCCTCCGTGGGCAAGGATGGTAGTCCGCTATTTAGTATGTAGTCTTGTATGATTTGTGTCCTATCCCCTAGCATTTGTGGGGATTTATGTTGTGGGGACAGGTTATAAAGCTTCGTATAGAAAGTGTGGAAGTGTTTAGCTATTGCCTCAGGTGTTACCTCAAGCTTTCCCTCTTTAGATCTGATTCCAGCTATCTGATTTATTGAGTTTTGTTCTCTGAGGGCCCTCGCCAAGAACCCCCCAGCTTTGTCGCCTGACTCATAATAGAGCCGCCTCTTAAAGAAAAGTATCCGTTTGGCCTTAGTGTGGAGAATCTGCTGTAAATCTTTCCTTGCCTCCAGGAGGTTCTTGGCTGAAGTCTCCGAGAGAGATTGTTTATGTGACAGTTCCAGTGACTCAATTTGGGTGAGTAATTTTCTGATCTGGGCATCTCTTTCCTTTTTGCGTCTTGAACCCACCCCTATCAGAACTCCTCGTATGGTACATTTATGTGCTTCCCATACTAGTAGGGGGTCTATCCCAGGGGTGTTATTATGTTTGAAGAAATCAGTGATGTTGCTTGTAAGTACAGGTAGGAGTGTCTGATCTGTTAATAAAGACGTGTTCAGTCTCCATGTCTGTTGTTGTCTGCTTGTGTTCTGTAGGTCTAGTGTCAGTGAGATTGGTGCGTGGTCCGATATTGTTTGTGCACCTATTTTCGCAGTGGAAATTTTTGATAGGTCTCTCTGAGGAACAAATATGCAATCCAAACGGGCATATCTGTTGTGTGGTGTCGAGAAATTAGTGTAGTCTCTACCATCGGGATTAAGAAAGCGCCAGGAGTCCACCAATTGGAGTTTGTGTAGGAGTGATTTAATCTTTTTCAAAATTTTATAGGTAATGCAAGTCCTACCATTGGACGTATCCAGAAGTGGATTTAGAGGTACATTAAAATCTCCCCCAAGTATAATGCATCCACTGGCGAACTCCTGTAGCTTCCTCACGATGAGTTGGCAAAATGTTATGTGAGACTTATTTGGGAAGTACACATTGGCGAGAGTCAATGGAAAGTCATTGTATGAGCCCTTCAGGAACACGAATCTGCCCTCCGGGTCACACAGCTGTTCATTTAGTTTAAATGGTGTGTCTCTGCCTACTAGTATCGTGACCCCTTTCGACTTAGAATCGGCTGTGGTAGCATGGAAAGCTCTCGGGAACTGTGGGGATGCTAATTTGGGGATGTTGTTTGTTTTAAAATGGTGTCTTGTAGGAATACAAATTGAGGTTTACCTTTTTTAACTTCTCTCAGCAGAGTGGAACGCCGCTCGGGTATGTTTAAACCTCTGATGTTGTGAGAAATCACAAGGGGACGGTTCCCCAGCGATGAGTATACCATCGTGTCGGCAGAGGAGGAGACGGCCGGAATTCGAATCTGTAAAGACAAGACTGTTATATGAGGTTTGACACTGGAACTCCACTCAGAAATAAAATATCTCTAGTAGCCCGGGCGGGTGCCCCCCCCCCTCACTAACCAAAAGGAAAAGTAGAGAAGAAGAAGAAAAGAGGGTGAATAGGAAGAGAAAAGAGATCAGCAGGGAGTTATTACTATGGGGGTCAATCTCCAGAAATAACTAGACCTCCCCAGATGGAGAAGTACCCCCAGACGTAATATGAATATCAAGGAAAATTTGTGGGGTCTGTGGGAAGCGACTACAACTAAGCGTAGCCTAGGCTCCAAATGATTGGAGAGCTGTGGTATCTATATAAGTACGGTCTCAACGGGACACACACGGAGGCTCAAATTAATAAACATATTGATATTATAAAGGTCACACCCGACCAGGATGTGTAATAAGTAAAATCGGGTCTAAGCGTGAAAACCAAAACCTGAACTCACAAAATGTAACTTTAACAATTATGTCATCAGACTATTATCTAATTAGTTAGCCTTAGCTGTCACCTATGGATACGCCCCCCGGATATATACACAACCAGAGCAAATCTGCACACATTAAATCTGTTCAGGGCGGTATGAAAAAAAAAAAAAAAAAGAGGGGGGGGAGAGGAGGTGACAACAAAACAACCTTTACCCCTATTAACCCTCCCCCATCCACTCCTCCCGTTCCCGCACAGTTATGTAAATCTTCGTGTTTTGCAACCGGAATCCCAGTGCTTCAGGGCTGGGTGTTGGTGTAACAGTGAGCCACGTCCAGGGCACACCTGTCATCGCATCTGGAATCAATGCCACTTCTTCAATCAACAAGAGATGTGGATCTGGAAAGGTAGATCTCCTCCTGAGCAAGCTTCAGAGCCCGCATCCTGAGCTTAATGGCTGTGTAGGGAGCTATGGGATGTTGTCATAACTACCCATCCGGGTGATGTTTGTGGAAGTGTTCATCCCTTTTTCTTTCCTCTTCTTTCCTTCCCATATCCCATAGGCGACAGCAAGTATGACATGAACATCAGTGTGCTAGGAGTTATGCTATGGACATCAGTTTTGTTAAGGGCATGTCCATGGTGGTATAAGGCATCTATTCACATTCCTGGGCTCTGGATGGACCGGCCAGTCTCCTCTGGGTATCTGCTTGAGAGCTGTTTCCTTTATTCTGTTTTGTGTTTTTTCGGTAATCTTTTGTCTGGAGAAGAGAGTGGAGAGGTGGGAGGACTCCTGACCAAGGGTGGTTGTAAGATTTCTTCATACCATTCCGGTAGATCTATTGGTTCCAGGTCTAATGCTTCACAAAACTCTGGTAAATCAGCTGGCGAACGAAGGATAGCTTGATGGCCATTATATGTGACTGTGAGAGCGAAGGGAAATCTCCAAGTATATCTCAAGTCCTTTGCTCTCAGTTTCTCCAGCAGGGGTCGTAGTGCACGTCTGTTCTTCAGAGTGATCTGAGATAGATCCTGAAACAGCATAATCGTGGCGCCATTAAATATGATTTGGTCATTTTGTCTCGCTTTCCGCATAATCTCTTCTTTGGTAGCAAAGCTTTGTAGGCAACAGATTATGTCACGTGGCGGTGCGGTATCTGAGCCTCTGGGCCTGAGAGCTCTGTGAGCTCTTACGAAATCAATTTCAGTGTCTTCCTGCCTCTCAAGCAGGCTGTTGAAGACTCTCCGGAGTGCTGTGGTGATCTGATCTTGATCCACTGATTCCGGAATCCCTCTGACTCTGATATTGCATCTCCTCCCCCGATTGTCAAGGTCTTCAATGTGTCTATTCATGTTAATAAAGTGCTGCATATGGTTTGACAATACCAGCTCTAATTTGTGAATTGCTTTATCTCTCTGTCTGCCTGCACTTTCGGCTGCCGCCATCTTTTCATTTATCACCATCATGCTTGTTTTCAGATCCGTTATGGCGGCTGAAAACGTAGCTTTTATGTCTGCAGCAAATACCGACATGTCCGCAAACGTGAGCGGGTGGTCCGGTTTGGACTTACCCCTGCTGATGTCTTCAGAGGCGGACACTGAGTCCTCGCTCTCTCCTTCCTCCTGTGGCGTCGGCGCCATCTTGCTTCTCGGGGTCCCACTACGGGCCGCTGATTTGTGTCTGAAAATTTCAGCGATGTTGGCGCTGGCAGAAGCCGAATTTTGGCGTGTCCGTGTGTCCAGTGTAACTTTCTGCACGGCATTTGTAAGCTGTAGGTCGGGTGTTAGGGCTTAGAACCTCCGCGTGTGTCTCAGAGCCTCTTCAGTGAGCAGCCATCCTCATTGCGCGCCAAGCCACGCCCCGTAATTACAATTTTTGATGCAATACTTTGCAGCAGGGCTCATTGCTGCGCTCCAACTAGAGTATCTGTGAGGGGTTGCAGTGTTGTGGCACCAGCACTAGTGCCCAAGGCCCAATTTTTCAGCCCCTGTTTAATAGGGGCGCGTAATTACAATTTTTGATGCAATACTTTGCAGCAGGGCTCATTCCTGCGCTCCAACTATAGCATCTGTGAGGGGTTGCAGTATTGTGACACCAGTGCCTAAGGCCCAATTTTTCTGCCCCTGTTCAACAGGGACATGTAATTACAATTTTTGATTTTGATCTAATATTTCACAGCAGGGCCCATTCCTGCGCCCACCAAGAGTAACTGTGAGGGCTTAGAGTGTTGTGGCACCAGCACCACCACCACCACCAAAGGCCCAATTTTTCTGACCCTGTTCAACAATGGCATGTAATTACAATTCTTGATCTAATATTTCACAACAGGGCCCGTTCCTGCGCTCACCAAGAGTAACTGTGAGGGCTTACAGTGTTGTGGCAACACCAAGACCTAAGGCCCCAATTTCTGCAGAGTATATAGGGCAGGCCCCTACTTTCAAACATCCAACTTACAAATGACTCCTACTTGCAAACAGAAGGAGACAACAGAAAGTGAGATGAAATCTAACCCTAGGAAGGGAAATTCTCTCCTGTAAGAGTTAATATGGGAAAAACGTGTCTCCTCTTTACTGATTCTTTATCACCAATCCTTGTTTTACTAAAAACCCATAATTTTCAAAAAACATTTGTCATTGGGACAGAAAGTGAGGTGAAATCTTCTGAAGATGTGCACAGACAGCAAAAAAAATGTTACATGGATGATGACCCTTCCCTATGTTTTCCAAAAAGCTTAAAAATAGATTTTTACACTTTAAAAATGTACCAGTTCAAAATTACAAACAGATTCTACTTACGCCTTTCCTTTTTTTAATTTGGGTGCGGGGTTCCCCTTAATATCCATACAAGACCCAATGGGCCTGGTAATGGACTGGGGGGGGTACCCATGCCGTTTGTCTCACTGATTTTCAACCATATTGCCGGGACCCGACATTACATTAAAGCCGCAAGCAGTTTTAAATGACTTTTATACCTTTAAAAATGTCATTTTGTGCAGGGACTGTTCCAAGCACAGGAAAAACACGTGCCACTTTTCACTTTAAGCATCATTAAAATCACTGCTCCCAAAAAAACGGCCGTTTTTAAAACTTTTTTTTGCATTGATACATGTCCCCTGGGCAGGAGCCGGGTCCCCAAACCCTTTTTCGGACAATAACTTGCGTATTAGCCTTTAACCACTTCAATACCAGGCACTAATGCCGCGTACACACGAGCGGACATTACGGCGGACTTTGCCCGGCGGACTGGATTTCGTCGGACAATTCGATGTGTGTGGGCTCCAGCGGACTTTGTTTTCTCAAAAGTTGGACGGAATTAGATTTAAAACTTGTTTTAAATTTATCCGTTGAAATCGAGTCCGGTCGAAAAGTCCGCCGTCTGTATGCTAGTTCGACGGACAAAAAGCCACGCTAGGGCAGCTATTGGCTACTGGCTATGAACTTCCTTGTTTTAGTCCGGTCGTACGTCATCACGTACGAATTCGACGGACTTTGGTGGATTGTGTGTAGGCAAGTCCGTTCATTCACAAAGTCCGTCGGAAAGTACGTTGAAAAGTCCGCCGGGCAAAGTCCGCCGTAATGTCCGCTCGTGTGTACGCGGCATTAGACACCTTCCCGCACAGGCCAATTTTCAGCTTTCAGCGCTGTCGCAATTTGAATGACAATTGCGCGGTCATGCAACACTGTACCCAAACAAATTTTTTATCATTTTGTTCCCACAAATAAAGCTTTCTTTTGGTGGTATTTGATCACCTCTGCGGTTTTTATTTTTTGCGCAATAAATAAAAAAAGACTGAAAATTTTGAAAAAAACAAGTTTTTCTTTGTTTCTGTTAAAATTTTTTGTAAATAAGTAAGTTTTCTTCTTCAATGATGGGCACTGATATGGCTGCACTGACAGGCACCAATGAGGTGGCACTGATGAGGTGGCACTGATGGGCACTGATAATGGGCACTGATAGGCAGCACTGATGGGCACTGATAGGTGGCACTGGTATGGGGCACTGATGGGCACTCATAGGTGGCACCGATGGGCACTCATAGGCAGCACTGATGGGCACTCGTAAATGGCATTGATTGGTACATATGGGTGGCACTGATGGGTACTTATGGGTGACACTGATAGGTGGCACTGATGGACACTGATAGGTGGGCACTGATGGGCACTTACAGGTGGCACCGATGGGCAATGACAGGTGGCAATGATGACACAGAATGGTGGCACTGATAAAACTTATTGGTGGCATTGCTGGGCAGAACTGAAACATAATGGTGCCAATCAGTGCCCATTTATGGGCACTGATTGGCACAGATTGGGCACATTGGGCACATGTGGATGACCATGGGGTACATACCTGGCCATCCACATGTTGTCCCTTCCCTGGTGGTCCTAGTGGTGATCCCTGGTGGTCCAGTGTGGTCATCTGAGGGGGGGCTGCGCTGATAAACAATCAGCGCAGACCCCCCCTGTCAGGAGAGCCGCCGATCGGCTCTCCTCTACTCACGTCTGTCAGACGCAAGTGAGGAAAAGCCGATCAACGGCTCTTCCTATTGACATCGTGACTGATCATGTGGTAAAGAGCCTCCGCCGGAGGCTCTTTACCAAGATCGGTGGAGCGGTGTGTCAGGTTGACACACCGCTCCACCAATCGCCGCGATGCGTACCCCCGCGGGCACACGGCGGCATGTTATCTTGCTGGGCGTCATATGATGCCCAGTCAGGATAACGGAACCACCGCCCAGCGGTCATCTGCTATGGGCCGGGCGGGAAGTGGTTAAAATTAGCACTTTTGATTTTGAACGTTTGAGTCCCATAGACTTTAATGGGGTTTTAAAGTTTGCGCGAACTTTCGGTCCATTCGCAGGTTCTGATGCAAACCGAACCAGGGGTGTTCGGCTCATCCCTACCTGTTGATGATATCCTGCTCTTCAGTCCGGCCTACTTAAGCCGTCCAGCTCAGATGCTCTCTGCCTTTTCCTTGGTAACATCACTAGAGATGCTCTCCTGTGTTCCTTTTAAAGACTTGCTTGGCTGACATTCCTTCTGGCTCCAGATCCTGCTTGCTGTTCTACTATGCTCATCTCTGGCTCTCTGACGTTTTGGCTTGTCTGACTATCTGTTCCGGTTCCTGAACTCTGGCTATGTTTTGATTACGTTTACTCTGATTACCTTTTTTTATTTTTATTAAACAAGTGTGATTTAACTGTACTTCTGTCTCAGTCTGATTCATGGATTCTGACACTTAGCAACCACTGACAGCCATAACCTGTCACGTTTGTTCATGCGGGATGCCCTAGTCATTTGGATGAATATCAGTGTTCATTCTGAATGCTCATTCCTGATCTTGACACCCACTATAAAGGTCACAAGCAACCAGGAGGGACAGTTAAATGATAAAACCATGGTGGGGGAAGGTAAAGTGGAGGGGGGTTGGCACCTTCTGCAGCATGTAACGTCCAGTTGAAGCTACGTAACTTATATGTTGCGAAATGCGTCAACGTGAGCCATATGCAGGGCTACCGTGTCAGTGATCCCTGAAGTATCGCTCGGTAGCAGAGGAGCGGTGTATTGAAGACTTCCTGCACATGAAGTGACAGTGCGAGTGGAGTTGACAGCAAGCTTATTGTAAGCCTAAATTGAATGGGAGTACTGTGGAACAGCGAGCGATCAATCGCCTGACGATCATCCGATCCACTTGTATATGGCAAGCTATACAGCGCAGTAGGATAAGCGATAGCCAGACCATTGTGATTGAACACTTATCAACAGCTGCTTCATCACCTAAGCGCTAACAGCCGGGAAAGGCAAGGAGTCTGCTATATCCTAGAAACATCAGAGTCTATACAAGAAGGGAAGCCGGTAACGTAAAGACAAATATTTGTTTTTGTACAATCCACAGTATCTTGTCTCTATCAATGTGACCGATGTGTATAGTAAACCCTATATGATCTATGAACTACGCTAAGTTTTGGCAAGATCAAAAGAAATAAGGGACTACTAACACAGTGTCCTCACTATTACTGAACACTCGCATGCACGCAAGTGCCTATAATAGTTACCTAATGAACCTGACTTTGAATATGATTTGAATCTAGAGCAATTCCTCACATTTTCTACATCTAAATTACATAAATACTAAATGGAATAGCCCAAAGAGGACTTTTCAACAAATCCTTGATGATTCTACACAGATTGAGCTACTTTAGTTTAATTTTTACTTCAATTACCGCCCCCCCCTTTTACTGCCCCCCGCCCCATCAGAAGATCATAGCTATCAAGAATTTTTATTAATCATATCCCCGGGGACCACCTTTGCCTAGCACTCCCGGCATAGATTTCATAATCGGCTTTGATTTAATTGAATTAACCATAGAGGCAATTAGCCATCGGGACTGCTAGGCAGAAGAGGATCACTTCAGGCGCCTGCATTCTATGTTAATTGTTGATTTTTTATGTGAGTATTGTTAGTCTGTATGTTTGTCATCTGTTACTTTGATACTTTATCTGTAACCTTTTACATTTAGGGTATCATTTTTTAATGATGTGTTGTCAGAGGACTTGAGGTTGTCAACCTTATAGGAAAGTAACATAATGTTTTTATAATAGTGTATTTGGTGAATATAACCACAATAAAATTTGATACATTGTTTTTTACATAATCTCGCAGAGTGCCCTTTCTGACCTAGAGTAGCTGTCTGTCTTATCTCTGGGACGCCCAACCTTTGTACCTCCCTAGAGATAGAGTTTCTTACACATATATGCAATTGGCTACGGCCAGAACCTCCAAATTGGAGGAGAGGCAGTGAGTGAACTATTACTTTATCATTAATAGAGAGTGAATTATTTTATGGCCACTTTTGCAGCTATTGCAGTTTCTAGTAGCATGTAAAGCTTGCCTTGTCTGTTCTCTAAAATTGTGACCTACTGTGCAGTAAATATGTACAATATTTCTGGCTGTTGTTTCTGAAATAATACACAATAGACCCTGCCTGGTCTCTCCTTCTACAGTGAAACTCACAACTGCTTTGAGAAGCAATACTGATAACAGCACAATGCACTGTTTTTGTATTATTTTTTACTTTATTATCCCAAAGTGACCTTTCATTCACTTATATTTACCACAGCACCTTGCTATGCAGTGTAGTGAGCATGCTTTAAGCATACTCTACTGGTTTGAACTGAACACATTGGGAACATAAGATAAATTGCTTAAATAAATAGTGAACATGCAAACACCATTAAAGTCTATAGGACACGTATGTAAAAAATCAAAAGTGCTCATTTTAAAGACTTATATGCATGTTATTGCCAAAAAAAAGTGTTTGGGGACCTGGGTACTGCCCCAGGGGACATGTATCAATGCAAAAAAAGTTTTTAAAACTGCCTTTTTTTCAGAAGTAGTGACTTTAAGAATGCTTAAAGTGAAACAATAAAAATGAAATATTCCTTGAAATATCGTGCTTGGGGGGTCCCCTTGCCTGTAAAGTAGCAAATTTTTCCCATGTTTAGAAAAGTACCGCAAAATGATGTTTCTTAACCACTTCACATCTGCGCTATGGCCTAATAACGGCCACAGCGTGGACCTGAATTCCCGGGAGGCCGTCATCTGACGGCCTCCCCTGTGCACACGCCCTGCGCGCGAGTACAGGGGGCACCTTAGCGCGCTGTGATCACTGAGTCACTAAAACTCGGGTGATCACCGATCCAAGTAAGGGGCCGGTCCCGGCCCCTCACCATGTGATCAGCTGTCAGCCAATGACAGCTGATCACATGATGTAAACAAAAGATCGGTAATCTTTTTTTTTCTACTCACGCTGACAGCGTGAGTAGAAAAAAAAGCCGATCACCGACTCGGATGTGAGGGACATCGGTCCCGAAGTGGAAGAGGCACATCTGCCTCATCAGTGCCACCTAATAGTGCCACCTAACAGTGCCACCTAACAGTGCCCACAAGTGCCACCTATCAATGCCCACAAGTGCCACCTATCAATGCCCACCTGTAGTGCCAATCAGTGCCACCTAGCAGTGCTGCCCATCACTGCCACCCATCAGTACCCATTGCTGCCACCCATCAGTGCCCATCACTGCCACCCATCAGTGCCCATCACTGCCGCCTCATCAGCGTACATCAATGAAGGAGAAAAATTACCTGTTTTAAATTTTTTATAACAAAATATAAAATAATATATATATTTTTTTTTTAATTCAAATTTTTACATTTTTTTAACAAAAAGTAAAAACTGCAGAGGTGATCAAATACCACCAAAAGAAAGCTCTATTTGTGGTGAAAAAATGATAAAAATTTCATTTGGGTACAGTGTTGTATGACCGCACAATTGTCATTCAAAGTGCGTCAGCGCTGAAAGCTGACAATTGGTCTGGATAGGAGGGGGGTTTAAGTGCCCAGTAAGCAAGTGGTTAAGGAAAAATGTGATTTAAAATTTCTCATGGCTGTAATGTATTGCCAGATCCTGGCAATATACATAAAAAATTTAATCGCACTCTTAGACCCTCTGGGACAGCCTCAGAAACAATCCCTTATTGGTCTCCACAGGACGCTCTCTGGCACACCTTTTCCACAACCCTGATTTTCTGCCAGGCTTAGACATCACAGATTTCAGGTGGTGGTCGGATAAGGGGCTATATCGGATAGGTCACTACTTCACCACCAGTGGCCCCATTTCCCTAAGTTATTGTATCAACAACTTGGAGCTCCCAGAGTCGGAAAGGTACCTCTTTAGACAAATTTCCCACTTCCTAAACAAAATATGGACGGACAAACCTCTGCCTCCTAAATTTACGGTTTATGAGATGTGGTGTGGACAGGCCATGGAGCAGAGGGGAGGTATATCGGTGGTCTACTCGGCCCTCACTCACTCTAACGGAAAAACCCCCTCCATGATGGCATGGGAGGCAGACTTCCAATGTGAATGGGAGCTAGAGACATGGCAAACAGCATTCACCAAATCCTTCAAAGGGATCCAAAATGTCTCCTTGATGGAGGTTAGCATTAAAATTTTAACCAGATGCTACCTTACCCCCACCAGGCTGGCAGCCATTTTTACATCAGCAGACCCCCTTTGCTACAGAGGTTGTCAGTTACTAGGCTCTATGGCTCACATATGGTGGGAATGCCGCAAGCTCCGTACATTTTGGAGACTGATCTTCAAGATGATCAACAAGGTGACAGGTTGCCAGATCCCTAGATCTCCTGAGGTTGCCATCCTCAATGCACACATTCCATAACTGCCTAAGGCTATGCAATCATAAATCCACTTTATTCCACTTGGGACTAAAATCACGATTGCTAAAGCCTGGAAAAAAACAAAACCAGCCATACAAGCAGTCAAGCGGAAAATATTGTGGATTATGACACAAGAAAAGCTATCCAGCATCTTGACAGATACCACTGTTAAATTTCAAAGATGTGGGAACCTTAGGCCAACTATGAGGGAACCTCCCTTATTCTGGTGTTCACAAGGCAGCACACCATCCCAAGGCACCATAGTAGGCACTCATCTCTCCCACCCCCTTTCCCAACTCTACCCCTTCCTCTCTTCACCCCCTCTCTTTCTTCTTTTTCCTCCTTATACAAACAGGTTCCTATTGTGTGTTCCTATTATACAGTTTATAATTAGCACGGGACTGTCTTATTGATGCTGAGCCCACCCATTTAGCCAGTCATCACCCCCGGCAGGCTTGATATAACCAAGGTGGGTACCTGGGGGGAGTGGGGGGACTCTGCCTCCGGCACAGCTTGATCCCAACAGGGGTGCTGGGGGTGGGGTAAAGCCCACTACTCCAGGGACCTGGCCCCTCTACTGATGATGTCTCAACATTCTCAGGCGGGACATTAAGACAGCCCACCCATTCTTTCCTACGGTTGTGTAATATTTACCTAGCATACTTGGACTGTTTGTATGTTTCTATATTACTTCAGGGGCCTTCCCCCGGAACGGTTTAAATTGCTACATTTGTACTGTTTGTCTATACTCGTTAAAAACAATAAACATTTATTGAAAGGAATTAAAGCAAATGTAGCATTACATACATTAACAAACATAATCATATATGTTGCTTGTCCAGATTGAGCTACACTCGCATAAGCTAGGCGAAACCTCTGTTTTTGCAGCAAATGAATTTTTTTCCTTACTATCTTTGTATGGCGTGCCCCCCCCCCCCCCCAATCCATACCAGGCCCTTCAGGTCTGGTATGGATATTAAGTTAAACTCAATGCCAATTTAAAATTTAAAAAAATGGCTTGGGGGTCCCCCCTCCAAAATCCATACCAGACCCGAAGGGTGTTGGTGGTGCCAGAACACTGTAACCCCTCACAGTTACTCATGTTGGGTGCAGGAACAGTCCCTGCTGTTAAATATTATCTCAGAGGCTGCTTGCCCTCTTTTAGTGGCCTGTGAGTGTCTGCCTCTTCTTGGAGGCCTTCCGGACATGATGGGTGTTTTTTTTTTTTTAACACCACACTACACTGTATTATATACTGTGTATACCGCCTGAAGTGTATTTGAAACCGTACACAATGTATTATATACTGTGTACACCGCCTACACTGTATTATCTACTGTACACTGCCGAGTGCATTGTAAATATAGGCTACGCTGAATGCAGAGTGTATATACAGTGCCTTGCAAAAGTATTCGGCCCCCTTGAACTTTTCAACCTTTTGCCACATTTCAGGCTTCAAACATAAAGATATAAAATTTAAATTTTTTGTGAAGAATCACCAACAAGTGGGACACAATTGTGAAGTGGAACGAAATCTATTGGATATTTTAAACTTTTTTAGCAAATAAAAAACTGAAAAGTGGTGCGTGCAAAATTATTCGGCCCCTTTATTTTCAGTGCAGAAAACTCACTCCAGAAGTTCAGCGAGGATCTCTGAATGATCCAATGTTGTCCTAAATGACTGATGGTGATAAATAGAATCCACCTGTGTGTAATCAAGTCTCTGTATAAATGCACCTGCTCTGTGATAGTCTCAGGGTTCTGTTGAAAGCGCAGAGAGCATCATGAAGACCAAGGAACACACCAGGCAGGTCCGTAATACTGTACTGGAGAAGTTTAAAGCCGGATTTGGATACAAAAAGATTTCCCAAGCTTTAAACATCCCAAGGAGCACTGTGCAAGCGATCATTTTGAAATGGAAGGAGTATCAGACCACTGCAAATCTACCAAGACCTGGCTGTCCCTCTAAACTTTCAGCTCAGACAAGGAGAAGACTGATCAGAGATGCAGCCAAGAGGCCCATGATCACTCTGGATGAACTGCAGAGAACTACAGCTGAGGTGGGAGAGTCTGTCCATAGGACAACAATCAGTCGTACACTGCACGAATCTGGCCTTTATGGAAGAGTGGCAAGAAGAAAGCCATTTCTCAAAGATATCCATAAAAAGTCTCGTCTAAAGTTTGCCACAAGCCACCTGGGAGACACACCAAACATGTGGAAGAAGGTGCTCTGGTCCGATGAAACCAAAATCAAACTTTTTGGCCACAATGCAAAACGATATGTTTGGCGTAAAAGCAACACAGCTCATCACACTCAACACACCATCCCCGCTGTCAAACATGGTGGTGGCAGCATCATGGTTTGGGCCTGCTTTTCTTCAGCAGGGACAGGGAAGATGGTTAAAATTGAGGGGAAGATGGATGCAGCCAAATACAGGACCATTCTGGATGAAAACCTGTTGGAATCTGCAAAAGACCTGAAACTGGGACGGAGATTTATCTTCCAACAAGACAATGATCCCAAACATACAGCAAAATCTACAAAGGAATGGTTCACAAATAAACGTATCCAGGTGTTAGAATGGCCAAGTCAAAGTCCAGACCTGAATCCAATCGAGAATCTGTGGAAAGAGCTGAAAACTGCTGTTCACAAACGCTCTCCATCCAACCTCACTGAGCTCGAGCTGTTTTGCAAGGAAGAATGGGCAAGAATTTCAGTCTCTCGATGTGCAAAACTGATAGAGACATACCCCAAGCAACTTGCAGCTGTAATCGCAGCAAAAGGTGGCTCTACAAAGTATTAACGCAAGGGGGCCGAATAATTTTGCACGCCCCACTTTTCATTTTTTTATTAGTTAAAAAAGTTTCAAAAATCCAAAAGATTTCGTTCTACTTCACAATTGTGTCCCACTTGTTGGTGATTCTTCACAAAAAAAAAAAAAAATTATATCTTTATGTTTGAAGCCTGAAATGTGGCAAAAGGTTGAAAAGTTCAAGGGGGCCGAATACTTTCGCAAGGCACTGTATATATATATATATATATATATATATATATATATATATATATATATATATACAGTCAGGTCCATAAATATTGGGACATCGACACCATTCTAATCTTTTTGGCTCTATACACCACCACAATGGATTTGAAATGAAACAAACAAGATGTGCTTTAACTGCAGACTTTCAGCTTTAATTTGAGGGTATTTACATCCAAATCAGGTGAACGGTGTAGGAATTACAACAGTTTGTATATGTGCCTCCCGCTTTTTAAAGGACCAAAAGTAATGGGACAGATTAACAATCATCCATCACTTTTTAATACTTAGTTGCAAATCCTTTGCAGTCAATTACAGCCTGAAGTCTGGAACGCATAGACATCACCAGACGCAGATCCCTGGTGATGCTCTGCCAAGCCTCTACCGCAACTGTTTTCAGTTTCTGCTTGTTCTTGGGGCATTTTCCCTTCAGTTTTGTATTCAGCAAGTGAAATGCATGCTCAATTGGATTCAGATCAGGTGATTGACTTGGCCATTACATAACATTCCACTTTTTTCCCTTAAAAAACGCTTTGGTTGCTTTTGCAGTATGCTTTGGGTCATTGTCCATCTGCACTGTGAAGCGCCGTCCAATGAGTTCTGAAGCATTTTGCTGAATATGCGCAGATAATATTGCCCGAAACACTTCAGAATTCATCCTGCTGCTTTTGCCAGCAGTCACACCATCAATAAATACAAGAGAACCAGTTCCATTGGCAGCCATACATGCCCACGCCATGACACTACCACCACCATGCTTCACTGATGAGGTGGTATGCTTTGGATAATGAGCAGTTCCTTTCCTTCTCCATACTCTTCTCTTCCCATCACTCTGGTACAAGTTGATCTTGGTCTCATCTGTCCATAGGATGTTGTTCCAGAACTGTGAAGGCTTTTTTAGATGTTGTTTGGCAAACTCTAATCTGGCCTTCCTGTTTTTGAGGCTCACCAATGGTTTAGATCTTGTGGTGAACCCTCTGTATTCACTCTGGTGAAGTCTTCTCTTGATTGTTGACTTTGACACACATACACCTACCTCCTGGAGAGTGTTCTTGATCTGGCCAACTGTTGTGAAGGGTGTTTTCTTCACCAGGGAAAGAATTCTTCGGTCATCCACCACAGTTGTTTTCCATGGTCTTCTGGGTCTTTTGGTGTTGCTGAGCTCACTGGTGCGTTTTTTTTTTAAGGATGTTCCAGACAGTTGATTTGGCAACACCTAATGTTTTTTCTATCTCTCTGATGGGTTTGTTTTGTTTTTTCAGCCTAATGATGGCTTGCTTCACTGATCGTGACAGCTCTTTGGATCTTATATTGAGATTTGACAGCAACAGATTCCAAATGCAAATAGCACACTTGAAATGAACTCTGGACCTTTTATCTGCTCCTTGTAAATGAGATAATGAGGGAATAACACACACCTGGCCATGGAACAGCTGAGCAGCCAATTGTCCCATTACTTTGGTCCCTTAAAAAGTGGGAGGCACATATACAAACTGGTGTAATTCCTACACCGTTCACCTGATTTGGATGTAAATACCCTCAAATTAAAGCTGAAATTCTGCAGTTACATCTTGTTCATTTCATTTCAAATCCATTGCCATTGTGGCGGTGTATAGAGCCAAAAAGATTAGAATTGTGTCAATGTCACAATATTTATGGACCTGACTGTATATATATCAAATATACTGCCTGTACTGAATGAATATATCAAATACACTGCCTGTACTGACTGAATATAGAGTTTACACTGTATAGATAGGCTACGCTGAATCCAGAGTATATGTGTAGAGTTTACACTGTATATATAGGCTTCCCTGAATGCAGGGTATATATATACTAGTCTGGCTGTGTATATATATATATATATATATATATATATGTTTGTACAAAATTGCTGGTTGAAATACATGACATTTCACAAGAAAACCTGCTTTGTCTCTCCCTCTCTCTCTTTTAAACTGTGGAAGTATTAGAAATCCTGTCAGATTTTACTACACTCGGAAGCTCTGTTAGAACGATTCCTTCACTGATAAAAATGGTTGTCCCCAGGACAGGAAGTGGGAGTAAATCTGTGTTATCTGTCTGCCTTTTTCAGATTTTTTCTCATTCTTGTTTATTGAAACCAAAGGACCCCAGATAACAGTAAAATCTAACTGGAATTCTTATCTTTTCCCATTCTGTCCAAAATTGAAAAAAAATGTAATGTACAATGAATAGAAGGGGGGCATCAAAGCAGAAGTAAAGTCTGTTTTTTTCAGTTGTACCTACAGGTAAGCCTATAATAAGACTTACCTGTAGGTACAGTAAATATTTCCTAAACGTGCACCGTTTAGGAGATATTCACATTTGTGCATCGGTGCTCACATGGGTTCTCACATTATATCGGTGTATGCGCACTGTGATCTGAATGGAGGGCACACTATAGTGTGCCCTCCATTCAGAGCACTGTGCCACAGCAGTGACTCCTGTGCATATGCACAGGAGTGACGTCATCATGGCTCGGCCATTCAAATGCCTGGAGCCAGCGAATCTGGAATTAAGACTGAGTGAAGATGGAAGTGTGCTGCTGTGGGGATCCTTTCCATCTTTCATAATGTGCTAGTATGCGATGCAAAAAAAAAAAAAAGAAACTGTACATGTACACCTAGCTAAAGTGAGAGAGCCACCTGTTTATATTAGAAAAAAATTGTAAAAATGTACTACAATGATTATATAAAATATAATCCACACAGAAATAAGTTAAAGTAATTGTAAAGTCACATCTATTATCTTATTTTATCCTTCATGTTTAAGGAACATAATAAATACAGTCTGTGTGTTTTTTTTTTATTATTATAAAGCTAAATATCTTCTTTGCCCAGCTCTACTGTGTGGTCACATGTCCTCTCCCTGCTCTCCTTTTCAATCTAAGGAGTGCAGTGGGAGTGTCTGAGATTCCCTCTGATGTATGCAAGCTAGTGGAGGGAGGGAGAACATGTGACCACACAGTACAGCTGGCTAAAGAATGTATTTAGCTCTATAATTAAAAAAAAATACACACACTGTACTTAATATGTTCCTGAAACAGAGAGGATACAGGTATATCATAGCTTTTTCTTTACATATTACCAAAGGGGAGGAGCAGCTGCAACAGAATACTCAATTAAGGTAGGAGGAGAGGGGAGGGACGGGGAGGAGAAAGGTTTCACAGTTCACACACAGACTATGGAAATGACAGGGAAAGAGGGAGGGGGAGATGCAGAGATGCTGAATACACAGCAGGATGTCGGAGGTACCTAATCTGACCATGCTAAGGGATCAGCAGCCATGATAAGTGTGGTCAGTACACACACATGGGAACACAGGAACAGTCAGGATCAACCAGGTATTGTACAACATAGAACTGGACCATTGACATAGCAAATGCACTGTGCTATATCTTGTGCCTTAAAGGAACAGGAGGATTTTTCTTTGGGGGGTGGGGTTCTTTTAGGGTTACAACAAATTTAATTCCAATTCTAGAATCATTAAAAAAGATGTATTTTTACATATAGCTCCAGATATCTGCATTCTGTAACCTCATGAACAGCTATGTGTACATGGTACATGTGAGTGGCAGAACTCTAATGCCCCATACACACGGTCAGAATTTCTGACGGAAAATGTGTGATTGGACCTTGTTGTCGGAAATTCCGACCATATGTGGGCTCCATCACACATTTTACATCGGATTTTCCGACACACAAAGTTTGAGAGCAGACTATAAAATTTTTCGACAATAAAATCCGTTGTCGGAATTTCCGATCGTGTGTACACAAATCCGACGCAGAAAGTGCCACGCATGCTCAGAATAAATAAAGAGATGAAAGCTATTGGCTACTGCCCTGTTTATAGTCCCGACGTACGTGTTTTACGTCACCGAGTTCAGAATGATCGGATTTTCCGACAACTTTGTGTGACCGTGTATATGCAAGACAAGTTTGAGCCAACATCCGTCATAAAAAATCCTAGGATTTTGTTGTCGGAATGTCCGAACAATGTCCGACCGTGTGTACGGGGCATAAGCCAGTTATTCTCTTGTGGATTGCATCTTACAATATACTGACAGGAGGACGGAACTCAGACAGGAGTTTGATCTCATCAGTGTGCATATGCTAATTTTTTGTCCAATCACCAACTGGGGAAGATGCTAGACCAGGCAGTATTGCTTGATTGCAGTACAAGCTATGAGGAGCCCATAGAAAGAGCAGGCCTAACTGTGATGTCTTTATCATCAATTGCTCTGGCAGAAAATTTAAATCAAATTGATTTCTATAGGTAACAACACTTGCACATTATGGCTAATCTTTACATTGCTTTTTTATAATGTACATTTATTATTTGGTAGGTAATAGCTTAACTATCTTTAACTAAATAATTATACTAGATTTATTAATTTTAAACCAGCTATTTTATCATCACTGTCCCTTGAATATTTCAGTTTTCATCTCAAAGCAGATGGCTAAGCATGAAAATGAAAGCATCATTCATGAGGAATAGGCACATATGCACAAAGGACATATTGCCTTCTGTAACAGTTTCTTGTGATTTTTATAGTAATGATTATTTGTAAAGTCAAATGATGATACTGGCTTTGTCACTAACATTCTTTCTGGTATTATTAACAAAGAACTCATCTGATTACTGCTATTCAGCAAAAGTGCAGTAACCGCTAAAAACCAAGACATCTTAAAAGTACATATGTCATATTGTGAAAAATTTCCAGCTTCCATGTTTATCAGCACAGCCCCCCCCCCCGCGGACGCCCACCCAGAACCCTAAGGGATGCCACCAGGACCACCAGTGATGGCCACCACTGTTGACCACCAGATACGGCATCCCTGGTGGCCATGGGTGCCAGTGTGTGCCTACACATGATGCCAATCAGTGCCCACCAGCAATACCTGCCTGTGCCTCCTAATCAGTGATGCCCATCAGTGCTATCAATCAGTGTCAATCAGTGACACTCATCAGTGTCCATCAGTGCCACCTATAAGTGCCCATCCATGCCCATCAGTGCCCACCTATCAGTGCCCCCCATCAGTGCCCATCAGTGCCACCCATAAGTACCCATCAGTGCAGCCTTTCAGTGCCCATCAGTGTCACCTATCAGTGCCACCTATGAGTGCCCATGAGTGCTGCATATCAGTGCCACCTATCAGTACCCATCAGTGCTGCATATCATAGCCCATTATTTTCACATATCAGTGCCCATCATCAGTACCAGCTCATTGGTGCCACCTCATCCGAACTCATCAGTGCCACCTTATCAGTTTCCGTCAGTGCAGCCTCATCAGGGCCCATCAGTGAAGGAGAAAACATACTCATTTACAAAATGTTATAATAGAAACAAAGAAAAACTTTTTTTTTCAAAATTTTTGGTCTATTTTTTATTTGTTTAGCAAAAAATAAAAACCGCAGAGGTGATCACATACCACCAAAAGAAAGCATAATTTGTCGGAACAAAATGATAAAAAAAATGTGTTTGGGTACCGCACAATCATGACCGCGCAATTGTCATTTAAACAGTGACAGCGCTAAAAGCTGAAAATTGGCTTGGGCAGAAAGGGGGGAAGTGCCCTGTATTGAAGTGGTTAAATTTAGACTGTCAAAAATGGTCTGCAACCTGTTTATCCACTACATCTCCCTCTTCAGAAGCCTGTGATTGCCACCCCTGCCTGTGGAAAACACCCTCTCTATGCCACAAAATATAACAAATGATATTGGGCCTTGGAACCTGGATCATTGTAGGGAATCAATGAAAATACAGGCTGATCTGTGAACATTGAAAGGGCTTGGGTTTGTTCGTGGTATATTCTAGTTCAGAAGTAGAATAAGGCACACAGAGAGTTAGCATTAATGTTTACTATAGACTATTTTTCAGAATATTTTTTTTTCTACTTTCAACTTTTTTAGCTTGTTTTCAGCCTGTTGTGAGTGGCAGACTACTGTGTGTATTTCATTACAGGCTACAAATAAACCCAAACAAGTCAATACAGCACAAATAGGTGGCATTTTGATCACATATTTCCATTTTAATTGACTATTTACTGTTAGCTAGTAATGAAATGTGTGTGTTAGTCTCTAAGCACTACAATAACATTATGCCAACATAACATTAGTACCCCACAATTAAAAAACAAAAAACAACAAAAAAAACAAATGACAGGTGAAACAGGAGGAGGATTCAAATTAGTACAACATCACTACAAGCTTTCTTGCATTGTCCACATACAACAATAACCAATAAATGCATCAATGGCTTCAAATTATAGTATCTAATGCCGCGTACACACGGTCAGACTTTCCGGCATACTTTCCGGACTTTCCGGCATCCGTGGTCAACCACGCCCCCTAAAACGTCACAGTCCCAGCATGCCCAGGGGCTGTGACATCATATGGGGGCGGGGTCTCCGCCTATATAAGTCACAACGCAGCCCTCAGAGACCAGTCCAGCAGGAGAGAGCGTCGTATCAACATCTGGAGAAGAGAAGAGAAGAAGCCCAGCAGCTCAGAAGTCCGGACCTCTGCTGGCAAGAGAGCTACCTGAAGACAGCAGAGGAGCCGGCCGAAGAACTGGAACACCGGGAGAAGAGAGCGGAGAAGAACCAACCGGACGCCGGGAGAAGATGAACCGGAGGGACCCCCGAAGACGGAAGAAGACCCCCGAAGCCGGAGGAAGATCCCCACCCCCGGAGCTGTTTAATAAAATATTTTAAAAACCTGTGTAGTGTGTTTTATTACTTACAATTTTTCCCTAGGTGAAGGGGTAGGGGGACCATGTACCCCATACTCATTCACATAGGGTGGGGTGCCGGGATCTGGGGGCCCCCTTATTAAAGGGGGCTCCCAGATTCCGATAAGCCCCCGCCCGCAGACCCCGACAACCAACGGCCAGGGTTGTCGGGAAGAGGCCCTTGTCCTCATCAACATGGGGACAAGGTGCTTTGAGGTGGGGGGGCCCCGCAGGCCTGGTACGGTTCAGGAGGGGGGGGGGGCGCTCGCTCGTCCCCACCCCCTTTCCTGACCGGCCAGGCTGCGTGCTCGGATCGGGGTCTGGTATGGATTTTAGGGGGGACCCCACGCCGTTTTTTCGGCGCAGAGGCTTCCCTTTATAATCCATACCAGACCTAAGGGCCTGGTATGCCCCGCAACGGGGCTCGCAAGGTGTCAATCTCGCCGATAAAAGCGGCAAGATTGACATCCTTTGCTAGTCCCGTCGCACCTGAGTCATGTTCAAAATGAACGGACTTGGCCGTGTGTGGTCAAGTCCGTTCATTCTGAAAGTCCGCCGGAACTCCGGCGAAAGTCCGTCGGAAAGACGGGCGGACTTAGCCCGCCGGAAAGTCCCGGCGTGTGTGGGCAAGTCCGTCCGTTTTAAAGTCCGGCGCACCTGGCGGACAAAGTCCGTCGGAAAGTGTGCCGGACCAAGTATGCCGGAAAGTCCGACCGTGTGTACGCGGCATTAGTCTATAGCAGCCATATGTTCTTTAGTGATGTATGAGTTGGAGGGACTTACACCTGAGCACAGCTAGGGAGCAAGAGATCGATGTCTTTGCTAGTGACTGCTTCTAAAGGGAGACATTTCTTGCATCAGAGCAGTCTTTGGTGCAGACTATTGGTTTAAATAATATTTGTATTTATTTATTTACATAAAGCATCTGTAAATATATGTATTGAATAGAAATAAAATAAAATACACTTGTGTATTCCTAAAACTGTACTTCCTGTTTTAATACCTGACTGTTACTTGTTGAAAAAGCTTAGCATTGATTAGTGATTAGGGTCACTTTACAATTGGGTAAAATGCTGCTATCATATGGTCTGACATTTTTCAGGAACACTAATGGACTATAAAAATGCCTTTGTTAAAAAAAAGTCATAGGACCCCCATTTAAGATAATTACCAGATTACTTACCTGTTTATATAAATGTAACTAAATAAATAGGGCAATAAAGATCTCCTCTAACTGAGCTCCAGCCTAGGTAAATAAGATTCAACCATACCTTACAGTCTCTGGGAGTGAATGAACTACAACTACCATCTTCCACCATGACAGACAGCTTGTGGTTCTCAACGAAATGTGAGGGTGCTGGTGAGCAATCTCATAGTTCATTGATCTTCCTGCTCACCATTACCTGTCTGCCATTAAGGGAGGTAGGGAAGGCAGCTATACTGAGATTCTGCAGGAGCTTAACATTGTACCCACAATATGCTGAAAAAAAAGTTATAAATGCACAGTTTTTACCTGCAAAAATATGTGCATTTATTTTTTGTTTTAAAAGACGAAGTTAGCCAAAACAAAACAAAAACTAAAATTTTCAGCTTTGTGAATGGATTTTGTTATCCTTATCTGTGAATTCATAAAATGCCAGATAGGGAAAACAATATTAAAAAAACAAAAGCCACATAACTTGTTCCTCAAATGCTGATTCTGTAAAACACAAGATTTGTACATTGAATAGATTGTGCCTCTGAACATACTGTAAATTTTCACTTTGAATGAATGGAAAATTAGCCTATGGTGTTTTTCATACTCGCATATATACAGTGCCTTGCAAAAGTATTCACCCCCCTTGGCTTTTTACCTATTTTGTTACATTACAGCCTTTAGTTGAATGTTTTTTTAATCAGAGTTATATGTGATGGATCAGAACACAATAGTCTAAATTGGGGAAGTCAAATTAAAAAAATATATACATAAAACTTTTTTTTTTCTAAAATAAAAAACTGATAATTGGCATGTGCGTATGTATTCACCCCTTTTGTTATGAAGCCCATAAAAAGCTCAGGTGCAACCAATTACCTTCAGAAGTCACATAATTAGTGAAATGATGTCCACCTGTGTGCAATCTAAGTGTCACATGATCTGTCATTACATATACACACCTTTTTGAAAGGCCCCAGAGGCTGCAACACCTAAGCAAGAGGCACCATTAATTAAACACTGTTATGAAGACCAAGGAACTCTCCAAACAAGTAAGGGACAATGTTGGTGAGAAGTACAAGTCAGGGTTAGGTTATAAAAAAATATCCAAATCTTTGCTGATCCCTAGGAGCACCATCAAATCTATCATAACCAAACAGAAAGAACATGGCACAACAGCAAACCTGCCAAGAGACGGTCGCACACCAAAACTCATGGACCGGGCAAGGGGGGCATTAATCAGAGAGGCAGCACAGAGACCTAAGGTAACCCTGGAGGAGCTGCAGAGTTCCACAGCAGAGACTAGAGATCTGTACATAGGACGAAAATAAGCCGTACGCTCCATAGAGTTGGGCTTTATGGCAGAGTGGCCAGAAGAAAGTCATTACTTTCAGCAAGAAACAAAATGGCACGTTTTGAGTTTGCGAAAAGGCATGTGGGAGACTCCCAAAATGTATGGAGTAAGGTGCTCTGGTCTGATGAGACTAAAATTGAACTTTTTGGCCATCAAAGAAAGCGCTATGTCTGGCGCAAACCCAACACATCACATCACCCAAAGAACACCATCCCCACAGTGAAACATTGTGGTGGCAGCATCATACTGTGGGGATGTTTTTTAGCAGTCAGGGCTGGGAAACTGGACAGAGTTGAGGGAAAGATGGATGGTGCTAAATACAGGGATATTTTTGAGCAAAACTTGTACCACTCTGTGTGTGTGATTTGAGGGTAGGATGGAGGTTCACCTTCCAGCAGGACAATGACCCCAAACATGCTGCTAAAGCAACACTTGAGTGGTTTAAGGAGAAACATGTAAATGTGTTGGAATGGCCTAATCAAAGCCCAGACCTCAATCCAATAGAAAATCTGTAGTCAGACTTGAAGATTGCTGTTCACATGTGCAAACCATCCAACTTGAAGGAGCTGGAGCAGTTTTCCAAGGAGGAATGGGCAAAAATCCCAGTGGTAAGATGTGGCAAGCTCATAGAGACTTATCCAAAGTGACTTGGAGCTGTGATAGCTGCAAAAGGTGGCTCTACAAAGTATTGACTTTAGGGGGTGAATAGTTATGCACATTGACTTTCTCTGTTATTTTATCCTATTTGTTGTTTGCTTCACAATAAAAAAAACATATTCAAAGTTGTGGGCATGTTCTGTAAATTAAATGATGCAAATCTTCAAACAATCCATGTTAACTGCAGGTTGTGAGGCAACAAAACACGAAAAATGCCAAGGGGGTGAATACTTTTGCAAGGCACTGTATTTGCACACAATAAGGCTGTGCATATATCACATATCACAGAAATGATATTTGATGAATCAAGATTTAAGTCTGCTTTAAAAATCTACCATGGCAATTATACTTAAAAAAAAACCTCACATTTCCAAACAACTCAAGATAAGTTACCCTGAAAGTAAAAGTTTCTAAAGGAATTTACCGTATATACTCTAGTATAAGCCAAATTTTTCAGCACATTTTTTTGTGCTGAAAGTGCCCCCCTCGGCTTATAATCGAGTCACTGCGATCTGCCTACCTGATCAGCGCGTCATGCAGTCAGATCTGATCAGCCATTCAGTGTACAAAAGCCGCACCTCCTCCTCGTCCTCATCCGTGATAGGGGAACACTCAGTTTCCCAGCAGTGAGTCAGTGTTCCGTCTATCATGGACGTCCTCTCGTCCTTATCCCACGGACATGAGGATGAGAGGACATCCCAGGGACGAGAATGAAAGGATGTCTGTGATAGGCGGAACACTGAACACTGACTGCTGGGAAACTGAGTGTTCAGCCTATCGAGGACGAGGAGGAGGTGCGGCTTTTGTACACTGGATGGCTGATCAGTCTGACTGCATGACACAGTGATCAGGTAGGCAGACTGTGCTGTAAATGTTCATAAAAACTGCAAGACATTACTTCCTGAATGTACCGGTAGCAAGTCCAAGAAGGATAGTTTTTACAAGCCTGTAATGTCTTCCCACATATATTCATTTTATCAGCAAGCCTCATTGAATGACCCTCATCGCATTGCTATTGTAGGTCTGGATGGAGCTCATGTGCAGGAACGAGGGCCCGGAATGACTGTCACTAATAAAGGAAATTCAAGAGTGGAAATACAAGCAATAGCAGGCAGTAGAACAGGCTACTACCTGTGTATTGGAATATATCTGGCTTAATATCCTGCTGAGAGGAAGGGCTCTAATAGTTTGCCATCTGGTCTATTGGGAGAAGGATCTTTTGTGATTACATGTGCAATGGACACAGGGAAGGCATGCAATGGACAAAGGGAGGCTGCAATGGACACAGGAAGGGTGCAATGGACACAGGGAGGCTGCAATGGACACAGGGAGGGTGCAATGAACACAGGGAGGGTGCAATGAACACAAGGAAGGCATGCAATGGACACAGGGAGGTATGCAATGGACACAGTGAGGCATGCAGCTGCAGATGGGCATTGTTGACCCTCTTTTCCACTTACAGTAGCTGCTGCATTTCTCATCCTCGGCTTATACTAGAGTCAATAAGTTTTCCCAGTTTTTTGTGGTAGATTAGGTGCCTTGGCTTATATTTGGGATGGCTTATACTCGAGTATATACTGTATATCATGCCGACTTGGATATGTAAGTCAGGCTGGATTCATAAAAGTCTTGTGCTTGTCATAGACTGTTCAAATTAGCCACTTGTGTTACACAAAGCTACAGCAAGCAAAACTGGACAGTTGAATAATCTGATAAGAATAAATATACAAAAAAAAAATCTTCCTTCATATAATACAGTTAAATTATTGTGGAAGCAGTGTGTGTGTGTGTGTGTGTATGTGTAGGGGGGTGTAACTGTTAACTGTTTGTCCCTTTCAGATGCTTTCATATGTTTACTTCTATTTAAAGAAAAAAAGAAAAGAAAAAATGTCAGATGTTTATAGCTGTCTGATTAAGTATTTTTTGTGATCATAAAACAATATAAATTACTCTTGTTCGTAAAAGAAACCTTTCTATCTTTTCAGTAGCTATCAGCACTTCCTTTAGCCCATAGGCTTTATCAATTAATAGAGTAGTAGTGACTTCTGCTTACTATCATTATGTATACGCAATAGCTTGACTTTGCCAACACATATTGATTTTTAAAATGGTCTGTCCAAGGGCAACAGCATCATTAATCGCTAAAAGATCTGCAAAACAATTAGGGACCTCCAAGCAGATGAATAATGCTGTCTTTAAAATTGCATACTGGTGAATTTATCTGTAGACTTACCTGTGTTTTTCAGAAATGTCTTTGGTTGTTGCTCCAGTCTCACCTCTTTCATAATACATTCTAAATCAGATTTATCAAGCTCTTAAAATAAAGCAAAAAGTACTGTAAGAAATGCAAAGAAGACAAATACGTGCAAATGACTGAAATAAAACCAATTCTAAAGAAGAAGCAAATTACAGAGCTAATCACATTTTAAGAAGTTACTAAAAATGCATTGCAGTTAAGTATGAACAAATTGCACTTAATTAGATAACACAGCCTTATTTCTGTGTGGCTATAATTTATGTCATGCCATTCATCTTATGCATCTAGCTACTCCACTTGCTACATCTGGCATCAGAGTTTGAAGCATAGCTCTGAATATTTAACTGCATAAATGTGAGCAAAACTTTCCTGTTTTGAGCATAGGCCATTGTAGTTCTTAAAAAAATGATAACACAACTCAGAAGCATTGAGGAAAGCTTTCTAAATTGATCTGCAATCCTTGAAACTTTACAGCTTAAGTATGTATTTTACTTCCTATCAGAAGTTGCTCCTCGACAAGAAAGAGCTGCTAGGAATAGTCAGGAAAAAATATGTAAATGCCCATGTCATTGTTTCCAGTGAATTTATCTTGAAAGCATTTAATCACACTAAGCTCCTAACAAGTCAATGCCTTGTATGGGGAAATGCGTCAGGTGGAGCACTAAGTCCTTGACGTCACCACGTATCAGCCAGCTGGCTTGAACCGCGGCTGTTTTGAAAGTCTATTGTTTCCCGTCTTCTAAGATGTAAGTGTTGCTATTTTTTCAATACATTTTATTGGCATACTACACCATGAAGTCCTTTTCTTTTCTCCTCTGCCAATGAGACCACCTAAGATCATCTAAGAAAGGATGTTATATCTCTCCGAGCAATGTAATTGGATATCTCACTGCACCAGATAAGGCTCTTATCCCTGAGAGGAATTCAAAGAGGCGATTATCCCTGCCGGCAGGTGTGTGCTTTGAGCGTATTTGATCTCTATAACATGAGATCTGACGGATCTTGTAAGCGGAGCTGATTTTATCATTTTCTTGTCACAAGAGCACTGGATGGATACATTGTTTCAATTTTGCACATTTCAGAACTCATATGGACTTTGTGTTTATGTTGAATTTACTTGTCATATTGTGGACATTTTATCACTGAATTATTTTGCTTGATTGCTCCTATGCACCTTAGCCATTGGGCACTATTTGGTTAATTTTGAATATAGTATTGGTTCACTATTGGATGTGCGCCTTTGCTTCTATATACATAAAAACAGCTTGCAATGTATACGTTAACTGGGAAGGCTAAAGCAACAAACTAAATAAAAATTAGCCTATAGCATGAATTCAGATTTATATAGTTTGGGTGACAGGCTATAAAGTTATACGGTCACCCCGTCTAGTCACATCTATTGAGAAAGAGGTAATGACGAAACGCATCTAGGCATGGCCAGAGGGCTTGTTCCTGTCAGCTACTACGATCTCCACCTGGGTTTCACCAATGACAAGATTTCTTGGAACGGTGAGCGAGTATTGTGCTAAGCTGTACAGTCCAGATGGTTATACCAGAAGATGTTATTTTATATTTAATATTTTGTAAGTGTAAATAAAACTTTTAAACAGGTTCACGCTATGAGGATTATTTTTCCCTTATGTTATGAGCTAATGAACCAGCAATGAGCCAGCAAGTGGAAATCCTGCTGTGACTGACCATATCTGTTGGGAGAGACGCATTAACCCTTTATGATTACTGATAAGGATTTCAAGGAGGTGGTGTTGCTGCTTGGCAATTTATCCATGTGAATACCAAAGTGGTTATATAATATCATTCTAGTGAGTGTTAAGTTTGAGGGAAGCAGTATCACGTGGTGCGGTGAAGGCTTATCATCTATTTTGACAGGACACCATATGAACACTCCTTAGGAATATCAAAATTTATTTTGGACTCGTCCTTCATAGGGCACCCCACTACTATTGGGTGTTTATTTCTATTACCATCAAACGCTGTTTTAACCTATGAATTACATGTTATGAACATCTAGGGTTTTTTGTACTTAGTATTTATATAGTATAGTTTATTATAGCAGCAGCACATCCATTTACATAAGTGTTTTTTGTCCACAAGCGCTGTATCAGCTAACTGTGTTTGCTTTGATTTGATGTTGTTGTTTTAATAATCTGACAGTTATGGAAACATTGCAATCTTTGAGTAATCAACAATTACATCTAGATACTTTGTTTTCCACGAATGTAGATTTCAGGGAAATCACTGATATCAATATTGCTTTGACAGTTTTCGGTAATGCAATATATACAAAATAATTATGCGCTACCCAAAGAGAAAAGGAAACAAAAGCATCTAACACGACCAACAAAGTATAAATGGGGAAAGCAAAAAAAAAGTGTAGCGCTATACAATATCCAACATGAACGACAATAGACCAGTCAATATGCAGTGAAAGGGATCAACCGCATCTAGGAAATGAACAATAAAAGTGGGTAGTCCTCATGAAAACATTTTAAACAGAAAATTCCGGCATCCCAAATGCAGACAAGCTCACTCCCACCGAGAGATGAAAAGGCTTACCGGATGAGATGGACCCAAAGGGGCATACGCCAAGTTGGGTCGGATAAGGCTTGGGTGGTGAGTGGCTGTGCTTGGCTCAAAAAAAGGATGTTATCTCACGGATTACTGCATCCCTCCAAGTGGCACCCGGGTCCTGAAGGGTGTGGGCAATCTCGTGGATATGGATGGTCCTGCAGATCCTGGAAGGGTGGGGTATTGCGTGGGTGAATCCCTCAAGGCGACATTCCATGGACCAGGAGATGGTGTTAATAGGTGAGGAGAGAAAGGAAGGGCCACATAGTGTAAATCCGAAAACAAAATTTTTTATTTAAAATAAATAGATGTACACTCACATGTAAATCCAAAGTAAAAAACAGCGCTCTGAGAAAATGGCGACAGTGGGGTCCTACCCGACGCGTTTCGTCCTCATAGATGACGTCTATGAGGACGAAACGCGTCAGGTAGGACCCCACTGTCACCATTTTCTCACAGCGCTGTTTTTTACTTTGGATTTACATGTGAGTGTACATCTATTTATTTTAAATAAAAAATTTTGTTTTCGGATTTACACTATGTGGCCCTTCCTTTCTCTCCTCACCTATTAACACCATCTCCTGGTCCATGGAATGTCACCTTGAGGGATTCACCCATGCAATACCCCACCCTTCCAGGATCTGCAGGACCATCCATATCCGCGAGATTGCCCACACCCTTCAGGACCCGGGTGCCACTTGGAGGGATGCAGTAATCCGTGAGATAACATCCTTTTTTTGAGCCAAGCACAGCCACTCACCACCCAAGCCTTATCCGACCCAACTTGGCATATGCCCCTTTGGGTCCATCTCATCCGGTAAGCCTTTACATCTCTCGGTGGGAGTGAGCTTGTCTGCATTTGGGATGCCGGAATTTTCTGTTTAAAATGTTTTCATGAGGACTACCCACTTTTATTGTTCATTTCCTAGATACGGTTGATCCCTTTCACTGCATATTGACTGGTCTATTGTCGTTCATGTTGGACATTGTATAGCGCTACACTTTTTCTTTGCTTTCCCCAGTTTTCCGTAATGTCCTAGAGAAACAGGTGAAAACTTGGTGGGGCATTTGTACATTTGAACATTACCTAAAAGAGAAAATAATCATGCAATCAGCCCTCAAGATGGGCTAGATGATCCTGATTCTCAATCTGAATGGTTGGAATTTTTTTACGGAGTAGGAATTAGACTACAAGAACTTGTTCTTAAAAGGAAAATCTTCAAAATGAATATACTAGAACAAAAGATAGACAAATTACAAATCAAATTAGATCCTCTAAAAACTACACCACAGCTGATAGAATTTAACAAAGAAAGAAATTTAAAAGAAGTTAGAGAAGGTCGATCGTGGCACACAAAAAAAGAAACTTAAGAAATTTCATTGTGATACGGGTGATTTTAAAAATAACTTGGTGTATGAATGGCAGTATCAGAATATGGAGAATATGGATGTACAGAAACCACAGGTTGACCAATGACTGGAAATAAACCCAATGGGACATCACATAAGGGAAATATGACAACTTATAATAAAAGCAAAGTACAAAATGCTTCCAATAATCATAATAGATGAAGGGGAAGCAATACACATATACCAAGAGGTGATAGGAATGGTCATCAGAATTAATACACACAAAATAATGCTGATTATTCACAAAACAGTAGAGATTCCATCACCTCTACCTATATTGAATCGGGATGATTCTTTGTACGACTGTAGAGATGTTTATAACCCACCATCACCCTATCCTCACATGTCCCCTGCCCCTTTTTTTAGGGAGAGGAGGAAAGGGCTACAACCGAGGACGTGCCTTTTCCAGGGGACGAGGCGGCCGCCTCGAGCATTCCAGGGTACAGGGATGGTGGAATCCTCCGGAGTGGGAGAGATCCCAAAATGGACCCCCTCAGAATACAGATATAAGACGGACAAACCACTCAGAGGATGTAGGGCAGGACTCAGAGTCCAAGAGAAAAAGGAGAAGAGAAAACAGAATAACCAGAATTTTTACCCTTACTGATTTCCAACTAACTGATAAAGAAATGAATATCTTAAACACGGGGCTAAAGTGTGCAATAAAAAAAAAAATTAATAAATTTAATGTACATTGACATACACAAATATGTACGTAAAATTTATCTGAAAAAGTATTATTTGGGTGTTAAGGCTAATTCAGTCAAAATGGCTGACACTGCAACCATAGGTTTGGACAGCTTTTTTTTAACCCTCCCTTAACAACGAATCAACATATAGATGTCCACAAGTGCCAGATCAGCTAACTGTGTTTGCTTTGATTTGATATATAGTTTAGGTGGTTTGTAATTTTGGTGACATTGAAGTATTAAAGTTTTACAGCCAGAGATCAAAAAAGACCCCAGCCCAAATTTATCAGTGTTAATATAATTCAATTACCTAAGCAATAACGCTCATTATTTTGCCTACCTAATTGATTTTCAATTGTTTTTAGGTATATACTTGTCTTTTATTTTGTACACTATTTTATTAAACTCTGATCTCCCTTCTGTTTTTTTATCATAAGCTAATAAACATTATTAAAAATGTAGTTTACACCTAATAGTTGTTTATCACATTTTTCTGGTACATTTGGTGATTTTTATTGTAGTAAGCAAAACAACATGACAACTGATCACCCACGTAGGGGGTACACTACAAAGAACATGGTACAAAGGCATGGGTAAGACGCATAAGCCTGAGTACCTAGAGGGGGAGTCCATTTTTCAGGTGCAATAAGTAGGTTGTATTGAAAGATTCACATGCCAAAAATGCCAAAAATTGTGATCTTGCAGCACTAGCCACATGTCAGCAGAAGTGCCCTCTGCTTCAATCCCTTTTTATGAGTGTCTCTTAAATGCTTTGGTCCACTTACCCCGAAGAAAGCTTAAATGGCCAGGGTTTGTTGATATGGCTCCGAATGCCAAATCATGGTTAAATTGTGGTGGTCACAACTATATGAACAAATCAAAGCTAAAAGAGTTTTGGGTAGAGAATGAATTAGCTGCCCCCCCCCCCCTTTATTTTCTGTGTCCAATTAAGGAGATGTCCTTGTCTTGGGATACAACAAGTGGTGTGGGGAGACCTATCTGAGGGAAAATAAATCTCCTCTAATGCCGCGTACACTCGATAGGAAATTCGGCCAGCAAAAGACCGATGAGAGCTTTTGGTTGGAAAATCTGACTGTGTGTATGCTCCATCGGACTTTTGCTGGCCGAATTTCCACCAGCAAAAGATTGAGAGCCTGTTCTCAATTTTTCCGATGGAAAAAGTTTCTATCGAAAAATTCCGTTTCGTGTGTATGCAATTCTGACGCACAAAAAAACATGCATGCTCAGAATCAAGTACGAGACGGAGCCGCTCAGTCTGGTAATACGACCGTTCATAATGGAGATGGCACATTCGTCACACTGCAAATTTTTAAATCTTTCAATGGAGTGCATTCTCTTCTTCTTTATAATGCTAGAAGAATGAAGTTGTTTTGCTGCTCATATTCACACAGAGCTCTCACAAACATTTCTTTATTTTTTTCTCGTGATTTCATGAATAATCTTTTTTTGTTTTTAAAGCCAGATCTCCATAATAATGTTTTTAATTTTTTTATAGTCCTTTTTTTTTAATCAAGATCTCCTGTTGTATTTTTTTTTTTTTTACTAATTTTATAGTCATCTCCATATATTTATTTTTTTTGTATGTCACGTTTCCACAACACCATTATTATCTTGTATTTGTAAACCTCAAGGAGGTTGCTTAGTGTTGGTGTCACTTGTTAATTTGACATTGTTTTTTTTTAAATGTACCTGCCTACTCACAAACAAATTGTCCTTTTTGAAGTAAAACACATAGGCAAATATTTCTGAAAACAAAATATCCATTTATTCTGGGTCATAACAAAATAAAGAGGAAGGCAAAGCTGGAGAAACTGGTGAAATTTTCCAAGCCTTTGTACCCCAGGGCAGACATCAATAATTTTACAGTCAAAATTGGTGGCCTGAGGAGTCATTATAATAGTGAGCACAATCTGGTCCAGGACTACAAGAGATCAGGAACAGCAGCAGATGACATATTTGTCCCCAGGCTGTAGTCATACAACAGCCTGCATCTTTTGCCAGACCAGACTGAACCCAGGTCATCACTCTCTGGTCTTCCTTAGATGCTTCCTTCCAGGCTGTGGCTGTGGTGTTGGAGGTTTGGCAGGAGGTGGAGGAGGAGGAGGACCTGGAGGAGGAGGAGGACCATGGTTCAACTCACAAATGTGGCTTTGACTTTTGAGTTGGCCCCTCAACCCCCTATTTAGGGCTTGTAACATTACTTCCTCACATAAGAGGCATTGGCCCTCCTCCATTTCCAGCATTTTGCAGGCTGTAATGTACGCAAAGTCCTCTTGAACACTGTGGGGGGTTCTGAGGGCCGCAGCAGCCTTGAGAAATAGGCCAATTGCTGCCTCCTTCACGTTACTCCTCTTCCTGCCACTTTTTGGTGGAAGGCGGAGGGGAGGGACCTGTGAATCTGGCAGGCAACTGGGCTCGTCCACCTCCTGGCTGCCACTTTCCACAGCCTGGAAATTGTTTTAGTTTTTGGTTAATCAATTACACACAATTTTCATCTTATGACTGTTGCAAATTTAATGTTAACCGATTCAATACAGGGCATTTTCACCCCCTTCCTTCCCAGACCAATTTTTAGTTTTCAGCGCTGTCACACTTTAAATGACAATTGCGCGGTCGTACGATGCTGTACCCAAACAAAATTGACGTCCTTTTTTCCCCACAAATAGAGATTTCTTTTGGTGGTATTTGATCACCTCTGCGGTTTTTATTTTTTGCGCTATAAACAAAAGAAGAGTGACAATTTTGAAAAAAAACACAATATTTTATACTTTTTGCTATAATAAATATCCCCATTTTTAAAAAAAAAAACGATTTTTTTTCCTCAGTTTAGGCCGATACGTATTCTTCTACATATGTTTGGTAAAAAAAATCGCAATAAGCGTATATTGATTGGTTTGCACAAAAGTTATAGCGTCTACAAAATATCGGATAGATTTATGGCATTTTTTAAAAAGTTTTATTTATTTATTTTTTTTTACTAGTAATGGCGGTGATTTTTTTCATGACTGCAACATTATGGCGGACACATCGGACACTTTTAACACATTTTTGGGACCATTCACATTTATACAGTGATCAATGCTATAGGGGGACACGAGGGGTTAAATGTGTTTCCTAGGGGAGTGATTCTAACTGTAGGGGGAGGGGGCTCACAAGGGGAGGAGACCGATCGGTGTTCCTCTGTGCTGGGAACACAGATCCGTCTCCTCTCAACTGACAGGACGTGGATCCATGGTCCTGCTCGGTTAACGGGCAATCGCGGGTGCCCGGCAGACATCGCGGCCGCCGGGCACACGCACCGGGTCCCGAGCAACGCGGCAGGCACGCGCACGCCCCCTAGATGGCCGGGAAGCCCAGGACGTCATATGACGGCCACCCAGGATGGGAGATCCCATCTGCGCCCGTCATTTGACAATACCCGGTATTGAAGTCATTCATATCATTCTGACCCCAGCAAATTTCATTCTTGTCCCAATCATTTGTGGCCACTATTGTCTATTGATATGTAAAACACTTTGTGAAATCAGAAATTGGTGATCAAAATTAGCATATATTTAACATCATTAATTTGACAACCAGAAATATTTTGAAGAATGTTATACCTGGCTCAAGCTGGGCTCCTCCACATGTTGCTGCCTGGAAGGCCCAGGTTTGACATCAGAAGCCTCAGCTGGGGGGGAAGGAAGTGTGGAAGGAAGACTGGAGAGTGCTAGCCTGGGTTCATTCTGGCCTGCCAGAAAATGCAGTCTGTCATAGTACCACAGCCTGGGTACATAAATGTCATCTGCTGCAGCACCATTTTTTTTTAAATTTTGGTTTGGGGTTCCCCTGTGGGGAATTCCCATGCCGTTTTTATCAATGAACTTCTATGTGTATTGTCGGACCGGCAATGCAATAGCCGCGAGTAGTTTTAAATGGCTTTTTTCCTTTGAAATGTCATTTTGCTGTCAGACTGTTCTAAACATGGGAAACATGCACCCCTTTACAGGCATACTATAGACACCCCCCAGCTACGAAATTTAAAGGAATATTACACTTTTATTGTTTGACTTTAAGCATTATTAAAATCACTGCTCCTGAAAAAACGGCCGTTTTTAAAACTTTTTTTTGCATTGACCCATGTCCCCTGGGGCAGGACCCAGGTCACCAAACACTTTTTAAGACAATAACTTGCATATAAGCCTTTAAAATTAGCACTTTTGATTTCTCCCATAGACTTTTAAAGGGTGTTCCACGAACACCCCAAATTGTTCTCTGTTCGGCGAACTTGTGAACAGCCAATGTTCGAGTCGAACATGTGTTCGACTCGAACTCGAAGCTCATCCCTAATGTGGAGGAAGGAGAGGTGGAGGAAGTGCTTGAATTTGGAACCACAACAGGTCAGTGTCAGACACCACAGATTCAGGTAATAGATGTATGCCTGCAAATTTTTAATACAAGTGTGTATTTTTATCTTACGTGATGTTGAGGCTGTGGTACCAAAATCGAGTCATTTCTCCAGTGGCAGTGCACAACGGCTTATCCAGGAAATCATGTTTTGTAGTCGGGATTTGGACCTTATCAAGGACAAAACCAAGGAGATTGAACAAAGACTGAAGAACATGATTGATGTACTAGGGAGAATCTAAATCCTAAAAAGATTCCTGGATTTTTTTTTTTTTTCTAAAAATTTTATCTAGTTTTAATACAGTTTAAAAGCCAAATTTGGAAGATGCACACAGTGTGTCAACATGTGCTATCTGTCATCAGGAGATTTCTAATTTCAATGGTTTTTTATTGATTTTTTATAAAGACATAGAGGGAAAAAAACAATAATTAAAGATCAAAAAGGAATACATAACACATATGCCCCGTACACACGGTCGGATTTTCCGATGGAAAATGTGTGATAGGACCTTGTTGTCGGAAATTCCGACCGTGTGTTGGCTCCATCACACATTTTCCATTGGATTTTCCGACACACAAAGTTTGAGAGCAGGCTATAAAATTTTCCGACAACAAAATCCGTTGTCGGAATTTCCGATAGTGTGTAGACAAATTCAAAGCACAAAGTGCCACGCATGCTCAGAATAAATAAAGAGATGAAAGCTATTGGCTACTGCCCCGTTTATAGTCCAGACGTACGTGTTTTACGTCACTGTGTTCAGAATGATCGAATTTTCCGACAACTTTGTGTGACCGTGTGTATGCAAGACAAGTTTGAGCGAACATCCGTCGGAAAAAATCCTAGGATTTTGTTGTCGGAATGTCCGAACAAAGTCCGACCGTGTGTACGCCCTATTAGTGTAACAGAATGAAAACTCAATGTTTACAATACACAAAAAGCAAGGGCACCGTCAGTTGTTTTCTAAATCACAACAATAGTACCTGTTGGGTAATTTCAGGTGATAGTATACATATAGTAGGAGTTATAATAGTAGTGCTGTATTGACATCGAGCAGGCCCCCTGCCCCCGACACCCCCTATGGGAGCAAACTGTGTCAGGGAAGTATGGGCGCAACCCGCCCAACACAGCGCAAACTTGGCCTATTAGTAACACCTTAACCTGTATGACCTCTCTATTACTTTTATGCTGCAGAAAGTTGAAAGTCTCATGTCATCAGGAGATTTCAATGTACACGTTTTGTGGGTGCAACCCCTTCCTCCCAACTCTATTAGGTGAGAGGAAGTGGTTGCACCCCCAAAACACGTCCATTGATCCCCCATGATGGGAGATAGCACATGTTGACATTAGGTATGGGATCAGAAAGGAAATCCCCATTTTGACTCAAAATTTGTGTACATCTTCTAAATTAAGCTTTTACAGGGGTGACTTCACCCCATCTGATGAAGGCAAGATCAAGACCTTTTTTACACTAAAAAATGTTTGATATTGCCTTCTTTTTTGCAATGTTGAACTTTGTAAGTTCCAGAGTTGTGTATGTTATGCTTGGAAACATGTCTGTTTCTGTATTTTTTTTTTAATTTCAAGGTAAAACTTTGAAAAAAAAAGTGTGTTTCTTTTACCGCCAAATGTTTTATAAAACGCACATGTAAATGTGCATGGAGTAAAAGGTTTTATACTCAACAATTGGGCTGATTTCCGAAGCATTTGCGCCATAAGTTGCGGCGCATGCTGATGCGCAAATGACATTTTCGTATTTACAAAACATATTTATGGTATGTATGGTATATGTATGGTAACACAGCGCAATTCCCCATTCACTATTCTCTTCCCGGCGCACGGGAAGAGGCGATCGGTACGCCACTATAGACATGGTGCACGGCATCTTTAACTGAAAATTTAAACAATCTGCAAGTGCCAATATTATGAGGGTGATGTGGGGTGATGTGATGAAGTATGGTACTAACTGCCCAAGTCACAAATATGCCCAAAATAGAATGAGAAAGTAACTTTCTCTGAACAAGCCGGCTGCGCCAGCAAATACATTTCGAACTGCGGGAGGTCAATTTACGCACTGCACATGCTCAAATGGCATTTGCACTTGTTCAAAAGTGTTGGTTCAGTGTGCCGACAAAATCTTAGTAAATGTCAAGCAACGTAAATGCATTTGCATAGGTTGAACGGGCGCATCTCCACACTTTTTTTTTTTAACGCTGGTTCACTTTGCGGCAATCCACATAAAAGTTCATTGATAAAAACAGCATTAAGAAAAAAAACAAAATTAAGAAAAAAAATATGTGGGGTTCCCCCGAAATTCAATACCAGGCCCTTCAGGTCTGGTATGGATATTAAGGGGAACTCCACGTCAAAAAAAAAAAGAATGGCGTGGGGGTGCCCCTCAAAATCCATACCAGGCCCTTCAGGTCTGGTATGGATTTTAAGGGGAACCCCGCACCAAAATTAAAAAAAAAAAGGTGTGTGGTCCCCCTAAAAATCCATACCAGACCCTTATCTGAGCACGCAACCTGGCAGGCCGGTCTCTTGTCATTTTTAACATTTTTGACACTTTTTTTGTGAAATGATTGGGGTACTTTTGTACCACATTACTATTTCACATGGGGGGCCAGGATCTGGGGGTCCCCTTGGTAAAGGGGGCTTCCAGATTCCGATAAGCCCCCCGCCCACAGACCCCCACAACCACCAGGCAAGGGTTGTGGGAATGAGGCCCTTGTCCTCATCAACATGGGGACAAGGTGCATTGGGGTGCTACCCCAAAGCACCCTCCCGACGTTGAGGGCATGTGGCCTGGTACGGTTCAGGAGGGGGGGCGCTCTCTCGTCCCCCCCTCTTTTCCTGCGGCCTGCCAGGTTGCGTGCTCGGATAAGGGTCTGGTATTGATTTTTGGGGGGCCCCCACACTATTTTTTTTTTAATTTTGGCACGGGGTTCCCCTTAAAATCCATGCCAGACCTGAAGGGCCTGGTATGGATTTTGAGGGGGACCCCCATGCCATTTTTTTTTTTGGCGCGGGGTTCCCCATAATATACATACTGAAGGGCCTGGTATGGAATTTCGGGAGAACCCCACACATTTTTTTTTCTTAATTTTGTTTTATTTTCCTAATGCTGTTTTTATCAATGAACTTTTATGTGTATTGCCGGACCGACATTTCATTATAGCCGCGAGTAGTTTTAAATAACTTGTATTCCTTAAGGGCCAGTTCACACCACATGCAGTACAGTGTGGTTTTTTTCTGCATCAAAAATGCATGGAAAGTAGGTTATATGGTTTTCAATTTGCGTTTCCAGTTCCCGAAAAAAAAGTAGAACATGCTGCATTTTTTATGCACTGGACTGTACTGGAACGCTGTAAAATGCATCAAAAACACACTGGAATGCACCTAAATGCACCAGAAACGCACTGCAACACACTTGTCCTTATTTAAGGTTAAGAAAAAAGAGGGGGGGAAGCACTGGACTGCATCAAAAACGCACCAAAAACATGCATGCAAAAAAGCACCTGGAACGCATCCAGGCTGCGTTTCTATGGTGTGATCTGGCTCTTAGTTCCCTTAGGGCCAGTTCACACCATAGAAACGCAATCTGGATGCATTCCAGATGCTTTTCTGCATGCGCGGTTTTTATGCGTTCCAGTGCGTTTTTGGTGCAGTCCAGTGCTTTTTTTCCCCCTCTTTTCTCTTAACCTTAAATAAGGACAAGTGTGTTGCAGTGCGTTTTTGGTGCATTTAGGTGCGTTCCAGTGCATTTTTTATGCATTTTACAGCGTTCCAGTACAGTCCAGTGCAGAAAAAATGCAACATGTTCTACTTTTTTTTCAGAAACTGGAACGCACTGGAAATGCAAGCACTGGTGTGAACTATGCCATTGAAAACCATATAAATGACTTTCCATGCATTTTTGATGCATAAAATATGCACTGGACTGCATTGGTGTTAACTGGCCCTTAAGCAATTTGGCATATTTAAAGGCATTTCTCCTTGTTTCGTTTTTGGGTTTGTCCAATTGCTGACATTGATATATGTCCCTTAGGGTGGGACCTGGGCCTCATACCCATTTTAAGGCCAATAACTAGAAGATAAGCCAGCCAAGTGGGGACTAGGAAAATTACTAAGTCAGTTCCCTTATGCTGGCCATACACTATACAGAAAATCGGCCGAAAAATCATTCATATAGACACTTCGTTTGTTTTTCGGCAAGTTAATGGGCACAAATCGATAATCGTTTGTGACGTTTTTGTGGAAAAAAACGAACGGCAAGTTTGGAAAATTTCTGCCGAACGTACGATAAATTGCAAGTTTAATGCGTTCTTCGTCCGTGAAAAAACGAATGGTTGCTACTGCGCATGGTTGAAAATCATTTAACCCGGAAGGGAAATATTCCTGCCAAATACGTTTGCGTCAAAACGTCATGACAAATCGTCAACACCAACTATATAAAGGCCCGCACACACGATCTGACTTTTTGACAACAAACATGCAAATTAGCAGTTCTGGAGCAACATCTGACCGCGTGTACGCTCCATCGGACAAATGTTTTCTGTTTTTATCTGACTTTTGTTGGCTACGAACGGACAAACTTTCTGGCAACAAAGCTCCGATCGTGTGTGCACAAAATACCATCGGACTTTAGTCCAAAGTACAAACACACATGCTCGGAAGTAGGGATGAGCCGAACACCCCCCGGACCGAAAACGGACCGAAAGTTAGCACGAACGTTAGAACCCCATTGACGTCTATGGGACTCGAACGTTCGAAATCAAAAGTGCTCATTTTAAAGGCTAATTTGCATGGTATTGTCCTAAAAAGGGTTTGGGGACCCGGGTCCTACCCCAGGGGACATGTATCAATGCAAAAAAAACTTTTAAAAAACGGACGTTTTTTCAGGAGCAGTGATTTTAATGATGCTTAAAGTAAAAAAAAAAAAAAGTGAAATATTCCTTTAAATATCGTACCTGGGGGGTGTCTATAGTATGCCTGTAAAGTGACGCGTGTTTCCCGTGTTTAGAACAGTCCCTGCACCAAATGTCATTTTCAAAGGAAAAAATCTCATTTAAAACTGCTTGCGGGTTTAATGTAATGTCGGGTCATGGCAATATGGATGAAAATCAGTGAGACAAACGGCATGGGTACCCCCCAGTCCATTACCAGGCCCTTTGGGTCTTGTATGGATATTAAGGGGAACCCCGCACCCAAATTAAAATAAGGAAAGGTGTGGGGCCACCAGGCCCTATATACTCTGAACAGCAGTATACAGGCGGTTCAAACAAGACAGGGACTGTAGGTTTGTTGTTAAGTAGAATCTCTTTGTGATTTTGAACGGGTACATTTTTAACGTGTTTAGCTCCAGCCAAAAAATCTTTTTTAAGCTTTTTGGAAAACATAGGGAAGGGTTATCACCCCTGTGACATTTGTTTTGCTGTCTTTCCTCCTCTTCAGAATATTTCACCTCACTTTTTGTCCCAATGAAAAATGTTTTTTGAAAATTTGGGTTTTTTTGTGGAACAAGGATTGGAAAGCATCAGTGGAAAGGAGAAATGTTTTTCCCATATTAACTCTTACAGGAGAGAATTTCCCTTCCTAGGGGTAGATTTCATCTCACTTCCTGTTGTCTCCTTCCGTTTGCAAGTAGGAGTCGTTTGTAAGTTAGATGTTTGAAAGTAGGGTCCTGCCCTATATACTCAGCAGAAATTTGGGCCTTAGGTGTTGCTGTGGCCACAACACTGTAAGCCCTCACAGGGCCCTGCTGTGAAATATTAGATCAAGAATTGTAATTACATGCCCCTGTTGAACAGGAGCTGAAAAATTAGGCCTTAGGCACTGGTGCTGGTGCCACAACACTGCAACCCCTCACAGACACTCTAGTTGGAACGCAGGAACGAGCCCTGCTGCAAAGTATTGCATCAAAAATTGTAATTACACGCCCCTGTTAGACAGGGGCAGAAAAATTGGGCCTTAGGCACTGGTGCTGGTGCCACAACACTGCAACCCCTCACAGACACTCTAGTTGGAAAGCAGGAACGAGCCCTGCTGCAAAGTATTGCATCAAAAATTGTAATTACACGCCCCTGTTAGACAGGGGCAGAAAAATTGGGCCTTAGGCACTGGTGGTGGCGCCCAGAACCAAAAATGTTCTTACAAGCTATCAGCGTGATGATTGAGGAGGAAGAGGATAATTACTCAGGGATAGTCACTCAGCATCAGCATAGGCAGTCTTTGAAGGGATCTGAGATTTAAAAAAAAATTATTCGGTTACATCAGCATCAGGTGCTTGGTAGCTGGTGGTGATCCAAGACTGATTCATTTTTATGAAGGTCAGTCGATCGACCGAGTCGGTGGACAGACACACCCTGTGATCGGTTACCACGCCTCCAGCAGCACTGAATGTGCGTTCCGAAAGAACGCTGGATGCAGGACAGGCCAGTAGCTCAATTGCATACTGTGCAAGCTCTGGCCAGTGATCCATCCTCAAGACCCAGTAACCCAGAGGATTTTCGGTGGGAAAGGTGTCCAAGTCTGATCTTGCCCCTAGGTATTCCTGCACCATGTAAAACAAACGCTGTCGATGCTTGCTGGAACCGATCATACCTTGGGGCTGCGGACCAAAAAATTGTCTGAACGCATCGGTCAGACGGCCACCTTCTCCACCGCTCCTTCTTTGACTGACCGAAGCCTCAGCAACACGTTGTCCAGAAACAGGAGTTTGTAACCTCCCAGTCTCTGGGAACGCGTTGCACAGACCTTTCTGCAAGGCCTCCCGAAGATGTTTCATCCTCTGCTCCCTCTGCGATGGCAAGATAAGGTCCGCAACCTTACCCTTGTAACGTGGATCAAGGAGGGTTGCCAGCCAGTATTGGTCCTTCTCCTTGATACCACAAATACGAGGATCCTTACGCAGGCTTTGCAGGATCAGGGAGGCCATGCAGCGTAGGTTTGCTGAGACATTCGGTCCGGAGTCCTCTGGGTCACTAAGGACGACAACGTCCGCAGCCACCTCCTCCCAGCCACGTACAAGTCCATGTGTTTCTTGGGACTGATCCCTTAAAGACTGCTGCTGATGCTGAGTGCCAGGCTCCACCTCCATACTGACACAATCTTCCTCCTCCTCCTCCTCCTCCTCGTCCTCTTCCTGTGTGATCGGCGGGCATGCAGGAACACTGTCTGGACAAAGGGGGCCTTGAGAGCTAAGGAAGTCCTCCTCTTCCTGCCTCTGTTCTGCCTCAAGTGCCCTGTCCATTATTCCACGCAGCGTGTGCTCCAACAGGTGGACAAGGGGGACAGTGTCACTGATGCATGCACTGTCACTGCTCACCATCCTCGTGGCCTCCTCGAATGGTGACAGGACAGTGCATGCATCCCTGATCATGGCCCACTGGCGTGGGGAAAAAAAACAAGCTCCCCTGACCCTGTCCTGGTGCCATAGTCGCACAGGTACTCATTGATGGCCCTCTGCTGCGTGTGCAGCCACTGCAGCATGGCCAACGTTGAGTTCCACCTGGTGGGCATGTCACAGATTAGGCGGTTCTTGGGCAGGTTAAACTCCTTTTGGAGGTCCATCAGCCGAGCACTGGCATTATATGACCGGCGGAAATGCACACAGACTTTCCTGGCCTGCCTCAGGACATCCTGTAAGCCCGGGTACCTGCCCAAGAACCGCTGCACCACCAAGTTAAGGACGTGAGCCAAACAGGGCACATGGGTCATTTGTCCCTGTCGGAGGGCAGAGAGGAGGTTGGTGCCATTGTCGCAAACCACCATTCCTGCCTTAAGTTGGCGTGGCGTCAACCACCTCTGAACCTGCCCCTGCAGAGCTGACAGAACCTCTGCCCCAGTGTGGCTCCTGTCCCCCAAGCACACCAGCTCAAGCACCGCATGGTATCTTTTGGCCTGCGTACTTGCGTAGCCCCTTGAACGACTACGGAGCACCGCTGGTTCCGAGGAAGAGGCCATGGAGGAAGAAGAAGAGGAGGGGGTGGAGGAGAGAGGTGTGTCACAATCATTAGCATTTTGGAGGCGTGGTGGCGGAACAACCTCCAACACTACTGCACCTTGTCCTGCATCCTTCCCAGCTGCCAGCAGAGTCACCCAATGTGCCGTGAAACTTAGGTAACGTCCCTGTCCATGCCTGCTGGACCATGAGTCAGCGGTAATATGCACCTTACCGCTGACCGCCCTGTCCAGCGAGGCATGGACATTGCCTTCCACATGCCGGTAGAGAGCCAGAATCGCCTTCCGTGAGAAAAAGTGGCGTTTGGGTACCTGCCACTGAGGAACCGCACATTCCACAAACTCACGGAAGGGGGCAGAGTCTACCAACTGAAAAGGCAGCAGTTGAAGTGCTAGCAATTTTGCCAAGCTAGCATTCAACTGCTGGGCATGTGGATGGCTGGGAGCAAACTTCTTTCGGCGGTGCAGCAGCTGGGGCAGGGAAATTTGCCTGGTACAATCTGACGTTGGTGTACCAAAAGCAGATTGCCCACAAGTACTTGGCTGTGACACACCTAATTCTACACCTTCATTCCTCTCAGTGCAGGTCTCAGAGATTACTGGAGGTCTAGTGGGGTTGGAAATCTCAGCTGATGAGGAGCAAGGAGAGGTCCTCTTTGTTCTTTGGTGTGGGTCTTTTAGATATGCTTGCCAACGAACTGCATGGCAGGTCAACATATGTCTGGTCAAGCATGTGGTACCCAAGCGGGAGATGTTTTGGCCACGTGAGATACGCTTGAGACATATGTTGCAAATAGCAGCGGTGCGATCTGATGCACTCGTCTCAAAAAAGGCCCACACCAAAGAACTTTTTGAATAACGCGCAGAGACTGCAGCGCCCTGCACATGTGGAGCTTCGGGGTGTGATGCAGTCAATGTGCTGCCCTTAGGCTGGCCCCTGGAGGGCATCCTGCCTCGTTGGTGATGTGCCGCCTCCTCCTCCTCCTCCTCCTCCTCTCTCCTATCAGGCACCCACATTGAGTCAGTGACCTCATCATCCCCTCCCTCCTCATCACTGGAGCAAACCTGGCAGTATGCTGCAGCAGGGGGAGCATGACTGCCAGATTGCTGTCCTTCTTGGGCACCCCCTCTGTCCGTGCTCATGTTACTGCCTTCATCGAGCTCAGTATCATCATCAGAGCCTTCCAAACGCTGGGCATCCTCCTGGAGCATGTACCCAACACTGTGGTCAAACAGTTCGAGGGACTCCTCAGGAGGACATGGTGGAGCTAGGGAAGGAGTCACTGATGACATTGAGCCAAGGGAAGAGGCCGCTGCTTTGCCAGACAAAGCACCCTGGGCATGGGTGAGAGAGGATGAGGAGGATGAGGACGGCTTGGTCATCCACTCGACCAAGTCTTCCGCATGTTGCGGCTCAACACGGCCAGCTGCCGAAAAAAAGGCCAAGCGTGTCCCATGGCCACGTGCTGATGAGGATGCACCGTCTCCACGACCAGCACTAGACACAGAGCCTGCTTGCCCTCTCTTATTGGCTTGTGACTGTCTTCCTCTCCTTCTTGGCCTTCCAGACATACTAATGGCCTGTAGCTGCACTAAGCTGGGATATATATATATATATATATATATATATATATATATATATATATATATATATATGTACTGATACTGCAGCTAGCAAAATCAACTGCCTGCCTGTAGTATGAGAACACCACCAACCTTCTACAGGTAGCTTTAGCTGAACACTGTGAGGTAGACGCACCCCACTAACTTGTAGGTTTAGCTGAACACTGTGAGCAGGACGCACTGCACTAAATGTAAATAGTCTAGCTGCCTGACCGTGGTACTAATAGGATCAAAAGAACACCAGTAATTTTCTTCAGGTAGCTTTATATACTGTAACAAGACAAGCCTGCCTGTCAGTAGGAAGATAACAGGAACGGATCTAGCTGAACACTGTGAGCAGGACGCACTGCACTAAATGTAAATAGTCTAGCTGCCTGACCGTGGTACTAATAGGATCAAAAGAACACCAGTAATTTTCTTCAGGTAGCTTTATATACTGTAACAAGACAAGCCTGCCTGTCAGTAGGAAGATAACAGGAACGGATCTAGCTGAACACTGTGAGCAGGACGCACTGCACTAAATGTAAATAGTCTAGCTGCCTGACCGTGGTACTAATAGGATCAAAAGAACACCAGTAATTTTCTTCAGGTAGCTTTATATACTGTAACAAGACAAGCCTGCCTGTCAGTAGGAAGATAACAGGAACGGATCTAGCTGAACACTGTGAGCAGGACGCACTGCACTAAATGTAAATAGTCTAGCTGCCTGACCGTGGTACTAATAGGATCAAAAGAACACCAGTAATTTTCTTCAGGTAGCTTTATATACTGTAACAAGACAAGCCTGCCTGTCAGTAGGAAGATAACAGGAACGGATCTAGCTGAACACTGTGAGCAGGACGCACTGCACTAAATGTAAATAGTCTAGCTGCCTGACCGTGGTACTAATAGGATCAAAAGAACACCAGTAATTTTCTTCAGGTAGCTTTATATACTGTAACAAGACAAGCCTGCCTGTCAGTAGGAAGATAACAGGAACGGATCTAGCTGAACACTGTGAGCAGGACGCACTGCACTAAATGTAAATAGTCTAGCTGCCTGACCGTGGTACTAATAGGATCAAAAGAACACCAGTAATTTTCTTCAGGTAGCTTTATATACTGTAACAAGACAAGCCTGCCTGTCAGTAGGAAGATAACAGGAACGGATCTAGCTGAACACTGTGAGCAGGACGCACTGTACTAAATGTAAATAGTCTAGCTGCCTGACCGTGGTACTAATAGGATCAAAAGAACACCAGTAATTTTCTTCAGGTAGCTTTATATACTGTAACAAGACAAGCCTGCCTGTCAGTAGGAAGATAACAGGAACGGATCTAGCTGAACACTGTGAGCAGGACACACTGCACTAAATTTAAATAGTCTAGCTGCCTGACCATGGTACTAATAGGATCAAAAGAACACCAGTAATTTTCTTCAGGTAGCTTTATATACTGTAACAAGACAAGCCTGACTGTCAGTAGGAAGATAACAGGAACGGATCTAGCTGAACACTGTGAGCAGGACGCACTGTACTAAATGTAAATAGTCTAGCTGCCTGACCGTGGTACTAATAGGATCAAAAGAACACCAGTAATTTTCTTTAGGTAGCTGTAAATACTGTAACAAGACAAGCCTGCCTGTCAGTAGGAAGATAACAGGAACGGATCTAGCTGAACACTGTGAGCAGGACGCACTGCACTAAATGTAAATAGTCTAGAAGATAACAGGAACGGATCTAGCTAAACTGAATACAGTGTATATATATATATATGCAACACCTGGGATGCATATATATACACAATACACTTTAAGTGCAGCTAACTGACTGACTGTCCTGCCTAATCTAGCTAACTCAAATGAAATGACACTGTCTCTCTCTCTCTCTAAGCACACCGGAACACACTGCACAGGGCCGCCGTGCAGGCGGCCTTATATAGTGTGGGGCGTGTACTAAATCCCCTGAGCCATAATTGGCCAAAGCCTCCTTGGCTTTGGCCAATTACGGCTCTCTGTTCAGGCGGCGCTGTGATTGGCCAAGCATGCAGGTCATAGTGCATGCTTGGCCAATCATCAGCAAGCAATGCACTGCGATGCCGCAGTGAATTATGGGGCGTGACGCGCCACACGAATTTGGCGCGAATGGCCCATATCGTTCGCAATTCGGCAAACGACCGAACACCCGATGTTCGAGTCGAACATGGGTTCGACTCGAACACGAAGCTCATCCCTACTCGGAAGCAAGGACCAGCACGAAATTTTAATGGCTTAATAATAAATCTGCTTTGCTGGTGATACTGACAGAGTACAGACAAACATATTTTATTTTTGATTTGTGTTCTAGTGATATTAATCCCAAAATGTTGTTTTTTTTAGGCCATTTTGGTTATTGTGCATTAACAACATAAATAAAATTACTAAATTATTAGACATGTTCTCTGTCATCACAATTAAAAATTAAAAATTAGAAACAAAAAGAGCAAACGATACACAGAAAAAGAAAAAATATAGCTTATTAAATCATACTCAAATCAAAAAATACAACCTGCTAAATAATTAGCCCCTAAACTCCCCAGACCACTGGCCTTGTTGTGGATCCTTGGGGCTGATTTTGTCACTGACCACCATGCTGCTCAGGTGGGTGGGCTTGCTGGGGTGGGTAGGTTTGTTGTGGAGGAGTGTTGTTCAAATCACACACATGATATTTAGTGGTTAGCTCTTGTTTCCTGGCCTTGCTGAAGAGCTGGATGATTAGAGCCTCACATAGCTCCCTTTGATCTGCGTCAAGCTCACGGAACTTACTAGCAGTAAAACAGCCAAACCCTTCTGCACTATCGGGTGCTGTGTTGATCAGAGAAGTAGCCCTAGTTAAGAACTCAGCTGTGGCGTCATCCAGATGTTGGCTCTTCCTGGCCCTTTTTTTGTGAGGATGCAGGGGAGGGATTCTGCACTCAATTGTCGTCTGGCTGCTGGGCTCAGGCTCTTCTTGGCTCTAAAGTTCCTGTGTGTGTAAAACCAACATCATTTTAATTTTTGGACATCAATCATCAACAATTTTCAGGTCATGACTTTTTAATTTGGAATGTGTCCAAATAGTAAAGACTATCATTCTGACTCCAGCATTTCTCATTCTTGTCCTAATCCTTTTTGGCCACTACTGTCTATTGATATGGGACTCACTTTTTTAACACAACAAATTACTGTGCATTCAGGGGCGTAACTACCACCATATTGACCCATGCAGGCGCTATGGGGCCCGCAGCCGAGTGGGGCCCAGTGAGGATAAGAGCACCGCCGGCACAGTCTCCCAGCCAGGGGAAGAGAGAGGAGAGGAAGAGGCGAGCTGTCCGTATCAGCAGAGAGCTGAATTGCCCGATGTAAGAGCTTTCATTAGAACTTCCAGTGTTCCCGGGGCTCACGTCACATAGCTCCACCTTTTGGCCTGGTGCATTTGATAGAACGCCGATCCAATGCGGGACATGTGACGTCATCAAAGGCGTCGGGCCAAGAGGTGGGGCTATGTGATGAGCCCCGGGAAGACGGGTAATTCAAATGACAGCTAGTACAGCGGGCAATCCCGCTCTCTGCTCATCCTAGTAGCTTGCCTCTTCCTCTGCATAGGTGGGGCTGTATGGTGCACAGGCAGACCAGGCTGTATTGGGCACAGGTCATTCTGTATCTGGCACAGGTCACGCTGCATTGACACTAGGGCAGCTGTGGGGGGGGGGGCTGTTTGCAGTGTGCCCCATACAACATTTTCAAATTTGAAAACCTATAAAAGTCTATGGTAGAATTTAAAAGTGATAATTTTAATAGATAATATGCAAGCTAATTGCCATTAGGGATGAGTCAAACACCCCCCTGTTAGTTTCGCAACAGAACATTTGAACAGGCAAAAAATTGGTTTGAACACGTGAATACCGTTAAAGTCTATGGGAGTTGAACATGAATAATCAAAAGTGCTAATTTTAAAGGCTTATATTCATGGTATTGTCATAAAAAGTGTTTGGTGACCTGGGTCCTGCCCCAGGGGACATGTATCAATGCACAGAAAAGTTTACAAAACGGCCATTTTTTCCTGAACAGTGATTTTAATAATGAATTAAGTCAAACACTAAAAGTGTAATATTCCTTTAAATTTCGTACCTAGGGGGGGGTGTCTATAGTATGCCTGTAAAGGGGCGCATGTTTCCCCTGTTTAAAACAGTCCGACAGCAAAATGACATTTAAAATGCAAAAAATGTCATTAAAAATTACGAACGGTAGAGACAGAATTTAGAAACAGCTTTTCGCGGGTACTCTCGGATTGCCTTTGTCTCGCACCCAAACAGAACGTAATCTTACATCACACGCTCGTTCAATTGATATACACTACCTATGCGTGAAAACTCCGCTCTCCGAACGGCATGACGCATTCGTTCGTACCGCGTGTTAACTTGACATAGACGGCGCATGCCTGAAACTCCGCCCCTGACGTTCTTTTTCTATAATATTCCCCGCCCCTTTTCTCTTCGGTGCGCAGTGAGGAGCAACATGGCGGAGACACATGTGTCAGGATCCAGGAGGAGATGTAAGGCCACCAACATGTCATTTGGCGAAATGGTGGAGATGGTGGTGATTTTAAAAAAGGAGGATTACGATGGGAAACATGGCCCATATGCCCATCCAAATTTTGTTAAGGACAAAATCCTAACTAATGTGGTGAAGGCTCTGGAGCGGAAGTTTGGGGTACATAGAAAGAAGGACCAACTGAGGAAGCGCTGGTCTGACCTGAAAAACAGGGAGCCGGATCAGTACCTCAAAATAAAGAAGGAACTTCGAAAAAGTAAGTACTTGTCGTGTGTCCCATTTATGATTCTTCACTTGCCTGCTGCTCCATGTGCTTTTCTTGACTGTTATACTGAATGTTCGTAGGTGGGAAATAACGTTCGTGGGTAGGAAATAACGTTCGCAAGGACCAACAGTGATCGTTTGCCAATAAATATGATTTTTTTAAGCTGATATAGGCTTATGACTGTTTTGGTCATGATCATTTATGTGATAGAATGAATTTTAAAGACATTGTTGTCTAGATGTCTTTGAAATTTGAATTAATTGCTAAATAGATTCAGTGGAATGTAAGGAGAGGACACTCAGCAGCTGGTTACACATCTGGACTCAGGCGCACTAGTGTGGGACACCATAAAAACTTGGCCAAAAAAGGTAAGTATTGCATTTTGGGTCAAAGGTATTTTTAATCATGTCTTCAACTTGGTTCTCTTCCTAAACATACAATTGTACACCACTTGAAAGCAATGTTTCATATTCCTATTTCTGGCCATAAATATCTGTGTGCTCAGTATACCTTTTTTTAATTTTTCATAGGGAATCAAAGACGCAGTCAACAGGACCCCCCCCCAACCTCGCCGGGACCCCCAACCTGAACCCAGCACCAGCGTCACAGATGTTGAGGAAAGAGAGGTGGGGGAAGTGGGAGTGTGTACCTCACCAGGTGAGTGTCTGACACCCCAGCTTCAGGTAATCTATGTATGCCTGCATATTTCTAAATACATGTTTTTTATCACATTTTTAGGTGATGTTCTGGTTGTGGAAGAGCCACCCGACCATTTCACGTCGGACAGCGCCCAAAGGCTCATTGGGCAGATCATGAAATGGAACGGCGAAATAGATGCCATGAGAAATCGTCTCAACATAATGCAGCAGGAAATGAAGGACATGATAGATGTTTTGGGTAGAATCTAAACACTTTTGACGTCCATAAACATTTATCATGTTCTTCATTTCCTGCTGCATGATTATGTCCACATTATTGTTTGTTTATTTTTGTTAAAAAAAAAAAAAATACTGATATATTCTGTTTGTAAAAAAAAATAATTACAAAAAAATAATGATAAAAAAATTATAAAAAAATAATGAAAAAAAATTTACAAAAAAATAATGATACAAAAAATTTAAAAAAAATAATGAAAAAAAATTTACAAAAAAATAATGATACAAAAAATTAAAAAAAAATAATGAAAAAAAATTTACAAAAAAATAATGATACAAAAAATTATAAAAAAATAATGAAAAAAAATTTACAAAAAAATAATGATACAAAAAATTATAAAAAAATAATGAAAAAAAATGTAAAAAAAATAATGAAAAAAAACATTTTTACCAAAAATTTTTTTTACAAAAAATATTTATAATAACCAAACAAATTTTATATTTTCATATTTAGTAAAAGTTGAACTTTGTAAGTTCCAGTTCGTTAGACAAGTTCTGTTTTCCAACATGCCTGTTTGTGAAACTAAAAAAACGCACATGAATGTGCACAGATAAAAACATTTTAAAAAAAAAACAATGTGTGGTTTCTTATTTCAATGCCCAATACCAGTATATTTGTTAAGTTGCTGTGGTTACATTGACAGTGTACTCTAAAATGTGTGTAGCTGAGACACAGCACAATATAATAGTTAGCTCAAAGTGAGATTGTCACCTCATGTTGCACATCAGGTTGGTTTGCACTAGTGGCAAAAATGACAAAGATCAAGGCTATTTGCAAAGCTAGTAAACAGACAACAGTAGTTCAAAGAAAATATAATTTTATTAAGAAGTCAAATAATTAATCAGCAAGTAAAAAAGTAGTCCATATATTGTTCACGGACAAGACGGGCATTCTGGGAGCCCAAACCAGCACATGCACTTTCTAGAGCTGGCATCACAGCCTATTGAGCTGGTTGGGAAAAAGGCTCATCACTTTTCCCTGAGGCAATGTAGCCTCATCTGCCCCTTAGACAAAATTTAGTCCCTCAATATTGTCCTGAGCTTTTTGAAAAATTAAGGTCCCTTTTTGTATACGATCCTAAAATTCGGTACGTATCATCACACCTCCGTCAGAGTGGCGTCCATTCATCCCAACATCCAAAAAAGGATAAATTGTAATTATATGCTCCCTCACCCCCTCTGGTGGCACATTCAAAAACTTTAAGGGGGGGAGTTGAATGGGTAGCTGGTTTTGACAAGTAAACCTCTACACTTCCATGAGAGCTAAATGCATGAAAAATTAAGTTTTATTTTGCCTGACCATCCATCTTTAGAACATTGTCAGGCCAGTGGCCAGGTAAGAAGTGGCCAAATCCGCAAATAAGAAGGCACATTGTTCAAATCTATACACATTTTGACATACATCGGACAAAATAATAACAATGTTCATTAATTAGGATTATTCGTTATGATAAAGTTATAAACCCAGGAAGTCAGCACAGCACAGGGATGGAGGGAGCCCCTCATAATGCTAAATTCATCATAACAAATGTATCATTTGGACCTTTTGAAGGTAATCTTGCAGGCCCTTGCACTACATGCTTTGGAGAATTTAGGCAGCAATCTTAACTAAAAAAATAAGGTATACTATGTATGTGTTTAGCAAAATCAGCAGATAGAGTAGTTATATCGGTTGACTCTGTTTTTTTTGTGTTTTTTTTTTTTTGGGGGGGGGGGGGAATAAGTGTTTGCAGAACCAAAAAGGGACTCTTGCACTCTGCATGAATTTAAAGGACAGGAATAAGATTGGGACACATTTTAGGGGGTGTTTGTGGTAAACCTAAAAATGAAGCATAAAAAAATACAGTGTTAATTTACTAGGCTAGGTGTGTATGGGCCCAGGGTAGCATGCTCGGGAGTTTAGTGAAGGAAAATATGCATGTAGGCCACCAAAAAGGTTACAGCATGCATGAGGACAAAAAGGACATTCATTCACAGCATATTACAAAAATGGGAAGGATGGAATACTAAAATTAGAAAACACTTTCTAAAAACATGAAGGTGATATTAACTACAAAAAATTACACGAATATAGTCCTTCTGCAGGACTTGGATAATAGCACTACATGTCTCAGGAATAATCACTACCAGAGCCTGGGGAGAGATACAAGTGGTAAACTTGATATCCTGGGGACCCCTCCCTGTTGCCAAATAACGTAAGGTAGCTATGAGCTTTTGCTCTGCTGGAATAGCATCCCTCATGCAGGTGTCCTGCTTCATGATATAGGGGGACAGCAAGGACAATAGTTGCTGAAAGCAGGAGTCCGTCATCCGGAGATAATTCCGATAATCATTTGGATTATTCTCCTGCAGCTCACGCAGCAAGGGCATATGGCTAAATTGGTCACGATTAATTAGCCAAGTTTTGGCCCAAATAATCCTCATCCTACTACTCTGACTATTCCTGGACTGGGCTAGAGTCACAGCAAGAACTCCAAGCCCATAAACAACACACTCTCTCCTAGGATTGCGTAACATGGCTGGTTGTCCTACAAACAGTCGGAAACGCAAAGTAACGCACGGAACTGGAAACCACGAATCTGCACTGACCAAACGTCTAATAATTAGAAATTAGCAGAGGGAGCCCGAAGCGTGACGCCAAAGAATTTAACGTCTTCTTTGGAAGTGTCATCCGTACGTTGTAACGTCACTACGTTCGTGTTTGTTGCCTAAACGTCAGACCGTCTGCATGCAATACAAGTTCAGAGACAAGGCCCTTTTTCCAAAAAAGCAACGGGAAAGTTTGTACAAGGTCCGATCGTGTGTATGGTGCTTAACACACACCGAACAGAACGTTGTCTTGCCACTGACCAGACGAAGGATTACACCGGCCAATACACAGAAGATTTTGAAGAACTGAAGGTAAGCAGACCAGTACAATAGTTCTAGGGTATTGTTCAGTGTAGTTTGGCAACTGAACAATGATGCATTTTTTATTATTACAGGAGCAATGGTGGACAAATTTACGTCACCACATTTCCTGCCACAATTCATTAAAATGTACCGAGACCTTACATGTCTATGGAAAGTGCGCTCCAAAGACTACTCAGATCGTCAAAAACGTAAAGAAGCGTATACTAAATTAGTGGAACTATGCACTGTTGTGTATGCAAAATCAGATATATCCTATGTGACCAAAAAAATAGCCAATCTACGTACGATCTTCAAAAAAGAATTAAATAAAATTAATGATTCAAAAAGATCTGGTGCAGGTGCAAATGAAGTATATGTGCCACGCCTGTGGTATTTTGAGAGTCTACGTTTTCTGACTGACCAGGAGGAAGCACGACCCTCTGTGTCAAGTTTAGACAGTATCAGTGAGAATATTTCAGGAGATGAAGAAGATGGAACATTTGAGGAAATGGCAGACAGTCAGGTAAAGTCATAATATTATGTTTTATTATACACTTTTATATGTACATATCTGAAACTAAAAATTGAAGAGAATACATCCAAAAATCAAAGCACATGTACCTTGGTAAATTTTTTTATTTAAACAAAAATATTACATGACATCTGTATTTAGTAATGAAAAAATAAATAAATGCAGCCACTCAAATTTACATAGCATTTAGATATTGTTTTGCCAATCTACTGCTCCAGGACCCAGAAAATAGTGCATATAATCAATGCGATTCTGGCGAGCGACTTGACTGGAGAGACGTGGTGGGGCACGGCCTAGGTTTAATAACCCTTCTGTATCATTACGCCACTCACCAGGCGTGACATCCCCAGACAAAGTATCTTCCCGGTCCAACAGGGATTGTGGCATGTAGGTGGAGCTAGTACGCCTTAAGAAATTGTGCAACACACAGCAACAATGGACTATTGTGTCAATTTTTGGGGGGGCTGCATTTATTGCTGTATGGAAAATCCTAAAGCGGTTGGCCATAATACTGAACGCATTTTCGACAACATGTCTAGCACGAGAGAACCTATAATTAAAATTTTTTTGCTCAGGTGTCAGGTTTTTCAGGGCAAAAGGTTTCAAAACATGCTCAGATAACGCAAACGCGTCATCTGCAACAAATGAGAAGTTTAGTCCTTCCACTGTGTCCTCTTGGGATGGGAGATGTAGAAGTCCATTTTTTAACTGATGGAAAAAAGAGGTTTTCTCTATTATTCCCCCATCCGAATTTCTGCCATTTTTCCCAATGTCCACAAATATAAATTCATACTTGGCATTGACAATTGCCATTAGGACAATGCTAAAGTAGCCTTTATAATTGTAGTAGAATGAGCCAGATTTTGCTGGGGGTATTATCCGAACATGCTTGCTGTCTATGGCACCACCACAGTTTGGAAAATTCCAATAGTCTTGAAATTGTTTGGCAGTTGATTTCCATTCTTCCACAGATGCCGGCAGCTGTGCAAAGGTAAAAATATATGTTAAAAAAATATTTAAGGCTTAATTGTCAAAAAATTATAACAATTGGCTTTATTATACAGGATCTATTTGGCAGTGAAACACAAACTGTCACATCACCACCAGTAAGCATTACCAAAAAGAGAAAGACAAAGCAAGATGCAACAGGCAACTTTCTACTACAAGCATCTGCAGCGTTAAATCAGAAGAGGGATGAATGTGATGACCTGAGTGCATTTTCAGCAAAGAAAATGCGCAGGATGTCAGAAGACCAAAAACAATTACTGGAACCATTACTCATTCAACTTCTTAATAAAGGGTTAAGGGGGGAGCTGACCACAAATACACACTTAGCTGAGCACAAAACCACACACCCACAATCATTGCAAGTACCTCAACAAATGCATCAGTGGCACGTACCATTCCCACAGCAGGATCGTCAACAAAGCAACTGGGGACATGATTATCAGTACACATCTTTGTGAATCACATACATTTGTGTTAAAATATGTTATGTTTGTCAGTTTGACATGTTATGAACTAGTTTGAGTTTACTGATATGTTTAGAGCTTCTAAAATCAAAGTTAAACAAAGCAAGCTGTACAGTGTTTGAGAGTTAAAAATAAAAGCACTGTGTCATTACCTTTAGGTATTCCTCTTGCATGATCCTTATAATGGCTTGGCAGGTCTCTGGTATGATGCGGCCAAGTGACTGGGCAGAGATTCCAGTAGTGAATTTTAAGTCTTCATAACTTCTGCCAGTTGCCAGAAAGTGAAGTGTTGCTACCAGTCTCTGCTCTGCTGGGATGCTTGGTCTTAAGACTGTGTCCTTTTTGGTTATAAGGGGTGACACTTTACTCAGTAAGAGCTGAAAGGACTCATCGGGCATCCTCAGATAGTTCCGATAGTCATCTGGATTGTTTTCCTTGAGCTCTCGAACCCATTTCATATGAGAGAAGTCATCCCGGTTCTTCAGCCACTCTTTACTCCATAACCTTCGCCTTTTGCTTCTGGTTTCCTCTGCTTGCTGTATAGCCATCACTCCAAGCATGACTATGCCAATGGTCCTCTCATCCACATCCATATTGTAGGTGGTGCAGTAGACTATGCACAGGGTTCGTTCCGACGTACGCACGAACGTATGTTGCTCCTCGTCAAACACAGGAAGCCACAGTGCAGAGGTCAAACACATTTTGACACTTCCTTTTATAAATGCAAAAAACGAACGAAAAAACGATACATTGCTGTTCATAAACGATTTAACGTTCGAAAATCTTTACTTACCTGATGGCGTGATCGTTTGCGGTCACTACCGAACGTTCTTTTTTTGAAAATGGGTTCTGCCGATTTTCTGTATAGTGTATGGCCAGCATTAGACTGCAATGGTATTTGTTGTATAACTTTTGCACATGTTAGGCTCTTTAGTTGCCCCCCTGGACTGGGGGGCATTTTGTCCCATCTGTAATTTTGGTGCATGCTGGATGATGTGCTTAATTTTGGACAGGGGGTGGCTTATTTTGTGCTAGCTGCATTTGGGTTGTTCTGGGAAAGCTCGGGGACTTTGTTTTTTTCCTGTGCCTTTTAGTGTGTGAAATGCATTTGGGTTGGTCTGGGGATGGTCAGGGACTTTGTATCCACTTTGAAGTTCTGTCTCTACATTGGGTGAACTTGCATTTTGTGTGTTTCATGGACTGTCCATGTGTTTGCAATTGCCTCATTAGCACACAAACCTATGTTATATAAAGCTTGCAGATAGCATTCTTTACTTTGCCCTGAAAAGAGCCAAGATTTTGTGTGTGGGGGCCGGCAAGAGACTACATTTGGGTGTCCTTATCGAGTTTCTAACACATGTATTTTCTATTTGTATTTTGTTTCTTATGTTGTTGCAAAACAGGTGTGTTTTTATGCAATTTATTTGTTACTTTGGTTTGCTGTATTTTTTTGGGTGGTGGTTAATTTACCATGAAATATTTTTTATGTTGGCCATTTTTGTTGTTTTTATGTTCACTTTGATTTAGCTGTCTGTGCTGCATTATTTTTAAAATTCTTTCTCAAGATGTTGTGCCTAATGTTGTTTTAATCCGTAATAGATGTCCATTTGTGGGTGCACTCCTTTTAACTCCTGTTAATTTACACTGCAAAAGGGTCAAACCTCAAACATATTCTGTTAGTGTCTCAAATTAACATACATGTGTGTATTTTGCTTTCCTTGCTTCTTTTCCAAGTCCTGTTTTTTTTTTTTTTTTTGGACCAATAAAATTGTGTCAATTTTTTGTTTTATGTGTGTTCTTTTCATGCAACAGATTTCCCAGCTGCAGCTTAACTAGGCTGATGGGCATGTCTTAGACAAATCCCCCCTTTTTTTTTTTTTAATTTATTTTTTTTTAGTTTTAATTTACTTTCCTGGTGCCTTCATGGTATGCTGCCATGGATAGTGACCAGGAAAGTATCTTAGCTAAAATAGCTGTCCAAAATACAAAGCTATTGGCTATTGATTTCAAGCACCTGTGCAAGATGAAGGAAAACCTGCAAACATGGCCTGTTGTGGGGTACTTGAGAACAGGGTTGAGAAGCACTGATTTAGCGCACTGAACTAAAATCAAGCTGAAGACAATCCTATTCTAATTGTGGACATTTGAGGGAAATCAAGTTTGTTTGTTTGTTTGTTTGTTGACAGCATGAGGATAAAAATAAAAGCTGATCACCGGCTTAGGTGCAAGGGACATTGGTCCCGAAGAGGCAATTCTGCCTCATCTGTGCACACCAGTACCAGCACCAGTACCACCTGCCAGTGCCATCTATCAATGCCCACCAGTGGTCCCAAGCAGTGCTGCCTATCAGTGTAACCAATCAGTGCCACCTCATCAGCGTACATCAAAGAAGGAGAAAAATTACCCAATCGCAAAATTTAATATCAAAATATCCAAAAATATCCAAAATTATTTATAAAAATCTATCTTTTCTTTTTTATGAACAAAAGAAAAAAAACACAGAGGTGATCAAATACCACCAAAAGAATACTCTATTTGTGGGAACTTAAAAAAAAAACAAAAAAAAACACATTTGGCTAAGTATGACCGTGCAATTGTCATTCAAAGTGCATCAGCGCTGAAAATTGGTCTGGACAGCTGGGGGGGTTTAAGTGCCCAGTAAGCAAGTAGTTAATTTCCATGCCAAATATGGATTTCTGTAATAAAGATGTGTGCCCGCTGTGTATACGGCATGTGCGCATGGGCATAAGAAAGTCGCACACATATGAACGGTACTCATTGTAAATCATGGGGTAGAACTTGTGATGCAACTTTTCAATCCCTAGTGGCATGACAAGTTGCAATAGTGGAAAACAAGCTGAAAAAGCACATTGTAAATCACGCAACTTTGGGGTTGAAATAGTGGAAAGAGAGCATTAGGCTAAAGCGGTAATAGGAAGATGCACTGTAAGAAGTACTTCTAATTGTAGAAAACCAAACAGGCTCTTGCACTGAATCTAATTTATGGAAGATCTAACTGATTGGCCAGTGTATGGTGACCTTTAAAGATATGAAAACTTGGGGCGGAGCTAGCGCGCAGCATGTAAGGAGCGTCTGACCGGAGCTCCGTCTGCAGACAACTTATCCTGATCGAATCCTGGGACAGCGGCGCTTGTTTTTTTGGCCATCGGCTAGGGATGTGTGCTGGGATACATCAGGCACCCTCAGGGATGGTGAAATACGGCCCTCCGTGCCCCAAATCCGCCGGTGAGCGGCTGACACAATTCGCCTGGGGCTCTCAAAATGGCGCTGGAACACACGAGGAGGAGGAGGAATGGCCGCCGCTGCAGAGAGCCACAGAGACACCACCTCAGGCATCCTCATCCTCAGTGGTGGACAGGGTGAGTCCTTAGCCCCAAAGAGAGGTAGTGATACACAGGGGAAGATCGCTGGACAGGCTGAAGGATCGCTGGGTGAGAGCTGGCAGGGAGGTGAGGGGAGAGGAGGAACCGTCCCTGTCACAGATAATGGCGGCCATTCAGGGAGGCCAAGCAAAGTTATTAGATCACTTTGAGGAGCTAAGGATGGAGTTTTCATTCATCAAGCATGACATGCAAAAGCTGAGGGAGAAGGCACAGATTACAGACCGCCGTGTTACTGCCTTGGAAGATACTGTAAGACCCTTAGATACTGCAGCACAGGTGGCCAGAAAGACCTTATCTGAACATACTTCCAAGATGGCCGACATGGAAGACCGCATGCGAAGAAACAATATAAGGCTGGTGGGGTTCCCAGAAGGAGTGGAGGGAAAGCACCCAGAGGAATATTTAGAGAAATGGCTGATTGCTAATATGGCACCTGACACCTTTACAAAAATGTTTGCTATTGAAAGGGCCCATCGAGTTCCAGGCCGGGCCCCTCCAAAGGGAGCCCCCCCCAGGTCTATGATAGCAAAAGTGCTTCATTTCCGGGACCGGGAGAATATTCTAAGGGGAGCCAGAGTGGGCCCTGAGATGACTTCTGATGGAAATCGCATATCAATATACCCTGATTTCTCTGCCGTTACCCAGAAACAGAGAGCTTCATTTCAACCCATAAAGAAAAGATTGCGGGATCTCAACTTGATCTACAGCATGCTATATCCTGCTAAGCTGCGCATTGTGGAGAATGGAAAAACGCTTTTTTTCACAAATCCTACTGAGGCGTCTGAATGGCTGGACTCTCGTGGTAATCGGAGGAATAGAGCCTCACCTAGATCACCTTGAGGAAGATGAAAAAGTGTGGAGCAATTGTCTTTTGGGTGAGAGAATACTAATTGGAAAGGATACTGACTGCCTATTTGACTATATCTTGTGATATATCTCTCCCTGCCTTACTAGTCGCCCCCTTCTCCCTTTTTTTCCCATCCCCCATTCCATTCTGTTTTTTTTGCTCTCTTCTTTTTTTGCTTCATCATGAGGTTTTTTTTCCTTGCAGTAACTTTTTTTTCTTCACGCTGAAGATATTGCTGGAACAGAAGATCTGTGTACTGTGGATGCAATCTCTTCCTGATGGTTGTCCTTGAGGGGGGAGGGGGGAAGGGGAAAGTTGATCCTCTTGGGTCTGTTTCTGGGACAGTTGTTTTTTTCCCCATTGGAAATTTTTTTCCCTTTTTCTGGAGGTCTTTCTATAGATACTAGTGGTCCAAATAAATAAAAAGGTTTTTTTGTTTTATATTGCCGCTGCCCTATGTCAAAAAGATGTACAGTGTCTGCAGATGGAACTTGAAACTGTAATTTACCGGAACAGTTTTTTTGCTGGGAGTACAGTTTTTTGGTTTTTTTTCCCAAATTTTTTTAGGGAAAACTGAGTTTTTTTTATTGACTTATTATTTTTTATTGTTATCTGAGGCTAGGTAGCATTGGTACTCCTAAGTAACCTGCCTTATGTGACTAGTTTGAGTTGCATCTCTGCTGCTAATTCATTGTGGTTATGGGAAAAAAGTGCCTGGTATGTTGGGACTGGGTGCGGGGAGGGGGGAGGGAAAAGGTTGGAAACTGTAATTTTTGGGGTCTTTTAAGTCTGTCTTTTGTGGGGGTGGTTCATATTTACTGTTATTACAGGAAATTCTCTCAAAAGCCCTGCATGTATCACCCACTGCGAGCACGGGGAGAGGCCTGGAGCCCATTGGGGTGGCTGGATTGGATAGGTGAACTGGGGAGGGCCGCCTATTACTACAATTATAGATATGGCGGTTAGTCTCAAAATTTTGGCCTGGAACGTACGAGGCCTCAATTCTAAATTCAAGCGCTCCTTGATTTTTGATTATATTAAGAAACACAAGCCCCATATAATTTTGTTCCAGGAAACACATCTACAGGGCTCCAGGGTTCTCTCTTTAAAACGAGCACATATTGCCGGGGCTTATCATGCTACTTACTCCTCGTACGCACGGGGAGTTTCCACTCTGGTTACTAAGGCTATGCCTATTTCGATACATGCGGTTCGGACTGATATTAAAGGGAGGTTTGTGATATTAGTAATTCAGGTGATGAATAAATTTTTAACGATAGTGAATTTATATGTACCTCCTCCTTTCTCGCTAGCTCATCTAGATGATATGTTACAGATAATTTATGAGGTAGCGGAGGGGAGGATATATATACTAGGGGATTTCAATACTGTGGCAGAGCCAGCTCTGGATAGACTTGGGGCGGTAACCGGCACGTCGGCTCCTCTAGCGGGATGGTTGTCTGCACATGGTTTCAGAGATGTCTGGCGTTTCCATCATCCTGGGGTGCGGGAATATTCCTGCTACTCCGAAACGCATAAGACGCTGTCCAGGATAGACACCGTCCTGACTGAGGGTGACGGGATGCAATTGGTTCAGGGGGTGTCATATTTGCCCAGAGCTTTATCAGATCATTCCCCCATGCTACTGGAACTTAACTTAGGACCAAAGCCGGGTTTAAGGTTATGGCGAATGGAGGCGAGTTGGCTTCAGGAGGAGTATATTAAAATCAAATGTACGGAGGCGATCAAACATTTTTGGGCAGAAAATTCTGGCTCCGCATCCACACTTCTCCAATGGGAGGCTTTTAAGGCCACACTGCGAGGAGTGTTCATGACGGAGGTCCGAAGTTTTAAAAAACAACTGGCCTCAGAGGTACAATTTAAAGAGACTGAGGTGACACTGGCGGAAGCTGAATATGTTAGAGATCCCACTGCAGAAAGACTACTGACTTTACAAACCAGTACAAGGGAGTACAAGACGATCCTCACAGATCGTACCACAAAATTAAATTTGGCACAACGCAGACGTATATTCGAATTTGGAGACAAGAATGGCAGGCTTCTGGCATACCTGGCGAGACCTGACTATATTCCGGTATATATTAAGGCGGTGTATGATGATTCTAGGATTGAAATATGTGACTCAACCGCTATCCTGGATATTTTTGCTTGTTTCTATAAAAAATTATATAGTTCTTGTGCCCCCTTGGAACTGGAGAAACTGGGGAAATACATTGCTGACGTTGAACTACCTAGATTGACAAACGAAGACAGTTCTGCTCTAGAAGCGGGTATTACGGTGGAGGAGGTAGAGAAGGCGATTGCCTCCTTTCCGCCTAGGAAGGCACCTGGACTGGATGGCCTTCCTTCGGAATGGTACAATACTTTTCGATATGGTATGGCCCCACGCCTATTGAAAGTCTTTAATACAGCTAGATCGGATGGTAGACTCCCTCCCTCTATGAGGGAAGCCCTGATTGTATTAATACCTAAGGGGGGTAAAGACCCTCGAGAATGTGATTCGTACCGTCCAATCTCGCTGATGAATATGGACACAAAAATCCTTGCAAAAATATTAGCTGGTAGACTGCAATCTGTTATACTAAATTTAGTGGATGCTGACCAAACTGGTTTTATACAAGGTCGTTGCGCACAGATGAATATTAGGAGGCTATTTATAAACCTTCAGATAGCCCATGACAATTTGGGAACGAGGGTGGTGGCGTCATTGGATACAAAAAAAGCCTTCGACTCTGTAGAGTGGGCATATCTGTTCCACCTCCTTGAGTCATATGGTTTTGGCCCCTGTTTTATATCTTGGGTGAGGTTACTCTAAACGGACCCACTGGTAAGATTACGGGTAAATGGTATAATTTCGGACTCCTTCCCTATTTTCAGAGGTACCAGGCAGGGGTGCCCGCTTTCGCCCCTCCTGTTTGCCTTGGCGATTGAGCCTTTGGCGGTCAAGCTAAGAGCCACATCGCAATTGGTGGGACTGAGACTGGGCGATTTTGAGGAGCGAGTATCACTGTATGCCGACGACATGTTGCTATACTTGCAGGATCCAGGGCCCTCACTATCAGAAGCTTTCCGATTGATTCAAGAATTTGGCGATTATTCTGGATTCTGGATTAATTGGAAAAAATCTTCCATTTTCCCTATTGATGGGGGGGTGGTGATCCCGAGGGAATGTCCCATCCCACTCTCCACTTCTTTTAGGTATTTAGGGGTCGAGATCCAGCTTCCCATCTCTACGTTCTTGGAAAAAAACCTGACGCCGGTCATACAAAATTTTCGGGAGAAGGTGCGGAAATGGCAAAATTTACCGATTACCCTATTGGGACGGATAAATTTATTTAAAATGATCTTTTTGCCAAAGTTTCTTTACATTCTCTCGAATTCTCCGGTTTTTATAACTCTGAAGGTCTTTAAACATATAGATTCTATTATTGTGGGTTTCCTTTGGGGTTCCAAAGCTCCCAGAGTCTCCTTGGCGATTTTAAAGCTGCCAGTCACAATGGGTGGAATGGCGTTACCAGACCTGCGGTCTTACTTTCTGGCATCGCAACTATGCTTCTTGCACTGGCGACTCTTCCCTTTAACACCTAATGCTACTGCCCTGTTGGAGGCTGCTGTTGCCTCCTCGCAGGAAACACTTCAAAACATGCTGTATAGGAAGGGGATACCAGGAAGAGAGGTGGGATCCGTAATGGCACTACCGGGGAAAGTGTTCTATATATGCTCCAGGCGACGGAAGGATGATCCATTGTGGTTGTCACCGAACAGTCCCCTGTGGTATAATAAGACACTTGCAGAGTTTTTGAAGCTAATTGACGGACATAACTCTTGGGCTAGACATGGCATAAAATACTTACATCATATATATCAGGATAATCGCTTCTGTACATTTGCACAGCTGAGAGAGAAGTTTGAGATACCGAGGAACTGGTACTTTCGGTATGTCCAGCTACACCATGCTGCGCTTGCGCAGTTTGGCGCTGATGAAATTATAGTTCAGAATACTGACTTGGAGAGGATTCTGATAGATCCAGACCCAAAAAAAAGAATTTCTAGATATTATGGGGCAGTGGGCCCGGGGGTGGTGACTACAACCTCTAGATCTATGGAACGTTGGGTCACGATTATCCCGGAGCTGTCGGAGGAACTGTGGCAAGAGGTGTTGGATACATATCTAATATCCGTGGTCTCCTCCACGGATAAAATGATTCAATTCCGGTACCTACATCAACAGTACTATACACCTACTAGACTATATCGAATGCATAGACGGGAATCGGCTCTTTGTCATAAGTGTGGGAGGGAGGAGGGTACTTTCTTACACATGACTTGGGAATGTGTAAAGGTAAGACCATTGTGGTCGCAGGTGACAGAATTCATTTCGGAACAGTTTGATTTGCCAAATATTTGCTCTCCCTTACGGTGTCTCCTAGGGGTGTTTGGACAGGAACAAATGAGTACACACACAAAATTATTTCTGAGAATTTTATTTTTTGGAGTACGAAAGCTTATTGCCAGAAGATGGATACATGATGAACCGCTAACACTGGGGATGTGGAAAAAAGTAATTAACTCTGATGTCTTGATGTATAAAATGACTTATGAAGCTAGGGGGGCCTCTAAAAAATTTCATAAGGTATGGTTTAGATGGGTTGACTCTGCTGATACCCTGGAAGGTGAGGGATAAATACTTTGTGGGGAGACGGTTTGTTTTTTGTTGTTTTTTTCCTATTTCAGGAAAGTGAACAGGCAAAGGGTGGATGATAGTGATCTCAATTTTCTCTGTTCTGGGCTGATGAGGGGGTATTCTGTGGACCGTTTCTACCAAAGACGGACTTATGGGTGGGTGAGGGAGGGATGGGAAAAGTTACTGGTGGTAATATGCTGGTTGTTTTTAAATTCTTGTTCTGGTTTAAAAAAAAAAAAGCACATATACTGAATGAGTGATAAGGACGGTGAACTCAGGAATCTATATGTATGAACACTGAAATATGTTTATCAATGAAGGCTAAATTGTTCAATGTACGCCTCTATTCTGACTTGTATGTCACGTCATTATCAGATGTAATGTATAAATTCTGACTTTTGTGCGCAATAAAAACTTTTGAAAAAAAAAAAAAAGATATGAAAACTTGAATTTCTTGTGTTGAAGCCTCATACACACAATGGGATTTTGTACAAACTTTCCCGTGGATTTTTGTACAAAGGGCATTGGCCTTAGGGTTCTTTCACACGGACGTGTCCGTGTACAGAGCCCGCTCTGCTCAGCGGGGGATCGCTCCGTCGATCCCCACTGAGCAGGCAGATGACAGGTCTGTTTCTGCACACTGTGCAGGGACAGACCTGTCAGAGTGCCGCTCTCCTCAATGGGGATCAGATGATGATGGACCGTAGAGTCCATCATCACCCGATCCGATCCGCAGACGGATGGAAAATTAGGTTTTTCCTCCGTTACACTTTTTCGGATTGGAGTGGGTCAGATGTCAGCGGACATGTCACCACTGACATCCGACCCTCCATAGAGGTCTATGGAGTGTCCGTTCAGGTCCACAAGTCCGAGGCGGACCTGAAAGGGGCCTTAGGCCCCTTTCACACTGGGGCGGTGCGGGCGACAGCGGTAAAATGGTGCTATTTTTAGCGCCGCTTTACCAGCGGTATTCGGCCGCTATCGTTTTTTAACCCCTGCTAACAGCCAAAAAGGGGTTTATATAAATCCGCTCGCAAAATGCCTCCACAGTGGCGTTTTGCCGGCGGTATAGCCGCACTGTCCCATTGATTTCAATGGGCAGGAGCGGTTTATACACTGCTCCAAAAGATGCTGCTAGCAGGACTTGTTTTAGGCCCCTTTCACACTGGGACGTTTTTAGGCACTACAGCGCTAAAAATAGCGTCTGAAAAACACCCTAAAGAAGTGGTTCCATTCACTCCAGTGAGGGCTTTCACACTGGAGCGGTGCACTGGCAGGGCATCACAAAAAGTGCTGCCAGCAGCTTCTTTGGAGCGGTGAACTCACCACTCCTCCCCATTGAAATCAATGGGGCAGCGCTGTGATACCGCTGGCAAAATGCCGCTCCAGCAGTGTTTTGCGGGTGGATCTAACCCCTTTTCGGCTGCTAGCAGGAGGGTTAAAACCGCCCCAGTTAGCAGCCGAATAACGCCGCTAGAACGACAGTAAAGCGGCGCTAAAAATAGCGCCGCTTTACCGCAGACACCCCCACCGCCCCAGTGCGAAAGGGGCCTTACTGTCCTACTAGCGCACCGCTCCAGTGTGAAAGCCCGATTCACACTGGAGTGAATGGAGCCACTTCTTTAGGGCATTTTTCAGGCGCTATTTTTAGCGCTATAGCACCTGAAAAATGCCCCAGACGGATAGAATTCTGCTTTTAGTTGCGTTTTCTACCGCAGCTAAAAGCACACAATGCTTTTCATGGCCCCATTCACACACTGCGTTTTGATTACATGCGGTTTGGTGTGGATAGAAAAAATAGAATTGACTGTGTCCAGGAGCGATTTAGCGCAGCTATCCGCACATAACCGCAGGTAGGGATGAGCCGAACACCCCCCGGTTCGGTTCGCACCAGAACCCGCGAACGGACCGCAAGTTCGCACGAACGTTAGAACCCCATTGACGTCTATGGGACTCGAACGTTCGAAATCAAAAGTGCTCATTTTAAAGGCTAATTTGCATGGTATTGTCCTAAAAAGGGTGTGGGGACCCGGGTCCTACCCCAGGGGACATGTATCAATGCAAAAAAAACTTTTAAAAACGGCCGTTTTTTCGGGAGCAGTGATTTTAATGATGCTTAAAGTAAAAAAAAAAAAGTGAAATATTCCTTTAAATATCGTACCTGGGGGGTGTCTATAGTATGCCTGTAAAGTGACGCGTGTTTCCCATGTTTAGAACAGTCCCTGCACCAAATGTCATTTTTAAAGGAAAAAATCTCATTTAAAACTGCTTGCGGGTTTAATGTCATGTCGGGTCCTGCCAATATGGATGAAAATCAGTGAGACAAACGGCATGGGTACCCCCCAGTCCATTACCAGGCCCTTTGGGTCTTGTATGGATATTAAGGGGAACCCCGCACCCAAATTAAAATAAGGAAAGGTCCCTATATACTCTGAACAGCAGTATACAGGCGGTGCAAACAAGACAGGGACTGTAGGTTTGTTGTTAAGTAGAATCTGTTTGTAATTTTGAACATTTTTAACGTGTTTAGCTCCAGCCAAAAAATCTTTTCTAAGCTTTTTGGAAAACATAGGGAAGGGTTATCACCCCTGTGACATTTGTTTTGCGTCTTTCCTCCTCTTCAGAAGATTTCACCTCACTTTTTTGTCCCAATGAAAAATGTTTTTTGAAAATTTGGGTTTTTTTGTGGAACAAGGATTGGAAAGCATCAGTGGAAAGGAGAAATTGTTTTCCCATATTAACTCTTACATGAGAGAATTTCCCTTCCTAGGGGTAGATTTCATCTCACTTCCTGTTGTCTCCTTCCGTTTGCAAGTAGGAGTCGTTTGTAAGTTAGATGTTTGAAAGTAGGGTCCTGCCCTATATACTCAGCAGAAATTTGGGCCTTAGGTGTTGCTGTGGCCAAAACACTGTAAGCCCTCACAGGGCCCTGCTGTGAAATATTAGATCAAGAATTGTAATTACATGCCCCTGTTGAACAGGAGCTGAAAAATTAGGCCTTAGGCACTGGTGCTGGTGCCACAACACTGCAACCCCTCACAGACACTCTAGTTGGAACGCAGGAACGAGCCCTGCTGCAAAGTATTGCATCAAAAATTGTAATTACACGCCCCTGTTAGACAGGGGCAGAAAAATTGGGCCTTAGGCACTGGTGCTGGTGCCACAACACTGCAACCCCTCACAGACACTCTAGTTGGAACGCAGGAACGAGCCCTGCTGCAAAGTATTGCATCAAAAATTGTAATTACACGCCCCTGTTAGACAGGGGCAGAAAAATTGGGCCTTAGGCACTGGTGCTGGTGCCACAACACTGCAACCCCTCACAGACACTCTAGTTGGAACGCAGGAACGAGCCCTGCTGCAAAGTATTGCATCAAAAATTGTAATTACACGCCCCTGTTAGACAGGGGCAGAAAAATTGGGCCTTAGGCACTGGTGCTGGTGCCACAACACTGCAACCCCTCACAGACACTCTAGTTGGAATGCAGGAACGAGCCGTGCTGCAAAGTATTACATCAAAAATTGTAATTACACGCCCCTGTTATACAGGGGCTGAAAAATTGTGCCTTAGGCACTGGTGGTGGCGCCCAGAACCAAAAATGTTCTTACAAGCTATCAGCGTGATGATTGAGGAGGAAGAGGATAATTACTCAGGGATAGTCACTCAGCATCAGCATAGGCAGTCTTTGAAGGGATCTGAAAAAAATTATTCAGTTACATCAGCATCAGGTGCTTGGTAGCTGGTGGTGATCTAAGACTGATTCATTTTTATGAAGGTCAGCCGATCGACCGAGTCAGTGGACAGACGCACCCTGTGATCGGTTACCACGCCTCCAGCAGCACTGAATGTGCGTTCCGAAAGAACGCTGGATGCAGGACAGGCCAGTAGCTCAATTGCATACTGTGCAAGCTCTGGCCAGTGATCCATCCTCAAGACCCAGTAACCCAGAGGATTTTCGGTGGGAAAGGTGTCCAAGTCTGATCTTGCCCCTAGGTATTCCTGCACCATGTAAAACAGACGCTGGCGATGGTTGCTGGAACCGATCATACCTTGGGGCTGCGGACCAAAAAATTGTCTGAACGCATCGGTCAGACGGCCACCTTCTCCACCGCTCCTTCTTTGACTGACCGAAGCCTCAGCAACACGTTGTCCAGAAACAGGAGTTTGTAACCTCCCAGTCTCTGGGAACGCGTTGCACAGACCTTTCTGCAAGGCCTCCCGAAGATGTTTCATCCTCTGCTCCCTCTGCGATGGCAAGATAAGGTCCGCAACCTTACCCTTGTAACGTGGATCAAGGAGGGTTGCCAGCCAGTATTGGTCCTTCTCCTTGATACCACGAATACGAGGATCCTTACGCAGGCTTTGCAGGATCAGGGAGGCCATGCAGCGTAGGTTTGCTGAGGCATTCGGTCCGGAGTCCTCTGGGTCACTAAGGACAACAACGTCCGCAGCCACCTCCTCCCAGCCACGTACAAGTCCATGTGTTCCTTGGGACTGATCCCTTAAAGACTGCTGATGCTGAGTGCCAGGCTCCACCTCCATACTGACACAATCTTCCTCCTCCTCCTCCTCCTCCTCCTCGTCCTCTTCCTGTGTGATCGGCGGGCACGCAGGAACACTGTCTGGATAAAGGGGGCCTTGAGAGCTAAGGAAGTCCTCCTCTTCCTGCCTCTGTTCTGCCTCAAGTGCCCTGTCCATTATTCCACGCAGCGTGTGCTCCAACAGGTGGACAAGGGGGACAGTGTCACTGATGCATGCACTGTCAGTGCTCACCATCCTCGTGGCCTCCTCGAATGGTGACAGGACAGTGCATGCATCCCTGATCATGGCCCACTGGCGTGGGGAAAAAAAACCAAGGTCCCCTGACCCTGTCCTGGTGCCATAGTCGCACAGGTACTCATTTATGGCCCTCTGCTGCGTGTGCAGCCGCTGCAGCATGGCCAATGTCGAGTTCCACCTGGTGGGCATGTCACAGATTAGGCGGTTCTTGGGCAGGTTAAACTCCTTTTGGAGGTCCGTCAGCCGAGCACTGGCATTATATGACCGGCGGAAATGCACACAGACTTTCCTGGCCTGCCTCAGGACATCCTGTAAGCCCGGGTACCTGCCCAAGAACCGCTGCACCACCAAGTTAAGGACGTGAGCCAAACAGGGCACATGGGTCAGTTGTCCCTGTCGGAGGGCAGAGAGGAGGTTGGTGCCATTGTCGCAAACCACCATTCCTGCCTTAAGTTGGCGTGGCGTCAACCACCTCTGAACCTGCCCCTGCAGAGCTGACAGAACCTCTGCCCCAGTGTGGCTCCTGTCCCCCAAGCACACCAGCTCAAGCACCGCATGGCATCTTTTGGCCTGCGTACTTGCGTAGCCCCTTGAACGCCTACGGAGCACCGCTGGTTCCGAGGAAGAGGCCATGGAGGAAGAAGAAGAGGAGGGGGTGGAGGAGAGAGGTGTGTCACAATCAGCATTTTGGAGGCGTGGTGGCGGAACAACCTCCAACACTACTGCACCTTGTCCTGCATCCTTCCCAGCTGCCAGCAGAGTCACCCAATGCGCCGTGAAACTTAAGTAACGTCCCTGTCCATGCCTGCTGGACCATGAGTCAGCGGTAATATGCACCTTACCGCTGACCGCCCTGTCCAGCGAGGCATGGACATTGCCTTCCACATGCCGGTAGAGAGCTGGAATCGCCTTCCGTGAGAAAAAGTGGCGTTTGGGTACCTGCCACTGAGGAACCGCACATTCCACAAACTCACGGAAGGGGGCAGAGTCTACCAACTGAAAAGGCAGCAGTTGAAGTGCTAGCAATTTTGCCAAGCTAGCATTCAACCGCTGGGCATGTGGATGGCTGGGAGCAAACTTCTTTCGGCGGTGCAGCAGCTGGGGCAGGGAAATTTGCCTGGTACAATCTGGCGTCGGTGTACCAAAAGCAGATTGCCCACAAGTACTTGGCTGTGACACACCTAATTCTACACCTTCATTCCTCTCACTGCAGGTCTCAGAGAGGACTGAAGGTCTAGTGGGGTTGGAAATCTCAGCTGATGAGGAGCAAGGAGAGATCCTCTTTGTTCTTTGGTGTGGGTCTTTTAGATATGCTTGCCAACGAACTGCATGGCAGGTCAACATATGTCTGGTCAAGCATGTGGTACCCAAGCGGGAGATGTTTTGGCCACGCGAGATACGCTTGAGACATATGTTGCAAATAGCAGCGGTGCGATCTGATGCACTCGTCTCAAAAAAGGCCCACACCAAAGAACTTTTTGAATAACGCGCAGAGACTGCAGCGCCCTGCACATGTGGAGCTTTGGGGTGTGATGCAGTCAATGTGCTGCCCTTAGGCTGGCCCCTGGAGGGCATCCTGCCTCGTTGGTGATGTGCCGCCTCCTCCTCCTCCTCCTCTCTCCTATCAGGCACCCACGTTGAGTCAGTGACCTCATCATCCCCTCCCTCCTCATCACTGGAGCAAACCTGGCAGTATGCTGCAGCAGGGGGAGCATGACTGCCAGATTGCTGTCCTTCTTGGGCACCCCCTCTGTCCGTGCTCATGTTACTGCCTTCATCGAGCTCAGTATCATCATCAGAGCCTTCCAAACGCTGGGCATCCTCCTGGAGCATGTACCCAACACTGTGGTCAAACAGTTCGAGGGAATCCTCATGAGGACATGGTGGAGCTAGGGAAGGAGTCACTGATGACATTGAGCTGAGGGAAGAGGCCGCTGCTTTGCCAGACAAAGCACCCTGGGCATGGGTGAGAGAGGATGAGGAGGATGAGTACGGCTTGGTCATCCACTCGACCAAGTTTTCCGCATGTTGCGGCTCAACACGGCCAGCTGCCGAAAAAAAGGCCAAGCGTGTCCCATGGCCACGTGCTGATGAGGATGCACCGTCTCCACGACCAGCACTAGACACAGAGCCTGCTTGCCCTCTCTTATTGGCTTGTGACTGTCTGCCTCTCCTTCTTGGCCTTCCAGACATACTAATGGCCTGTAGCTGCACTAAGCTGGGATAGAACACCTGTAATTTTCTTCAGGTAGCTTTATATACTGTAACCAGACAAGCCTGCCTGTCAGTAGGAAGATAACAGGAACGGATCTAGCTGAACACTGTGAGCAGGACGCACTGCACTAAATGTAAATAGCAGGAACGGATCTAGCTGAACACTGTGAGCAGGACGCACTGACTGCACTAAATATAAATAGCAGGAACGGATCTAGCTGAACACTGTGAGCAGGACGCACTGACTGCACTAAATGTAAATAGCAGGAACAGATCTAGCTGAACACTGTGAGCAGGACGCACTGCACTAAATGTAAATAGCAGGAACGGATCTAGCTGAACACTGTGAGCAGGACGCACTGACTGCACTAAATGTAAATAGCAGGAACGGATCTAGCTGAACACTGTGAGCAGGACGCACTGCACTAAATGTAAATAGCAGGAACGGATCTAGCTGAACACTGTGAGCAGGACGCACTGCACTAAATGTAAATAGCAGGAACGGATCTAGCTGAACACTGTGAGCAGGACGCACTGCACTAAATGTAAATAGCAGGAACGGATCTAGCTGAACACTGTGAGCAGGACGCACTGACTGCACTAAATGTAAATAGCAGGAACAGATCTAGCTGAACACTGTGAGCAGGACGCACTGCACTAAATGTAAATAGCAGGAACGGATCTAGCTGAACACTGTGAGCAGGACGCACTGACTGCACTAAATGTAAATAGCAGGAACGGATCTAGCTGAACACTGTGAGCAGGACGCACTGCACTAAATGTAAATAGCAGGAACGGATCTAGCTGAACACTGTGAGCAGGACGCACTGCACTAAATGTAAATAGCAGGAACGGATCTAGCTGAACACTGTGAGCAGGACGCACTGCACTAAATGTAAATAGCAGGAACGGATCTAGCTGAACACTGTGAGCAGGACGCACTGACTGCACTAAATGTAAATAGCAGGAACGGATCTAGCTGAACACTGTGAGCAGGACGCACTGCACTAAATGTAAATAGCAGGAACGGATCTAGCTGAACACTGTGAGCAGGACGCACTGCACTAAATGTAAATAGCAGGAACGGATCTAGCTGAACACTGTGAGCAGGACGCACTGCACTAAATGTAAATAGCAGGAACGGATCTAGCTGAACACTGTGAGCAGGACGCACTGACTGCACTAAATGTAAATAGCAGGAACAGATCTAGCTGAACACTGTGAGCAGGACGCACTGCACTAAATGTAAATAGCAGGAACGGATCTAGCTGAACACTGTGAGCAGGACGCACTGACTGCACTAAATGTAAATAGCAGGAACGGATCTAGCTGAACACTGTGAGCAGGACGCACTGCACTAAATGTAAATAGCAGGAACGGATCTAGCTGAACACTGTGAGCAGGACGCACTGCACTAAATGTAAATAGCAGGAACGGATCTAGCTGAACACTGTGAGCAGGACGCACTGACTGCACTAAATGTAAATAGCAGGAACAGATCTAGCTGAACACTGTGAGCAGGACGCACTGCACTAAATGTAAATAGCAGGAACGGATCTAGCTGAACACTGTGAGCAGGACGCACTGACTGCACTAAATGTAAATAGCAGGAACGGATCTAGCTGAACACTGTGAGCAGGACGCACTGCACTAAATGTAAATAGCAGGAACGGATCTAGCTGAACACTGTGAGCAGGACGCACTGCACTAAATGTAAATAGCAGGAACGGATCTAGCTGAACACTGTGAGCAGGACGCACTGCACTAAATGTAAATAGCAGGAACGGATCTAGCTGAACACTGTGAGCAGGACGCACTGCACTAAATGTAAATAGCAGGAACGGATCTAGCTGAACACTGTGAGCAGGACGCACTGACTGCACTAAATGTAAATAGCAGGAACGGATCTAGCTGAACACTGTGAGCAGGACGCACTGACTGCACTAAATGTAAATAGCAGGAACGGATCTAGCTGAACACTGTGAGCAGGACGCACTGCACTAAATGTAAATAGCAGGAACGGATCTAGCTGAACACTGTGAGCAGGACGCACTGACTGCACTAAATGTAAATAGCAGGAACGGATCTAGCTGAACACTGTGAGCAGGACGCACTGACTGCACTAAATGTAAATAGCAGGAACGGATCTAGCTGAACACTGTGAGCAGGACGCACTGCACTAAATGTAAATAGCAGGAACGGATCTAGCTGAACACTGTGAGCAGGACGCACTGCACTAAATGTAAATAGCAGGAACGGATCTAGCTGAACACTGTGAGCAGGACGCACTGACTGCACTAAATGTAAATAGCAGGAACGGATCTAGCTGAACACTGTGAGCAGGACGCACTGACTGCACTAAATGTAAATAGCAGGAACAGATCTAGCTGAACACTGTGAGCAGGACGCACTGCACTAAATGTAAAGAGCAGGAACGGATCTAGCTGAACACTGTGAGCAGGACGCACTGCACTAAATGTAAAGAGCAGGAACGGATCTAGCTGAACACTGTGAGCAGGACGCACTGCACTAAATGTAAATAGCAGGAACGGATCTAGCTGAACACTGTGAGCAGGACGCACTGACTGCACTAAATGTAAATAGCAGGAACGGATCTAGCTGAACACTGTGAGCAGGACGCACTGACTGCACTAAATGTAAATAGCAGGAACGGATCTAGCTGAACACTGTGAGCAGGACGCACTGCACTAAATGTAAATAGCAGGAACGGATCTAGCTGAACACTGTGAGCAGGACGCACTGCACTAAATGTAAATAGCAGGAACGGATCTAGCTGAACACTGTGAGCAGGACGCACTGCACTAAATGTAAATAGCAGGAACGGATCTAGCTGAACACTGTGAGCAGGACGCACTGACTGCACTAAATGTAAATAGCAGGAACAGATCTAGCTGAACACTGTGAGCAGGACGCACTGCACTAAATGTAAATAGCAGGAACGGATCTAGCTGAACACTGTGAGCAGGACGCACTGACTGCACTAAATGTAAATAGCAGGAACGGATCTAGCTGAACACTGTGAGCAGGACGCACTGCACTAAATGTAAATAGCAGGAACGGATCTAGCTGAACACTGTGAGCAGGACGCACTGCACTAAATGTAAATAGCAGGAACGGATCTAGCTGAACACTGTGAGCAGGCCGCACTGCACTAAATGTAAATAGCAGGAACAGATCTAGCTGAACACTGTGAGCAGGACGCACTGCACTAAATGTAAATAGCAGGAACGGATCTAGCTGAACACTGTGAGCAGGACGCACTGACTGCACTAAATGTAAATAGCAGGAACGGATCTAGCTGAACACTGTGAGCAGGACGCACTGCACTAAATGTAAATAGCAGGAACGGATCTAGCTGAACACTGTGAGCAGGACGCACTGCACTAAATGTAAATAGCAGGAACGGATCTAGCTGAACACTGTGAGCAGGACGCACTGCACTAAATGTAAATAGCAGGAACGGATCTAGCTGAACACTGTGAGCAGGACGCACTGCACTAAATGTAAATAGCAGGAACGGATCTAGCTGAACACTGTGAGCAGGACGCACTGACTGCACTAAATGTAAATAGCAGGAACGGATCTAGCTGAACACTGTGAGCAGGACGCACTGACTGCACTAAATGTAAATAGCAGGAACGGATCTAGCTGAACACTGTGAGCAGGACGCACTGCACTAAATGTAAATAGCAGGAACGGATCTAGCTGAACACTGTGAGCAGGACGCACTGCACTAAATGTAAATAGCAGGAACGGATCTAGCTGAACACTGTGAGCAGGACGCACTGCACTAAATGTAAATAGCAGGAACGGATCTAGCTGAACACTGTGAGCAGGACGCACTGACTGCACTAAATGTAAATAGCAGGAACGGATCTAGCTGAACACTGTGAGCAGGACGCACTGCACTAAATGTAAATAGCAGGAACGGATCTAGCTGAACACTGTGAGCAGGACGCACTGCACTAAATGTAAATAGCAGGAACGGATCTAGCTGAACACTGTGAGCAGGAGTCACTGACTGCACTAAATGTAAATAGCAGGAACGGATCTAGCTGAACACTGTGAGCAGGACGCACTGACTGCACTAAATGTAAATAGCAGGAACAGATCTAGCTGAACACTGTGAGCAGGACGCACTGCACTAAATGTAAAGAGCAGGAACGGATCTAGCTGAACACTGTGAGCAGGACGCACTGCACTAAATGTAAAGAGCAGGAACAGATCTAGCTGAACACTGTGAGCAGGACGCACTGCACTAAATGTAAAGAGCAGGAACAGATCTAGCCTAATCTAGCTCTCAAATCAAATGACACTGTCTGTCTCTCTCTCTATCAGCACACCGGAACACACTACACAGGGCCGCCGTGCAGGCGGCCTTATATAGTGTGGGGCGTGTACTAAATCCCCTGAGCCATAATTGGCCAAAGCCACCCTGGCTTTGGCCAATTACAGCTCTCTCTACTGACGGCGCTGTGATTGGCCAAGCATGCGGGTCATAGTGCATGCTTGGCCAATCATCAGCCAGCAATGCACTGCGATGCCGCAGTGAATTATGGGCCGTGACGCGCCACACGAATTTGGCGCGAACGGCCCATAACGTTCGCAATTCGACGGACGGTCGAACAGCCGATGTTCGAGTCGAACATGGGTTCGACTCGAACACGAAGCTCATCCCTAACCGCAGGTAATCGCAGTGTCAGCTGTAGATAGCAGCGCCGAGCTGGCTCACTCATCGGGAAGGCTACTTTCACACTGAGGCGTGTGGGCGCTGGCGGAACAGCGCTGTGAAAGCCCTTGGGGCTTTCACATTGGATTGCATTGAGCGGCTCTTACGGGGTGCTTTGCAGGCACTATTTTTAGCACTTTAGCGCCTGCAAAGCGCCTCAGTGTGAAAGGAGCCGAAAGGAAAAAATGTTTTTTCCTTTCCCAATGAGCGACAAGCACGGGGATCCGACTTAGATCCCCGCCAATACCAGGCACTGTGGTATGAATCTTGAGGGAGTACTCCACGCCAAATTTTACATAAAAAACCAGCATGGGTTCCCCCTCCTGGGGTATACCAGGCCCTTCAGTCTGGTATGGATTTTAAGGGGAACCCCCTATTCCGAAAAAATGGCGTGGGGTCCCCCCAATATCCATACCAGATCCTTATCCGAGCACGCAGCCCAGCAGGTCAGGAAAGGGGGTGGGGATGAGTGAGCGCCCCCCCTCCTGAACCGTACCAGGCCGCATGCAATCAACATGGGGGATGGGTGCTTTGGGTTAGCAGCCCCCCCAAAGCACCTTGTCCCCATGTTGATGAGGACAAGGGCCTCTTCCCGACAACCCTGGCTGTTGGTTGTCGGGTTCTGCGGGCTGGGGGGCAGATCCCTGCCCCCCACCCTATGTGAATGAGTATAGGGTACATCGTACCCCTACCCATTCACCTGGGGAGGAAAAGAGTGTGAAGAAAAAAAAACACACTAGACAGGTTAGTAATTTATTAGGCAGCTCTGGGGATCTACTTCTGACTTCGGGGGTCTCTTCCGTGCTCTCCGGCCTCTTCTCTTGGTGTCCGGTTCTTCTGCCAGTCTCCTCCGCTATCTTCTGCTCTTTTGCCGCTCTTTTGCTAGCGGGGCCCTGGTCTTCTCCTGCTGTCCAGTTCTTCTCCACTCTCCGGTATCTTCTGCCAGACTCCCCCGCTATCTTCTTCCAGCTTTTTTGCTAGCGGGGGCCCAGTCTTCTTCATCTTCTTCTCCCCTCTTCTCTTCTTCCGATGTTGACATGACGCTCTCTCCCGCTGTAATGCTGTCTGCGTGGTGTGCGACGACTTACATAGGCATGGGGCATGGTCACCGTGTGATGTCACCGGGTGACCCTGCCCCTTGTGACGGCACAGTCCCGGGGCATGATGGGACTATGCTGTCATAAGGGGCGGGGGACCCAGTGACATCACACGATGACCACGCCCCATGCCTATATAAGTCGCCGCATACCTCGCAGACAGCATTACAGCGGGAGAGAGCGTTGTGTCAACATCGGAAGAAGAGAAGGGGGAGAAGACGATGAAGAAGACTGGGCCCCCGTTAGCAAAAGAGCTGGAAGAAGATAGCAGGGGAGTCCGGCAGAAGATACCAGAGAAGAACCGGACAGCGACAGAAGAACAGGACAGCAACAGAAGAACTGGACAGCGGCAAAAGAGCTGGAAGAAGATAGCGGGGGAGTCCGGCAGAAGATACCGGAGAAGAACTGGACAGCGACAGAAGAACCGGACAGCGGGAGAAGACCGGGCCCCCCGCTAGAAAAAGAGCAGAAGATAGCGGAGGAGCCCGGCAGAAGAACCGAACACCAGGAGAAGAGGCCAGACATCTCGGAAAGAACCAGACACCGGGAGAAGATGTGGAGAAGTAGCCGGAGAGCGCGAAAGAGACCCCCGAAGTCAGAAGAAGACCCCCAGAGCTGCCTAATAAATTACTTTAAAAAACTGTCTAGTGTGTTTTTTTCTTGACACTTTTCTCCCCCAGGTGAATGGGTAGGGGTACCGTGTACCCCATACTCATTCACGTAGGGTGGGGGGCCGGGATCTGGGGGCCTCCTTATCAAAGGGGCGCTCCCGGATTCTGATAAGCCCCCCCGCCCACAGACCCCGACAACCAATGGCCAGGGTTGTCGGGAAGAAGCCCTTGTCCTCATCAACATGGGGACAAGGTGCTTTGGGGTAGGGGGGCCACAGCGCGCCCCCTTTTCCCAAAGTACCCATCCCCCATGTTGAGGGCATGCAGCATGGTACGGTTTAGGAGGGGGGCGCTCGCTCGTCCCCACCCCCTTTCCCAACCGGCCGTGCTGCGTGCTCGGATAAGGTTCTGGTATGGATTTTGGGGTGACCCCCCACTCCGTTTTTTCGGCGTAGGGGGTTCCCCTTACAATCCATACCAGACCGAAGGGCCTGGTATACCCCAGGAGGGGGAACCCATGCTGGTTTTTCTCGCACCGCTTTAATAGCAAGATGTGTTTTTCCTATTGCAGCGAGCGCAAGATGTACCTCCCTGAGAACCAGCGTGATTGGGATTGTTCCACGCTGGTTCACGCGCTCAATTAAGGATTTATCCGGCGTACCAATTAAGGTGTGAACCGGCGCAGCACATTCATCTTAGTTAATGACCCCCAATGTGTGGTTTCTTCTTTCATTGGTCTATACCAGTTTTGTGTTAAGTTGGTGTTTACAGTGACAATGGGTGTTATTTAATAATGGAAAAACCACTTGGCACTACAAGTGCACTAGGAGAAACTAGGAGAAAGCAAAAATAAACCCAAGCAGTAAATAAAAATCAAGATTTTATCTAATAAAAGAGAAAATGTATTCAAAATGTGCTGGCATAGCAATGGCCCCAAAACCCGTAAAATATTCTACATATTTTTCTCGCACTTCACGGGCACTTTGGGGGGGCAAGCCAGGATGGACAGCTTCCAGGGCCATCATTGTTTCCTGAAGTCCAGCCTCAGGCCCAACTAAGGCAACATAATTAGGATTATTGCGTTTCAAAAAGTTATGCAGGATGCAACAACATAAAATGATGTGATTTAGTTTGTACTCCGCCATATTTATGGCTGTTTGAAATAGGCGGAACCGGCTGGCCAGTATCCCAAAGGCATTCTCCACGACTCTTCTGGCTCTGGCCAGCCGGTAATTAAAAACCCTCTTCTCCAGGGTGAGTGTCCTCTGGGGGAAAGTCCTCATCACGTGGTCACCCAGACTGAATGCCTCATCTACGACGAAGACAAATGGTAGTCCTTCCACGTTCTCCTCCGGAGGTGGCAATCCCAAGCCACCACTCTCGAGAAGTCGATAGAACTCGGCAAATACTCCACCATCCGACATCCGGCCATTCCTCCCCACGTCCACATACAGAAACTTATATGTCACCGACACCACCGCCATCAACACAATACTATTGAACCCCTTATAATTATAATAGTATAACCCTGAATGGGGTGGTGGGATGATGTGGACGTGCTTCCCATCGATTGCCCCTCCGCAGTTAGGAAAGTCCCACCACTGGGCAAATTGGGAAGCCAGAGTCTGCCATTCCTGTGGCGTTGAAGAAAACTGTGGAGTCAAACAAGAAAAAAAATAGTAATTTTGCACATAAACCTTGTAAGCAAATTAGACACAAACATTCTTGGCCAGCATCAGTATAACATTTATTTAAAGGCAAAAATATAAGGTCCACTTATCATATTCCTCACCCCCTCTGATGGCCCCTTGTGAAAATTTTAGGGGGGTATGTTTTGGACAGGTAACCCTCTCAACTTCATTGAGAGCTGAATGCATAAATAATGTGTTTTACTCTGGCCAGCCCCTCCTTACTCACACTATTGGCAGTCCACTGGACAGGTAAAAAGTGTCATACTACATATATATATATATATATGTATATATATATATAAAACACTGTACAAATGGAAGCACATTTTTACATTCTGAAATTACCTATCACGATAATAATAGGAGAACAAAACTTTAAACAGTACCATTTGAAAGTATTCGGGCAGGCCCTATTACTACATGCTTTGGTGAATTCATCCATAAATATGAACACAAAAGAGGTAGGTATAGTGTGTATGGGTTTGGCAAAGTCAGCCAGATAGAGGATTGTTATAGGTTGATTTAGCGGTTATCCAAATGATTTCCCCCCCCCCCCCCCCCAAAAAAGTCTCTGGCACTATGCCTGAATTTAAGGACACAAATAACATTTGGACACATTTTAGGGGGTGTTTAGGGTAAAGCACTACAATGGAGATGACAAAATACATTGTTAAGTGACTAGACTAGGTGGATATGGGCCCAGGATAGCATGCTGGGGAGGTTAGTGAAGGCAAATATGCATGAGGGGCAAAAAACAAAATGTAAAAAATTCCAGCATGCATGAGGACAAAGGGGACATTCACAGCATTACAATCATGGTAATTAGGAAATGATGAAAGAAATACAATACATTAGCAAACATTAAATACATAGAATGTGATGTTAAAGGAGAAATCTTACCTTAATATAGTTCTTCTGCAGGACCTGAATGATGGCAGAACAGGTCTCTGGGATAATGATCCCCAGAGCCTGGGGGGAGATGCCTGTCGAGAACTTGAGGTCCTGCAGGACTCTCCCAGTCGCCAAGTAGCGACTAGCCTCTGTTTGGGAGTGATGGCTTGCCACATGCAGGTGTCCTGCCTGCTGATATAAGGGGACAGCAAAGCCAAAAAACTGTGAAAAACGGGGTCCTTCATCAGGAGAAGATTCCTGAATCATCAGGGTTATTCTCCTGGATCTCCCACAACAAAGGCATATCAGAGAATTGGTCACGCTGGAGCAACCAATTCTTGGTCCATGAACTCCTCCTCGCCCTGTTCATGGACTGGGCTTGGGTCAAAGCTAGAAGCCCAATACCAAGCCCCAGCACAACATGAACTCTACCTGCAACATGGCTTCAAAACGGTCAGCTGGTCAGAACGAACTAAACATTTAAACTATCCTTGCTAGAGGTAAATGTCTTTTTTGCATGTGTGCGCTGTAATATTTTGTTCTACTGTATAGTCTTAGGGCTGCACCATCTTAATGCATCTTTTAGGGTGTGCCCCCCAAATATCTTGTTTGTCTATTGTATGGATTCTGACCAAATCCTTTTTGGTGAGGAGCACACCACTCCCTCATTAATTACCTCTCATTAATGTCCACCTGTGTCATGGATGGAGACCTCAAGATTCTCCCATTTAGAAGAGTGTATTGCTCTCATGGTTCAGAGATGCAGGATCTCCCAATCTATGGATAGTGTAGGACCCACTAATCATGGGGTACTTTGTCGCAGTAAGTGGGCTTAGCACCATATACCAATTTGGTGTGACCAAATCCCCATATTTTTGATAATGTTTTTTTGAAAATGTTTAGGTGTTTTAAACTAGCCTTGCTGGAGGTAAATGTCTTTTTTGCATGTGTGTGCTGTAATATTTTCTTCTACTGTATGGTCTTATGACTGCACCATCTTAATGCATCTTTTAGGGTGTGCCCCCCAAATATCTTGTTTAACGAACTAAACAGAACACACTGAAGAACAGCAAGGCCTGTGAAGAGCGAGCTGAAAATCAGTCACGAGCGGACAAGAACGCACTGAAAAACATACGAACTGACTACACGCACTGAAAACCAGATACAAACCCACAAGCACAAACTGAACAGCGGTAAAACGATTTGAAAAAGCACGAGTCTGAAAAGCACGAATCGTCTCTCACCAAACTTCTACTAACACAAGATAAACACGAGATTAGCAGAAGGAGCCCAAAGGGTGGCGCACTGGGTATTGAACTTCCTTTTTCTAGTCCCGTCGTACGTGTTGTACGTCACCGCATTCTTGACATTCGGAATTTGGTGTGACCGTGTGTATGCAAGACAGCTTGAGCAAAATCCCGTCGGAATTCTGTCAAAAAAACCATCAGAGGGGGGGCGTGGCCAAGCTCATGGAAGAGTGAGACGTGTTTCTCAGGAGCTACCGCACACACCGGATTATTAGAGGGTCTCAGCGACTCCAGAACTCTGCAGACAGGTCTGTAATGGGGAAGAGAGGTGGGGGAGAAGGACGCCATACCCCTGACACACAAACTGAGGGGGAAATCGACCGATTTTTATACATTTGGGACAAAATCAGCACGGCCCCTCCAATTTCAAGATGGCGCCGACCCGCTCCTCAGGCACACATGGGGCCTCACAAGGAGCTACATCACAGTGCTCCACACCACATATGACAACCAGGCAGCGTGCTAGATCCCCTCCAGACTCAGAGAATGAATCTGTGCACTCTGAATGTCATTCCCCAACATCGCACCGGTCTTTTAGTGGATGGGACATAGAAGCTTACATCAAAGCTCTCCCCACCAGACATGATTTTGAGGCATGTGTACAGAGACTTGAACGCTCTTACAAAAAGGAGATCTCTGAGCTGCGCAAGGATGTAAGATGTGGAACAGACTGTAGAAGAGACTGTCTCTACACTACAGTCACATGAAATCATCTTGCAGGAGCACACATTACAGATACAGCAACTGATGTATCACCAGGATGACCAAGAAAACCGAGCCAGACGTAACAATATACGTATATGCGGCCTCCCGGAATCTGTAGAAAATAAAGACCTGGCCCCTGCAGTCATAGCCATATTCAATGACCTGCTCCAAAAAGATAAAGAATCTCCCATAGAATTTGATCGTGTACACAGAGCCCTCGGCCCTAAGAACCCAAACCTTGAACACCCCAGAGATGTGATCTGCAGAATCCACTTTTATGCGATTAAAGATGCTATTATGTGTGCAGCTCGCACTCAAGACGCCATATACTTTAATGATGCTACTGTGACTTTATTACCAGACATCTCCAAGCTGACCCTGGATATGCGACGTGCACTGAAACCCCTCACAGGACTCTTCAGGGAAAGCATATTAAATACCGCTGGGGTTTCCCATTCAACCTCTTTGCATCCCATGAAGGACGGTCGGCTACATTTCGCACTCTGGGTGACCTCCCAAAGTTCCTCGGGACTTTCGAACTACCCCAGATCCACATCCCGGATTGGCCAATCCATGCAGCGACTCCTGGATTTCCGATCGCATCGAGCTGGCAAAAACAATCTAGGAAGAACAAACGCTCAAAGTGTGATTTCCCCAAAACAACAGATGGATGAACCCCGCCGCAGACCATCTGATTAACTATTTCTTTCCTTCACAGGCACCACGCCGATGAAGCGGCCCCGGTTTTATAGTTACAGTATCGTTGAGACATTGTTTTTTATTTTTTTCTTATTTTGTTCTTCTCATATACAGGTTTTGTTTTGAGATCTTAGCAGCATGGTTCTTTTTCAGTTAATGGAGATCCCTAACTAATGCTGTGATTCCTTACATTACTCCGGGTCCCCCCCAGACCCTCTCCTCCTCACCCCGTCCCTCTTTTTTTTATGTTGTATTGTTATTTTTACACTGTTGACCCTGCAGGCAGTCAGATTATTGGACCTCACCTCTAGGTTTTGTCCGGCTGGACAATTCATTATAGTTTAGCGATGCGCATGCGAGTCTGCGGGGTCCTGAGTTGCTGAAGTTATAGAAGTATTTAAATTTTTACCTTTTTTTTTTTAGTAGCCTGGTGTGTGCGGGCCCCTCTGTGGACTGACCACTACCCCCCCACATAGGGTTTTCAGCGCCCGTAGTGGCATTAGCTGAACTTTTGAACACAATGTTCCTTATGCGGCCTCTGAGGCCAAGGTTTTTCTTCCTCTGTTTTCTACCTGTTTTTCTCTCTACCTCTCCACCTATACTTATCTTACAACTTAACATTAATGGAGGTTTCTCTAATACCTCTTGTCACCCTTCCTCCACCCCCCTGGAGACAGCGAGCCTCTCCCATGTTTTATTATACCTGAATATCAAATCATCTTCCCTATGGCAGTGCAAACCCCCCTGAAAGTCTCCTCTTTAAACTGCAGGGGTTTTAACACCCCAGAGAAGAGGAGGCAAATATTATACCATTTTCACAAAAACCGTACCCAAATTCTACTCCTTCAGGAGACTCATTTTAGGTCTGACACGATTCCGCATCTCCTCCATAAACAATATCCCACTTGGTTCCACAGCACCAACCCCTCAGCAAAATCTAAGGGGGTTTCGATCGCATTCCATGTTTCATTCACACCAGATGTGCTAGACACCCTTATTGATCCACTAGGGAGATATGTTTTTCTAAAACTTTCATATATGAACATGATCTATACTATAATTAATGTTAACTCTCCAAACCAGGATCAACTGCAATTCCTCTCCATGGTGTCTACTCACCTGAAAAGATTTAGCACGATCAACATGATCCTGGGAGGAGACCTCAATACCGCCTTGATACCACGCTTTGACACCTCAATGGGTAAATCCTCAATCTCCATGGCTTCCCTGACCAAAATACTTCACTCCTTTCAGACTTATCGCTAGTGGACGTCTGGAGGATGCTACACCGGTTGATTTCAGTAAGTATGGATGGTATACTAATATGGGGGTTAGTCACATAGAGAAGCAAGTCGTCTGCATAAAGGGAAAGTTTACATTGTGAGGATGGGGTCTGTATCCCTCGTATATCAGGGTTTGCTCTAATAGCTTGGGCTAGATGTTCAATTACTAAGGCAAATAGGAAAGGGGAGAGGGTACAGCCTTGTCTCGTGCCATTTGAGATAGTGAGTTTCTCTGATTGGGTTCCATTAACTAAAATTGTGGCTGAGGGCTTAGAATATAGAGGCATGATGTGAGCAAGCATTCTAGGTCTTAGTCCTATTTGGGAGAGAGTAGCTTGAAGAAAGGGCCAACTGACCCTATCAAAAGCCTTCTCCGCATCACAGGAGAGAAGGCAGGTCGGTATGTGGTTACGATGGGCATATGCCACGAGGTGGATGGTTTTGGTGGTATTGTCCCTGGCTTCACGTCCAGGGACAAAACCCACTTGATCTCTATGTATTAGATTTGGCAAAAGAGGTGAGATACGGTTCGCTAGGATCTTAGCATATAATTTAAGGTCTATATTTAGTAGGGATATCGGCCTATAATTAGAACATAGGGAGGAGTCCTTGCCTGGTTTTGGGATGACTACTATTTGGGCTTGTAGTAAAGTAGGGGAGGGAGATAAGTTCTCATCTATGGCATTGAATGCTTTGGCCATCAGGGGGGATAACAAAGGCGCAAACGTCTTGTAGAAGCATGAGGAGAACCCATCTGGTCCTGGGCTTTTACCATTCTTTAAGTTTTTTATGGCAAATTGGAATTCAGGAGTCAGTCAGGGGGGATTCCAAGTCCTCTGCTTCAGAGGCTGGAATAGTTGGGAGTGCAGTTTCCTGAATATATGAGGACAGGGTTTGATTCGGGGGGCCTGTTTGGAGTTTGGGGGACGGTGTCTGGGGCTTGAGGTTATATAGGGTGTCGTAGTATTGATGGAATTCTTCAACTATGGAAGAATTATCTATTATTTTGCCTTTATTGGGAGAGTTAATACAGGGAATAGACTTCCGGGCCTGTTTGGGTTGAAGAGTCTGAGCGAGATGTCTGCCACACTCGTTTGCTTATGAGTAATGGGCAAATCAAAGACGCCTCACTGAAAGCCGAGGGGACCTGCCAATATCATGGTTTGGTCGCATGAATGTGTTGAAAATGGACATACTCCCTAAATTATTGTATTTATTTCAAGCCCTCCCAATTGCTTCACCGTCCGCCTTCTTCCGCACTTTTCGTTCTATGGCCATACGATTTGTATGGAGGGGAAATCACCCCAGACTGAAACACAAACTTTTATGTGCCCCCATCTCTAAAGGTGGGACAAGCCTTCCAGACTTCGAACTCTACTACACAGCAGCAGTGGTTTCCCGTATCCTGGAGTGGTTTCCCCGCCCACTACTTAAAGCCCCCACTTTGGTGGAACAAGACTTATCTTCAATTGACCTCCGGGCTTTGCCATGGGGTTATGAGCGGACCCATAAATCTCTTACTAACCTGTCTCCACTGACCAGAGATGCCCTACTAACCTGGTACCATAGAAAAGAAAGATACTCACTTTCTACTGAACCAAGTCCCCTTACTCCTCTATTTGACAACCCAGCCCTCCCTGAAGGCAGCTCAATTCAAATCATAGATGATCATAACAGAGCCACTTGGCCCACAGCATGAAAATTTGTCAACAGCACACTTGGTACTTTCACGTCAGGATTGAACATCGTATCATCCAACATCTGACAGCCTACTGCAAAAAACTACACGACTCCAAACAGATTCACAGACCTTTGACTGGCTTTGACCAATTATGCACACTATCGGAAACTCCCTGTCACACCCTTTCATTGATCTACAAACTGATTATAGAACACACCCATGATACCTTATCCAATTACACCAAAGCGTGGTCAGAGGAACTCGGGAGGGATATAACTGATGCTAAATGGGGTAAGGCCTTTCTCTTTACCCACAAATCAGCCATTTCGTGCTACACGAAGGAAAAAAATTACAAAGTTTTATCCAGATGGTATTGAGTGCCAACGAATCTCAGGATCATGTTTCCATCAACCACCGACATCTGTTGGAGATGTAACTCTGCGAAGGGTACGTATAGTCACATCTGGTGGGAATGCGATGTGATACGTCCGTTCTGGACCCAAATCTTCCAGACCTATACCGAAATTTACGATAAATCACTCTCTCCCTCTCCTTTCATTGCTCTTCTATCCATACTACCTGGTAAAATTAAGTCACAAAAACACAACCTCCTAAAATTTTTTCTCAGTAGCGACAGGCAATTAATCTCTAGACACTGGAAATCCACCACTCCCCCATCTCTTAGAGAGTGGGTGAGTGAAATAAACAATACCATGCTTATGGAGTAGGGATGAGCTTCGTGTTCGAGTCGAACCCATGTTCGACTCGAACATCGGCTGTTCGATCGTTCGTCGAATTGCGAACGATATGGGCCGTCCGCGCCAAATTCGCGTGGCGCGTCACGGCCCATAATTCACTGCGGCATCGCAGTGCATTGCTTGCTGATGATTGGCCAAGCATGCACTATGACCCGCATGCTTGGCCAATCACAGCGCCGCCTGAACAGAGAGCCATAATTGGCCAAAGCCAAGGAGGCTTTGGCCAATTATGGCTCAGGGGATTTAGTACACGCCCCACACTATATAAGGCCGCCTGCACGGCGGCCCTGTGCAGTGTGTTCCGGTGTGCTTAGAGAGAGAGAGAGAGAGACAGTGTCATTTCATTTGAGTTAGCTAGATTAGGCAGGACAGTCAGTCAGTTAGCTGCACTTACAGTGTATTGTGTATATATATGCATCCCAGGTGTTGCATATATATATATATACACTGCATTCAGTTTAGCTAGATCCGTTCCTGTTATCTTCTAGACTATTTACATTTAGTGCAGTGCGTCCTGCTCACAGTGTTCAGCTAGATCCGTTCCTGTTATCTTCCTACTGACAGGCAGGCTTGTCTTGTTACAGTATTTACAGCTACCTAAAGAAAATTACTGGTGTTCTTTTGATCCTATTAGTACCACGGTCAGGCAGCTAGACTATTTACATTTAGTGCAGTGCGTCCTGCTCACAGTGTTCAGCTAGATCCGTTCCTGTTATCTTCCTACTGACAGGCAGGCTTGTCTTGTTACAGTATATAAAGCTACCTGAAGAAAATTACTGGTGTTCTTTTGATCCTATTAGTACCACGGTCAGGCAGCTAGACTATTTACATTTTGTACAGTGCGTCCTGCTCACAGTGTTCAGCTAGATCCGTTCCTGTTATCTTCCTACTGACAGGCAGGCTTGTTTTGTTACAGTATATAAAGCTACCTGAAGAAAATTACTGGTGTTCTTTTGATCCTATTAGTACCACGGTCAGGCAGCTAGACTATTTACATTTAGTACAGTGCGTCCTGCTCACAGTGTTCAGCTAGATCCGTTCCTGTTATCTTCCTACTGACAGGCAGGCTTGTCTTGTTACAGTATATAAAGCTACCTGAAGAAAATTACTGGTGTTCTTTTGATCCTATTAGTACCACGGTCAGGCAGCTAGACTATTTACATTTAGTGCAGTGCGTCCTGCTCACAGTGTTCAGCTAGATCCGTTCCTGTTATCTTCCTACTGACAGGCAGGCTTGTCTTGTTACAGTATATAAAACTACCTGAAGAAAATTACTGGTGTTCTTTTGATCCTATTAGTACCACGGTCAGGCAGCTAGACTATTTACAGTTAGTGCAGTGCGTCCTGCTCACAGTGTTCAGCTAAACCTACAAGTTAGTGGGGTGCGTCCACCTCACAGTGTTCAGCTAAAGCTACCTGTAGAAGGTTGGTGGTGTTCTCATACTACAGGCAGGCAGTTGATTTTGCTAGCTGCAGTATCAGTATATATATATATATATATCCCAGCTTAATGCAGCTACAGGCCATTAGTATGTCTGGAAGGCCAAGAAGGAGAGGCAGACAGTCACAAGCCAATAAGAGAGGGCAAGCAGGCTCTGTGTCTAGTGCTGGTCGTGGAGACGGTGCATCCTCATCAGCACGTGGCCATGGGACACGCTTGGCCTTTTTTTCGGCAGCTGGCCGTGTTGAGCCACAACATGCGGAAGACTTGGTCGAGTGGATGACCAAGCTGTCCTCATTCCTCCTCATCCTCTCTCACCCATGCCCAGGGTGCTTTGTCTGGCAAAGCAGCGGCCTCTTCCCTCGGCTCAATGTCATCAGTGACTCCTTCCCTAGCTCCACCATGTCCTCCTGAGGAGTCCCTCGAACTGTTTGACCACAGTGTTGGGTACATGCTCCAGGAGGATGCCCAGCGTTTGGAAGGCTCTGATGATGATACTGAGCTCGATGAAGGCAGTAACATGAGCACGGACAGAGGGGGTGCCCAAGAAGGACAGCAATCTGGCAGTCATGCTCCCCCTGCTGCAGCATACTGCCAGGTTTGCTCCAGTGATGAGGAGGGAGGGGATGATGAGGTCACTGACTCAACGTGGGTGCCTGATAGGAGAGAGGAGGAGGAGGAGGAGGCGGCACATCACCAACGAGGCAGGATGCCCTCCAGGGGCCAGCCTAAGGGCAGCACATTGACTGCATCACACCCCAAAGCTCCACATGTGCAGGGCGCTGCAGTCTCTGCGCGTTATTCAAAAAGTTCTTTGGTGTGGGCCTTTTTTGAGACGAGTGCATCAGATCGCACCGCTGCTATTTGCAACATATGTCTCAAGCGTATCTCACGTGGCCAAAACATCTCCCGCTTGGGTACCACTTGCTTGACCAGACATATGTTGACCTGCCATGCAGTTTGTTGGCAAGCGTATCTAAAAGACCCACACCAAAGAACAAAGAGGACCTCTCCTTGCTCCTCATCAGCTGAGATTTCCAACCCCACTAGACCTCCAGTCCTCTCTGAGACCTGCACTGAGAGTAATGAAGGTGTAGAATTAGGTGTGTCACAGCCAAGTACTTGTGGGCAATCTGCTTTTGGTACACCGACGTCAGATTGTACCAGGCAAATTTCCCTGCCCCAGCTGCTGCACCGCCGAAAAAAGTTTGCTCCCAGCCATCCACATGCCCAGCGGTTGAATGCTAGCTTGGCAAAATTGCTAGCACTTCAACTGCTGCCTTTTCAGTTGGTAGACTCTGCCCCCTTCCGTGAGTTTGTGGAATGTGCGGTTCCTCAGTGGCAGGTACCCAAACGCCACTTTTTCTCACGGAAGGCGATTCCGGCTCTCTACCGGCATGTGGAAGGCAATGTCCATGCCTCGCTGGACAGGGCGGTCAGCGGTAAGGTGCATATTACCGCTGACTCATGGTCCAGCAGGCATGGACAGGGACGTTACCTAAGTTTCACGGCGCATTGGGTGACTCTGCTGGCAGCTGGGAAGGATGCAGGACAAGGTGCAGTAGTGTTGGAGGTTGTTCCTCCACCACGCCTCCAAAATGCTAATGATTGTGACACACCTCTCTCCTCCACCCCCTCCTCTTCTTCTTCCTCCATGGCCTCTTCCTCTGAACCAGCGGTGCTCCGTAGTCGTTCAAGGGGCAGTACGCAGGCCAAAAGATGCCATGGGGCAGAGGTTCTTTCAGCTCTGCAGGGGCAGGTTCAGAGGTGGTTGACGCCACGCCAACTTAAGGCAGGAATGGTGGTTTGCGACAATGGCACCAACCTCCTCTCTGCCCTCCGACAGGGACAAATGACCCATGTGCCCTGTTTGGCTCACGTCCTTAACTTGGTGGTGCAGCGGTTCTTGGGCAGGTACCCGGGCTTACAGGATGTCCTGAGGCAGGCCAGGAAAGTCTGTGTGCATTTCCGCCGGTCATATAATGCCAGTGCTTGGCTGACGGACCTCCAAAAGGAGTTTAACCTGCCCAAGAACCGCCTAATCTGTGACATGCCCACCAGGTGGAACTCAACGTTAGCCATGCTGCAGCGGCTGCACACGCAGCAGAGGGCCATCAATGAGTACCTGTGCGACTATGGCACAAGGACAGGGTCAGGGGAGCTTGTTTTTTTTTCCCCACGCCAGTGGGCCATGATCAGGGATGCATGCACTGTCCTGTCACCATTCGAGGAGGCCACGAGGATGGTGAGCAGTGACAGTGCATGCATCAGTGACACTATCCCCCTTGTCCACCTGTTGGAGCACACGCTGCGTGGAATAATGGACAGGGCACTTGAGGCAGAACAGAGGCAGGAAGAGGAGGACTTCCTTAGCTCTCAAGGCCCCCTTTATCCAGACAGTGTTCCTGCTTGCCCGCCGATCACACAGGAAGAGGACGAGGAGGAGGAGGAGGAGGAGGAGGAAGATTGTGTCAGTATGGAGGTGGAGCCTGGCACTCAGCATCAGCAGCAGTCTTTAAGGGATCAGTCCCAAGAAACGCATGGACTTGTACGTGGCTGGGAGGAGGTGGCTGCGGACGTTGTCGTCCTTAGTGACCCAAAGGACTCCGGACCGAATGCCTCAGCAAACCTACGCTGCATGGCCTCCGTGATCCTGCAAAGCTTGCGTAAGGATCCTCGTATTCGTGGTATCAAGGAGAAGGACCAATACTGGCTGGCAACCCTCCTTGATCCACGTTACAAGGGTAAGGTTGCGGACCTTATCTTGCCATCGCAGAGGGAGCAGAGGATGAAACATCTTCGGGAGGCCTTGCAGAAAGGTCTGTGCAACGCGTTCCCAGAGACTGGGAGGTTACAAACTCCTGTTTCTGGACAATGTGTTGCTGAGGCTTCGGTCAGTCAAAGAAGGAGCGGTGGAGAAGGTGGCCGTCTGACCGATGCGTTCAGACAATTTTTTGGTCCGCAGCCCCAAGGTATGATCGGTTCCAGCAACCATCGCCAGCGTCTGTTTTACATGGTGCAGGAATACCTAGGAGCAAGATCAGACTTGGACACCTTTCCCACCGAAAATCCTCTGGGTTACTGGGTCTTGAGGATGGATCACTGGCCAGAGCTTGCACAGTATGCAATTGAGCTACTGGCCTGTCCTGCATCCAGCGTTCTTTCGGAACGCACATTCAGTGCTGCTGGAGGCATGGTAACCGATCACAGGGTGCGTCTGTCCACCGACTCGGTCGATCGACTGACCTTCATAAAAATGAATCAGTCTTGGATCACCACCAGCTACCAAGCACCTGATGCTGATGTAACCGAATATTTTTTTTTGAAATCTCAGATCCCTTCAAAGACTGCCTATGCTGATGCTGAGTGACTATCCCTGAGTAATTATCCTCTTCCTCCTCAATCATCACGCTGATAGCTTGTAAGAACATTTTTGGTTCTGGGCGCCACCACCAGTGCCTAAGGCACAATTTTTCAGCCCCTGTTTAACAGGGGCGTGTAATTACAATTTTTGATGTAATACTTTGCAGCAGGGCTCGTTCCTGCATTCCAACTAGAGTGTCTATGAGGGGTTGCAGTGTTGTGGCACCAGCACCAGTGCCTAAGGCCCAATTTTTCTGCCCCTGTCTAACAGGGGCGTGTAATTACAATTTTTGATGCAATACTTTGCAGCAGGGCTCGTTCCTGCGTTCCAACTAGAGTGTCTGTGAGGGGTTGCAGTGTTGTGGCACCAGCACCAGTGCCTAAGGCCCAATTTTTCAGCCCTTGTTTAACAGGGGCGTGTAATTACAATTTTTGATGCAATACTTTGCAGCAGGGCTCGTTCCTGCGTTCCAACTAGAGTGTCTGTGAGGGGTTGCAGTGTTGTGGCACCAGCACCAATGCCTAAGGCCTAATTTTTCAGCTCCTGTTCAACAGGGGCATGTAATTACAATTCTTGATCTAATATTTCACAGCAGGACCCTGTGAGGGCTTACAGTGTTTTGGCCACAGCAACACCTAAGGCCCAAATTTCTGCTGAGTATATAGGGCAGGACCCTACTTTCAAACATCTAACTTACAAACGACTCCTACTTGCAAACGGAAGGAGACAACAGGAAGTGAGATGAAATCTACCCCTAGGAAGGGAAATTCTCTCCTGTAAGAGTTAATATGGGAAAAACATTTCTCCTTCCCACTGATGCTTTCCAATCCTTGTTCCACAAAAAAATCAAAATTTTCAAAAAACATTTTTCATTGGGACAAAAAGTGAGGTGAAATCTTCTGAAGAGGAGGAAAGACAGCAAAACAAATGTCACGGGGTGATAACCCTTCCCTATGTTTTCCAAAAAGCTTAAAAAAGATTTTTTGGCTGGAGCTAAACACGTTAAAAATGTACCCGTTCAAAATTACAAAGAGATTCTACTTAACAACAAACCTACAGTCCCTGTCTTGTTTGCACCGCCTGTATACTGCTGTTCAGAGTATATAGGGCCTGGTGGCCCCACACCTTTCCTTATTTTAATTTGGGTGCGGGGTTCCCCTTAATATCCATACAAGACCCAAAGGGCCTGGTAATGGACTGGGGGGTACCCATGCCGTTTGTCTCACTGATTTTCATCCATATTGCCATGACCCGACATTACATTAAACCCGCAAGCAGTTTTAAATGAGATTTTTTCCTTTGAAAATGACTATTGGTGCAGGGACTGTTCTAAACACAGGAAACACGCATCACTTTACAGGCATACTATAGACACCCCCCAGGTACGATATTTAAAGGAATATTTCACTTTTTTTTTTTACTTTAAGCATCAGTAAAATCACTGCTCCCGAAAAAACGGCCGTTTTTAAAAGTTTTTTTTGCATTGATACATGTCCCCTGGGGTAGGACCCGGGTCCCCAAACCCTTTTTAGGACAATACCATGCAAATTAGCCTTTAAAATGAGCACTTTTGATTTCGAACGTTCGAGTCCCATAGACATCAATGGGGTTCTAACGTCCGTGCAATCTTTCGGTCCGTTCGCAGGTTCTGGTGTGAACCGAACCGGGGGGTGTTCGGCTCATCCCTATTATGGAGGAAATGAAAGCCAGAGCCATAGACAAATACGCAAAATTCTCCTTCATTTAGAGTATCTGGAGACATTACTCCACTTCAGATAAGCAAAAACGCAGACTCAGATACGAAGGCACCTAGTCAAGTAACAGAACTTACCAACTCTACACAAACAACCTAGCAATATAGGTTTCAACTTGGGATGAGGCTCGCTGTCCCCCTTCCTCCCCCCCTTCTCCCCTCTCCCCCCCTCTCTTACCTATCCTGCCAGTCTTCCTTCCCGCTCCTCCCCCCCTCTTTTCTTTCCTTTTCCTGTTATTCTAACACTTTTCTTTATTCTTATACTACCTCTTTGGGCTATCTATAGCCAAGAATTATAACCTATAGTATTCTGCTCTTTAGTATCAATTTTCTCATAACTTCCAACAGACTGGACAAAATACCAAGGTATATACGCTGTTGGCTTTCAAATTATCTGTCTGTTTATTTTGAGTTCTTTGACATCTGGGCGCAGCATGATCCCGTTGGGGTGTCCAGATCTCGGGAATTTTTGTTAATAAGACTAATAGCAAAATTTCTGAAAGCTGTCGAGATACGACATTATTTTCATATTGAGGACAGAACGCATAATATTGTACTGATCTGCCTATGTATGTTTCTTTTCTATTAAACCAGATTGCCCGATGTCGAGCATCTGGTCTTGTAAATGTATTCATCTTCCGTTTGGAAAATTACTTTATATGCAATAAAAACTTATTGAACCTAAAAAAAACATCAGAGCTTTTTCCGACCAAAATTCTGATCGTATGTACGCGGTATTAGACAGCTGTCAGTTGAATAACAACTTCAAATTGGAAACAAGGTATACAGTAATAAAAATCTAATAGAGGGTCTAACCCTTTCCTATCCAATTCAACACAAATGACTTTGGTTACACCTTTAGCTGTGGGGTAAATGCTGGCAATTATAGTTGTTCACCAAAACAAAAAAACGGAGCCATGATCAATACATCTGTGTAGGAGAAAATGTAACTAGCTTGTTGATATTATGTAGTGCATATACTGTACTAGAAGTGTTTTATACGTTCAACTGTCATTTTTTTCAGTGGCATACAATACTAAATAATAGGACATCAGCTAAATTACTTTAGTGCTTCACTGTGAACCTATTGGCTTCATTGAATATGAAAATGCATACCATTTTAGAAGAAACAATAGATGCTCCCTGTGTATGAATTATGTGGAAAAAACATACAAGGCATTCAAAACAACAAGGACAATGGTCAATTGATAGCAACAATGCTTAAAAATGTTGAGTTTTATGTTATAATTTTTAAGTAGCAATGTTTCAACTTCTCAGATTGTACACAGTGAATTGTATTATTTACATCTTAAATAGAACTTCTAATATATAGAGTTTATCTCTTTGGCATCAACTAAGTTTACCCTTAAACCTCCTTCTCTTTGTCTAGAGAATGTTCCAGGATTATTTTCTTTTACCTGTATGAATAAAAACATTTTATTACTCCCGCAATGCAATAATCGGACTAATAAAATTCTTGCTGGGGCTGCTGCTACTAATAGGTCAGTTCCGTATTGATGTAGGTACAACACCAAAAATGACATCTCTTAAGAGCTCTTTTTCTACATATGGGAATGCTCTTGACAGTCAAGGCATCACCATTGTTTCGATGGGAAAGTAATACATGTATACATGTGACAGCATTGGTCGTTATACAGTTTACATTCAGCAAAGGAAACAATAGGCAGCTTGTGTAGAAAGGGAGGCAAAGCTAATAATGTAAACAAGGTAGGGTTATGGACATGAAGAGAGGGTAAGGTGCTGAAGCGAGAACATAGTACAACATAGTCCAGCAGAGTAGACAGCATTGTCTGACAACACTGCTTGGGATTCCTGTGCAGGAAATCGGGAGCTTATTAGACTTCTGGAAGGATTAATAGATATTTTTATATACTTGTATAGTTAGTAGAGTTTTTAGGTGGAAAAAAGGGGAAATGTGCACGTTTCAGAGATGTATTGCATACATTTTACACTTGAATAAATATCTCATCCCATTATGTTATCCATACTATTCCAAATTCCTTGAGAGTATTGCGTATCTTCTTGTTACAGCTGGAGATATGAAAATCCATAGTAAAGATAGCAAAATATCATGACTAAAAATGTCCTCACTGAAGCCCACCAGAGATATGAGAAACCTGCAGGTGATTCAAGTCCCCGGTATCTAATCCCAAAGATCAGCTTTGATTGAACTGATTTAAACTGTTTCTCTGAGCTACAGATATAAAACAGTTCTACCCTTCCCTCCTTTCCCTCCTATCCTTTCTTCTTATTCCCTCTTACCTTTTGCCCTGTCCAACCTGCAGTGGTAGTTATATCTGGAGCCCCTTTTGGTGTCTAATTTATTGAAATTGGGATCACCTAATGCAAGGCATTACATTCACTCCTCATTCTGAGCTCATTTTGCAGGTTGTTGTTTTTCCCGGGACAGTGGATTTCAGCTGGATGCACCTGTTGCATAAGTTCTTTTATATACAAATGACAAGTTTACCATTATGTACTAGTTTTCATGCTGCTATAAATTTTTCCCTTTTTTTCTTTTTTCTTTTCTTCCTAACTTGACACCTGGTCATGGCTCCTAATTTGATTACGATCAATGTGCAGGTCCACCAGGAATCACATTTTTCCTCCCCACACTTCCCATGTTATTTTGAATAAAGTATGTGCCGAGTAAAAATATCACCACTAATGTAAGCTGTCACTCAAAGCATAAAGTGCTAAATGACAAACAAAAAAATGTAATGTACAACATAAATATGTGCAATTCATCAATATAAATGCATAAAAACTGAAAATTTGCATATCATAAATGTGCAATAATCAAAACATTCATAAAAATTGCATCACAAATTAACCTCAAAAAGTGTCTCATGCAATCAATCAAGTTCAACACTGGGATAAATTCATACATCAAAGTCATCAAAAATTGTCCAAGTTTATCACAGACATCTGCAAAGTTTCCCATGCAAAGAGAGAAGATATTAAAGTGAAGCAGAGTCCAAAATGTACAATAAAATGTTGTTGTGCTTATCTTTACAATTCCTCCTCCACATCCAGGGTCCCTCATCTTCCACGCTAAATATTCATCAAGTATAAATTCCTTCAGACAAACGATCTTTCCAGTCAGTAATGATGTGAGCTTTTACCCAGCTTTACACACCCCAAATCCATTCATCTTATCAACACCCAGATCCTCTCCAGCACACATAGGGTTAACTTAGCAAACTCTTCCTGTGACAGACCTAGCCGGGAGAGAGACTTTTGGAGGGGACTGTATGCTAGCCTCTTGCCGATCGATCATGGGCCCTGGCATTTGAGGAAACTGTGCTCTTTGTGAGCTGTATGCCTGGGGACCCTTGAGGCGGTATTATTGTGGATTCGGGTCCTGGTCCCCCAGGACACACAGACTCTGGGGACCCTGGATTTGCTTTATTGGAATAGTGACTGATTCATACCATTGGGACTCCTACTGTTAAATGCTAATGTCATCAATTCCAGCTACCTGTCTGTTGTCTGCTAAAATGTGTATTGTAAATAAGTCTCTAGTATGGGATCTAAGAGTCATTAGATCCCCATTGTTGTTTGTGTTAATTAACTCTGCTATTGTGATAATGTTGATTGGGGGTTCTAAGCTACAAGACGGCCAGTCTGGCCTAAAGGTCATGTCTGAGTCATCTAGGCTATCTAAAGGGATTAGTTAATTAGCCCATGTTAATTAGGTTAATTAGGTTACAGGTGTATTGTTAGAGTAATATGAGACGGAGGTATGCACCTCCACTGTTAGTGTATAAAAGAGCCTGTATTGTTGAATAAAAGAGATTCCTGGTTGAACTTACATACAGCCTGCCTGGTGTTTGTTCTGAGCTATCACAACTGGGTTAGAACGGCAAATAGCTGTAGTTCTAATCCCGGAGCATTGGATGACCGAGCAATCAGATGTTGCGATCTGAAATCTGATTCTGTAGCAGCAGAAGAGTGTCGGGAGAGTGGAATTGAGCGAGCAAGGGGCTCGTTACATTGGTTGGCAGCCGTGGGATTTGCTCTCCAGTTACTGGGACACTCCAAACCAGCCTGCAGGAGAGCCACGCTGAAAGACTTACTTGAGAGCCATGGAGGGAATGGTGGGATCATGCTTCCTTGCCGTGAACACATCCAAACCATCACCTGGATCCAAGGTCTAGATAGAAGGAGAGGAGAGATACCAGCCACCATGGATGAGGAATTCAGAAGGAGGTTGCGAGAGAAACAGATACAGCACAGAGGACCAGTGTCAGAGCAGGTCCTGCTAGGATGGTTTGATTCTATCCGCTGCAAACTCTGGAAGGAAGCGCTAGTCCGTGAGCAGCAAAACCAGGGAAAAGTTCTCCCCTCCACCCATGTAAGGTACTGGTCGCAGTATAGAAGTGCGAGTGCTGTTATTGGGGGAACAGCCGAACCAGGAGTGGACAGCCGAGTTAAGCAGGCTGATCCGGGCAGAAATGCGGTTGGGCGAGAGCTACAGAGCCCTCCGGTGGTATGTAGCCCAAGTGTGCCTGTGGACAGCGGATGACAGCCCCACGGAAGGCTTTGACTACGATGGCCTAGGATTGTTATACTGGAGGCTGTCCAGGGACCCTGACTTTGGGAATGATCGGGAGTGGCGTTTGGAGGAAATAATGGAGCACAGAGAGTGAAGACCGAATGTCTCGGAAGTGCACTGGGCACAGGAAGATTTGGAGTTTCTGGCCATTCAGGAATGGGAGCTGGAGATCGCCTACAGACAGCTGTTAGACTCTGCTCAGCAGCAGGGTGGTGCTCCCTTTGCCTGGGACTATCAGGAAATACCAGTTGACAACTCTGAAATCCTGGCTGAAGAGTTGACAATGTGGCAGAGTAACAGTGTATTTTGCCAACCTGCCCCGCAGCTTTGGAGGCGGAGGTCTTATGGCGGATGCAGCAAGTGCTGACTGACCTTGATGAACCTGTTTCTGCATTGGATGATCTTGGATGGAGGAATGTGCCTGTCCAGCAGAATGCCAGAGAATCGGCAGTGGAAAATATAAAGATTGCCGTCCCCAAACCTGAAGTGCTGACAACAGGGCAGAGCTCTGCTAACCTCTTCCCGGCACTGATAGTATCTTCTGGGTTCCACGGAGAGGAGATGGTGAACCTTTATTCCCAGACACCAGTTGCAGAGACAGGGGATTTGATAGACTTTTCTGCTGAGGAAGAACAACCTGGTGAGCCTCCAGCAGAAGAAGAGCTGTTATTAGGGCCAAACTTCACTGTGCCCTGCTCAGCACTGATAGCATTTTCTGGGTTCCACGGAGAGGAGATGGTGAACCTTTATCCCCAGACACCAGTTGCAGAGACAGGGGATTTGATAGACTTTTCTGCTGAGGAAGAACAACCTGGTGAGCCTCCAGCAGAAGAGGAGCTGTTATTAGGGCCAAACTTCACTGTGCTCTGCCCAGCACCAACAGAAGTATCTGTGAAGTTACAAGGAACTTCCGCAGCTGAAGCGCTGTCAACCGGACAGAGGGTTTAAGACCTCTGCCCCACACCTGTGGCAGTTTCAGAGGCTCAGGGTGAGAAGGTGGCAATCACTTCCCAGCAGCAGATACAGGGGGGAGAAGGGAGAGGAGGTGTGTGTTGTCACTCCCCAACAGTTAGCCGGAGCAGATGATGTGGGGTTTCCAGCAGAAGGGCTGGCAACAGGGCCGAGTACTGCTGGCCTCTGCCCTCAACTAACAGAGGATTTATTTCCTGTGAAGGTGGATGGGACTTCAGTCTCCACCTGTATACCCCAGGGATGCTGGGCAGTCAGCCCAGATCCCCAACAGCATGATGGAGTGAGCCCAGACATCCTGTCTTCTCTCCAGCGGCAAAAAGGACTCCAGGGAGAAGGGCCAGTCCAGGCCTCTCCCCAGCGGCAGATATGTTCTCTGAGAGAGGCAGAGGATGGCTGGGTGAGTAATGCTTTGTTTGGAACAATTTGTTTGGGGTACTGTGTGGGTACAGGCATTAGAGGACTGGAACTACTGACTAACTTAGGAGTCAACCCATCTGGGGTCTCCTCCTGTGTTAGTCTCCTGCCGAAAGGGGAGAAATGTGACAGACCTCGCCGGGACAGAGACTTTTGGAGGGGACTGTATGCTAGCCTCTTGCCAATCGATCGTGGGCCCTGGCATTTGGGGGAACGATGCTCTTTGTGAGCTGTATGCCTGGGGACCCTTGAGGCGGTATTACTGTGGATTCGGGTCCTGGTCCCCCAGGACACACAGACTCTGGGGACCCTGGATTTGCCATATTGGAATAGTGACTGATTCATACCGTTGAGACTCCTACTGTTAAATGCTAATGTCATCAATTCCAGCTACCTGTCTGTTGTCTGCTAAAATGTGTATTGTAAATAAGTCTCTAGTATGGGATCTAAGAGTCATTAGATCCCCATTGTTGTTTGTGTTAATTAACTCTGTTATTGTGATAATGTTGATTGGGGGTTCTAAGCTACAAGACGGCCAGTCTGGCCTAAAGGTCATGTCTGAGTCATCTAGGCTGTCTAAAGGGATTAGTTAATTAGCCCATGTTAATTAGGTTAATTAGTTTACAGGTGTATTGTTAGAGTAATATGAGACGGAGGTATGCACCTCCACTGTTAGTGTATAAAAGAGCCTGTATTGTTGAATAAAAGAGATTCCTGGTTGAACTTACATACAGCCTGCCTGGTGTTTGTTCTGAGCTATCACAACTGGGTTAGAATGGCACAAAGCTGTAGTTCTAATCCCGGAGCATTGGATGACTGAGCAATCAGATGTTGCGATCTGCAATCTGATTCTATAGCAGCAGAGGAGTGTCGGGAGAGTGGAATCGAGCGAGCAAGGGGCTCGTTACACTTACCACTCGCTGGAGACCATAAGCAGGAGATTAACCACTTAGGACCAAGCCTCTTTCTGGGATTTGTTGTTAAAAACATTTTTTTTTGCTAGAAAATTGCTTAGAACCCCCAAACATTATATATATTTTTTCTAACACCCTATAGAATAAAATGGCGGTCGTTGCAATACTTTCTGTCACACTGTATTTGGCAGCGGTCTTAAAAGTGCACTTTTTTGGAAAAAATACACTTTTTTGAATTAAAAGATAAGACAACACTAAAGTTAGCCCAATTTTTTAATATTGTGAAATATTATGTTACGCCAAGTAAATTGATACCCAACATGTCATGCTTCAAAATTGCGCCCGCTCGTGGAATGGTGACAAACTTTTAGCCTTAAAAATCTCCATAGGCAACGTTTAAAAAATTTTACAGGTTGCATGTTTTAAGTTACAGAAGTATGCGTTCGCTTCTGCACATGAGCTCGGCAGGATGGGGCGCATTTAAAAAAAAATGTATTATTTATTTTACATTTTATTTTTTATTTTTACACTATCATTTAAAAAAAAAGTGTCACTTTTATTCTTGTTACAAGGAATGTAAACGTCCCTTGTAATAGAAAAAAAGCATGACAGGACCTCTTAAATATGAGATCTGGGGTCAAAAAGATCTCAGATCTCATATTTACACAAATATGCAATAAAAAAAAAAGAAAAAAGTAAAAAAAAAAAGTCCCTTTTAATAGCTATGGGCGGAAGCGACGTTTTGATGTTGCTTTCGCCCTGCAATGATATGAAGAGGGGTGAGGGCAATCTTCCCCTCACTCGTCTCCATATCAAGTCAGGAGAAGGATCCGATCGCCTCCACCGCTACCGATGGCTCCAGTAAGCGGCAGAGGCCATCGGAGCACGGCGGGAGGGGGGCCCCTCTCCCTCCGCAGATAAAAGTGATCTTACGGTGAATCCGCTGCAGAGACCACTTTTATCTGAAAGCGGACCACCTGCTGAAGAAGAGGATACCAGGGTTATGGCAGCTAGCTGCTGCCATAACAACAATATTCCTCTTCAAAGTACCGACATAAAACTGCAGCAGGCAGTCTGTGGCAATATATATTGTATAAAAACCTCTTTATTCGCTAAAAACAAAAAAGTGTAATGCACTTACATTTTGGATGTGTCTGCCTGACACCAAGGTAAAATCACATACAGGTTTATTGTACTGTCGGCTCCAGCCACAAACCCAGACTGCAAACGGAGTAAAGCCCCGCCAGTTTGTCTGCTCATAGCCTGGGTTCATGGCTGGAGCCGACAATGCAATAAACTTGTATGTGATTTAACCTTAGTGTCGGGTAGACACATCCAAAATGTACGTGGATTTCATCTTATTTATTTTATCAAATAAAGAGGATTTTATACTATATAGCGCCTTTTATCTCCTGACGATTGAGAAGAGTTTGCCAAGTTAGCCCTATGTGCCTTTCAAAAACACATATGCCGCGTACACACGGTCGGACTTTCTATCCTACTTGGTCCGCCACACTTTCCGACGGACTTTGTCCGCCAGGTGCGCCGGACTTTAAAACGGACGGACTTGCCCACACACGCCCGGACTTTCCGGCGGGCTAAGTCCGCCCGTCTTTCCGACGGACTTTTGCCGGAGTTCCGGCGGACTTTCAGAATGAACGTACTTGCCCACACACGGACAAGTCCGTTCATTTTGAACGTGACTCAGGTGCGACGGGACTAGAAAAGGATGTCAATCTTGCCGCTTTTATCGGCGAGATTGACACCTTGCGAGCCCCGTCGCGGGGCATACCAGGCCCATAGGTCTGGTATGGATTATAAAGGGAAGCCCCTAAGCCGAAAAAACGGCGTGGGGTCCTCCCTAAAATCCATACCAGACCCCGATCCGAGCACGCAGCCTGGCCGGTCAGAAAAGGGGGCGGGGACGAGCGAGCGCCCCCCCCCCTCCTGAGCCATACCAGGCCGCATGCCCTCAACATGGGGGGTGGGTGCTTTGGGGGAGGGGCGCCCTGCGGGCCCCCCACCCCAAAGCACCTTGTCCCCATGTTGATGAGGACAAGGGCCTCTTCCCGACAACCCTGGCCGTTGGTTGTCGGGGTCTGCGGGCGGGGGCTTATCGGAATCTGGGAGCCCCTTTAATAAGGGGGCCCCCAGATCCCGGCCCCCCACCCTATGTGAATGAGTATGGGGTACATGGTACCCCTACCCATTCACCTAGGGAAAAAGTGTAAGTAATAAAACACACTACACAGGTTTTTAAAATATTTTATTAAACAGCTCCGGGGGGGGGATCTTCCTCCGGCTTCGGGGGTCTTCTTCCGGCTTCGGGGGTCCCTCCGCTTCATCTTCTCCCGGCGTCCGGTTGGTTCTTCTCTGCTCTCTTCTCTCCAGTTCTTCGGCCGGCTCCTCTGCTGTCTTCAGACCCCGCCCCCTTTTGATGTCACAGTCCCTGGGCATGCTGGGACTGTGATGCTTTAGGGGGCGTGGTCAACATCACAGGACCACGCCCCCTAAAACGTCACAGTCCCAACATGCCCAGGGACTGTGACATCAAAAGGGGGCGGGGTCTCCGCCTATATAAGTCACAACGCAGCCCTCGGAGAGCAGTCCAGCCGGAGAGAGCGTCGTGTCAACATCTGGAGAAGAGAAGAGAAGACAAAAAGCCCAGAAGCCCAGAAGTCCGGACCTCTGCTGGCAAGAGAGCTACCTGAAGACAGCAGAGGAGCCGGCCGAAGAACTGGAGAGAAGAGAGCGGAGAAGAACCAACCGGACGCCGGGAGAAGATGAAGCGGAGGGACCCCCGAAGCCGGAAGAAGACCCCCGAAGCCGGAGGAAGATCCCCCCCCGGAGCTGTTTAATAAAATATTTTAAAAACCTGTGTAGTGTGTTTTATTACTTACACTTTTTCCCTAGGTGAATGGGTAGGGGTACCATGTACCCCATACTCATTCACATAGGGTGGGGGGCCGGGATCTGGGGGCCCCCTTATTAAAGGGGGCTCCCAGATTCCGATAAGCCCCCGCCCACAGACCCCGACAACCAACGGCCAGGGTTGTCGGGAAGAGGCCCTTGTCCTAATCAACATGGGGACAAGGTGCTTTGGGGTGGGGGGGCCCGCAGGGCGCCCCTCCCCCAAAGCACCCACCCCCCCATGTTGAGGGCATGCGGCCTGGTACGGCTCAGGAGGGGGGGGGCGCTCGCTCGTCCCCACCCCCTTTTCTGACCGGCCAGGCTGCATGCTCGGATCGGGGTCTGGTATGGATTTTAGGGGGGACCCCACGCCGTTTTTTCGGCGTAGGGGCTTCCCTTTATAATCCATACCAGACCTAAGGGCCTGGTATGCCCCGCGCTCGCCGCAATAGGAAAATTTGTTTTTCCTATTGCAGCGAGCGCGAGATGCAATACCCTGCCCTCGTGTTGTATCTGGTCCGTCGGACCAGCATACACACGAGCGGGCTTTCCGTCAGACCGGCACACACACGAGCGGACTTTCCGCCCGAAACTGAGTCCGGCGGAAAGATTTAAAACTTTTTTCAAATCTAGGTCCGGCGGGCTTTTGGGAAAAAGTCCGCCGGAAAAGTCCGCCGGTGCCTACACACGGCCGGATTGTCCGGCGTACTCTGGTCCGCCGGACCAAGTATGCCGGAAAGTCCGACCGTGTGTACGCGGCATTAATTTATCAGGGAACTGGGGACCTCCACTCAAGCAAGTTCATCTTTGAGACCTTCAGACAGGCCAAGGCAGAATTGATGTCATAGGGCTGCATCATTCCAACCCATATCAGAGGCCCACAGGCGGAATTCTGCAACATAGTCCTCAGCGGGTCTGTTGCCTTGCTGTAGTGGTGTATGGAGGGTAGATTCTGCAGTGACCGATCGCTGGGGGTCATCGTAGAGCTGAGCCATTGCTTCAAAGAACGATGAGAGAGAGTCCAAGATTGTACTGTTCTGTTCCAGGAGATGATGGGCCCATGACTGTGGTTCTCCGAGAAGCAGGGGTATGGCAAAACTCACCTTGGTGGTTTCAAGTGAAAAAGTTCTTTGTTGCAGGGCAAAGTAGAGTTCACAAGAGTTCTTAAACGCCTGGAACTTGTGCCGATCACCTGAGAATCACTCTGGTGCAGGTACTCAAGGTTCCAGTGGTGGCGTAACCCCTGTGGATGTGGGTAAAGTCTGTTCAGATGTGGAATGGCCAGGGGCTGTAGCAGGTGCAGAAGTTACTGAGATAGAGACCATAGATTGGATGTGACCCTCTAGCTGGAGGTATCTTTCAGGGTGCTGACTGCCTGGGTAAGAGAGGCAAATTGCTGGCGAAGCGTCTCCAGAGGCAAAGCCCCTCTCTCAATCTCTGACATCTGGCTGAGTGGTACTGTCAATACCTGGTGGAGATCGAGCTGTACGGAGGGCTTCACTTGCACCTCCTGTCCAACGCCCCTGATAGAGATGACAGGGAGTGTAGGACACAGAGTGCCACGAGGGCCGGTATAGCAGGTGGCACAAGCTGAGGCTTGACAGGAACCCGATGGCCGTAGGTCACTGGACAGGCACTGGAAACTGGAACTCCATATCGCTGGATTAGTAGGCAGAAGCGTAGCCACAAGATAAGTCAGGGGTAATCAACAGCCGGGCAGAGCAGTCATAGGAACGTGAGGCTGAAGCAAGGATAGGATACAAGCTGGGTTCGGTACACAATCGGGCAGCAAGGTACAGGAGCATGAGACAGGAGCAGAGTTAAACACAGGCCAAGGTCACAGGTAGGCAGGCGGAAGTCCAGAAGAGGGTTCAGGTGAAGCCGAGTCAAACACAGGTAAACTGGAAAAAGATCAAGGCACAGGTCAACAGGAACAAGCTGAAAGACCACTCAACATTGTGTTTATGTCATTGCTTGGTTTAAATAGGCCATTTGGCTCCAGTACATGCACACGCCTGCTTGCGCCCCTGCGCAAACTCATGCATGCGCCAATTCATGTTCCTTCTTTTGCACACACTGGTGTGCCTGCGCCTGCGTGCCAATGAGTGTTTGTTTTTCAGGCTTCTCTTACACCTCCCCTCCCCAGCCCAGCGCTCCAATGAGCACTGGAGTGGCAGAGCAGAACAGAGAGCTGGTGACTGACAGTCACCGCTCTCTGCTCAGAGCAGATGGGAGGACTGAGCGATCAGTGGTGTTTGATCACTCAGTTCCTAGTGCAGAGGCTGCGGGGCACATCCACCTAGATGAGTATAATTATTTTTTTATAAACTCTGTACTTCTCTTTTAAACTTTTTCAATCATCTTATCCATAAAGACCAAGTGGGCTTCAACCCCCACGCCAAGCTTCAGATAAAGTGTGTCACACTATTTTGCTTAATTATTTAGCTCACAAATGATCTTGCAAAATAATATTACTATCAATGGATATGCGTAAGGCCCTTGGCACACTCTTCTGATCATATATGTGAACAGTCCTAGAACATTTGAGCTTGAGTGCGGAATTTTTTTTTATGTATATCTGCAATATACAAGTCATCATCAGCAACAGAAAAATACTACAGTTTTGAAACTATGACTTTTCTAATTTAAAAAACGCAAGATTGTCCTATGTCACTATGTTGTTTATATTAGCCCTGAATATACCTGTGACACACATGCGGTGACACCCACACATAACAGGTTTGGAGATAGTAGATATGCACCATAAAATGGCCCTATTCATGGAAGACATCTTGCCATATATAAGCTTTCCACATATCTTGCTACTGAACTTGCTTGCACTTTTATCTATGTTTGCCTCTCTATTCAGTCTTCATGTAAATTCATCTACAGTAAATCTAATGCACTAAAATCAAACGCACTAAATATAATTCCTTAACTTACAATAAGACATTGCAATTCATCTAAGATGAATTCCCTTTCAAATCTAAATTTCCTTATCTAGGTATAGAGCTCACACATACTTCTGATTCCCTGTATATTGTAAACATCTGCCCCCACCCAAACGGTTTAACCACTTCCCGCCCGGCCCATAGCAGATGACGGCCGGGCGGTGGTTCAGTTATCCTGACTGGGCATCATATGATGTCCAGAAGGATAACATGCTGCCATGCGCCCACGGGGGCGCGCATCGCGACGCTCGGTGGAGCGGTGTGTCAGTCTGACACACCGCTCCACCGATCTTGGTAAAGAGCCTCCGGCGGATGCTTTTTACCACGTGATCAGCCGTGTCCAATCACGGCTGATCACAATGTCGATAGGAAGAGCTGTTGATCGGCTTTTCCTCACTCGCATCTGACAGACGCGAGTAGAGGAGAGCCGACCAGCGGCTCTCCTGACAGGGTGGTCTGCGCTGATTGTTTATCAGTGCAGCCCCCCCTCGGATCGGCGGAGGCTCTTTACCATGTGATCAGCCATGTCCATTCACGGCTGACAACGATGTCAATAGGAAGAGCCGTTGATCGGCTTTTCCTCACCCGCGCCTGACAGACGCGAGTAGAGGAGAGCCGATCGGCAGCTCTCCTGACAGAGGGTCTGCGCTGATTGTTTATCAGTGCAGCCCCCCCTCAGATCACCACACTGGACCACCAGGGATCACCACTAAGACCACCAGGGAAAGGGGCAACATGTGGATGGCCAGGTATGTACCCCATGGCCATCCACATGTGCCCAATGTGCCCAGTCAGTGCCAAATCTGTGCCAATCAGTGCCCACAAATGGGCACTGATTGGCACCAGTATATTGCAGTGATGCCCAGCAATGCCACCCTTAGGGGCATCAGTGCCACCAATCAGTGTCATCAGTGCCACCCATCAGTTTCCATCTGTGCCACCTATCAGTGCCCATCAGTGCACATCCGTGCCACCTATCAGTGCCAACCATAAGTACCCATCAGTGCCACCCATAAGTACCCATCAATGCCACCTACGAGTGCCTATCGGTGCCACCTATGAGTGCCCATCGGTGCCACCTATGAGTGCCCATCAGTGCCGCATACCAGTGCCACCTATCAGTGTCCATCAGTGCCACCTATCAGTGCCCATCAGTGCCGCCTATCAGTGCCCATCATCAGTGCCCATCAGTGCCACCTCATTGGTGCCACCTCATAGGTGCCCATCAGTGCCGCCGTATCAGTTGCTGTCAGTGCAGCCATATCAGTGCCTGTCATTGAAGAAGAAAACATACTTATTTACAAAAAATTTTAACAGAAACAAAGAAAAACGTGTACTTTTTCAAAATTTAAGTTTTTTTTTATTTGTTGCGCAAAAAATAAAAACCGCAGAGGTGATCAAATGCCACCAAAAGAAAGCTCTATTTGTGGGAACAAAATGATAAAAAAATAGTTTGGGTACAGTGTATCATGACCGCGCAATTGTCATTCAAATTGTGACAGCGCTGAAAGCTGAAAATTGGTCTGGGCAGGAAGGTGTCTAAGTGCCTGGTATTGAAGTGGTTAAAGAACTACTTTCTTTGTGAGACCATATGCACATTTCTCAATTTGACTGTATACACAAAATTATGCATCGCCAAAACTACTTTACCTGTTCCTGGTATTGCCTATTTGGATCACTTTCTATATTCTAAACATGTTACGATCTCAAATTATCGTATTCATATAGGTCAAATTATACCCAGGTTGAATAAAAATATTTTTTATAAGCCCAAAATCTACAGGGGATTCTAAGTACCAAATATAAACACAGATAATAGTGCATTCAACAGTGGAAAGCCTATTTGTATTGAATAGTTTCTCCTAGGGGCATCATCCCAAAGTAATATGTGAAGTTACAAGAAACAAGAAAAAGAGGACTTTAACTACTTCAATACCGGGCACTTTTGCCCCCTTCCTGTCCAATCCAATTTTCAGCTTTCAGCACTGTCACACTTTGAATGACAATTGCGTGGCCATGCAACACCCATAATATTTTTTTATTTTTTGTTTTCACACAAATAGTGCTTTCTTTTGGTGGTATATATTCACCAATCAAAAACAAACAGTCAGCGCAAAACCTAATAACTACTAACAGCAGCTGGACACTAAAGGCAAATATAGAAACCCTTTTAGACTAAGTATACTGAACAGTGCAGCGCTAAAATAATAAACAACTAAAGTAATCAATGAATGAAAAGTCCATAAGCTCATATGTAAAAACACACATGTAGATAGAAAACCAAAGACGTCAGCGGTGATAAAGGGTGCTTCATGCAAAGTAAGAAGTGCTCTTTAGTCCGTGCTCACACCATTTGTTAGCCAAACTGCTCACCTTGCGTAATAGACCCCTGAGCTAACAGGAAGATCATAAGGGCATTCACCACCACTGGTGGTTAAGGTGAACTTGTAAATGGAAGCCGGGCGTCTCTTAAACTCCGCAGATAGAACTTGTATCTCTTCCGTGACAACATAAAATGCAAAGAAAATATCTAGTGCTCTCTGTATATCTTGAAACAGGTATCATTTATTAAAAAGACAGGTACTCACATCAAAAGCACTTAGTCCAAGTGCTAGGATAAAAAACATATAGTGACTGGTAACAGCAAAGCTGGTAAGGTGGCTGCAGTGACATTCAGGGGAACTCCCGCACGCGTATCGTCCATAGGACTTCCTCAGCGGTGATGGAGTCCCAAAATGCCACTGTGTCTTTTATAAATAGCCCCTTATTACAACCATCTGTGTAATTAAAACGAGCGGTAAGCATCCAATCAGGACACACCACTCAAACGTAAGAAATGTACATCCGGTAAGGTTACCTTGGTGATCCCTAGAGCACGTCGTGCGGCGGGGGGCATACCTGATAATTTGTCTATGTAATTAGAGAGAACCGAGCGGTAAGTATCCAATCGGAGCGCACCGCTCGGACAGGGGAGGTGTTTGATAGGCTGTGGCTCCATAGTGGTCACTACGTCGTGACGACACGACAGCGGATCACATGGCCGTCTACGTCAGAAGACACCTCCCACCTCGGACAAGAATGAGCTACACAAAGAAGATGTTTACTTATTGCCATGGTGATCCGGCGTTGTGTCTACACGGCGGCAGGTCACATGACAGTCTGCGTCACAACATACCGCCCTCCTGGGACGGAGGAAACATGCAACCTCAAGCGTGTATGGTTGTCACAGCAACCAGAGGGAGGCTGGGCACAAACCACGTCGCTATTATTAATCAAATGCCATTCCAAATATATTTAAAACATAACTAGGCATACAAACAACCAACCTACATTATAGAGGGGTCACCATGGGAACCAGCCTCACTTAAAACTCATGATCACTATAAAAAAGAGGTACATTTTAATGTCTGCAAAGTCTGTGGTCACCTATGGTCACCCACACACCAGCACCATAAATAAATATTGAACCTCAAAGTAAAAAACGATAATGTAATAAAGTAGTGGTCCCCAAAGCAATCAAATTAAAAATGCCTAAATAGATATCTATCACAGACATCCTTCATTAAAGAATAAATTATTAAAAAGTATTATTACAAAATATATTAGTCACTGCAGCCACCTTTTACAATCGCCCAAAAAATACACAATCACCAGTACCATTAATTAACACATAACAAATAAAATTAAAAATAAAAATAAAAATAAAAATAAGAATAAATAATAATAAAAATAAATATAAAAATAAAAATAAAAAATGAAATATAAAAATAAAAAAAAAGAAAAAACTACCGATCAGAAATAAAACAATTCAAATCAAATCCGACATTGAGCCCCGTAGGTACTCCCACATGTGTATTTATTCACCACTGGGTTTTTCATGTTTTGCTAAATAAACAAAAAAAGACCAACATTAAAAAAAAAAAAAGCATTTTTCTTTGCTTCTGAATTTTGCAAATAAATGACTTTTCTTTATACATTTAGGCCAAAATGTATTCTGCTACATTTCCTTGGTGAAAATAACCAAAATCACTGCTTATTGTTTAGTCTGTAGGAAAGTTATAGAGTCCTCAAACTATGGTAATATATATCTGAAAATTGATCAATCTTGATTTACTGACATCTCATTTCTTGAGGCCCAAAAATGCCAGGACAGTTCAAATACCCTCAAATTACCCATTTTTGGAAAGTAGACGGTCAAAAGTATGTAGTAAGAGGCATGGTAAGTTTTTTTTAAGTTGTATTTTTTGTCACAATTTTTTGGACAATGAAAAAATAAAAAATAAAACGTTTTTTATTAATTTTTTTTTTACATACTGTCACCAGTGCAGTACAGCCTTATCATATAACTGGTGGGACAGTGATCAGGGTCACTGACTGGTGACAGTATTTTAAAAAAAAAATCAATAAAAAATGTTTTTATTGTATACCAGTCGAAGGGAAGCTAAAGTTAAATTAAGTAAATACAAAATGTATTTATAAATGTCAAATATTGAATGAAAATAGTATAAAAAATGACACACATACAGTATATAAATACCCTTCTTCCACCAATAAAACAGGCAACATTGTCTCAATATTTGACATTTATAAAATATGTTGTATTTAGTTAAAGCCTACCTAAAGTAAAAACATTTTTTTCTAATTTTGAAAAAAGCGGAGAGGTATTAAATCACCTATTCAATTTTAATTGCTGTCTGGGCCCATATTAGGGAGATTCACCCTCTCTATTTGTCCTGTTTACCATTATGATTGAAAGTTAAAGTAAAAGAAAATCCCACATCTTGAGTTGTCCTCAGAAAAATAATAGAAGGGAAATATTCCAATGGTGACACTAGTTCTGGTGACCTAAGGAGCCCCAAAGTATTCCCCTAATTTGCAGGGAGTTTGTCTCACTTCCTGTTTTGGCAATTGGACAGGAAGTGCAGGTAAATCTCCCCAATCTCCCCAATGGGACACAGATGGCAAGGAAAAAAGACACATGAACAGAATTGCCCAAAAATTCTGGAAGGCAGTTTTAGCCTCCAAAATATTTGATACACCTATTGTCAGGATCTTGGTAGGAGACCGAGTTGCTGAGAGGGCTCCCCTTGCGCAGCACAACCCTGAAGATGACACAGGGATGTGGTGTTCACAGAAACACGGGTTGCCTGGAAGTAGGAGCCGGTGTTGGTGGCTTGATAGAGCAAAGTCACTAGAGGCAACGTGCTTAAGGTCCAAGGAGGGGACCCAATGGAAGTCCAATAGGAAGTCAGAAGCCAGGCCAGGGGGTCAAACACAGTAAACAGTCCGAGAGTCTAAGCAACAAGTCCAGGTACAGGAGACAGAGGAATGCGGAGTCCATTTAGCCAAGCCGGGGTCAGATGCAGGAAGCAGGCAGGAAGAGTCAGAAGCAAGCCGGTGGGTAATCCAGGAGATCCAGAGGAGTAGATAACAAGCGGGTCGGTACACAGGAGGTCAGGACAACAGGAATCACAATCACAGGAACACAGGAAGAGCTGATGATAATCCAGCAATGTGGCATTGTCAGTGGAACGTTTAAATAAACAAGGCGCAGTATCACGTCGTACGCGCACCGTTCCGTTCGTGCGTTCGTACCATTGCGATGTTGTTACGCACGTGTATTCGTCCGAACGTGGCGCCAGGCCAATTTCCGAGATGGGCATGGTAGCTTGATATTTATAGATGAGAGCCAGACCTTATCCCCTATCTTAAAGGTAGGGTTCGCCCTCCTCTTTCTATCGTATTGCTTCTTATATTCTTCTTGGGCCTTCTTTATGGTATCCTGGAGTGTCTGATAATTAGTATGGATGAAATCCACTCTGTCCTGAACCTCCGGGACTGAAGATTCCGGAATGACGTTGGGTAAGAATGAGGGATGGAAGCCGTAATTCGCCCAGAAGGGTGATTGGTTGGTAGAAGTGTGTATTGAGTTATTATAAGCAAATTCTGCACAAGGTAATAGTTGAATCCAGTCGTCCTGAGAAAAAGAACAGAAGCACCGCAGATACTGTTCCAGGGTCTGATTGGTCCTTTCGGTCTGACCGTTACTCTGTGGGTGGTAGGCTGTGGACAAACACATCTCAATAGAAAGTAATTTGCAGAGGTCTTTCCAAAACATAGAGGTAAATTGTACCCCTCTATCTGATACGATGTTATTTGGTAATCCGTGTAGTCAAACAATTTACTTAATAAAGATGTTTGCTGTATCCAAGGCAGAAAATGTGCCATCTTGGACAGGCGATCTACTACCACCAAGATAGTAGTAAATTCTTCTGAGGTGGCAAATCCACGATAAAGTCCATGGAAATCTTCCTCCATGGTTTTTCTGGGACTGGCAATGGTCTTAACAAGCCCCAAGACCTGCCGTTGGATCCTTTGTTCCGTTGGCAGATGATGCAAGAGTTGACGTAGGTTTTACAATCAAGTTTCAAAGTGGGCCACCATAGGGACCGCTGAAGTAGCTCAGTTGTTTTTCGGACCCCAAAATGACCAGCTAGCTGATGGTCATGAAAGGTCTTCAATACTTGTAATCTTGCTTGCTGAGGAACGAAAATCTTATCGTGGTACCATAGGAGTCCCTCTTGGCTTCTCAGGGAGGAGACTTCCACTTCAGTACACTGACTAGAGGCCTGCTCAATAGAAGATCTTAGGTCGGGTGGATCAGTAAAAAGTTTTGGGGAGACAAAATTATACTGGGTGCAATTTCTTCAGGAGTGTCCGGAAACATCCAGGATAAGGCGTCCGCCTTTCCATTCTTCGACCCTGGGCGATAGGTTATGTGAAAATTAAACCGAGAGAAAAATAGAGCTCATCGAGCCTGTCGGGGTCTTAAGCGTTTGGCCGTGCGGAGATACTCTAAGTTTTTGTGGTCCGTAAAAATCAGGATGTGATGAGTGGCACCTTCCAGGAGATACCTCCATTCTTCGAGAGCTGTCTTGATTGCCAAAAGTTCCCGATCCCCCACATCGTAATTCCTCTCTGGAGGGCTCATTTTCCGTGAGGAAAAGGCCACGGGATGCAGCAATGCTTTGGGACCCTGGCCCTGGGATAGAATCGCCCCTGTGGCGACTTCTGAGGCGTCGACTTCCAGGACGTAGGGTAGAGCAGGGTCAGGGTGTTGCAGAATTGGGGCAGAAGTGAAGGTCTTAAGCTGATCGAAGGCGGACTGTGCCGCTGCAGACCACTGAAACTTGGTATGTTGGTGGGTGGTCTGATTAATAGGTGCTACAATGGTGGAGAAATTCTTTATAAATCTTCTGTAGAAGTTGGCGAAGCCAATGAATCTCTGTACACCCTTCCTGTCAGAAGGGGCCGGCCAGTCAAGGATGGACTTTACTTTTTGAGGATCCATTGCGATTCCACCTGTGGTGATAATAAGTCCCAAGAATTGAATTGAAGTCTTTTCGAAATCGCATTTTTCAGATTTGACGAATAACCCATGGCTTCTGAGGATGCACAGTACTTTCTTCACGTGTATTCTATGGAGTTCCAGAGTGGCAGAAAAAATAAGAATGTCGTCAAGGTAGACAACAACAAAATGATCTAAGTGCTCCCGGAAGATATCATTTATGAAATGCTGAAAGGTTGCCGGTGCATTGCACAACCCAAACGGCATGACTAGGTACTCAAAATGTCCAAATCTTGTTCTGAAAGCCGTTTTCCACTCGTCCCCCTCTCGGATCCGGACGAGATTATAGGCTCTTTGGAGGTCGAGTTTGGTAAAGATGTGTGCTGTGCGGAACCTTTGAAAAAGCTCAGGGATGAGCGGGAGTGGGTAGCGGTTCTTAAGGGTAATTTTGTTTAATTCCCTGTAGTCCACACATGGTCTCAGTGTCTTATCCTTATTCTCAACGAAGAAAATTCCGGCACCGGCAGGGGAAGAAGAAGGACAGATAAAACCTTTTTCAAGATTCTCATCAATATATTGTCTCAAGGTCTCAAGCTCAGTCTCGGAAAGGGGGAAGATACAACCAAAGGGAATAGTAGCTCCTGGTAGCAACTCGATGGGGCAGTCGTAAGGACGGTGTGGCGGTAATGTGTCTGCTTTCTTTTTATCGAAGACGTCAAGAAATTCCAGGTAAGCTGCTGGTACGTTAGGACCTGGACTCGATGTGGATTGTACAGTCAGGCAACTGGAAAAGTCCTGGAATTCGGGGGTCAAACAATGTTGTTGGCAATAGGGAGATGTAAGGAGTACCTCCTTCCTGGACCAATCAATCTGAGGATTGTGTGCTTGTAGCCATGGGATTCCTAGGATGACCGGGAACATAGAGGAACTTAAGACATCGAATCTAAGAAACTCCTGATGACCAAAATTGGTAGTGGTAAGGATAGGTACGGTTTCCTGGGTGACATGACCCGAGCTTGGCAAGGAGCCGTCAGCCAGATGGACTGTTAGTCTCTGTTCCTTAGAGTTCAGTGGAATAGCTAGATCTTTAGCCAAGGCCAAGTCCAAGAAACAACTACATGCTCCGGAATCCAATATTGCTTGGAGGTGAATCTCCTTACCTGCCACTAGCAATGTAACAGGAAGTGAGATATGGGCAGAGGAAGACCTGGATACTTGAAGGTGAGTACGGAGGGTCGGTTTTCTTGGTCTTATGGGGCAGTAATCTATGAAATGTCCTGATTCCCCGAAGTAGAAGCAAAGTCTCGCCTGCCAGCGATAAAGTCTCACCCCAGGAGTTAATGCTGGACGGAGCATGCCGACTTGTATGGGAGCTGGTGCAGACTGAACTCGGGGCAGGGTCCGAGTAGAGCAAGAGGCCTGATCATGTTCACCCTGACGTTCCCGTAAACGTCTGTCAAGCTGAACAGGTAACTGGATGAGATCTTCAAGTGTGGCCGGAACCTGTAACCTGGCTAACTCATCCTTGAGGGCCTCTGATAACCCCATTCGATATTGGTATTTTAATGCTGCCTCATTCCAACCAGAGTCTATGGACCATGTGCGGAACTCTACTGTATAGTCCTCCGCAGGGCGCTGACCCTGACGGAGGGAATGTAGAGTTGCTTCGGCAGTGGCTACCCGTAGGGGGTCATCATATAACCGAGCCATGACTTCAAAGAACTGGTCCACAGTGTTGATGGAGGGGCTACTTTGTTCCAACAGGCCATGGGTCCAGGTCTGCAGCTCACCAAGTAGTAAGGAAATAGTGAACCCCACCTTGACTGTTTCACTGAAAAAAGTCTGTGGTTGCAAGTCAAAGTATAAATAGCAGGAGTTTTTAAAGGACCTAAATTTTCTTTGATCGCCACGGAAACATTCTGGCGCTGGGACACGTGGTTCTGGAGGGACCATGAACCCAGCAGTTGGCGCTGGAGGTGGATTTTGAACCGAGGAAGAGGATGACTTGGGTAGGTGCTGCAGACGTTCCTCCAACCTGAAGTATTCCTCCTTAAACTGCTGAATGACTGGGGTAAGGGCCGTGATTTGCTGGAGAATAGCCTTCATCGGGGAGTCACCTCCGTCGGTCTCTGACATGGCTGGATTATACTGTCAGGATCTTGGTAGGAGACTAAGTTGCTGAGAGGGCTCCTCTTGCGGCCGAGTGCAGCACAACCCTGAAGATGACACAGGGATGTGGTGCTCACAGAAGCACGGGTTACCTGGAAGTACTAGCCGGTGTTGGTGGCTTGATAGAGCAAAGTCACTAGAGGCAACGTGCTTAAGTTCCAAGGAGGGGACCCAATGGAGGTCCAATAGGAAGTCAGAAGCCAGGCCAGGGGGTCAAACACAGTAAGCAGTCCGAGAGTCTAAGCAACAACAGGAGACAAAGGAATGCGGAGTCCGTTTAGCCAAGCTGGGGTCAGATGCAGGAAGCAGGCAGGAAGAGTCAGAAGCAAGCCGGTGGGTAATCCAGGAGATCCAGAGGAGTAGATAACAAGCGGGGTCAGTACACAGGAGGTCAGGACAACAGGAATCACAATCACAGGAACACAGGAAGAGCTGATGATAATCCAGCAATGTGGCACTGTCAGTGGAACGTTTCAATAAACAAGGCGCAGTATCACGTCGTACGCGCACCGTTCTGTTTGTGCGTTCGTACCATTGCGACGTTGTTACGCACGCGCATTCGTCCGAACGTGGCCCCATGCGTCTGCCTAGTAGAAACATTGCACACCCGTGTGCGTTGATGCGCGTTAGCGCGACCTTGCCTGTGCTGGTTTGCTAGCCTAGCAGGACTATGCATAGGGATGCGCCTATTTCCCTGACACCTATACAGCCCAATCCTGCTACAGCCCTATTAAACCCGAAACCTGATGGGATCACACAGAATCAATTTTGCCTTCTTTTACAGCTCCTAACAGCCGCAAAACAAACTATTGCTAAGGCATGGAAAACAAAATATTAAATTCTAGCTGAAACCATACACAGAGCTCTTATTCATGCTAAAATGGAAGCAATCGAAAGAGATTGAATTAGTCAATTTGAGAAACTCTGGCTTCCTTGGTTTAAGCACTGTTTATCTCCAGAATTTGGTGGCACACTATTATTGCCTTGGTATTTTTACTCTATTTGCCTTGACTATAATTTCTATTCATTTGGGATTGCTGTAAACCCCCATTCCCTTCCACCCTTTTTTCTATCTTCTTCTATCCTCTTCTATCTACTCCATTTTTTTGTTTTCTACCTTTCTTTTAATATTGTGTGGTACTTATATATACAATATCTCTTCTGTTTTTAATATATACCTAGTAGATTGATCTATTAACCAATAGTCACTAGATTCCTTTTTTCCTTCTGATGGAATTTTCTAATGCTTTTGATGTAATACTTTATTGGTTTATTCATTGCTCTACTTACACTTTTACATTGTTATGTACTCATCCTGTTCATAAATCAATATGCTTCATATTATTTCTATTTTAATATTGTACCACCATCCTTGTATGTACTCAATTTGTCAATCGTTGTTATATTTAAAAAATAATAAAAAATCTGACGAGTAAGTGTAACTTTGGTATCCATCTGTTAAACTTTCAAATTGATGACACCCCTCTCCTAACAGCCCAAGTTCCACACTTTTGTAAGAATACTTGTCTATTCCTAATTTGATTTTGTCATGTGAATATTTAAGCCAAAGTTATTTATAGAAATAATTGTGAAAAAGTACAGTTTCCCCACTACATATGACATATGTTCTAACAAGGGATTTGAACCATTGTGATAAGCATGTGCATTGTATTATTTTTGGAGTGATTGGGAGGTTTTTGCAGCAAATGATGTATATGCTTGTATTTAGAAAATAGATATATTTTACATCATGTAATGGGATACATTTACTAAATGTAATGGGGAGGATTTGCTAAAGGCACGTATACTGAGGACTTTGCAAACGCAGTTACTTTAGAGCTTAGTAATGAGGGGAAGCACTGCTGACTTTCATCATCCAATCATGTGCAAGCAAAAATGCTTTTTTTTTCTTGCATGTGACTGGGTATCTTTTGTAAAGCGAAGCTTTGTCTCATTTAGTAAGCTCCAAAAAGGTTACAGATTGCTCAAAATTGGCTATAATATTTCACATTGCTTAAATACCGCATGCCTGGGCCACTGTTTATTTAACAGTGTTTATTCATGTGTTTAATTATTTATTTCCTTTTGTGAATTGACTTTAATGCTATTTTATGCAGTATGTACCCCAATTTTTTAGATTTTTTGGTAAATACCTCATAAGGTGATAGCGAATTGACATTTTCAGCATCTTATGCGATATTTAGGAAAAGTTAGTCTGATCACCTAAATACTGCATGAGATGTACTTTAGTGAATGGAGCCAATTATTATCCTCACAACTATATTTAAAAAGTAAATGAGACTTGTGTTTTTTCCAGTCACAAAGCATATACTGTAGGCTGATATCCCAATAACTGGAGGGCTGCTATCATGTGGATCTATTACAATGTTGATACCACCCCCTAAACCCTGCAGAATTAGGATGGTGCTTTAACCACTTCCCGCCCAAAGACAACATATGATGTCTTTGACTTTCAGTGGGAATATCTGAATGATGCCTACAGGTATCATTCAGATATCCTTGTTTTTAGGATTCTGTGCACCATAAGAACAATCATAGCGGTGGTTCCACCGCTTGATCATTCTTACAGGTGACAGGAGGGGACATCCCCCCTCCCGCCACCATCCAGGGCTTCTCTGGGCTCTTCCGTGCCATTGGGGACCCGGAGAAAGAATCGGCCACCACCGGATGATGACCATAGAGATTTCCGGTGACCAGATGGTCACCAGTCATCTCTATGAGCGTCGGAGGCCCGGACACAATGTTATGACGTCACGTCCAGGCCGCGAATGTAAACAAAGCCGCGATCGTGGCTGGTAAGCATGAGATTGTAGATTTTTTTTCCCGATCTCATGCTTTCCAGCCTGGAGGAGAAATGTGGGGTCTTATTGACCCCGCATCTCTCCATAAAGAGGACCTGTCATGAACAATTACAATTACAAGGGATGTTTACATTCCTTGTAATAGGAATAAAAGTGATTAAAAAAAGTGTAAAAATAAAAAAAATAAAGTAAAATAAAAAAAAAAAATAATAATTTAGAAAGGCCCCTGTCCCCGGTAGCTCGCGCTCAGAAGCCAACACACACATAAGTCCCGCCCACATATGTAAACGCTGTTTAAACCACACATTGGAGGTATTGCCACATGCGTTAGAGTACGAGAAACAATTCTAGCACTAGACCTCCTCTGTAACTCTAAACATGTAACCTGTAAAAATGTTTAAAACATCGCCTATGGAGATTTTTAAGTATCGAAGTTTGGCATCATTCCATGAGTGTGCGCAATTTTAAAGTGTGACATGTTGGGTATCTATTTACTCGGCGTAACATCATCTTTCATATTATACAAAATAACGCGTTTGAAAAATTGTTGCACAAATACCGTGTGAGATAAAAAGTTGCAACAACTGCCATTTGATTCCCTAGAGTGTCTGCTAAAAAAAAAATATATAATGTTTGGGGGTTCTGTGTAATTTTATAGCAAAAAAATTATGATATTTACATGTAAGAGAGAAGTGCCAGAATAAGCCCAGTATGGAAGTGGTTAAAAGGTGTGCCCATTTTCCATGATCTCATAGTTTATTTGTTTCTTTTTTCATTTGGTCATACTCTTTTTGTTTATATTTTTAATAATGCTCCAAAGATTTGCTAAATATTTTTTTAATAGTAATTATAATTTAATTCAATGAAATAATGAACCAAACTACTAAAATAGTGTGGACTCTAAACCATGGGCATGTCCCAGAATACCAGAATCCAATTACTACTACACATTCTTTATTGGAACTCTTTGAAACTGGAAATGAGAAAAATTTTGTTCATTTAGCCCTTAAATCATTTCTTCATAACTTAAGACTTGATGCAGAACAAGACCTATATTGGTGACTGATTTCCCCTTGACTCATTTTTTAAAGATTTTTTTTTCAATCAGTCCGGAAATAAATTAAAACAACTACACAGATAAAAAAAAACATACATAATAACTATCTTACAATGCCGATAAAAAATAAATAACCATGAAGCCTAAAATAAAAGTATATTGTTGTTTTTTCCTTTCTATATAGTCTTTTCACAATAGTGAAATTTGTGTGTATATATATATCTATCTATATATATAGATAGATATATATATCTATATATATCTATATATATATATATATATATATATATATATATATATATATATATATATATATATCTATATATATAGATATATATAGATATATATATATAGATATATATATATATATATATATATATGTGTGTGTGTGTGTGCTTTGTTGTGCTTATTCTAAATGTGTGGGCTTTTTTGTGCATTTTTGAGAATTAATAAGAGGCAATTGGTTGGGGTAGATGGTAGAGCAGCATTCTGAAAGCACTCCCAAAAAAGCTAAATGACACACATTCTCATAGTCCTGCAGCCATGTGCCCCGTACACACGGTCGGATTTTCCGATGGAAAATGTCCGATCGGAGCATGTTGTCGGAAATTCCGACCGTGTGTGGGCTTCATCGGACATTTTCCATCGGATTTTCTGACACACAAAGTTGGAGAGCAGGAGATAAAATTTTCCAACAACAAAATCCGTTGTCGGAAATTCCGATCGTGTGTACACAAATCCGACGGTCAAAGTGCCACGCATGCTCAGAATAAATAAAGAGATGAAAGCTATTGGCCACTGCCCCGTTTATAGTCCCGACGTACGTGTTTTACGTCACCGCGTTTAGAACGATCGGATTTTCCGACAACTTTGTGCGACCGTGTGTAGACAAAACAAGTTTGAGCCAACATCCGCCGGAAAAAATCCTAGGATTTTGTTGTCGGAATGTCCGAACAAAGTCCGACCGTGTGTACGCCCTAATAGAATTACCAGCTAATGTGCTGGAAATGCCAAACTGGAATCTAGGGCTGTCATTTAGAAACAAAAAAAATGTAAAAAAATAATAGTTAAGAAAAACTAGTAAATTTAATTACTGACTGACTGGCATATAGAAAAAGGAAAATTTATTATCAAATACTTACCGTAATTTTCCTTTCCTGATGACTCCATGGCAGCCTACGTGTGGATTAACCCCGCCTCCTCTCCAATGCTATAGGACCCCCTACCCTATAAGATTGAGCTCACCTGTATAGACTGTGTTCCGTAACTAGCCTACTCTTGACCGATGGGTGGGAACTCCATCTGCCATGGAGTCCATCAGGAAAGGAAAATTACGGTAAGTATTTGATAATAAATTTTCCTTTTTCCTGACAGACTCTATGGCAGCCTACGTGTGGGAAATAACTAGCCAATCCACACGAGTGGGTATGCTGAACAGAAATACATTTAATTTGACCCGTCAACCGACAGGACTTATAAACCAAAGTTCACAGAAGATAGTGGAGCAGGCTCAGTATAATAATGTGATGTTAAAGTTTTAATAGAGGCCCATGAGGCCACCTGCAGATGACGTCTGGAGCCACGTTCCAGGCTGCTGCCCATGAAGCCGCTATACCCTTGGTAGAGCATGCCACTACTGCCTCCAGAGGAGCCAGGCACCCTAGCTCTATAAGCCTGTTGGATGAACTGGACAATCCAGGCCGTAGTCGCTCTGTTACTGCTAGAGTGCGGGACAGACAGGAAGTTAGAGCGTGTGAAGGAGGAAGTAACTTGCCGGTATACTTTCAGAAATTTTGCCTATTATTAGAGGATGAAATTTTAATGGACCCCGGGGTCCTGAATGTAGGCGGGATGATTTCTGGAAACTTAAGGAACCCTGAGAACTTTTGTATTTGAGCCGAGCCTAGGAATAAGGACCACCCGGTCTGGAAAAATGTCAGAAAAGGTTCTTTGTGACCTAGTTACCCGATCTTCTGGGACCCTTTTAGCCAAGGTAACGGCTACTAGGAAGGTGACTTTAACAGAAAGGACTTCAATGGAAAGCGGGAGGATCCCATGATACTGATTTGAGACAGTGAGTTGAGAACAAGGGGAAGATCCCATTTGGGAAAACTTGGTCTCCTTTGTGGTCCGAGTCTTGACGCCCCACTGAAGAACTGCTAGATTAAAGGGTGAACAGCCCATGATGTACCAGAGAAAGCCGACAAGGCTGAAGCTCAGACTCTAGGAGAGCCGATAAATAGAGATAGACCTAGACCGGAATGAAGGAAGTTGAGGATATCCAGAGCTTTTGGATTTCTACCAGAACTGTCCGTAGAAGATGAGAACCTGACCGACTTGGCCAATATTCAGCTATAAACTTTATTCAAGCATTTCTTCCTTGAGCTCATGAAGGAAAAAATAGTTAAATCAATCATTCTCGGATGTCTGTACATGAAGAGACCATTCATTACTGTCTAACTGAGCGCGCAACAGGAAGTCCGCCTGGACGTTCTGGACACCGAGAATGAAGACTGCTGAAATGTTGGCAGACATTTCTGAGCCCAAGACATGATGGACTAGACTTCTTGGAGCAGGATGGAGCTCCTGGTATCTCCCTGTCCCTTCCTGTAGGAGACCCATATCCAATAATACTGACTCCCCATCCAGGAGAAGGACTGAAGGGCATACCCAGCTGCCCGAAGGTCCAGGATATTCGAGCCCAGATTGAAAAGATGGGCATCCCACTTGACTTGTGCAAGTTCCGCCCTGCGGAGGGCCCCCCACCAGCCTTGTTGGCATTGACTGTGACCGTGACTTCAGGAGACCGGAGTGATGGAGTGGTAATTGATAGAATTTTGCGTTGAAGCCACCAGAAGAGGCTGTTCCTTATCAATGATGTCATATGAGTCGACTGATTGACGTCCCCTGAATTCCATTGTTGAAGAGGCCCTGACTGAAAAGAGCGCCCTCCATAGGGCCCATTCAACCATGGGGATCGTAGAAACCACCGTGCCTATAATTTTCAAGCACTGAAGTCTTCCGGCGTGCGGAGCTCAGAGACAGACAGATTCTCCCAAGGATGACTGGAATCTTCTCTACTGGAACAGAGATGGTGTTCTCCATCGTTGATGAACTGAGCCCCTAAGTATACCAAGCGCTGGACTGGTTCTGGCTGGCTTTCCTCTTGGTTTAGGAACCGCCCGAATTCTATCAATATGTAGGTAACTTGCTCCCTGTGGACCAGCAGCTGCTTTTTTTGACTAGGGACAGCACCAAGAGATCGCCTAGGTAGTGGTACAAGTGTATCCCTTTGTTCGGATGAGGGCCACCAAAGCCCGAAGGACTTTTGAGAATACTCGGAGAGAGATTGTCAACCAAAAAGTGGAGGCAGGTGAACTGCAGATGTTCTTGAACATCCGACCGGACACGAACAGTGTGTGTAGGTCCATTGGAGGAGGACAAAAAAGGAACACAGTCTATACAGATGAGCTCAATCTTATAGGGTAAGGGGTCCTATAGCATTGGAGAGGAGGCAGGGTTAACCCACACGTAGGCTGCCATGGAGTCTGTCAGGAAACCCTGGATTATTACAACTCAGCAGAGTGAAACATGGGAAAATGGTCAGTGGTCTGGATTTTTTTCTCAATCCCTACTGTGAATTTACATTACCAGATGGATCTATTTGTGGTATCTACCTAACATAGGTTGTCTCATTATCATTTTGATACTTTAATACCTTCCATGTTTATTTAAATGGAATTATTATACTGATTGTATGTCCTGATTAAGAAACTGTTCACATGGGTATATTGCATGGAATCTTTGTTATTACCTTCTGCATAAGGATTATTGCTTTTTAAATTAAACTCTCTGTTCTTCTAATCTTGTTATATTAATAGTTGTTTTATGGCCTTTTCACTTGGGAATAGCACATATTGTTGCATTTATAGTGATCATTGATCCTTAGTCCAGTTCATTTTATGCAAGCATATTAGAACAAAAGTATATAATTACATGATCCTAATAATGCCTCCATGGTTTTATGAAGACCAATATTGAGAGGGGAACAGACAAATTATTTCTTTTTAGCACTTAAAGGGTAACTCCACCATTGGCAAATAAAAAATAAAACAATATAGTACCGGTATATACAATTGCAACACATATTGTATTTGTATCTTATTAAAAAATATGTTTCCTTTTCAATTTTAGGGGCTGTAATTTTCTGTAAGATGCAATAGGGCAAAATGATTTATGAGCAAAAATGGAGTTCATGCTAAACTGTTGGTGGCAAAACTTTATCACATTAAGTTTACTTGAACATACTGCATGTAACAGAAAATGTTTTTAATTAGATGAATTTAATGCATGTAAGCAGAGTTAAATTACTACTCCAAAGCACTAGTAAATATCTGATGGCATATACATTCAGTAAGCAGTTTTTCCGTATACTGACTTCTGCACCACTCAGAGCCACCCTGCAGTTTCTGCACTACGTGTAGAGATTTCATGTACTCCTGTGCACCAGTACCGGGGTAAACACCATACTTTTATCAAGAGAACTTTGCCCCTCTAAACAGTTTAATATGTTTTAGAGATTTTATTAGTAAACTGAACAGCTAAAAGAAAGCGGAAACAGCTGGGTGAGTCTGAAGGAAGCAGGAATTCTAATAAAGATCAATGGAGTATGAAAACAACTAGGTCTCTAGTACCGTTTACCGTTTATAATCATTGTACACATAGTAGGTTTCTTTTAGATCAAGTTTACACATGTGCATTCTTGGTGCAGTTGAAGCTGAACACCAGACATATTTCACAAAATAAATACAAATGCAGTAGGTATAGAAAATAATCACCCCTTAAAAAAAATTACATTTTCTTGCTTTGCAGCCTGAAATGAAGACAGACACAGTTTTTGTTTTATCCAGCTGTATTTATTCAGTGCAAACTATAACATCCAAGTGAAAGATATAACACCAACATGTCAGAAAAAAAAAAATCAAAAACAGAATCACTGAATTGGAAAAAGGATCACCCCCATTGTATCAGTATTTTGTTGAACCACCTTTTGCTTTAATTGCAGCCTTTAGTCTGTTGTGATATGTCTCGACTAACTTTGCACATCTAGATTTTGCAATATTTGCCCACTTTTCATTGCAGAACTGCTTCAGTTCAGTTAAATTTGATGGTGACCGTTTGTGAACTGCAGTCTTCAAGTCATTCCACAGATTTTCAATGGGGTTTAAGTCTGGGCTCTGACCAAGCAAAGACATTCACCTTTTTGCCTTCAACCACTGGGTGGTCATTTTTGCTGTGTGCTCTGGGTCATTGTCATGTTGCAAGGTAAACCTCCAGGTATCCTCTTGGGTCTTTCATCCAGTTTGGAGCGACGTCCTAATCCAGGGAGGGTCTGTATTGTACCAAATACTTTCAACTTCTTAATAATAGACTTCACTGTGCTTCTAGGCATTTATTAAGCGTTTGATATTATTTTGTATCCATCTCCTGACTTGTGCCTGTCCATAACTTTATCCCAGAGATCTTTTGACAGTGCCTTGCCACCCATAGTCTATTGTTTGCATCAGTTGCACTAACAAGGACTGAAATACTCCAGGAAAACTCTTTTCATGCTGAGCTAATCAAAATGAACACAGCTGATCATAGTTGAACGTCAAATTGGTTTGTGTGCCATTGAGAAGGGGATTAACTACACCCGATTAAGTTTACAAGTCAGGTTTAGGAGGGGGTGATAATTTTTCCAACTCAGTGATCCTGCTTTTGAATTTTTTTTAATTATTTTATGACATGTTGGTGTTATAGCTTTCATTTAAATGTTAAAACTTGCACTGAGTAAATACAGCTGGATGAAACAAAAACTGCGTCTGACTTCATTTCAGGCTTCATTTCAAAATATGATTTTTTTTAAAGGGGGAGATTCTTTTCTATACCCACTGTGTACAGTATATTTATATGAAAGTATTATAAATGCAATTATTATCAATTCCTGAATTTGACTTTGTTACAGTCTCTTGTAATCTACTGAACAGCAACACTCCCGACTAGGAGTGAGAAGAACAGCACCAGGGACCAATCAGGTGAGTTGCATTTACATACGGTTACAAGGAACATGCAGTGAAAAGGAGGCAGCAGAGAGGTGGCCTTATTATTATTAATATTATTATTATTATTATTTTTATATAGTTTTTTTAAATAGAGCCAACAGTTTGTACAGTGCTTTACAATAAAAAAGGGACAGTACAGTTACATTACAATTCAAGACAAGAAGGTTAGGAGGGACCTGCTTGTGAGCACTTGCAATCTAAAAGAGAGGAAAAAGATAACTGTGTGGGGATGATTTGTTGATAAAGTAGTTCAGTTGATAGTTAGAGCCAGGATAGGGATCCCTGAAGAAATGAGTTTGAGTAACATATTAAGACGAGGTTGGTGATGCAGCTCAGGGCAGAGTTGTGTATGGCTTTGTATGTTGTTATTATTTTGAAATGTATTCACTGGGCCAGTGGACGGATTGGCAGAGAGGGGTGGTGGACACTTCACAGTTAAGATGGGGTATAAGTCTGGCTCAGGGGCGTAACTAGCAATCACAGGGCCCCATAGCAAAATGTTGTATGGGGCCCCCCACAAAAAAAAAACTATGCCATTGAACAACAGATTACCACACCCATGTGGCACAGTACCCAGGCAACAGCTTATATTAATTTTGAACAACAAAGTATGCAGTATACTGTATGCAGTAGAGCTGGGCGATTTTCTTCTTCTTCAAAAAAAACTCGATTCACGTTTCAAATCGAGTTTTTTTTTTTTTTTTGGATGGACACCGCGCCAGTCCTGAGGAGCTGCGGGTAGGAGGTTTTAGGCAAGGCCGCGGCTTCGACCTATTCCGCGGCGTCCGGCCTTGTGGACTAAGCTGAAGCTGCGGCCTCGCCTAAGAACTCCTACCCGTTGCTCTTCAGGACCGGCGCGGTGTCAGCGCCGGTCCTGGTGAAAAAAAAAAATCTAGAAAATCGATTTGCTCAAAATTTGAATCGATTTGACCTCTCAACTCAATTCAAGATTCAAATCAATTTTTTTCCCCAGCCCTAGTATGCAGCCCCTGAAAGACACAAAAGCATACCCCCATCAGTACAGACACCCCTACCTCAGTGCAGACCCCCCAGTAGTACAGACACCCCTCAGTACAGACACTCCCATTAGTACAGACACCCCCTCTAGTGCAGACCCCCCAGCATTACACCCCCCTCAGTGCAGGCCCCAGCCCCCCCAGCAGTACAGACATCCCCCCAGTGCAGACCACCCCCCTCAGTACATACCACCCCCCTCAGTACAGACACCTCCCAGTGCAGACCCCCCCTCAGTGCAGACACCCCCTCAGTGCAGACACCCCCAGCAATGCAGACCCCCCTCAGTGCAGACCCCCCTCAGTAGTACAGACCCCCCAGCAGTGCAGACACCCCCCTTAGTACAGACACCCCCCTAGTGCAGACCCCCCCAGCATTACAGACCTCACTCAGTGCAGACCCCCCATTAGTACAGACACCCCCCCAGTACAGACCCCCCTTAGTACAGACACCCCCCTAGTGCAGACCCCCCAGCATTACAGACCCCCCTCAGTGCAGACCCCCCATCAGAACAGACAACCCCCCCCAGCATTACAGACCTGCCCTCAGTGCAGACACCCCCCACCTCAGTGCAGACCCCCCCAGCAGTACAGACACCCATCTCAGTGCAGACACCCCCCACCTCAGTGCAGACTTCCGCCAGCAGTACAGACACCCCCCTCAGTGCAGACCCCCCAGCAGTACAGACACCCCCCCAGTACAGACACCCCCCCTCAGTGCAGGACCCCCCAGCTGTACAGACACCCCCCCTCAGTGCAGAACCCCCACTAGTGCAGACCACCCCCCTCAGTACAGACACCCCCCCAGCATTGCAGACACCCCCCTCAGTGCAGGACCCCCCAGCAGTGCAGACCCTCCAGCATTTCATACGCCCCCCTTACATACCTCAGAACAGCGCTGACAGTCTCCAGATACACAGCAGTGTGTGTCCCTCGAGGCTCTAGCGCAGGCTCCTCCTCCTCCTCTGTGCATGTAAACAAAGAGGAGGGGAGGCGGCTTCGGTCCGAGCCGCTGAGGGTTAGTGGTGCGGCTGCCGCTACCCAAGGGTGTCACCCCTCTGGCGGGTGTCACCCGGTATGGCCCGCACCCACCTAGCAACTGCACTCATCGGGCCCCAACTCGGCTGCGGGCCCCATATCGACCGCGTATGTCGCTATGGCGGTAGTTCTGCCACTGGTCTGGCTGTAGCATTCATAAAGCAGTGAGTGAGAGATATCCTGTCTAGAGGTAGGCTAATGAGGCTGTACTTCAAATATTTGAGATGAAAGGATACTTGATGTGATTGTAGCCGTATTAGTGCAATAGTGACAGAGAAAATTGAGTACTGTCCATAATACTTTTTTTTATTTGCACTAACATACAATTTTTCAGGACAAGCTTTCAGGGTATGTCCCCTTCTTCAAGGTCCAAGCAGTACTGATTCACAAATATTTTAGCAGAATGTGAGAAAAAAAAAACATCTCTGAAAGAAAGGAGAAAAAAAGAGAAAAACAAACACATACAAATCAATGGTAATAAAGATAGCAGCAGAGTTAGTGAGATAAGACAGAGGGAGAGCTATAGACTGGAGGGGGGAGGATGATAGTCACAGAGGGGGGTCATCAAACTTTAGTATAATGTGTAAGGAAACCAATATCTAAATTCAGGCCATTATTTTTTGTGTCAAAAAGAATCATCATTCTTAGTTCAAACGTTTTCCTTTCCTGGATAGTTCTGAAATTCCCTTTAAGAACTAAAACATTGAGGTCTTCTATAGTGTGGTCCGGTTGTGAGAAGTGATGTCCCACAGGTGTGCATAAACTGTCTTCTTTATGTTCCTTGATGGTATGTCTGTGCAAATTCATCCTCGCTTGCAACTTGTCCTGTTTCACCAACATAAGATCCTTTGCTGCACCTTTTGCATTGGATGAGGTACACAACATTACTGGAGGTAGAGTTGTAAGATCCCATGATTTTGAAGGTCCATTTGTGTGTGTGACACTTTTGGATAGTTTGATCTGCTTGCATAGTTTGCAGCGTTTTTTATGTCAGGGTTTGCTTCCATTATTTGTGACTTCAATATCATGGAATCTTACAACTGTACCTCCAGTAATGTTGTGTACCATCATTGATCAACACTTTTCATCCATCTATCAAACTAAACATGGATTATTCAAACACACATGTCAACTTCCTAGACACTACAGTATACATCAAAGATCACAAGCTTCACACGTCGATATACAGAAAACCGACTGACTGATGCAGCTATCTTCATAGTTCCAGTTTTCACCCCCAACACACTAAACAGGCCATCATACACAGCCAGGCCATCAGATACCACCAAATTTGTTCAGACCCAGAAGACAGAGATAAACATCTCAGAACACTGGCAGACTCCTTTCATAAAAAAGGTTACAAAGACAAAACCATCAACAACAGCATAAACACAGCCTTGAAAACCCGAAGAGAAAATCTCCTCCAATACACAGAGAAAAAAATAACTGAGTACCTCTAGTCACCACATGCAACCCAGCACTTGAAGGGATCAAAAAGATAATCATAGATTTACAACCCATTATAACAGAGGATGAAACTCTGAAAGGAATATTCAAACAACCCCCATTATTGGCTTTCAGACAACCACCCAACCTCAGACACAAACTAATCAGCAGGAAACTTCACTCTGATTATGAAGTCACAAATAATGGAAGCAAACCCTGCAATAAAAAACGCTGCAAACTATGCAACTAGATCAATCTATCTAAAAGTGTCACACACACAAATGGAACCTTCAATATCATGGGATCCTACAACTGTACCTCCAGTAATGTTGTGTGCCTCATCCAATGCAAAAGGTGCAGCAAAGGATCTTATGTTGGTGAAACAGGACAGAAGTTGCAAGCGAGGATGAATTTGCACAGACATACCATCAAGGAACATAAAGAAGACAGTTTATGCACACCTGTGGGACATTACTTCTCACAACCGGACCACACTATAGAAGACCTCAATGTTTTAGTTCTTAAAGGGAATTTCAGAACTATCCAGACTTGATTTGATTGTAGCCGTATCACTGCTCCCTCAAGCTTGTCCTGAAAAATTCTATATTAGTGCAAATAAAAAAAGTATCACAGACAGAACTATAAATAAGTGTGGAAGCTGCGCTTAGGACAAAACGTTTAGGTGTGCAGCCCCCCTGAAGGAGCTTCCCTAAGGATCCTCCACAGAGTACTTGAAAATAAATTAAAAAGGGGTGTGGCGCTCCCTATTGGGTTAAATGGGGTGATGTATGGGTGGGGGTGGGTTGTCTGTTAGGTTATATTATATCCCAAGGTGATTTTCCCCCAATCATAATCCTATTAGAGGTACCTGATACCAACAGAAAAATTACCAAAAAAAATATATAAACAGCGAAAATAATTTAAACAAGGAGCTATCTTCAATAGTTGTTCAAAAAGACCTTATATGTAAGGGATGTGTGCTGAGACCCCTACATCTGTGATAGGTCTGCACCATATACCGCCACAAGTGAAATGATTATAAACATAAAAAATATATAAAACATATAATGTGCTCTACCTAACGGTGCAAATAATATACAAAACATATGGTGTACTCTGCCTAAACAGTGCAAAAAAATATACACATTATTGATCAAAGTCCAGTGAGCAAATAATTGCACCTCAAGCTGGTTGGTGCAGATATAAATCAATTAGTAATTAGTGGTTATAGTCCTTAAAGTGGTAACTCTTCAACCCAGTGTTTCAAGGAATTTCCTTAGCAAGATAAAACCGTGACTAGAGTGCTCTCAGATGGTTTCTGTGACTTTTGTGCTCCCCCTTTTGGGTCCCCACTCACCGAATCCAACAACCCCAGAAGGGGCAAACAGCATAGGGTATCTCGGTAACGATCTCCTCTCCAACAAGATCATATAGGGCATTCAGGGTGATTTCCGTGCTCTTGGTTTAAAGTATTCCCAATGGCTCCCCGGATTCAACAACCCCAGACGGGGCAAGCTGCATGGGGTATCATGGTCACAATCTCCTCTCCACCACAATCCTACCGAGCATCCAGGGTAATTTCCGTAATGTTGACTCAAAATGTTCACAATGGCTCCCTCATGGAAAAAAAAGGAATAGGAGGCTCCCATGGTGTAGTAGGTAAGAAAACTTTTTATTCAAAAAACTCCATAAACACTCAAAGGAGTTAACATTAAAAAACTAAAAATGGTTAAAATATATTAAACTAAAAAGAATTTAGCAGTTTGCTATCGCAGGGTACAGGTATGTGCCTGAAAACAGACCCGTATGGGAATATCTGCGTACCGCTGGTTGGAGCTGTTTGCACTCCACCTGCGTTCCAAGCAGAGTCCGTACCCGGAAGTGACGTAGCGTGCGTGGCGCCGTCGCGGCTACGTCACTCTCTCCCTCTGTCTTATCTCACTAACTCTGCTGCTATCTTTATTACCATTGTATGTGTTTGTTTTTCTCTTTTTTTCTCCTTTCCCTCAGAGATGTTTTTTTTTTTTTCTCACTTTCTGCTAAAATATTTGTGAATCAGTACTACTTGGACCTTGAAGAAGGGGACATACCCCGAAAGCTTGTCCTGAAAAATTGTATGTTAGTGCAAATAAAAAAAGTATCACGGACAGTACTCAATTTTTTAAAGATGAAAGGATGAAAGAAGAGGTCGGAGTCCAGGATTACACCAAGCTACCTTGTATGACTGATAGTTGTGTTATTGATTAGGGATGAGCTGTGTGTTCAGTCTGAAGGTATGTTCAGACAGAACATTCACTATTTGGATGTTTGCATTAAATCTGAACTTCCTGCATGTTCAGAGGGAATTGCTCTGTTGAACATCTCAGTATGCTTTGCAATCAAATATCATTGGCCAAAATCTTACTCTTGACCTCTGGCCATTGATGGTTTTGAGAGCTTAGTGTGAGGGACAGCTGACAAAATGCATGGAGAGAGAGATGCTGGTGTAGTGTGCTTCTACAATTATACATCGGTATACTATATTCAGTACTGTATATAGCCACTGAAAGTTTGCAGTAAATTATAGTTTGTCTGACTATGAAGAGTAGAGTGTTAGCCCACCTGCATTTATGCCAACTTATTGACCCAACAGTCCTTTTGGGGCTACTTTTTTGTGTGTATCAAGTTCTGTTGCTTTGTGGCTGCTGCTGGCCCCCCTTTTTTGTTTTTTTTGTGGGAGGTTCATTGCTTTTTTTTTGTATATGTAGTTAGTCAGGATTATCAGGTAGGAAGACGGGTTAATGCAGTTAGAGAGAGTTGTAGGGGCTCACATTAAAGGAAGGCCAGCCCTGGGTTTGAGCACCCTAACAGATTTTCCAAATTGGGGGAAGATGTGGGGGTAGTAAGCTCAGAGGTGGCAGCCCTAGATGTCACTGCTACCCCTAACAGCTGGGAAAGCAACCCATCTAGTAGAGGTGATAAGGGTAGTGCATGTAGGCCTAGACAGTTGGTGGTAATAAGGATTTCTATATTCAGAAAGATTGATAGAATAATTTGTAGCCAGGATCGCCTCAACAAATTTGGTTTGCTGTATCCCTGGTGCCAGGTGCAAGTGGTGGACCAGGTTGATAAAATACTGGGAGGGGCTGGGCATGACCCAGCTGTCTTGGTCCATGTTAGAACTAATGACAGAATATATGGAAGGTGGATGCTCCTTAAGAACCAATTCAAAGAACTAGGCTGAAAGCTGAAGGGAAGGACCTCCAAGTTGATACTCTCTGAAATATTGCCTGTGCCATGCACAACACAGGAAAGTCAGTGGGGGATTAGAGAACTAAATGCATGGCTAAAGACCTGGTGTAAGAAAGAGGGATTTGGATTTGCACAGCACTGGGCTGACTTTTTATTGGGGTTCAACCTATATGCTAAAGATGGTTTGCACCTAAATGGAAGGGGGTCTGCTGTGCTGGGAGGAGATGTTATGGGAAGGCTGGAGGAGTATTTAAACTAGGATTGGGGGGCTGAATTTGATTATAATGGGGAAGACAGGGGTCAGCCCCTGTTGGCAAGTGGAAAAGGGCAAGATGGGGGAGGGCTATGGCAGGTGATAAGAAGGTTCCCATGTTACAAACAACCATTGGAAATTATACTATTTGTACTAAAATAAAAAAATATCCAACATAAGTGTGCAAAAAGTGACAATGAATTAAAGTGTTTGTTCACCAATGCCTGAAGTCTGCCAAGCAAAATAGGTGAATTGGATGCTCTGGTGCATGAGTAGAACTATAATTTAATTGGTATTGCTGAATCTTGGCTTCATTCTTCACATGACTGGGCTACTAATATTCCTGTCTATGCTCTCTTTCGGAAAGACAGGGTAAAACGGAGGGGTGGTGTGGTGTCTGTCAATATGTGAGAAGTGATCTCAAATCAGGTGTGAAAGAGGAGTTGATGGAGAGTGTGATGAGTCTGAAGCATCATGGGTGGAACTGTATATGGGTGTGTGTACTACAAAGGTTATCATTGGAGTTTGTTATAAACCTCCCAGTGTTAATGAGGAGGTGGAGACTCAGCTCTTTGGAAAGATAGAAAGGGCTGCATGGGCTGGGACAGTCTTACAGGATAATTTTATGGTCCAGTTTATTGAGTCCCCAACTAGGAATGATGCTCTGCTGGATTTGGTCATTTCAAACCATGCAGAGCCTATTACCAATATTCATATAAAAGAACTTCTGGGTAGCAGTGACCATAACATGCTTTCATTTCATTTTAGCTGTAATTAACAAACACATACGGGAAATATAAAAACACTTAACTTTAGGAAAGAAAATTTTCCAAGGATGAGGGCTGCTCTCCACAACTAAAGCCTCGTACATGGTATGATTGTTGGCCAACCGAGTGTCTGATTTTTGTCAAAAGGGCATGTGCCAGGATCTTGTTTTGCATACTAACAGTACACAATTGTCGTGCCACAAACACAAACGTAGTGACTTACTATGAGGAATTTCAGCTCTTGAGCGCCACCCTTTGGGTGCCTTCTGCTAATTTCATGTTTGGTGAGCATTAATTCTAAGCATGCGTGTTTGTGCTTTCAACTTTTGTGTGATGGATTTGTGTACTGACCATACGAAAATCTGACGTCAAACTGTTGTCCGCCGAAAATTTACAAGCCTGTCATCTAACATTTGTTGGCTGAAAGTTGGACAACAATTGTCAAAAGGAGTGTACTGACGGTAAGATTTTAGGACAACAGTCTGTCAACAGATAATCCCCTGCCAACAATTGTACAGTGTGTACAAGGCTTTAGACTGGAAGGAAATATTGTCATCATTGAACACAGAACAGAAATGGGAATTCTTCAAAAAGACTGTATGCAAACTCACTGCAAAGTATATATATGTGGCTCACGGCCAAAGTTAAAAAGCTATAAATACAGTAATAAGAAAATATCTTTTCAAAAATATAAAAATGAAGAAACACTATCATCGTTTAAATGTTACAAAGAAAATAACAGAATATGTAAAAAGGAAATCAAGGGCGCGAAAATTCAAAATGGACGACAGATTGCAAAAGATAGTAGGACAAACCCCCAAAAAATTCTTCAAATATATTAATAGTAAAAAAGGTCAGGTCTGAGCATGTAAGCCCTTTACAAAATAATCTAGAGTGGGTGACTGGGTACAAGGAGATGGCAAATTCATGTATACCTTCTCCAGCTCTGTGTATTAGAAGGGAGCATGGGGGAGCTCAAGTCCATAATGGGGATGGTATTGACACAGCCCCGAATAATCCACAAAAGAGATATGGTCCAGAAATATTTAGACAGAATAAAGGTGGATAAAGCACCTGAATCAGATGACATCCACCCACAGATCCTAAAATAATTGAGCTCTGTCATTTCAAAACCATTGTTTCTAATTTTAAGAGACTCTTTAACCACTTGCCGACCGCCTTACGCCTATATACGTGAGCAGAATGGCACAGGCAGGAAAAATCACGTACCCATACGTGATTGCCTTCCCGCGGGCGGGGGGTCCGATCGGACCCCCCCCCCGGTGCCAGCGGCAGTCAGCATTTGTCTGGGAGCGTTGAGAGGCGAGGGGGAGGCCATCCGATTGTGGCCCCCCCTCGCGATCGCTCCCAGCCAATGAGAGACATCCCCTGCCTGTGTATAGTACACACAGGCAGAGGATGTGATGTCATCTCTCCTCGACTCGGCAGTTTCCGTTCCGGCGCCGAGGAGAGAAGACATCTGAGTAAGTGTAACACACCCACACACACAGTAGAACATGCCAGGCATACATTACACCCCCGATCCCCCCGATCACCCCCCGATCCCCCCCAATCACCCTCCCCCTGTCACAAACTGACACCAAGCTGTTTTTTTTTTCCCTGATTACCGCATGGTGTCAGTTTGTGACAGTTAGAAGTGGTAGGGCAGTCAGGTTTAGCCCCCTGTAGGTCTAGGGTACCCCCCTAACCCCCCCTAATAAAGTTTTAACTCCTCGATCACCCCCCATCACCAGTGTCGCTAAGCGATCATTTTTCTGATCGCTGTATTAGTGTTACTGGTTCCGCTAGTTAGGGACGTAAATATTTAGGTTCGCCGTCAGCATTTTATAGCGACAGGGACGCCCATATACTACCTAATAAATGTTTTAACCCCTTGATTGCCCCCTAGTTAACCCTTTCACCACTGATCACCGTATAACTGTTACGGGTGATGCTGGTTAGTTAGTTTATTTTTTATAGTGTCGGGGCACCCGCCGTTTATTACCGAATAAAGGTTTAGCCCCCTGATCGCCCGGCGGTGATATGCGTCGCCCCAGGCAGCGCCAGATTAGTGCCAGTACTGCTAACACCCACGCACGCAGCATACGCCTCCCTTAGTGGTATAGTATCTGAACAGATTAATATCTGATCCGATCAGATCTATACTAGCGTTCCCAGCAGTTTAGGGTTCCCAAAAACGCAATGTTAGCGCGATCAGCCCAGATACCTGCTAGCACCTGCGTTTTGCCCCTCCGCCCGGCCCAGCCCGGCCCACCCAAGTGCAGTATCGATCGATCACTGTCACTTACAAAACACTAAACGCATAACTGCAGCGTTCGCAGAGTCAGGCCTGATCCCTGCGATCGCTAACAGTTTTTTTGGTAGCGTTTTGGTGAACTGGCAAGCACCAGCCCCAGGCAGCGTCAGGGAAGCGCCAGTACTGCTAACACCCACGCTCGCACCGTACACCTCCCTTAGTGGTATAGTATCTGATCGGCTTAATATCTGATCTGATCACATCTATACTAGCATCCCCAGCAGTTTAGGGTTCCCAAAAACGCAGTGTTAGTGGGATCAGCCCAGATACCTGCTAGCACCTGCGTTTTGCCCCTCCGCCCGGCCCAGCCCAGCCCACCCAAGTGCAGTATCGATCGATCACTGTCACTTACAAAACACTAAACGCATAACTGCAGCGTTCGCAGAGTCAGGCCTGATCCCTGCGATCGCTAACAGTTTTTTTTGTAGCGTTTTGGTGAACTGGCAAGCACCAGCGGCCTAGTACACCCCGGTCGTAGTCAAACCAGCACTGCAGTAACACATGGTGACGTGGCGAGTCCCATAAGTGCAGTTCAAGCTGGTGAGGTGGCAAGCACAAGTAGTGTCCCGCTGCCACCAAAAAGACAAACACAGGCCCGTTGTGCCCATAGTGCCCTTCCTGCTGCCTTCGCCAGTCCTAATTGGGAACCCACCACTTCTGCAGCGCCCGTACTTCCCCCATTCACATCCCCAACCAAATGCAGTCGGCTGCATGAGAGGCATTTTCTTTATGTCCTCCCGAGTACCCCTACCCAACGAACGCCCCCAAAAAAGATGTTGTGTCTGCAGCAAGCGCGAATATAGACGTGACACCCGCTATTATTGTCCCTCCTGTCCTGACAATCCTGGTCTTTGCATTGGTGAATGTTTTGAACGCTACCATTCACTAGTTGAGTATTAGCGTAGGGTACAGCATTGCACAGACTAGGACACACTTTCACAGGGTCTCCCAAGATGCCATCGCATTTTGAGAGACCCCAACCTGGAACCAGTTACAGTTATAAAAGTTACAGTTACAAAAAAAAGTGTAAAAAAAAAAAAAACACAAACAAAAATATAAAATAAAAAAAAAGTAGTTGTCGTTTTATTGTTCTCTCTCTCTCTATTCTCTCTCTATTGTTCTGCTCTTTTTTACTGTATTCTATTCTGCAATGTTTTATTGTTATTATGTTTTATTATGTTTGCTTTTCAGGTATGCAATTTTTTATACTTTACTGTTTACTGTGCTTTATTGTTAACCATTTTTTTGTCTTCAGGTACGCCATTCATGACTTTGAGTGGTTATACCAGAATGATGCCTGCAGGTTTAGGGATCATCTTGGTATCATTCTTTTCAGCCAGCGGTCAGCTTTCACGTAAAAGCAATCCTAGCGGCTAATTAGCCTCTAGACTGCTTTTACAAGCCGTGGGAGGGAATGCCCCCCCACCGTCTTCCGTGTTTTTCTCTGGCTCTCCTGTCTCAACAGGGAACCTGAGAATGCAGCCGGTGATTCAGCCAGCTGACCATAGAGCTGATCAGAGACCAGAGTGGCTCCAAACATCTCTATGGCCTAAGAAACCGGAAACTACGAGCATTTTATGACTTAGATTTCACCGGATGTAAACAGCGCCATTGGGAAATTGGGGAAGCATTTTATCACATCGATCTTGGTGTGGTCAGATGCTTTGAGGGCAGAGGAGAGATCTAGGGTCTAATAGACCCCATTTTTTTCAAAAAAGAGTACCTGTCACTACCTATTGCTATCATAGGGGATATTTACATTCCCTGAACATCATCCGCGAATAAACTGATTTTGTGGTGTGAAAGGCCGATACGCATACCTGAGATGTTAGGGTGGGATCGTACGTGTTCAGCCAAGGGTTCCATAAGCATGTTAAATATTAGAGGGGAGAGGGGGCAGCCTTGGCGTGTGCCATTTGTGATGGGGAATGGGCGTGAGAGCATGCCCTCTGTAAACACTTGATCTTCAGGGTTGGAATATAATGCCAGGATGGCTGTTAGGATCTGTCCCTGGAATCCAAATTTGTGTAGGACTGCTTCTAGGTAGGACCAGTGAACTCTATTGAACGCCTTCTCTGCATCTAGGGAAAGAAGCAGAGAAGGCGTTCCGGTGGATTCAGCATGGTGTATGAGGTCAAGCATTCTTCTGGTGGCATCTGAGGATTGTCTACCTTTGGTAAAACCAGTCTGATCTTGGTGTATGATAGTTGGCATAATCTCATTTAGTCTGTTGACAATGGTTTTGGAGTAGATTTTTAGGTCTAAGTTGAGTAAAGAGATCGGGTGAAAATTTTGGGGGGCATCCGACTGTTTCCCTGGTTTCGGTATAGTTATTACTAGCGCTTTTAAGTATTCTTTCGAGAAGCTAGCAGAGGAGGCAGCGTGATTAAAGAGTTCAGTGAGGTGTGGGGTTAGTTGGTTGGAGAATAGTTTGTAGTATTCCCCTGTTATCCCGTCTGGACCTGGTGCTTTGCCACTAGGCAATGAATTAATAGTAGCTTTGATTTCCAGGTCGGTGAATGGTGCATTCAGGGTGGTCAGTTGGTCAGTAGATAATTTGGGTAGGTTGATCTTAGTGAGAAAGTTTTTAATGTCGTCTTGTGTGGGTTGGGGGGTTTGGGGATCTTGTTTTAAGTTATATAGGTCTTCATAATAGGTGCTGAAAGCATCAGCAATGTCTTGGGGGTTGGTCAGTGGGGTGTTAGTGTGGGGGTGTTTAAGTAGCGTTATTCTGGTTTTATTTCATCTTCCTTTGAGTCGTTGGGCTAATGTCTTTCCTGCTTTGTTGGAGGTAGAGTAGGAAGATTCTTTAAATTTCCTTTGAAGGAATTCATGGGAATGAAGGAGAAGGGTTTTCAGTTCCTGTCTGAGGGACAGTAGTTGGTTTGTGTGTGGGTTTTGAGGGTCAAGTTTGTGTTTCTTTTCCAGGTCCGCTATTTGGGCCGTTAATGCATCTATGCTCTGCGTCCTCTGTCGCTTATGATGAGAGCTGAATTTAAAAAGCATTCCCCTCATATACAGTGGCTTGCGAAAGTATTCGGCCCCCTTGAACTTTTCAACCTTTTGCCACATTTCAGGCTTCAAACATAAAGATATAAAATTTTAATTTTTTGTGAAGAATCACCAACAAGTGGGACACAATTGTGAAGTGGAACGAAATCTATTGGATATTTTAAACTTTTTTAGCAATTAAAAAACTGAAAAGTGGTGCGTGCAAAATTATTCGGCCCCTTTACTTTCAGTGCAGCAAACTCACTCCAGAAGTTCAGCGAGGATCTCTGAATGATCCAATGTTGTCCTAAATGACTGATGGTGATAAATAGAATCCACCTGTGTGTAATCAAGTCTCTGTATAAATGCACCTGCTCTGTGATAGTCTCAGGGTTCTGTTGAAAGCGCAGAGAGCATCATGAAGACCAAGGAACACACCAGGCAGGTCCGTAATACTGTTGTGGAGAAGTTTAAAGCTGGATTTGGATACAAAAAGATTTCCCAAGCTTTAATCATCCCAAGGAGCACTGTGCAAGCGATCATTTTGAAATGGAAGGAGTATCAGACCACTGCAAATCTACCAAGACCTGGCTGTCCCTCTAAACTTTCAGCTCAGACAAGGAGAAGACTGATCAGAGATGCAGCCAAGAGGCCCATGATCACTCTGGATGAACTGCAGAGAACTACAGCTGAGGTGGGAGAGTCTGTCCATAGGACAACAATCAGTCGTATACTGCACAAATCTGGCCTTTATGGAAGAGTGGCAAGAAGAAAGCCATTTCTCAAAGATATCCATAAAAAGTCTTGTCTAAAGTTTGCCACAAGCCACCTGGGAGACACACCAAACATGTGGAAGAAGGTGCTCTGGTCCGATGAAACCAAAATCGAACTTTTTGGGCACAATGCAAAACGATATGTTTGGCGTAAAAGCAACACAGCTCATCACACTCAACACACCATCCCCACTGTCAAACATGGTGGTGGCAGCATCATGGTTTGGGCCTGCTTTTCTTCAGCAGGGACAGGGAAGATGGTTAAAATTGAGGGGAAGAAGGATGCAGCCAAATACAGAACCATTCTGGATGAAAACCTGTTGGAGTCTGCAAAAGACCTGAAACTGGGACGGAGATTTATCTTCCAACAAGACAATTATCCCAAACATACAGCAAAATCTATAAAGGAATGGTTCACAAATAAACGCATCCAGGTGTTAGAATGGTCAAGTCAAAGTCCAGACCTGAATCCAATTGAGAATCTGTGGAAAGAGCTGAAAACTGCTGTTCACAAACGCTCTCCATCCAACCTCACTGAGCTCGAGCTGTTTTGCAAGGAAGAATGGGCAAGAATTTCAGTCTCTCGATGTGCAAAACTGATAGAGACATACCCCAAGCGACTTGCAGCTGTAATCACAGCAAAAGGTGGCTCTACAAAGTATTAACGCAAGGGGGCCGAATAATTTTGCACGCCCCACTTTTCATTTTTTTATTAGTTAAAAAAGTTTCAAAAATCCAAAAGATTTCGTTCCACTTCACAATTGTGTCCCACTTGTTGGTGATTCTTCACAAAAAATAAAAATGTTATATCTTTATGTTTGAAGCCTGAAATGTGGCAAAAGGTTGAAAAGTTCAAGGGGGTCAAATACTTTCGCAAGCCACTGTATGCTTTGTGTGCGCTCCACACCACGGCAGGGTCGGGTATCGATCCCTTATTCAATGAAAAGAATTCTGAAATGTGTTCTGATATTTCTGGGGTGTATTTAGTATTTTGAATTATGGAGTTGTTTAGTCTCCATAGGAACTTATTGTGTTGAAGGTTGTGATCTTGGATTGTAATAGAGGTGGGGGCGTGGTCCGACCATGTCGTGGTGTGGATTACAGACTTAGATATTTTTTGTAAAATATGCTTATCAGACAAAAACAAGTCAATCCTGGAGTAGGAGCGATGTCTGGGGGAAAAGAAGGTGAAGTCGCGTTCGGCGCCATGGTGACAGCGCCAGACATCATACAGTTCGTGGGAGTGTATGAACGCTTTTAGAGGTGATTCGCGCCTCTTCGCTGAAGAGGTGGAGTCCAGGGACAAATCTGGGACCAGGTTGAAGTCCCCACACACAATTGTGTTGCCTTTTTGGATGGGTTTTAATGTGCGGATAATTCTGCGTAGGAATCTCATTTGGTAAGTGTTCGGAGCATATAGGTTGATAATGGTATAAGTTGCTCTATTAATGGTGCAGATTAGGATGATGAAACGACCTTCGGGGTCTGGGACTATTTCTAGTAGTTGGAAGTCCATGGTATCTTTGATGGCAATCATGACTCCTCTGGTCTTAGTAGAGTGAGTTGTGTGGAATATGTTTGGAAAGTGGCGGTTCTTGCACAAAGGAGTGTTGGGGGCTAGTAGGTGGGTTTCTTGGACACAAAGGATGTCACTCTGGAGATCCATGGCGGTTTTCCATAGTGAGTGGCGTTTGGCTGGATGATTAAGCCCATTAACGTTGAGTGAAAGGATGTTAAACGGCATCTTGTGAGTGTGGATTTGGTATGTGTTTTTTGTAACACTTACAGTTGGACGATATCGTGAGGAGCTGGTTTTTTGTTTTTTCAGGCGATGTGATGGGTAGGATGAGTTATGGAAGTCCGGGAGTCAGTTCAGTTGAGTTCCGTATGGAGGAGCGATGAGCGTTGCTTCTGACTGGCCAGGGGGCCGAGGCGAGGATGGACTAGTAGACTGCAAATAGAGCAATACGTTAGGTAGCAAGGCAATTATAACCAAATAGGGATCATGTATACATTTAAGGAACGATGACAATTTTGAAAAAGATCTGTGTTGTGAACTGTTGAGTTAGCTTGCTGGATGATAGGTGACGGTTATATCGTTGCAAGAAGAAAAACTTTGAGAAAGAGATATCAAAAATAGAAAACAAATTAGAGGGGGTGCTGAGCACCTGAAGGACCTCTGTATGGGGGTACAAAGAGTCACTACCGCGGGTAGCAGAAGACAAGAATAATGGATAGCCATAGCACAGGGGAGCTATTATTGCTGTTATCGGCTTCGTGAATTCTGGAGGTTGATGCTATTCATTTGATGTTTCGATCTAGGTGTCTGCGGGGAGAGGGGGAATTTCTGTTATACTGAGCAAGATTAGGCGATTCTGGGTTTATGCCCCAGGTGTGGAAAAGCTTCAGGCCTTTTTCTAGGTCCCCTATTGCGTGGGTTTGCCCATTGCGGGCGATGAGAATGGTGGCAGGGTAACACCATTTGTATTGCAGCTTGTGATTTTGTAGGCCTTTGGTGATCAGGTTCAATTGGCGTCTCATTTGGAGGGTGTATTTTGAGAGATCAGGGGAGAGTTGAATTCCCGTGTAGGGCGCTGGTAGTGGCGATTTAGCCCTGAGTCCCATGAGCAGTTTTTCTTTGATGTGGTAAAAGTGAACCCTCATCAGGACATCTCTGGGGACTGAGGCAGCTAGATGGGATGGTTTAGCAATTCTATGGATTCTATCCACAATGACGTCCCTCGGGGAGGCCTCAGGGAGGACTAAGTGCATCAGTTCTTTTGCATAGCGTGGCAGATCTGCGGGTAGTATGGATTCAGGGACCCCCTCAACTTAACGTTCCTGCGAGATCTGTCTTCTAGGTCGGCCAGCTTGGCGCGCATCCATGTCTGTTCCTCTCTAACAGCTTCAAAAGCTTCAATAGTGTCGTTCACTGTGGAGGTGCAGTCATGAATTACTCTCTCAGCATTTGTTACTCTGTCATCCAGTGTGTGGATGTCAGTGGTGATCTTGTGGAATAGGGATGATAGATCTGTCATGAGGGAGGTCTGCAGGGATATGAGCATATCCTTGAGCATTGTGTCCATGACCGGCTGCCCTGAGGTGGGGAAGGAGGACATAGAGGAATGTAGGGCCTGGTCTAGTGAGTAGGGGGTAGGAGCCTGGGCCTCAATTTGCGAGTACCGCGACCGCTGCGGCATCGCGTCCAGCCTCATCTTTGCCTTTGCTGGGCTGCCTAGGTTGGGGTCACCTTCTGGGGCATGGGGGAGGCTGTCCACGGTTCCTAAATCTGGAGGATCTTCTGTCACATCATCCGGCAGGTCCGTTTATGCTGTGGACGCGCGGCCTGGCCGGCGCCATCTTGGATCTTCCAGCCCGCCGGCTTGTAGGCAAATTCTGTGAGTTTTTGCGGAATGTGGTCGGTAAATCTCTTTCTGGATGCCATCCTTTTTGTCCCCTGACTGTGAGGAGCACGGATGGGTAAGTTAGGATCGTTTTTGGCAGCCGATGGCGTTGGATTCTGTCCCCTTACTCAGAGCTGTGGAATTAGGCGTCCATCTGCTATCCCGGCTGGCCACGCCCCCCCGCCAAAATATATTTCATAAACAAAGAACAGGGTACTGGTGAATAGAAAAGGCACAGTTCTTGTAAATACAGATGAACTAATTTGAAGATGAACTCTAGCAAAAAAAATGACTTTTTCACATTTGCACTGCTAAAAAAGCAAATGTGAATGAAGTGCGGGCAAAGTATTATCACTGCTGCCACATGCAACACTTCCCACTCTACAGTACAGCACAGCCAGCTATAAACGTCCAGCCCCAAAGCCCACAGTGCCAGCTGGAGCACACAGATCACAGTGGATCACTCACTCCTCGACTAATTTTTTTCAATAATATCCTGGTTTGCAGCAATTACAAAAAAAACTTCTGTGGATCCCCTTTGCTCAGCTGGGGCCAGGAAGCAATGGGACTATTTAATGTTTTTTGGCCACAGGCGACATAATCCTTGTGCTGCAGTCCCGTCAATTAAATTAAACTCCCAACCTCCTCTTATATATCAATCTGCCAGGGCATGTAATTGCTGGGAACTTCAGCACAGGGGACTACTGTATTTAAGGTTTTTTGGACACAGGTGGAGTAATCCTTGTGCTGACATTCCCAGAAATTACATGCCGCAGCGGATTGATATAAAAGAGAAACTTTTATTTAATTGTCAGGACCGCAGCACAAGGATTATGCTGCCTGTGCCCAAAAAAAATATTAAATAGTCCCATTCCTTCCCTGGCCCCAGCTGAGCAAAGGGGGTCCATGGAAGTTTTTTGCAATTGCTGCAAACCAGGAGATCGCTTAGCAGTGCCCCAAAGTAAAAGCCCTGCTCCGCCACCAAGCCCCCTGCTAAATCACAGAAGTTTGAGCCCTGTACCAGAGGTACTCCTTTATCGGCAGCCCTGCCTACAAGGTTAACAACCCTCTTCTTCCCTGTCACTCTAAGCTAAGCAGGAGTGTGGGAACAGCAGAGGGGTCGGAGCATGCAGCTCCAGCTCTCATGTTCTCTGTGCCACCTGTCAAAGACAGAAAGGCAGAAAAAAATAATGGATTGCTCCTAATTAACAAAGGGGCCTGCACCCCTTTTGTCAATTAGGAGCAGCATCTGCTCCATTTACTATGTTTAAAAGAATGTGCAATCTTGTTCTTGAATAACTCATTGTTAATTCCCTCCATAATGTTTAAAACCTCATTAATTAGTTAAAATCTAATAGTTAGTTTGGAAAAATGGATCTAAAGAGACCAATAAAGAAGTAATGTAGGATAAATGTTTGAAATCCTTTTGGAATCTATTTATAAATAGCAATTATTATAATGGCACTGGTTTGCCCTTTTGAATAAAAACTCTTGGAGCAACGTAACTCTATATATATGACATACCAGACTGATACTATTGTAAGCTGGAAATCAGACTGGAGATGCCGCTACTTCAGTGATTTCCATTTGCTTCCAGGTCCTGTGCAGAGTGGCCGACCTGATGCATTGTAAATATTGGAGGACAGAGGCTCAGCACGAGCAATATTCTGAGTATGCTTTGCATTTTCTGAATTAATGCATAATGTTCTCTGATTGGAGAGGTGGGGCGATGATGTTACGCTACAACTTGTTCAATCAGAGACTATTTTGCATTCATTACAGAATGTAAAGCATTCTCTAAATATGGTTTTATTATTATAAGAATAAATAAACCAATGTTCAGCCTAAATAAAACTAGCATATAACAAAATAAAAAAAAACAACAAATGTGGCTGCCCCTTTAAATGGAAAGAATTCACTTTGAGAAATTAAAATGTAGTAAAGGTGTGGCACTTACATACAAATCTCTATAACATACAACCAGTATTGTGTAATAAAGTGAATAAATGAAACAGTCCAATGTGACATATTCCCAACACCAATCTTTCTTCAAAGTAAATCTCCAGTTTCTTCACCACTTGTGTGGATGCACTCCCACCAGAGTAGGTGAAAAAGCACTTTTACCCTCAGAGGCTCCAATGTCCTCCGATTTTGGTGATAATCATTTATAAGATGACAAAAGGGAGACATAAAAATTTCATTGTATAGTATTTATTAAAAATCTTTACTACCAGCGGTGGTCAACTCGACCATCGGGACATTAACGGTATCAGATCATGCTCCAGTGTCTTTAGATCTTCAGCTGTCTAAGCCAGCTAACAGACCATGGACATGGAAACTTAATGAATCGCTACTACAAGAAGGCCAACTTCGGAACTAGCTTTCTAGCGAACTGATTAGAATCTTTAATGAAAATGACTCAGAAGAAATCTCCCCACTCATTCTATGGGAAACACATAAATGCGTTATGCGAGGTATATTGATTAAAAAGACGACGGAAATAAGTAAAAAAAAAACAAAGAGTGTTTCAGGATCAATTAAAATTAGTAGCAGAGTTAGAGACTAAACATAAAAAATCACTTACACAAACCGTAGCAGTAGATCTCAGGATACAGCGGGAAAAACTCTCTTCTTTGATGAAACAGGAGGCCAGCATACAGACAGCGAGAGCTAGAAATGTACACTACGAACAAGGGAATAAATCAGGCAAACTCCTGGCACATTCACTTAGGGAAAACTCACGTAGAAACTATGTCCCACATATAAACTCTGACGGAGGGAACGGTTTCTTCGAATCTAATAAAATCGCAGAGGTTTTTCGAAAATATTACCAGTCATTATATAACTTACAGACGAATACCCCGTCAGACCAAACGGCACAAAAGCAACAATTAATTCGAGAGTACCTTGCCTCCTCAGGTTTACCATCAATCTCTGACGATGACTCGGAGGCACTAAATGCGCATATCAATTGACGAATATATGAACGCAATCAGTACGTTAAAGCCACATAAAGCTCCCGGCCCAGATGGGTATACAGTAGTCTATTACAAGGTATTTGCTCCCATTTTAGGTCCAAGATTTACAAAAGCATTTAATTCCCTCCTAGAAGATCGACCCTTACCGACTGACACTCTTAGGGCACATATTGCAGTCATTCCTAAGGAGGGCAAGGACCTCACCCAATGTAAGAACTATAGACCGATCTCATTATTAAATGTCGATTTGAAAATTTTCACAAGGATATTAGCTACAAGATTACAACCTCTCCTTCAGACTGTCATCCACCCTGATCAGGTAGGCTTTATGCCTACCAAAGAGGCTAAAGATAATACCACTAGGGCTTTAGATATTATTCATCTGGCTCATTCTTGTAAAATACCACTATGTCTGCTATCGTCTGACGCTGAGAAAGCCTTTGACAGGGTGGATTGGACATTTCTGAAGGAGACGTTGACCCATATTGGAATTGGAAAAGCATTTGGTAAAAGGATAGAGGCTATATACTCTGTTCCATCTGTGGCAGTAAGAATTATTGAGGTAACCTCCTCATACTTTATCATGAGCAATGGTACTAGACAGGGATGCCCTTTGTCCCCAATGATATTCATATTAACCCTCGAACCATTTCTGCAACATGTTCGACAAAATATTGATATAAAGGGTTGCTCAATCGACAAAACTGAGCACAAAACTGCGGCGTATGCAGATGACATATTGTTTTTCATCACCTCACCAGAAACCACGTTACCAAACCTTGTAAATGAGTTTGATCGCTATAGCTTAATCCCTAATTTTAAAATTAATACTCAAAAATCAGAGATATTAAACATTACGTTGCCAATAGCACAAGAAAAGGCTCTTCAATCGTCGTTTTCCTTCCCCTGGGTAGCTTCATCTCTAACATATCTAGGAGTCAAATTGACTTCCTCAATAGACAAAGTCTTCCAAGCAAATTTTCCACCGTTAATATGGGAATTTTCATCTGATTTGGAAAGATGGAATAAAGGCCCCTATACATGGATGGGTAGGAATGCCATTCTTAAAATGAATATTCTTCCAAGGTTACTATACCTCCTTCAGACTCTGCCAATAGCTATCCCAGAGTCCTTTCTGAAATCAATACGTAGTATTTTTATTACATTTATTTGGGCAAAAAAGCATCCGCGTCTATCTTTCAATTTACTGGCTATGCCAAAGGCTAGAGGAGGTATGGCTTTTCCCGACCCGATAAGATACTACAAAGCAGTACACCTTGCTAGGGTACTTGCTTGGTGCAGAGACGAGGGACACAAAACCTGGATAGCGATTGAACAATCATGTACAGAGATTCCTCTTCGATGTCTGCCATGGCTACAACTTAAAATCTTGGAACTCTAAGACATCACCCCTTGATAGGGGCAACTTTAAAAGTAATCCAACAGAGCCACTTTTTCTCAAGATTTGACGGGGAAATCACTCGGCTCTATCCTGTGTTGAGAAATCCACTATTTCCCTCTGGCTACACAGACAGCCATTTTAAGCAAATTATGCGCCATGGTAGATTTCGATTAGGGGATTTTCTTGAAGCATCAAGGTTGAAGACAAGGTCGGAAATGCAATCGCGTTTCTGTCCGCCACTGGATCCATGGCGGATGCAACAGCTTACACATTTCCTAACCTCCCTTAATAGGGGGGAAAGATCAGACCGCTTAAATACACCATTAGAAAATCTATGCCTTTTGGAAGAGCCTTCTGCACATGGAGTATCGGAGGTATATACAGTACCTGACCGCGAGATTGTGTTTCCAGCGCGATAGCCTCACGCTGGTTCTCGGCGACAGGGTACTGTGCATGTCACGCTGGCTCACTCATCGGGAAAGGAAAACTTTGTTTTCCTTCCGCGATGAGTGACAGGCAGCGCTGACAGCTGTCTGGTATGAATCCTGAGGCAGGAACACCGCGCCAAATTTTAAATTAAAAAACCGGCGTGGGTTCCCCCCCAAGAGGCATACCAGGCCCTTAGGTCTGGCATGGATTGTAAGGGGAACCCCCTACGCCGAAAAATCGGCGTGGGGGTCCCCCCCAAGTCCATACCAGACCCTTATCCGAGCATGCAGCCCGGCCGGCCAGGAGAGGGGGTGGGGACGAGCGAGCGCCCCCCCTCCTGAGCCGTACCAGGCCGCATGCCCTCAACATGGGGGGTGGGTGCCTTGGGGAAGGGGGGCGCCCTGTGGGGGCCCCCCACCCCAAAGCACCTTGTCCCCATGTTGATGAGGACAAGGGCCTCTTCCCGACAACCCTGGCCGTTGGTTGTCGGGGTCTGCGGGCGGGGGGCTTATCGGAATCCGGGAGCCCCCTTTAATAAGGGGGCCCCCAGATCCCGGCCCCCCCACCCTGTGTGAATGAGTTTGGGGTACATGGTACCCCTACCCATTCACCTGGGGAAAAGTGTCAATATAAAAAAAAACACAGTACACAGGTTTTAAGAGTCATTTATTAGTCAGCTCCGGGATCTTCTTCCGACTTTTGGGGGGTCTCCTTCCGACTTCTCCCGGTGTTCGGCCTCTTCTCCCGGGCCCCGCCGCTATCTTCTTCCAGCTCTATTGCCAGCGAGGGGCCCGGTCTGCTGCCGCTGTCTTACCGCCACTGTCTCGCCGCCGCTGTCTTGTCGCCGCTGTCTCGCCGCTTCTTCTCTTCTTCCCCGATGTTGACACGACGCTCTCTCCGGCTCGAATGCTGTGTGCGAGCTGCGGAGCCATTTATATAGGCGGTGACCCCGCCCCCTTACGACGTCATTGTCCCAGCATGCGCAGGGACTCTGGCGTCATAAGGGGGCGTGACTCCAGAGTCCCTGCGCATGCTGGGACAATGACGTCGTAAGGGGGCGGGGTCACCGCCTATATAAATGGCTCCGCAGCTCGCACACAGCATTCGAGCCGGAGAGAGCGTTGTGTCAACATCGGGGAAGAAGAGAAGAAGAGAAGAAGCGGCGAGACAGCGGCGAGACAGCGGTGACAAGACAGCGGCGGCGAGACAGCGGCGGCAAGACAGCGGCAGCAGACCGGGCCCCTCGCTGGCAATAGAGCTGGAAGAAGATAGCGGCGGGGCCCGGGAGAAGAGGCCGAACACCGGGAGAAGTCGGAAGGAGACCCCCCAGAAGTCGGAAGAAGATCCCGGAGCTGACTAATAAATGACTCCTAAAACCTGTGTACTGTGTTTTTTTTATATTGACACTTTTACCCAGGTGAATGGGTAGGGGTACCATGTACCCCAAACTCATTCACACAGGGTGGGGGGCCGGGATCTGGGGCCCCCTTATTAAAGGGGGCTCCCGGATTCCGATAAGCCCCCCGCCCGCAGACCCCGACAACCAACGGCCAGGGTTGTCGGGAAGAGGCCCTTGTCCTCATCAACATGGGGACAAGGTGCTTTGGGGTGGGGGGGCCCCCACAGGGCGCCCCCCTCCCCCAAGGCACCCACCCCCCTATGTTGAGGGCATGCGGCCTGGTACGGCTCAGGAGGGGGGGGGGCGCTCGCTCGTCCCCACCCCCTCTCCTGGCCGGCCGGGCTGCATGCTCGGATAAGGGTCTGGTATGGATTTGGGGGGGGGGCCCCACGCCGATTTTTCGGCGTAGGGGTTCCCCTTACAATCCATGACAGACCTAAGGGCCTGGTATGCCCCTGGGGGGAACCCACGCCGTTTTTTTTCATTTAAAATTTGGCGCGGTGTTCCCGCCTCAGGATTCATACCAGACAGCTGTCAGCACTGCCTGTCACTCATCGCGGAAGGAAAACAAAGTTTTCCTTTCCCGATGAGTGAGCCATCTCGGCGCTGGCTCCTGCGACGGGGCTCGCAGGTGTCAAATCTTGCCGAGAAATGCGGCGAGATTGACACAATATCGCGGTCACCTACTGTAAAATATTAATAGATCCCCCGAAGACTTTGTCCCAAGATTTCTTTCGAAATGGGAAAGAGATTTGGACATTACACTCTCCAAAGAGCAAAGGAGCTATATTTTACACTTTGCTCATTACTCCTCAACTGCCAGCAAATACCAAGAGTTATGCTACAAAATTCTTACAAGGTGGTATAAAGTTCCATCATTACTACAAAAAATGTATTCAGAGCAGACAAATAAATGCTGGCGATGTGGAGAATCAGAGGGTAATATGCTCCACATCTTTTGGTCATGTCGAAAGTTAGTAGATTTCTGGTCTAAAGTACGAGATACTGTAATGGGGCGTACACACGGTCGGACTTTGTTCGGACATTCCGACAACAAAATCCTAGGATTTTTTCCGATGGATGTTGGCTCAAACTTGTTTTGTCTACACACGGTCGCACAAAGTTGTCGGAATTTCCGATCGCCAACCACGTACATCACATACGACAGGACTAGAAAAGGCCGGTTCAGAACCAAGCGCGGCACCCTTTGGGCTCCTTTTGCTAATCTCGTGTTAGTAAAAGTTTGGTGAGAGACGATTCGCGCTTTTTCACACTCGTGGCTTTCAGATCGTTTTCTGCCATTCAGTTTGTGCTTGTGGGTTTGTATCTGCTCTTCAGTGCATGCAGCAAGTTCCGTGTGACTTTAATTAGTCATTGTATTCTTGTTCGTTCGTTACTGTTTTTCAGGTCGCTCTTCACAGGCCTTGCTGTTCTTCAGTGCGTTCTGTTACTTCGTTCTGAGCAGCCGACCGTTTTCTAGCCATGTTGCGTATGCGTACTCCTCGTAGAGTTCGTGCTGTGCGGGGGCTTGGTGTTGGGGTCCTGACCTTGACACAAGTCCAATCCATGAACAGGGTGGGAAGGAGTTCATGGACCAAGAATTGGTTGCTTCAGCGTGACCAGTTCTCTCATATGCCTTTGCTCCGTGAGAATAATCCTGATGATTTCAGGAACTTTCTCAGGATGACGGACCCCGTATTTCACTGTTTGTTGGCTTCGTTGACCCCTTATATTAGCAGGCAGGATACCTGCATGAGGCAAGCCATCACTCCGGAGCAGAGGTTGGTTGCTAACCTGCGGTATTTGGCCACAGGGAGAAGCCTGCAGGACCTCAAGTTCTTTACAGGCACCTCCCCCCAGGCTATCATTATCCCAGAGACCTGTTCTGCCATCATACAGGTCTTTCCTCATTCCCTAATTACCATGATTGGAATATGCTGTGAATGTCCCCTTTGTCCTCATGCATGCTGGATTTTTATGTAATTATTAGTTTAGGTCCTTCAAACATATTTGCCCTTCAATAACCACCCCAGCATGGTGTCTCCTGCCCCTATATTCACCTTATGTAGTCACTTAACAATGTATTTTTTCTGCTCCATAGTAGTGTTTTACCCCAAACACCCCCTAAAATGTTTTGAAATGTTATTTTTGCTTTAAATGCAGGCAGAGTGCCAGAACCCTCCCAACCCCCAACTGCTAAGTCAGCTGATCCCAATTCTCTATCCTCAATCATCTATCTGCTGACTTTGCCAAACCCATACACACTATACCCATCTCTTTTGTGCTCTGATTTATAGATGAATTCCCCAAAGCATGTAGTGCAAGGGCCTGCCTGTATACTTTCAAATGGTACTGTTTAAAGTTTTTGGATCCTATTATTATCTTGATAGGTAATAGCAGAATGTCCAAATGTGCTCAAATGTGTACAATGTGTATTTATATCTTGGTATTATGACACTTCTTACCTGTCCAGTGGTCTGCCAATAGTGTAACTAAGGAGGGGCTGTTCCAAGTAATACCCTGTATTTAGGCATTCATCTCTCAATGAAGTGAAGAGGGTTACCTGTCCAAGATTTTCACACACCCCCTATAATGTTAGGAATGGCCTATGAGAGGGGGGAGGGGGAATATGATAGGTGTACCTTATACTTTGGCGTTGTTAAATTCTCCTTAATAAATGCTATCTGGAGGTTGCCCCATAATGTTTGTGTCTAATCTGCTTGCCATGTTTCTGATCAAAAATAGTAATGTTTATTGTTTTTTCCTCAACAGTTTCCTTCCACGCCACAGGAATGGCAGACTGTGGCCTCCCACTTTGCCGAGCGGTGGGACTTTCCTAACTGCGGAGGGGCAAATGATGGGAAACACGTCCACATCGTCCCACCACCCAACTCGGGGTCATACTATTACAACTATAAGGGGTTCAATAGTATAGTGATGTTGGCGGTGGTGTCGGCTAATTACGACTTCCTGTATGTGGACGTGGGGAAGAATGGCCGGATGTCCGATGGTGGAGTCATCGCCCAGGCTGAGTTTTACAGGCATCTCCAGAATGGCAGCTTGGACTTGCCAGCTCCAGAGGACAATGTGGAAGGACTCCCATTTCTGTTTGTTGCTGATGAAGCGTTTGCGCTGGGGGACCACCTGATGCGGCCATTCCCAATGAGGACCCTCACCCCGGAACAGAGGGTTTTTAATTACCGGCTGGCCAGAGCCCGAAGAGTGGTGGAGAAAACATGGCGGAGTATAAACTGAACCATATTATACTTGCGTGCTGTGTTCTCCATAACTTTTTAAGGAAACATTCGGCCAACTATGCTGGCTCAGTTGGGCCTGAGGCCGGAATGATACATCAAACCACACTGACGAAAGCGGCCGTCCTGGCTTGTCCTCCCTGAGTGCCCGTGATGTACGTTTACGCTACCTGGAGTTCTTTGCGGGTAGGGGGGCTATCAATATGCCAGAAAATCTGTGAAACCTTTTTATAATAAAACAAAAAAAGAAATTCTTTGTGGACATTTACTGCTTGTGTTTGTTTTAGCTGACCCTGACAGAAATGTGTTGAGTCCAGAAAATGTCATGATTGTGTAACCTTATTATACAAAGCACTGTTGGCTGTTATTTACTGCAAAAACACATTTCACTACAAGTGCAGTTGCAACTGCACTGAAACTGCACTTGTAGTGCCAAGAGGATTTGCCCTTAGTAAATAACCCCCATTTTCACAGAAAACAACAATGACATCACCCCAAAAGTGTTGTAGTGTTGATACAATAATCCACACATTCTTGCTTAACAAACTTTTTTATACCTGCACAATCACATGTGCATTTACCAAAGGTTTTTCAAACAAACCAACATGTTTGTTGTATAAAATTTTTGGGGTAGCATTATCAAAAATAGAAATGTCGATTTTAGATAAAACAGGCCTGTGTAAAACAAACAAGAAAGACACAAATCTTGAACTTACAAACGTCACATTTGGTAGAACTTGAAGGCAATATCAGACATGAGTATTTAGGAACTGTGTTTGATATTGCATTCAGATGGGGTGAAGTCACCCCAGGAAAAGCCAAATTTGGAAGATGCACACCAATTTAACAATGTCAACATGTGCGACCTGCCATCACGGGGGATCAAGGGATGTGTTTTGGGGAAGCAAGCCCTTCCTCGCCGCTACTTTATTATTGAGTAAGGGGTTGCACCCCCAAAACGCGTCCATTGATCTCCCGTGATGGCAGATAGCACATGTTGACACACTGTGTGCATCCTCCAAATTTGGCTTTGGGAAAAATCACAAAAACATTTAGCACATTGTAGCACACAAAAGAAGAAAGTGATTTGGAGGGGCTTTAAACTCGCCCCAAAACATCAATGATGTTTTTATTTTTTGGAATAACATCATTGATGTTTTTCTTGATGATTTCCAAATGTAAATTACACCCCATGATCTCCCCGATCAGGATCTGGGCACTTTCGGATGTGAAACGATCTGGATCCACAACCTCACGATCACCTAAAAAGAGAGGAACCCCAAAATAAATTAGGTATAATTATCTGAGCCTGTGGTTGCAGACACTCACCTGTTGTGGTGACTAGTTCCACCACGTCTTCTTCCTCCTGCTCAGATTGTGTTGGGGGGATTTCCCCTTCTTCCAGAGGGGTGTCCTCCGAGTCTTTTATCCCCTATGTCAAACAAAAATACAGATATTTGATGGCAGAACTAGAAATAGGAAACCTTGCTTGGAAGTGGGGTACAATTGTCAATTTTAGCAGAGTTCCAAGATGTAGCTTTTTTAGTGTCCTTTGTCAACCTGCAATACTTTACCTGTTTAGTACAAGCTTCACAGATGGAGACCCCCCTATAGTATACACTGGAGCACCTGTGTGGGCCCCCTAATAAAAATGGTGTTCTTGTGTCCCACACTAGTGCTCCAGTGTCCAGATGTGAAAACAGCTGCTCAGTGTCCTCTCCTTACACAGAATCTAGTTTGCATTTCATTCTAGTAACAAAGCCATCTACACAATCAAATTCTTTTAAGACAAGTATAGGGCGTCAAAATGGTGGCCAAATGCATATGGCCTAAACAATGGTATTTTATAGTCCGAAAGAAAAATGTTTGATCCGAACGAATAATGTGCCCATGAACATGAAAGTTGCCATTTTCAACTGTACAACAGTTCCTAAAAGCACATGGAGCAGCACAAACGTAATAAACATAAAGAATAGGAACACAGCACAACTACTTACTTTTTTGCAGCACTCTCCGTATCTTTCTGTACTGCTCATGTTCTCGCAATTTAAGGTCCGACCACTGGTTTCTGAGCTGATCTTTCGATCGTCGTACCCCGAAATTCCGGTGCAGACTTCTGACCACTTTCGCCATGATCTTGGCCTTTCTGATATTGGGGTAAGGCCCATACTTCCCATCATAGTCGGCCTTCTTCAGGATGTCGACCATCTCCAACATCTCCCCAAAGGACATATTTGAGTCCTTAAATCTCCTTCTGGATCGGGACGTGTCTGGATCCGGCCTTTCCTCCTCCTCGTTGCTACAATTAGCACGCACCTGCTGTGTCTCCGCCATGTGCTCTTCCCCCACTGCGCCGAACGAAAAGGGGCGGGGAATAGACTAGAAAGAACATCAGGGGCGGGCAGAGTTACACGCATGCGCAGTATGTATAAAGCATAACATGCGTGCGTCTTACGTACGATCTGTGAGCGGAGGAAGGAGCATCGGAGACGCAGATCGTGATAAGGATCTAAACTTGGGCCTATACTGCTTCGAAATGGAAGCCTATATTGTAACAAGATTAGGGGAGTTTGGCCTGACATTAGGGTTTGTCTTGTGTTGTGTCTTGCAGAGAAAATGGATGGGTTCAACAACCACAATTTCCTCCCCCTGTTCATTGACAAATACAGGGAGCTGCCCTGTCTGTGGCAGGTGAGACACCCCCACTATAACCATAAACAAAAGAGGCAGGCAGCACTGGAGAAACTGCTGGAGTTGGTGAAGCCGGTGGTCCCCACAGCAACCATCCTATTATCTTAGGGAGCGCAAGAAGGTCACAGATTCCCAGAGGTCCGGAGCTGCAGCAGATGACGTTTATGTCCCCAGGCTGTGGTACTACGAGAGACTGCGATTTCTGTCAGACCACACTGAAGTCAGGGAATCCCTCTCCACTCTTCCTTCCACGCTTCCTTCCACCCCAGCTGAGGCTTCCGATGTCCAACCTGGGCCTTCCAGCCAGGAAGAAGTGGAGGAGCCCAGCTGGAGTCAGGTATAGCATTGTTCTACAGATTTCTGGTCAATAAATAAATGATGTTTACTAGATGTTATTATTGATCTCTATTTGCTGATTGAAAAAAGTGTTTTACATATCAATAGACAGTAGTGGGCACCCAAAATTGGGACAAGAATGAAAAATGCTGGGCTCAGAATGATCATCAGTTATATTTGTTAACATTCAATTTGCAGCAGTCAGGAGGTGAAAATTGTGTGTCATTGATGAAAAAAATACTAAAACTATGTCCCTTTTTCATACACAGGAAGACCTCAGCCAGGAGGAGGCTGTGGAATGTGGCAGTCAGGAGGAGGCGGGGCTAAGTGTCAGCCAGGAGAAGCCTGGGACCAGTCGCAGCCTGACTGAGTCTCAGGTTCCTCCCCTCCGCCTTCCATATAAAAGAGCCAGGAAGACGACTCCGAGTCCTGTGCAGGATTCAGCGTTCAGGCTGATCCAGGAGGCTTTGGCGTCCCTACGAGCCTTACGCACTCCTGAAGAGGCCTTTGCCTGCATGGCTGCCACCAAACTGCAGGGCATGCAGGAGGGTCAACGCAGGCTCCATGAGGACCTTATGTATAAAGTGCTACGTAAGGGGGTGAGTGGTAAACTAACACCCAAGACCGACGTGGTTGAGTTGGACCATCCCCCTCCTCCTCCTCCTGCTGCCACAACTCCACCACCACAGCCACCGCGTGTAAGGAAGCGTGGAAGGAAGACCTGAGAGTGATGGCCCTTGGTTCAGTCTGGTCTGACAGAAGCTGCAGTCTCTCGTATGACCACAGCCTGGGGACACAGATGTCATCTGCTGCTTTCCGGATCTCTGGGACTTCTAGACCAGACTGCCCTCCCTTAGATATGGACTCCTCAGGCCACCAATTTGGCTTAAAAATAGTTGATGTCTGCCCTGGGGGTCCAAGGCTTCGCCCACTTTTGCAGTTTCTCCAGCGTTGCCTCCCTCTTTGTTTAGTTGTGAGCCCTTAATAAAACATTTTTTGGGAAATTATACTCTACTGTGTGTGTTTTCATCCAAAAAGGACAGTTTGTTGGTGACGATTCTGGTACATTTCTAACATAAAATGTGAAATTAACAAGGGACAACAACACCAAACAATCTCCTACAGATTAAATAGAACAACATATCAATGGTGTTGTGGGAACTTGTCACAAAAAACACACACAAACATTTTCGGGAGTACAAATCAAAATCCCCCCAAAAAAAAAAACCCTTCAAAAAAATACAAACATAAAAAAAGAATCTACAATAAAGCCAAAAAAAAATAAAAAAAAACAACAAAAATATGTTGTCAGATGTGAGCAATCAAAATATATTGAGGGAATCCAGATAAATAGTAATAAAATAAGTTTGTGAGAAGTGTGTGTGAATATGAGCAGCAAAACTACTATATTCTTGTCACATTATAAAGAAGAAGAGATTGCGCTGTATTAAACCATTTTTAACATTGCAGCGTAACGAAAGTGCTGTATCCATTGCGAACGCTAAGTTTACCTGAACGAGCTGTTCCGTGCCGGAATTTCTTCTGAGCATGCGTGGCACTTTGTGCGTCGGAACAGGCCACACACGGTCGGAATTGACGCGATCGGATTTTGTTGTCGGAAAATTATATCTCCTGCTGTCCAACTTTGTGTGTCGGAAAATCCGATGGAAAATGTCCGATGGAGCCCACACACGGTCGGAATTTCCGACAACACGCTCCGATCGGACATTTTCCATCGGAAAATCCGACCGTGTGTACGGGGCATAAGAAAATTAACAGAGTATGACCCGGGGTCCGACCCAGCAAGATATCTTCTATCATCTTTCGGACCTCTCAAAGTGTACATATCAGAATTCTCTGGTGGCCCATCTTTTGAATGCAGCAAAGGCCTATATCCTGGCCATTTGGAAGCAAGAATCACCCCCCTCGATCTCACTATGGTTAAAAAAAGTAGCGGATATATACGCCATGGAAAAAGGCATTGCGATTACACAGGGTAAGGCGGAGAAATTTAATAAAAAATGGAATTCATGGTCTCTTCTGGTCTGCACCAGGGAGTACGTATATGCGCTCGGAGAGCAGGATGGGTCATTATGAGGGGGGGGAGAGAGCGAGAGAACCTAAATAATGCCATAGGGTAATTTTGTATTTGGGGTTTTGTTTTGTTTTTTTTTTCTCTTTCTTTTTCTTTTTCTGTCTTGTTTGATAATAAGTCATATGTGTTTACTAAAAACTGAATCACAGTGTGCTAAGTTATACTCTGCAAATTGGAAGCAGCAATAACGATATTTGTTTTACATGTATATATATATATATATATATATATATATATATATATATATATATATATATATATATATATATATATATATATATATATATATATATATATGAAAATGTATTTTTTTTTCTTTTTCTGTGTTTGAAAAAATAAAATATAGAATTAAAAAAAAAAAAAATAGTTGAAAGTATATGAAGATATAGGTCATATGTAATGGTGCCTGTGACCTAAACCAGTTTATACAGCATGTATGGGAAGGTAATTACTCCGTCGAGCCTGCCATGGCCAGTCATAGGGCACCATTACATGTGAGTGTAACCTATATCTTTAAATATATTTTTAATTATTTTAATAAATACTACACTATGAAATTCTTTTCATGTCTCCTGTTTGGTTAATTCATGAATGATTATCACTAAAATCGGAGAAGGATATTGGAGCCTAATCCCAAGGGGTTTCAGCCTCTGAGGGCAAAAGAGTTTTTTGACCTACCTGTAAAAAAGGGGTCAAACATCTCCAGTGAGTCTGCATCCACACTTTTGCGTACAAGTGGTGAAGAAACTGGAGATTTACTTTGAAGAAACATTTGTGTTGGGAGAATGTCACGTTAGACTTTTTGATTTATTCACTTTATTACACAAAGCTGGTTTTAAGTTATAGAAATATGTATGTAAGTGCCACACTTTTACTACCTTTTAATATTAAAAGCTTTTTTATGAGTCCATAGAGTTCTCAAGACAGGTCTTTTGTAGATATTTACATTGGTCCAGGCTGGAGCAATCAAACTACTGTATGTATACATGACAATGGTGCTTACTGCCCTGCCACTGCATATATATGGTTGGCCAGGATAAGCATCGACCAGTGCAATCTTTATGCCAACCAATTCATTGCCAATCACTGTGGAAGAATTTAAAGTTTTTCTTGGACTTACACTGCATATGGGATTGATAAAAAAAAAATGAAGTCCATGCCTACTGGTCCACTCACCCCATTCATCACATGCCACACTATTTATCTGTTATTCCAAGAACATGCTATGCAATTAGGATGCAGTTTTACACCTCAATGATAGTTCCCTGTGCCATCCTGCAAATCAACTGGCTTGCGACATGCTGTACATTGATCAATTATTTTCAAGTACATAGAAGGGTTGAGGGGCGGGACTTTGAGTGAAGCACACGGATGCATTAAAGAAATGAATTTAGAAAATGGTTTATTAATTGAGTCATCTTAGAACATAAGTTGGGGGTATACAGTTCAGTACATAAATTGGATATCAATACCTCAAATTACATATCACATATAAATGCATTGTCCAACCAAGGTTTAAAACAGTATTTTACAAGTACACGGGTCACGTAATAACATGATTAATTGCATTGCAGGGAATACTCATAAAAGTAGCTTGCGCATTAAAACGCCATTAGAAATAATAGTAAAGATAAGATAAGTAGGAAAATAATCTAAAAACATACATAATGACTCTGTTAGAAAATATATGTCAGTATTTTACAGTTGCACGGGTCACTTCAGAGCATGATTAATTGCAGTGTAAATAATACTGGAAAACAAAAATGGATGCATTAAAGTATCACTTGGGAAAAAAGGAGTACAAGGTGTACTCCTTTTTTCCCAAGTGATACTTTAATGCATCCATTTTTGTTTTCCAGTATTATTTACACTGCAATTAATCACGCTCTGAAGTGACCCGTGCAACTGTAAAATACTGACATATATTTTCTAACAGAGTCATTATGTATGTTTTTAGATTATTTTCCTACTTATCTTATCTTTACTATTATTTCTAATGGCGTTTTAATGCGCAAGCTACTTTTATGAGTATTCCCTGCAATGCAATTAATCATGTTATTACGTGACCCGTGTACTTGTAAAATACTGTTTTAAACCTTGGTTGGACAATGCATTTATATGTGATATGTAATTTGAGGTATTGATATCCAATTTATGTACTGAACTGTATACCCCCAACTTATGTTCTAAGATGACTCAATTAATAAACCATTTTCTAAATTCATTTCTTTAATGCATCCGTGTGCTTCACTCAAAGTCCCGCCCCTCAACCCTTCTATATATATTAATATGGGATGGAGGATGGGATCTGTACGGCCCCCCTTCCTCACACAAAGTCCCACCTTTTGTTGTTTTCCTTATTTTCAAGTACGTTTTCTTAAATGTATGCTCCCAACAAAAATATTTATGTTTATAAGTCCCTCATCCATTTTACTTGCAGGCTGGCCATTAAACATTACATCCCCAGTAAACAGGCCAAATATAGGGAGAAATTATACAAGCTTTGCGACAGGGCCACAGAGTATACGTACAACTTCTGGGTTTATGAAGGAAAGAGCAGTCAGCTAGAGCCCCCTGGATGCCCTACCTATATAGGGAGCAGTGGAAAAATGATTTGGGACCTTGTAGCACCACTAATTCAAAAGGGCTACAACCAGTACGTGGATATTTTTACACAAGTCTCCCACTATTTCACCATCTTTATCTTAAACAAACCATGGCCTGTGGGACAGTACAGCCAAACTACAAGAGCTTCCTAAAACGATTGGTTGCAACTTAAAAGGGGGAGTCAAGTTAAATGAAGAGATTTTGTCCCTAAAGTGGAGAGATAAAAGAGATGTGTATGTCCTTTCCTTCATCCACAACTACAACTAGTTCATAGGGGATTTGGATTTTAACCACTTCAGCCCCAGAAGGTTTTACCCGCTTAATGACCAGGCCATATTTTTGTGATACGGCAATGCATTATTTTAACTGACAATTGCGCGGGCATGTGACGCTGTACCCAAACCAAATTGATGTTCTTATTTTCCCACAAATAAAGCTTTCTTTTGGTGGTATATGATCACCTCTGCGGTTTTTATTTTTTGCGCTATAAACAAAAGAAGACTGACAATTTTGAAAAAAAAAATACAATATTTTTTTACTTTCTGCAATAAAACATATCTAAAAAAATGTCTTCATCAATTTAGACCAATATGTATTCTTCTACAAATGTTTGGTAAAAAAAAATCCCAATAAGTGTATATTGATTGGTTTGCACAAAAGATATACTGTCTACAAACTATGGGATAGATTTATGGACTTTTAATTTTTTTTTTTATATTTACTAAGAATGGTTTATTGGTAATGGCGACAATCAGTGATTTTTAGCGGGACATTGCGGCCAGGGCCAGCCCAAGACATTGTGCTGCCTGGGCCAAGGAATTAAGTGCTGCTCCCCTCCAAAAAAAAAATAAATATCAGGCACACCAAAAAGCCCCCACATTAATTATTTTATATAATGACAATTAAAACCAAAATTAAATTTATCAGGAAGTCAGATTTACTTGCAACATTGATGGTGGGGTTTAGGCAGAGGCAGCAGCGATGGTGGTGAGGGGGGGTTAGACACAGGCAGGGGTGGTAAGGAATAGGGATTAGCTTCATGTTCGAGTCAAACCCATGTTCAACTCGAACATCGTTTGTTCGCCCGTTCGCCGAATTGCCAACATAATTCACTGCGGCATCGCAGTGCATTGCTGGCTGATGATGACCCGCATGCTTGGCCAATCTGTCTGAACAGAGAGCCGTAATTGGCCAAGGAGGCTTTGGCCAATTTTGGCTCAGGGGATTTAGTACACGCCCCACACTATATAAGGCCGCCTGCATGGCGGCCCTGTATAGTGTGTGTTCCGGCATTGAAAGAGATAGACAGAGAGACAGTGTCATTTGATTTAATGTAGATAGATTAGGCAGGACAGTCAGTGAGTTAGCTTCACTTACAGTGTATTGTGTATATATATGCATCCCAGGTGTTGTATATATATATATATACACTGTATTCAGTTTAGCTAGATCCGTTCCTGTTATCTTCCTACTGACAGGCAGGCTTGTCTTGTTACAGTATTTACAGCTACCTGAAGAAAATTGCTGGTGTTCTTTTGATCCTATTAGTACCACAGTCAGGCAGCTAGACTATTTACAGTTAGTGTAGTGCGTCCTCCTCACAGTGTTCAGTTAAAGCTACAAGTTAGTTTAGTGTGACCTCTGCACAGTGTTCAGCTAAAACTACAAGTTAGTGTAGTGCATCCTCCTTACAGTGTTCAGCTAAAGCTACAAGTTAGTTTAGTGTGACCTCTGCACAGTGTTCAGCTAAAGCTACAAGTTAGGGTAGTGTGTCCTCCTCACAGTGTTCAGCTAAAGCTACAAGTTAGTTTAGTGTGACCTCTGCACAGTGTTCAGCTAAAGCTACGAGTTAGTGTAGTGCGTCCTCCTCACAGTGTTCAGCTAAAGCTACAAGTTAGTGTAGTGCGTCCTCCTCACAGTGTTCAGCTAAAACTACAATTTAGTGTATTGCGACCTCTGCACAGTGTTCAGATACAGCTACAAGTTAGTGTAGTGCGTCCTCCTCGGAAGTCTTCAGCTAAAACTACAAGTTAGTGTAGTGCGACCTCTGCACAGTGTTCAGCTAAAGCTACAAGCTAGTGTAGTGCATCCTCCTCACAGTGTTCAGCTAAATCTACAAGTTAGTGTAGTGCGTCCTCCTCACAGTGTTCAGCTAAAACTACAAGTTAGTGTAGTGCGAGCTCTGCACAGTGTTCAGTAAAGCTACCTGTAGAAGGTTGGTGGTGTTTTCCTGATCCTATCACTACCGCAGGCAGCTAAATAAGCTACAAGTTAGTTTTTTGCGAGCTCTGCACAGTGTTCACCTAAAGCTACCTGTAGAAGGTTGGTGGTGTTTTCCTGATCCTATCACTACAGCAGGCAGCTAAATAAGCTACAAGTTAGTGTAGTGCGTCCTCCTCACAGTGTTCAGCTAAAACTACAAGTTAGTGTAGTGCACAGTGTTCAGCTAAGGCTACAAGTTAGGGCAATGCGCCCTCCTCACAGTGTTCAGCTAAAGCTACAAGTTAGTGTAGTGTGTCCTCCTCATAGTGTTCAGCTAAACTACAAGTTAGTGTAGTGTGACCTCTGCACAGTGTTCAGCTAAAGCTACAAGTTAGTGTAGTGCGTCCTCCTCACAGTATTCAGCTAAAACTACAAGTTAGTGTAGTGCGACTTTGCACAGCGTTCAGCTAAAGCTACAAGTTAGTGTAGTGCGTCCTCTGAACAGTGTTCAGCTAAAGCTACGAGTTAGTGTAGTGTGACCTCTGCACAGTGTTCAGCTAAAGCTACAAGTTAGTGTAGTGCGTCCTTGTCATGAACAGGTGTCACCAGACTGTGTGGACTGCACAGCGATAACCCAAACGCATGTAAATGAATAAATAATATTTATTAAAATAAGTGATAATTCAGAAAATACAGATAGTGCAAAACCAACACAACAACCCCACTACAACCAACAATATATATAGCAAGGGGCAATACCGAAATGACAGATGTCAGCCAGGCCAGGGTCATACACAGCAGGTCAGCAGGAACAAGGGATATACCAGAGACATAAACGTTAGCCAAGCCAAGGTCATACACAGGAGATCAGCAACTGAACAAGGGCAGGTTGGGAAAGGGAGATAATGGATGGGATAGGATACAGGCTCAGGAACAGGTTCAGGGTCCGATACAGGTTTACAGGATAACAGGTTCAGGATACAGGTTCAGGATACAGGTTCAGGATACAGGTTCAGGGCACAAGGAAGAAAGATACCAAGGCAAGCATATGAGGGCTTGCCGGGTATTTATAGGACTGACTATAATTGACTTCAAGTCACACCTGAGCGCAGAGGGTGCTGTTTGCTCCACACTGCTGGAGTGCACCCGCTGGTGGACACCAGTACTACGGCCCAAGGATGCAGCAGTGCCACCAGCAGGAGAGTCCTCTTACTGCAGGTCCCAGGTGTTGGAAGACACCCGCTGGTGGACACTGATACTGCGATCCAAGAGGCCAATAGCGCCACCAACGGGTAAACCCTCTCATGACAGTACCCCCCTAAAGGAGCGGCCTCCAGACGCTCCAACAAGGTGCAATTGTCCAAAGTTCATGGTCTCCAACCGAACAGATGAGGGCCCATCAGGCTGGGCATCGGGTACATCAAACTGGACCGTGGGTACATCTGAGAAGACGGCGGGCACATCCGAGCAGACAGCGGCTACATCCGAGATGACAGCGGGCACATCCGAGATGACAGCGGGCACATCCGAGATGACAGCAGGAAGGAATACACCAAGCTGGGCAGCGGGTACTTCGAGCTGGGCAGCAGGCGCATCAGGCTGGGCAGCAGGCACGGGCACTTTAAGCTGGGCAGCAGGCACATCAGGCTGGGCAGCGGGCACAGGCACTTCGAGCTGGGCAGCAGGCACATCAGGCTGGGCAGCAGGCATGGGCACTTTGAGCTGGGCAGCAGGCACATCAGGCTGGGCAGCGGGCATGGGCACTTCGAGCTGGGCAGCAGGCACATCAGGCTGGGCAGCAGGCATGGGCACTTTGAGCTGGGCAGCAGGCACATCAGGCTGGGCAGCGGGCATGGGCACTTCGAGCTGGGCAGCAGGCACATCAGGCTGGGCAGCAGACATGGGCACTTCGAGCTGGGCAGCAGGCACATCAGGCTGGGCAGCGGGCATGGGCACTTTGAGCTGGGCAGCAGGCACATCAGGCTGGGCAGCGGGCAGGGGCACTTCGAGCTGGGCAGCAGGCACATCAGGCTGGGCAGCGGCATGGACACTTCGAGCTGGGCAGCAGATACGTCAGTCTGGGAAGCTGGCACATCAGTCTGGGAAGCTGGCACGTCAGTCTGGGAAGCTGGCACGTCAGTCTGGGAAGCTGGCACTGAGACATCAGGCTGGAAGGCAGGCACTGGGACAATAGACTGGGAAGCTGGCACATCAGACTGGGAAGCTGGCACATCAGACTGGGAAGCTGGCACATCAGACTGGGAAGCAAGCTTCGAGACATCAGGCTGGAGGGCAGGCACTGAGACAACAGACGGGGGAACTGGCACATCACACTGGAAGGCAGGCACATCACACTGGAAGGCAGGCACATCACACTGGAAGGCAGGCACATCACATTGGAAGGCAGGCATCGAGGCATCAGGCTGGAAGGCAAGCTTCGAGACATCAGGCTGGGAAGCTGGCACATCAGACTGGGAAGCTGGCACATCAGACTGGGAAGCTGTCACATCAGACTGGGAAGCTGTCACATCAGACTGGGAAGCTGACACATCAGACTGGGAAGCTGGCACATCAGACTGGGAAGCTGGCACATCAGACTGGGAAGCTGGCACATCAGACTGAAAGGCAGGCACATCAGGCTGGTAGGCAGGCATCGAGACATCAGGCGGGGAAGCTGGCACATCAGACTGGGAAGCTGGCACATCAGACTGGGAAGCTGGCACATCAGACTCGGAGGCAATCTTCGAGACATCAGGCTGGAAGGCAAGCTGCAAGACATCAGGCTGGGAAGCTGGCACATCAAACTGGGAAGCTGGCACATCAAACTGGGAAGCTGGCACATCAGACTGGGAAGCTGGCACATCAGACTGGGAAGCTGGCACATCAGGCTGGGAAGCTGGCACATCAGGCTGAGAAGCTGGCACATCAGGCTGGGAGGTAGGCATCGAGACATCCCGCTGGAAGGCAGGCATCGGGACATCTGGCTGGAAGGCAGGCATCGGGACATCCGGCTGGAAGGCAGGCATCGGGACATCCGGCTGGAAGGCAGGCATCGGGACATCCAGCTGGCAGGCAGGCATCGGGACATCCAGCTGGCAGGCAGGTATCGGGACATCCGGCTGGAAGGCAGGCATCGGGACATCCGGCTGGAAGGCAGGCATCGGGACATCCGGCTGGAAGGCAGGCATCGGGACATCCGGCTGGAAGGCAGGCATCGGGACATCCAGCTGGAAGGCAGGTATCGGGACATCCGGCTGGAAGGCAGGCATCGGGACATCCGGCTGGAAGGCAGGCATCGGGACATCCGGCTGGAAGGCAGGCACATCAGACTGGATAGCAGGTGCATTAGACTGGAGAGCGGGTGCATCAGACTGGAAGGTGGGCACATCAGACTGGAAGGTGGGCATACCAGACTGGAAGGCAGAGACATCAAGCTAGAAGGCAGAGACATCCGGCTGGGAGGCAGGCATCGGGACATCCGGCTGGGAGGCAGGCATCAGGACATCCGGCTGGAAGGCAGACACATCAGACTGGAGAGTGGGAGCAGGTTGGGTTACTGGCAGGATTGTGTGAGTGGGGAAGAACTTCCATTTCTTTTTTGGTTTAGCCCGTGCAGTTTTGTATGTAGGTGCAGGGCTGCAAGAAAAGAAAGTAGCTGGGCAGAAGGAAGACCAAGGAACTGTAGCTAGAGAAGGGTTTTGTGGGACTGTTACAGGTGGAGGAGAAGAGACAGGTGGATTGAAGGCAGAATAGGTGCGACACTTGGAGACTGGGTGGTAGTATTTGGTAGGGAGCTGATTAAACTGGGTTGTAGCTGAGGTTGCCATAGGCGACGGGGAGATAGATTTTTTGGAAGGCAGATGATTAATGGCAGGGCTGGAATATTGTGGCTTAGCTAAAGACAAGAGATCTGACCATGCCTGCAGCACAGGTTGAACAAACGCTGATTCACACACAGCCTGACTAACCAGAGATTGTACTGAATAAATGCAATCGGATAACACCTGCTGGGAACAAGCGGAATAATGTTCATCAAAGAAAGCCGGATCATCCTCTAACAACCATACCAGGGATTCAACCTGGTCACAACTGAAAGGAGGGGAGAAATCGTCACTACCTTCGGGAATGCATGACAAGGCCGACTCTGCACACAACTGGATCAAAGGCTGAACATCCTCAAATAACGCATGACCCCGATCTACTAGTAAATGGGCTGTTTGGATCATTTCCAGCAGTTGGTCATGGGTCCAATCTTTAAGAGTCTGACGGCAATATTCATTATCCTCTGCCGCCAGCAGAGAATAAATAGCCAATTTTATCAAAGTCCATATTTTGCGCGCCCACCGTAACAGGGCGGTTTCTCAGTGCAGCCACGTCTGGTCAGGGATGGCCTTGGTATACTGTCATGAACAGGTGTGACCAGACTGTGTGGACTGCACAGAGATAACCAAAACGCATGTAAATGAATAAATAATATTTATTAAAATAAGTGATAATTCAGAAAATACAGATAGTGCAAAACCAACACAACAACCCCACTACAAACAACAATATATATAGCAAGGGGCAATACCAAAATGACAGATGTCAGCCAGGCCAGGGTCATACACAGCAGGTCAGCAGGAACAAGGGATATCCCAGAGACATAAACGTTAGCCAAGCCAAGGTCATACACAGGAGATCAGCAACTGAACAAGGGAAGGTTGGGAAAGGGAGATAATGGATGGGATAGGATACAGGCTCAGGAACAGGTTCAGGGTCCGATACAGGTTTACAGGATAACAGGTTCAGGATACAGGTTCAGGATACAGGTTCAGGATACAGGTTCAGGATACAGGATACAGGTTCAGGATACAGGTTCAGGGCGCAAGGAAGAAAGATACCAAGGCAAGCATATGAGGGCTTGCCGGGTATTTATAGGACTGACTATAATTGACTTCAAGTCACACCTGAGCGCAGAGGGTGCTGTTTGCTCCACACTGCTGGAGTGCACCCGCTGGTGTACACCGGTACTACGGCCCAAGCATGCAAGAGTGCCACCAGCAGGAGAGACCTCTTACTGCAGGTCCCAGGTGTTGGAAGACACCCACTGGTGGACACTGGTACTGCGATCCAAGAGGCCAATAGCGCCACCAACGGGTAAACCCTCTCATGACAGTCCTCCTCACAGTGTTCAGCTAAAACTACAAGTTAGTTTAGTGCAACCTCTGCACAGTGTTCAGCTAAAGCTACAAGTTAGTGTAGTGCATCCTCTGAACAGTGTTCAGCTTAAACTACAAGTTAGTGTAGTGCGACCTCTACACAGTGTTCAGCTAAAGCTACAAGTTAGTGTAGTGCGTCCTCTGAACAGTGTTCAGCTAAAGTTACAAGTTAGTGTAGTACGTCCTCCTCACAATGTTTAGCTAAAACTACAAGTTAGTGTGGTGCAACCTCTGCACAGTGTTCAGCTAAAGCTACAAGTTAGTGTAGTGCATCCTCTGAACAGTGTTCAGCTAAAGCTATAAGTTAGTGTAGTGCGACCTCTGCACAGTGTTCAGCTTAAAGCTACAAGTTAGTGTATTGCATCCTCTGAACAGTGTTCAGCTAAAGCTACAAGTTATTGCAGTGCACAGTGTTCAGCTAAAGCTACAAGTTAGTGTAGTGCGTCCTCCTCACAGTGTTCAGCTAAAACTACAAGTTAGTGTAGTGCGACCTCTGCACAGTGTTCAGATAAAGCTACAAATTAGTGTAGTGCGTCCTCCTCACAGTGTTCAGCTAAAACTACAAGTTAGTGTAGTGCGACTTTGCACAGTGTTCAGCTAAAGCTACAAGTTAGTGTAGTGTGTCCCCTGAACAGTGTTCAGCTAAAGCTACAAGTTAGTGTAGTGCGTCCTCCTCACAAGAGCGAGTGAGGACTTACAGTGTTGTTGCACCAGCACCACCACCACCAAAGGCCCAATTTTTCTGCCCCTGTTCAACAGGGGCATGTAATTACAATTCTTGATCTAATATTTCACAGCAGGGCCCTGTGAGGGCTTACAGTTTTGTGGCCACAACAACACCTAAGGCCCAAATTTATGCTGAGTATATAGGGCAGGCCCCTATTTTCAAACATCCAACTTACAAACGACTCCTACTTGCAAACGGAAGGAGACAACAGGAAGTGAGATGAAATCTACCCCTAGGAAGGGAAATTCTCTCCTGTAAGAGTTAATATGGGAAAAATATTTCTCCTTTCCACTGATGCTTTATCACCAATCCTTGTTTCACAAAAAAAACAAATTTCAAAAAACATTTGTCATTGGGACAAAAAGTGAGGTGAAATCTTTTGAAGAGGAGCACAGACAGAAAAACAAATGTCATAGGGGTAATAACCCTTCCCTATGTTTTCCAAAAATCTTAAAAATAGATTTTTTGGCTGGAGCTAAACACGTTAAAAATGTACAAGTTCAAAATTACAAACAGATTCTACTTAACGACAAACCTACAGTCCCTGTATTGTTTGCACCGCCTGTATACTGCTGTTCAGAGTACAGAGCCTATATACGGCGGTTTCCTTTTTTAATTTGGGTGCGGGGTTCCCCTTAATATCCATACAAGACCCAAAGGGCCTGGTAATGTACTGGGGGGTACCCATGCCATTTGTCTCACTGATTTTCATCCATATTGCCAGGACCCGACATTACATTAAAGCCGCAAGCAGTTTTAAATGACTTTTTTTCCTTTAAAAATGACATTTTGTGCAGGGACTGTTCTAAGCACGGGAAACACGCGCCACTTCACAGGCATACTATAGACACCCCCGAGGTACGATATTTAAAGGAATATTTCACTGTTATTAAAAGTTTTTTTTGCATTGATACATGTCCCCTGGGGCAGGACCCGGGTCCCCAAATCCTTTTTAGGACAATACCATGCAAATTAGCCTTTAAAATGAGCACTTTTGATTTTGAACGTTCGAGTCCCATAGACGTCAATGGGGTTCTAAGGTTCGTGCAAAATTTCGGTCCGTTCGCAGGTTCTGGGGGTGTTCGGCTTATCCCTAGTAAGGAGGGGGTTAGACACAGGCAGGGGTGGTAAGGAGGGGGTTAGACACAGGCAGGGGTGGTAAGGAGAGGGTTAGACACAGGCAGGGGTGGTAAGGAGGGGGTTAGACAAGGGCAGGGGTGGTACGGAGGGGTTAGACACAGGCAGGGGTGGTAGGGAGGGCGTTAGACACAGGCAAGGATGGTAAGGAGAGGGTTAGACACACGCAGGGGTGGTAGGTAGGGGGTTAGACACAGGCAGGGGTGGTAGGTAGGGGGTTAGACACAGGCAGGGGTGATAAAAAGGGGGTTAGACACAGGCAGGGGTGGTAGGGAGAGGGTTAGACACAGGCAGGGGTGGTAGGGAGAGGGTTAGACACAGGCAGGGGTGGTAAGGAGGGGGTTAGACACAGGCAGTGGTGGTAGGGAGGGGGTTAGACACAGGCAGGGGTGGTAGGGAGGGGGTTAGACACAGGCAGTGATAGTAGGGAGGGTGTTAGACACAGGCATTGGTGGTAGGGAGGGGGTTAGACACAGACAGGGGTGGTAAGGAGGGGGTTAGACACAGGCAGGGGTGGTAAGAAGGAGGTTAGACACAGGTAGGGGTGGTGGGGGGTTAGACTCAGGCAGAGGTGGCAGAGGAGTTTAGACACAGGCAGGGGTGGTAGGGGGGTTAGATACAGGCAGGGGTGGTAGGGAGGTTAAACACAGGCAGGGGTGGTAGGGGGTTTAGACACAGGCAAGGGTGGTAGGGAGGGGGTTAGATACAGGCAGGGGTGGTAGGGAGGGGGTTAGACACAGGCAGAGATGGTAGGGAGGGGGTTAGACACAGTCAGGGGTGGTAGGGAGGGGTTTAGACACAGGCAGGGGTGGTATGGGGTTTAGACTCAGGCAGGGGTGGTAGGGAGGTTAGACACAGGCAGGGGTGGTATGGAGGTTTAGACACAGGCAAGGGTGGTAGGGAGGGGGTTAGACACAGGCAGCAGTGGTAGGGAGGGGGTTAGACACAGGCAGGGGTGGTAGGGAGGGAGTTAGACACAGGCAGGGGTGGTAAGGAGGAGGTTAGACACAGGCAGGGGTGGTAGTGGGGTTAGACACAGGCAGGAGTGGTGGGGGGTTAGACACTGGCAGAGGTGGTAGGGAGTTAGACACAGTCATGGGTGGTAGGGGGTTAGACACAGGCAGGGGTGGTGGAGATGGGATTAGTGGCGCTGGCACTCTCTCAGTGTCAGCCACGACTATAGCGATCTTTATTTCATCATGGGGTCCCTGCTCAGCAGAAAGCTCCTCCCCCTTCACGCTGTTGGCCGTCAGCTTGTCAGCTGACTTTCCCTTGTCAGCAGCAATGTGGGGGGAGCCGCGGAGAGGATAGGTGGGTGGCCAGCTATGCTCTGCCATTACATGTAATAACAGCAGCGCCAGGCCATCCACACAGTGGAATAAGGAGAGGAGAGGGGCGGAGCAGGGCAGATCGGGGTGGTGCGGGGCAGAGCAGGACATGGCGGGCGTGTGGAGCGGAGCGTTAGGGTGAGATCAGTGTCTTCCTGGGCATCAATGTGCCACCCCTCAGAACCTGTCGCCTGGGACCAGTGGTCCCATTGGGTCCCATGGTAGGGCCAGCCCTCATTGCGTCGGACAAATCTGACCCTAAGTGATATTTTTTGGGGACCAGTGACACCAATACAGTGATCAGTGCTAAAAAAAAATGCACTGATTAATGTATAAATTACACTGGCAGGGGATGGATTACCATTAGGGGAGATCAAAGGGTTAAGTGTATTCTATGCAATTGAGCTTTCTTTCATTGTATTTACAGCGGGGACGGAAAGTATTCAGACCCCCTTAAATTTTTCACTCTTTGTTATATTGCAGCCATTTGCTAAAACAATTTAAGTTCATTTTTTCCTCATTAATGTACACACAGCACCCCATATTGACAGAAAAACACATAATTGTTGACATTTTTGCTGATTTACTACAAAAGAGAGAAGGGGATTATAGGGACTTTGAGGAAGCCTAAACCTGGTAAGGTTATGTATTTCCATCCCTATGGGACTTTAAATGAAACCGTGGCCCGGTAGGGTCACACATTTCCATCCCTATTAGTCAGACAAAAAGGGGGAACGGAGAGGGTGGGACTTTAATTGAAGCACATGAAAGCGAAATAATGATAATTATGTGGAACAGAGGAATTTTATTGTTATAATATAAGTGTACAAAGATTGTTGATACATGATAACAATATAAAGAGGATAATATACGTATCTTGAAACATAACCGTGGATGTCAAGGTACAAGTAGAATACAGTACACAGTAAAATGATAACAGGATAACAATTGAAGAGCGTGGTGATTCAATGGAAAATTCCAAGGTTCCACAAAAAACATGATAGGATAAAATAGTGAATATAAGGTAAAACCTGCAGGGCCTATGGCCACACTAAGCCTGTAAGGGTGAAGATTGTATAAAGACTTGAACCAGATATAAAGTAGGTGAAAACACGGCATCATGTAGCTCTACGCGTTTCGTGGCTGAACGCCACTCGTCAGGAGCATGCACGTGGTAGTCTAGAAAATGAATATAAAAATAATCAACGATCATAATCCTATTGATAAAGGTAAAATGACATCACCAGCAGCACGTCAGTGCATACTTACTGGTTAAGGTCTGCAGGGTAATGGAACAATGTGAGACGCCGAGGCATCCGGAAAAACCTCCAACCGGGAGCCGCAGTGGATGGCCCAACGGAAACCCCTCACACAGGCCGTCAATTGGGCAGGCATGAAACCCCGAGGAATCACTGTGGATGAGTGAAATTAGTTGAATGGGAAGTGAAGGAGTGACAACAAATCCTGAAGGTGGGATGAAGAGAGGGGGGGGAAAGAGGGGAGAGAGAACAGGAGGCTGTGCCAAGTGAAAAAAGTAGAAAGACTGCCGGGAAAAGAAATGTGGAGCCAGGAAGAAAAAAGGGAGAAAGGGTGAGGGAGGAAAACCCAAACCAGCCATGGGAGATATGCACATGGAGAGGGAATCAGTGTGGAAAGGAGCCTGCTAGGGGCAGTGGTGAAGTGAGGACAAAGTGACTGGTGATAAGGGTGTAAATACAAATGTACCTGAGGGGTGGAAAACCCGTCACAGAGAAAGGATGGGTGTGAGGTGTAGTATCCACAGAGCCTCGAGTGTCAAGACCGTCCGACAAGACGAATATATAGGTGCCGTCAAGGCTCCACCCACCGCCGTCATGCTGCGTGGCATGGGATTGGGGGAGGGCAGGCGCCGCTGATCGGAAAATCCGGCCAGACGGCACCTACATAGCTCCCCCATTGCTCACGGGTGTGGAATCAACCAGCAGGTGCGTGATGACGCCAACAGCGTCACACGCACTGCATGGGAAGCATGACGCCGACACACATGACGGCGCGCCCGCCCCCCCGGCATCCAAGAAGCGAGGAAGGGGGCGGAGGCCCGTGGTGCGCGTCACGGCCCCCATTGGAGGAGAGCGGACGTCGCAGCAGCCACATTAACCAAACCAGCACCAATGTTGGAATTGATGATAAAAGGATGATTGAAATTGGTGCTACACATGGTAACTAACAAGGATACTAAAGATGACAATTAACAGAAGATAAACAATATTAAAACACAGGAGGGGCTCAACATAGGATCATTGGATGCAGGGGGAATTGTTGAGGGTAATTGTAGTAGGACTTAAACATGTGCTTCCATCCCTAAATATATTACTAAAAAAAGACAGAAGGGGATTATAGGGACTTTGAGGAAGCCTAAACCTGGTAAGGTTATGTATTTCCATCCCTATGGGACTTTAAATGAAACCGTGGCCCGGTAGGGTCACACATTTCCATCCCTATTAGTCAGACAAAAAGGAGGAACGGAGAGGGTGGGACTTTAATTGAAGCACATGAAAGCGAAATAATGATAATTATGTGGAACAGAGGAATTTTATTGTTATAATATAAGTGTACAAAGATTGTTGATACATGATAACAATATAAAGAGGATAATATACGTATCTTGAAACATAACTGTGGATGTCAAGGTACAAGTAGAATACAGTACACAGTAAAATGATAACAGGATAACAATTGAAGAGCGTGGTGATTCCATGGAAAATTCCAAGGTTCCACAAAAAACATGATAGGATAAAATAGTGAATATAAGGTAAAACCTGCAGGGCCTATGGCCACACTAAGCCTGTAAGGGTGAAGATTGTATAAAGACTTGAACCAGATATAAAGTAGGTGAAAACACGGCATCATGTAGCTCTACGCGTTTCGTGGCTAAACGCCACTCGTCAGGAGCATGCACGTGGTAGTCTAGAAAATGAATATAAAAATAATCAACGATCATAATCCTATTGATAAAGGTAAAATGACATCACCAGCAGCATGTCAGTGCATACTTACTGGTTAAGGTCTGCAGGGTAATGGAACAATGTGAGACGCCGAGGCATCCGGAAAAACCTCCAACCGGGAGCCGCAGTGGACGGCCCAACGGAAACCCCTCACACAGGCCGTCAATGGGGCAGGCATGAAACCCAGAGGAATCACTGTGGATGAGTGAAATTAGTTGAATGGGAAGTGAAGGAGTGACAACAAATCCTGAAGGTGGGATGAAGAGAGGGGGGGAAAGAGGGGAGAGAGAACAGGAGGCTGTGCCAAGTGAAAAAAGTGGAAAGACTGCCGGGAAAAGAAATGTGGAGCCAGGAAGAAAAAAGGGAGAAAGGGTGAGGGAGGAAAACCCAAACCAGCCATGGGAGATATGCACATGGAGAGGGAATCAGTGTGGAAAGGAGCCCGCTAGGGTCAGTGGTGAAGTGAGGACAAAGTGACTGGTGATAAGGGTGTAAATACAAATGTACCTGAGGGGTGGAAAACCCGTCACAGAGAAAGGATGGGTGTGAGGTGTAGTATCCACAGAGCCTCGAGTGTCAAGACCGTCCGACAAGACGCCCATATAGGTGCCGTCAAGGCTCCACCCACCGCCGTCATGCTGTGTGGCATGGGATTGGGGGAGGGCAGGCGCCGCTGATCCGAAAATCCAGCCAGACGGCACCTACATAGCTCACCCATTGCTCACGGGTGTGGAATCAACCAGCAGGTGCGTGATGACGCCGACGGTGTCACATGCACTGCATGGGAAGCATGACGCCGACGCGCATGACGGCGCGCCCGCCCTCCCGGCATACAAGAAGTGAGGAAGGGGGCGGAGGCCCGTGGTGCGCATCACGGCCCCCAGAGGAGTAGAGCGGACGTCGCAGCAGCCACATTAACCAAACCAGCACCAATGTTGGAATTGATGATAAAAGGATGATTGAAATTGGTGCTACACATGGTAACTAACAAGGATACTAAAGATGACAATTATCAGAAGATGAACAATATTAAAACACAGGAGGGGCTCAACATAGGATCATTGGATGCAGGGGGAATTGTTGAGGGTAATTGTAGTAGGACTTAAACATGTGCTTCCATCCCTAAATATATTACTACAAAAGAGAGAAGGGGATTATAGGGACTTTGAGGAAGCCTAAACCTAGTAAGGTTATGTATTTCCATCCCTATGGGACTTTAAATGAAACCGTGGCCCGGTAGGGTCACACATTTCCATCCCTATTAGTCAGACAAAAAGGGGGAAGGGAGAGGGTGGGACTTTAATTGAAGCACATGAAAGCGAAATAATGATAATTATGTGGAACAGAGGAATTTTATTGTTATAATATAAGTGTACAAAGATTGTTGATACATGATAACAATATAAAGAGGATAATATACGTATCTTGAAACATAACCGTGGATGTCAAGGTACAAGTAGAATACAGTACACAGTAAAATGATAACAGGGTAACAATTGAAGAGCGTGGTGATTCAATGGAAAATTCCAAGGTTCCACAAAAAACATGATAGGATAAAATAGTGAATATAAGGTAAAACCTGCAGGGCCTATGGCCACACTAAGCCTGTAAGGGTGAAGATTGTATAAAGACTTGAACCAGATATAAAGTAGGTGAAAACACGGCATCATGTAGCTCTACGCGTTTCGTGGCTGAACGCCACTCGTCAGGAGCATGCACGTGGTAGTCTAGAAAATGAATATAAAAATAATCAACGATCATAATCCTATTGATAAAGGTAAAATGACATCACCAGCAGCACGTCAGTGCATACTTACTGATTAAGGTCTGCAGGGTAATGGAACAATGTGAGACGCCGAGTCATCCGGAAAAACCTCCAACCGGGAGCCGCAGTGGACGGCCCAACGGAAACCCCTCACACAGGCCGTCAATGGGGCAGGCATGAAACCCCGAGGAATCACTGTGGATGAGTGAAATTAGTTGAATGGGAAGTGAAGGAGTGACAACAAATCCTGAAGGTGGGATGAAGAGAGGGGGGGGGGAAAGAGGGGAGAGAGAACAGGAGGCTGTGCCAAGTGAAAAAAGTGGAAAGACTGCCGGGAAAAGAAATGTGGAGCCAGGAAGAAAAAAGGGAGAAAGGGAGAGGGAGGAAAACCCAAACCAGCCATGGGAGATATGCACATGGAGAGGGAATCAGTGTGGAAAGGAGCCCACTAGGGGCAGTGGTGAAGTGAGGACAAAGTGACTGGTGATAAGGGTGTAAATACAAATGTACCTGAGGGGTGGAAAACCCGTCACAGAGAAAGGATGGGTGTGAGGTGTAGTATCCACAGAGCTTCGAGTGTCAAGACCGTCCGACAAGGCGCCCATATAGGTGCCGTCAAGGCTCCACCCACCGCCGTCATGCTGCGTGGCATGGGATTGGGGGAGGGCAGGCGACGCTGATCGGAAAATCCGGCCAGACGGCACCTACATAGCTCCCCCATTGCTCACGGGTGTGGAATCAACCAGCAGGTGCGTGATGACGCCGACAGCGTCACACGCACTGCATGGGAAGCATGACGTCGACGCGCATGACGGCGTGCCCGCCCCCCCAGCATCCAAGAAGCGAGGAAGGGGGTGAAGGCCCGTGGTGCACGTCACGGCCCCCAGAGGAGGAGAGCGGACGTCGCAGCAGCCACATTAACCAAACCAGCACCAATGTTGGAATTGATGATAAAAGGATGATTGAAATTGGTGCTACACATGGTAACTAACAAGGATACTAAAGATGACAATTAACAGAAGATAAACAATATTAAAACACAGGAGGGGCTCAACATAGGATCATTGGATGCAGGGGGGAATTGTTGAGGGTAATTGTAGTAGGACTTAAACATGTGCTTCCATCCCTAAATATATTACTACAAAAGAGAGAAGGGGATTATAGGGACTTTGAGGAAGCCTAAACCTGGTAAGGTTATGTATTTCCATCCCTATGGGACTTTAAATGAAACCGTGGCCCGGTAGGGTCACACATTTCCATCCCTATTAGTCAGACAAAAAGGGGGAACGGAGAGGGTGGGACTTTATTTGAAGCACATGAAAGCGAAATAATGATAATTATGTGGAACAGAGGAATTTTATTGTTATAATATAAGTGTACAAAGATTGTTGATACATGATAACAATATAAAGAGGATAATATACGTATCTTGAAACATAACCGTGGATGTCAAGGTACAAGTAGAATACAGTACACAGTAAAATGATAACAGGATAACAATTGAAGAGCATGGTGATTCAATGGAAAATTCCAAGGTTCCACAAAAAACATGATAGGATAAAATAGTGAATATAAGGTAAAACCTGCAGGGCCTATGGCCACACTAAGCCTGTAAGGGTGAAGATTGTATAAAGACTTGAACCAGATATAAAGTAGGTGAAAACACGGCATCATGTAGCTCTACGCATTTCGTGGCTGAACGCCACTCGTCAGGAGCATGCACGTGGTAGTCTAGAAAATGAATATAAAAATAATCAACGATCATAATCCTATTGATAAAGGTAAAATGACATCACCAGCAGCACGTCAGTGCATACTTACTGGTTAAGGTCTGCAGGGTAATGGAACAATGTGAGATGCCGAAGCATCCGGAAAAACCTCCAACCGGGAGCCGCAGTGGACGGCCCAATGGAAACCCCTCACACAGGCCGTCAATGGGGCAGGCATGAAACCCCGAGGAATCACTGTGGATGAGTGAAATTAGTTGAATGGGAAGTGAAGGAGTGACAACAAATCCTGAAGGTGGGATGAAGAGAGGGGGGGGGGGAGAGGGGAGAGAGAACAGGAGGCTGTGCCAAGTGAAAAAAGTGGAAAGACTGCCGGGAAAAGAAATGTGGAGCCAGGAAGAAAAAGGGAGAAAGGGTGAGGGAGGAAAACCCAAACCAGCCATGGGAGATATGCACATGGAGAGGGAATCAGTGTGGAAAGGAGCCCGCTAGGGGCAGTGGTGAAGTGAGGACAAAGTGACTGGTGATAAGGGTGTAAATACAAATGTACATGAGGGGTGGAAAACCCGTCACAGAGAAAGGATGGGTGTGAGGTGTAGTATCCACAGTGCCTCGAGTGTCAAGACCGTCCGACAAGACGAACATATAGGTGCCGTCAAGGCTCCACCCACCGCCGTCATGCTGTGTGGCATGGGATTGGGGGAGGGCAGGCGCCGCTGATCGGAAAATCCGGCCAGACGGCACCTACATAGCTCCCCCATTGCTCACGGGTGTGGAATCAACCAGCAGGTGCGTGATGACGCCGACAGCGTCACACGCACTGCATGGGAAGCATGACGCCGACACGCATGACGGCGCGCCCGCCCCCCGGCATCCAAGAAGCGAGGAAGGGGGCGGAGGCCCATGGTGCGCGTCACGGCCCCCAGAGGAGGAGAGCGGACGTCGCAGCAGCCACATTAACCAAACCAGCACCAATGTTGGAATTGATGATAAAAGGATGATTGAAATTGGTGCTACACATGGTAACTAACAAGGATACTAAAGATGACAATTAACAGAAGATGAACAATATTAAAACACAGGAGGGGCTCAACATAGGATCATTGGATGCAGGGGGAATTGTTGAGGGTAATTGTAGTAGGACTTAAACATGTGCTTCCATCCCTAAATATATTACTACAAAAGAGAGAAGGGGATTATAGGGACTTTGAGGAAGCCTAAACCTGGTAAGGTTATGTATTTCCATCCCTATGGGACTTTAAATGAAACCGTGGCCCGGTAGGGTCACACATTTCCATCCCTATTAGTCAGACAAAAAGGGGGAAGGGAGAGGGTGGGACTTTAATTGAAGCACATGAAAGCGAAATAATGATAATTATGTGGAACAGAGGAATTTTATTGTTATAATATAAGTGTACAAAGATTGTTGATACATGATAACAATATAAAGAGGATAATATACGTATCTTGAAACATAACCGTGGATGTCAAGGTACAAGTAGAATACAGTACACAGTAAAATGATAACAGGGTAACAATTGAAGAGCGTGGTGATTCAATGGAAAATTCCAAGGTTCCACAAAAAACATGATAGGATAAAATAGTGAATATAAGGTAAAACCTGCAGGGCCTATGGCCACACTAAGCCTGTAAGGGTGAAGATTGTATAAAGACTTGAACCAGATATAAAGTAGGTGAAAACACGGCATCATGTAGCTCTACGCGTTTCGTGGCTAAACGCCACTCGTCAGGAGCATGCACGTGGTAGTCTATAAAATGAATATAAAAATAATCAACGATCATAATCCTATTGATAAAGGTAAAATGACATCACCGGCAGCACGTCAGTGCATACTTACTGGTTAAGGTCTGCAGGGTAATGGAACAATGTGAGACGCCGAGGCATCCGGAAAAACCTCCAACCGGGAGCCGCAGTGGACGGCCCAACGGAAACCCCTCACACAGGCCGTCAATGGGGCAGGCATGAAACCCCGAGGAATCACTGTGGATGAGTGAAATTAGTTGAATGGGAAGTGAAGGAGTGACAACAAATCCTGAAGGTGGGATGAAGAGAGGGGGGGGGGAAGAGGGGAGAGAGAACAGGAGGCTGTGCCAAGTGAAAAAAGTGGAAAGACTGCCGGGAAAAGAAATGTGGAGCCAGGAAGAAAAAAGGGAGAAAGGGTGAGGGAGGAAAACCCAAACCAGCCATGGGAGATATGCACATGGAGAGGGAATCAGTGTGGAAAGGAGCCCGCTAGGGGCAGTGGTGAAGTGAGGACAAAGTGACTGGTGATAAGGGTGTAAATACAAATGTACCTGAGGGGTGGAAAACCCGTCACAGAGAAAGGATGGGTGTGAGGTGTAGTATCCACAGAGCTTCGAGTATCAAGACCGTCCGACAAGGCGCCCATATAGGTGCCGTCAAGGCTCCACCCACCGCCGTCATGCTGCGTGGCATGGGATTGGGGGAGGGCAGGCGACGCTGATCGGAAAATCCGGCCAGACGGCACCTACATAGCTCCCCCATTGCTCACGGGTGTGGAATCAACCAGCAGGTGCGTGATGACGCCGACAGCGTCACACGCACTGCATGGGAAGCATGACGCCGACGCGCATGACGGTGCTCCCGCCCCCCCGGCATCCAAGAAGCGAGGAAGGGGGCGAAGGCCCGTGGTGCACGTCACGGCCCCCAGACGAGGAGAGCGGACGTCGCAGCAGCCACATTAACCAAACCAGCACCAATGTTGGAATTGATGATAAAAGGATGATTGAAATTGGTGCTACACATGGTAACTAACAAGGATACTAAAGATGACAATTAACAGAAGATAAACAATATTAAAACACAGGAGGGGCTCAACATAGGATCATTGGATGCAGGGGGGAATTGTTGAGGGTAATTGTAGTAGGACTTAAACATGTGCTTCCATCCCTAAATATATTACTACAAAAGAGAGAAGGGGATTATAGGGACTTTGAGGAAGCCTAAACCTGGTAAGGTTATGTATTTCCATCCCTATGGGACTTTAAATGAAACTGTGGCCCGGTAGGGTGACACATTTCCATCCCTATTAGTCAGACAAAAAGGGGGAACGGAGAGGGTGGGACTTTATTTGAAGCACATGAAAGCGAAATAATGATAATTATGTGGAACAGAGGAATTTTATTGTTATAATATAAGTGTACAAAGATTGTTGATACATGATAACAATATAAAGAGGATAATATACGTATCTTGAAACATAACCGTGGATGTCAAGGTACAAGTAGAATACAGTACACAGTAAAATGATAACAGGATAACAATTGAAGAGCATGGTGATTCAATGGAAAATTCCAAGGTTCCACAAAAACATGATAGGATAAAATAGTGAATATAAGGTAAAACCTGCAGGGCCTATGGCCACACTAAGCCTGTAAGGGTGAAGATTGTATAAAGACTTGAACCAGATATAAAGTAGGTGAAAACACGGCATCATGTAGCTCTACGCATTTCGTGGCTGAACGCCACTCGTCAGGAGCATGCACGTGGTAGTCTAGAAAATGAATATAAAAATAATCAACGATCATAATCCTATTGATAAAGGTAAAATGACATCACCAGCAGCACGTCAGTGCATACTTACTGGTTAAGGTCTGCAGGGTAATGGAACAATGTGAGATGCCGAAGCATCCGGAAAAACCTCCAACCGGGAGCCGCAGTGGACGGCCCAACGGAAACCCCTCACACAGGCCGTCAATGGGGCAGGCATGAAACCCCGAGGAATCACTGTGGATGAGTGAAATTAGTTGAATGGGAAGTGAAGGAGTGACAACAAATCCTGAAGGTGGGATGAAGAGAGGGGGGGGGAAGAGGGGAGAGAGAACAGGAGGCTGTGCCAAGTGAAAAAAGTGGAAAGACTGCCGGGAAAAGAAATGTGGAGCCAGGAAGAAAAAGGGAGAAAGGGTGAGGGAGGAAAACCCAAACCAGCCATGGGAGATATGCACATGGAGAGGGAATCAGTGTGGAAAGGAGCACGCTAGGGGCAGTGGTGAAGTGAGGACAAAGTGACTGGTGATAAGGGTGTAAATACAAATGTACATGAGGGGTGGAAAACCCGTCACAGAGAAAGGATGGGTGTGAGGTGTAGTATCCACAGTGCCTCGAGTGTCAAGACCGTCCGACAAGACGAACATATAGGTGCCGTCAAGGCTCCACCCACCGCCATCATGCTGCGTGGCATGGGATTGGGGGAGGGCAGGCGCCGCTGATCCGAAAATCCGGCCAGACGGCACCTACATAGCTCCCCCATTGCTCACGGGTGTGGAATCAACCAGCAGGTGCGTGATGACGCCAACAGCGTCACACGCACTGCATGGGAAGCATGACGCCAATGCGCATGACGGAGCGCCCGCCACCCCCCCCGGCATCCAAGAAGCGAGGAAGGGGGCGGAGGCCCGTGGTGCGCGTCACGGCCCCCAGAGGAGGAGAGCGGACGTCGCAGCAGCCACATTAACCAAACCAGCACCAATGTTGGAATTGATGATAAAAGGATGATTGAAATTGGTGCTACACATGGTAACTAACAAGGATACTAAAGATGACAATTAACAGAAGATGAACAATATTAAAAGACAGGAGGGGCTCAACATAGGATCATTGGATGCAGGGGGAATTGTTGAGGGTAATTGTAGTAGGACTTAAACATGTGCTTCCATCCCTAAATATATTACTACAAAAGAGAGAAGGGGATTATAGGGACTTTGAGGAAGCCTAAACCTGGTAAGGTTATGTATTTCCATCCCTATGGGACTTTAAATGAAACCGTGGCCCGGTAGGGTCACACATTTCCATCCCTATTAGTCAGACAAAAAGGGGGAACGGAGAGGGTGGGACTTTAATTGAAGCACATGAAAGCGAAATAATGATAATTATGTGGAACAGAGGAATTTTATTGTTAAAATATAAGTGTACAAAGATTGTTGATACATGATAACAATATAAAGAGGATAATATACGTATCTTGAAACATAACCGTGGATGTCAAGGTACAAGTAGAATACAGTACACAGTAAAATGATAACAGGATAACAATTGAAGAGCGTGGTGATTCAATGGAAAATTCCATGGTTCCACAAAAAACATGATAGGATAAAATAGTGAATATAAGGTAAAACCTGCAGGGCCTATGGCCACACTAAGCCTGTAAGGGTGAAGATTGTATAAAGACTTGAACCAGATATAAAGTAGGTGAAAACACGGCATCATGTAGCTCTACGCGTTTCGTGGCTGAACGCCACTCGTCAGGAGCATGCACGTGGTAGTCTAGAAAATGAATATAAAAATAATCAATGATCATAATCCTATTGATAAAGGTAAAATGACATCACCAGCAGCATGTCAGTGCATACTTACTGGTTAAGGTCTGCAGGGTAATGGAACAATGTGAGACACCGAGGCATCCGGAAAAACCTCCAACCGGGAGCCGCAGTGGGCGGCCCAACGGGAACCCCTCACACAGGCCGTCAATGGGGCAGGCATGAAACCCCGAGGAATCACTGTGGATGAGTGAAATTAGTTGATTGGGAAGTGAAGGAGTGACAACAAATCCTGAAGGTGGGATGAAGGGAGGGGGGGGAAAGAGGGGAGAGAGAACAGGAGGCTGTGCCAAGTGAAAAAAGTGGAAAGACTGCCGGGAAAAGAAATGTGGAGCCAGGAAGAAAAAAGGGAGAAAGGGTGAGGGAGGAAAACCCAAACCAGCCATGGGAGATATGCACATGGAGAGGGAATCAGTGTGGAAAGGAGCCCGCTAGGGGCAGTGGTGAAGTGAGGACAAAGTGACTGGTGATAAGGGTGTAAATACAAATGTACCTGAGGGGTGGAAAACCCGTCACAGAGAAAGGATGGGTGTGAGGTGTAGAATCCACAGAGCCTCGAGTGTCAAGACCGTCCGACAAGACGCCCATATAGGTGCCGTCAAGGCTCCACCCACCGCCGTCATGCTGCGTGGCATGGGATTGGGGGAGGGCAGGTGCCGCTGATCGTAAAATCCGGCCAGACGGCACCTACATAGCTCCCCCATTGCTCACGGGTGTGGAATCAACCAGCAGGTGCGTGATGACGCCGACAGCGTCACACGCACTGCATGGGAAGCATGACGCCGACACGCATGACGGCGCGCCCGCCCCCCGGCATCCAAGAAGCGAGGAAGGGGGCGGAGGCCCGTGGTGCGCGTCACGGCCCCCAGAGGAGGAGAGCGGACGTCGCAGCAGCCACATTAACCAAACCAGCACCAATGTTGGAATTGATGATAAAAGGATGATTGAAATTGGTTCTACACATGGTAACTAACAAGGATACTAAAGATGACAATTAACAGAAGATAAACAATATTAAAACACAGGAGGGGCTCAACATAGGATCATTGGATGCAGGGGGAATTGTTGAGGGTAATTGTAGTAGGACTTAAACATGTGCTTCCATCCCTAAATATATTACTACAAAAGAGAGAAGGGGATTATAGGGACTTTGAGGAAGCCTAAACCTGGTAAGGTTATGTATTTCCATCCCTATGGGACTTTAAATGAAACCGTGGCCCGGTAGGGTCACACATTTCCATCCCTATTAGTCAGACAAAAAGGGGGAAGGGAGAGGGTGGGACTTTAATTGAAGCACATGAAAGCGAAATAATGATAATTATGTGGAACAGAGGAATTTTATTGTTATAATATAAGTGTACAAAGATTGTTGATACATGATAACAATATAAAGAAGATAATATACGTATCTTGAAACATAACCGTGGATGTCAAGGTACAAGTAGAATACAGTACACAGTAAAATGATAACAGGATAACAATTGAAGAGCGTGGTGATTCAATGGAAAATTCCAAGGTTCCACAAAAAACATGATAGGATAAAATAGTGAATATAAGGTAAAACCTGCAGGGCCTATGGCCACACTAAGCCTGTAAGGGTGAAGATTGTATAAAGACTTGAACCAGGTATAAAGTAGGTGAAAACACGGCATCATGTAGCTCTACGCATTTCGTGGCTGAACGCCACTCGTCAGGAGCATGCACGTGGTAGTCTAGAAAATGAATATAAAAATAATCAACGATCATAATCCTATTGATAAAGGTAAAATGACATCACCAGCAGCACGTCAGTGCATACTTACTGGTTAAGGTCTGCAGGGTAATGGAACAATGTGAGATGCCGAAGCATCCGGAAAAACCTCCAACCGGGAGCCGCAGTGGACGGCCCAACGGAAACCCCTCACACAGGCCGTCAATGGGGCAGGCATGAAACCCCGAGGAATCACTGTGGATGAGTGAAATTAGTTGAATGGGAAGTGAAGGAGTGACAACAAATCCTGAAGGTGGGATGAAGAGAGGGGGGGGGGAGAGGGGAGAGAGAACAGGAGGCTGTGCCAAGTGAAAAAAGTGGAAAGACTGCCGGGAAAAGAAATGTGGAGCAGGGAAGAAAAAAGGGAGAAAGGGTGAGGGAGGAAAACCCAAACCAGCCATGGGAGATATGCACATGGAGAGGAAATCAGTGTGGAAAGGAGCCCGCTAGGGGCAGTGGTGAAGTGAGGACAAAGTGACTGGTGATAAGGGTGTAAATACAAATGTACATGAGGGGTGGAAAACCCGTCACAGAGAAAGGATGGGTGTGAGGTGTAGTATCCACAGAGCCTCGAGTGTCAAGACCGTCCGACAAGACGCCCATATAGGTGCCGTCAAGGCTCCACCCACCGCCGTCATGCTGCGTGGCATGGGATTGGGGGAGGGCAGGCGCCGCTGATCGGAAAATCCGGCCAGACGGCACCTACATAGCTCCCCCATTGCTCACGGGTGTGGAATCAACCAGCAGGTGCGTGATGACGCCGACGGCGTCACACGCACTGCATGGGAAGCATGACGCTGACGCGCATGACGGCGCGCCCGCCCCCCCCCCGGCATCCAAGAAGCGAGGAAGGGGGCGGAGGCCCGTGGTGCGCGTCACGGCCCCCAGAGGAGGAGAGCGGACGTCGCAGCAGCCACATTAACCAAACCAGCACCAATGTTGGAATTGATGATAAAAGGATGATTGAAATTGGTGCTACACATGGTAACTAACAAGGATACTAAAGAAGACAATTAACAGAAGATAAACAATATTAAAACACAGGAGGGGCTCAACATAGGATCATTGGATGCAGGGGGAATTGTTGAGGGTAATTGTAGTAGGACTTAAACATGTGCTTCCATCCCTAAATATATTACTACAAAAGAGAGAAGGGGATTATAGGGACTTTGAGGAAGCCTAAACCTGGTAAGGTTATGTATTTCCATCCCTATGGGACTTTAAATGAAACCGTGGCCCGGTAGGGTCACACATTTCCATCCCTATTAGTCAGACAAAAAGGGGGAAGGGAGAGGGTGGGACTTTAATTGAAGCACATGAAAGCGAAATAATGATAATTATGTGGAACAGAGGAATTTTATTGTTATAATATAAGTGTACAAAGATTGTTGATACATGATAACAATATAAAGAGGATAATATACGTATCTTGAAACATAACCGTGGATGTCAAGGTACAAGTAGAATACAGTACACAGTAAAATGATAACAGGATAACAATTGAAGAGCGTGGTGATTCAATGGAAAATTCCAAGGTTCCACAAAAAACATGATAGGATAAAATAGTGAATATAAGGTAAAACCTGCAGGGCCTATGGCCACACTAAGCCTGTAAGGGTGAAGATTGTATAAAGACTTGAACCAGATATAAAGTAGGTGAAAACACGGCATCGTGTAGCTCTACGCGTTTCGTGGCTGAACGCCACTCGTCAGGAGCATGCACGTGGTAGTCTAGAAAATGAATATAAAAATAATCAACGATCATAATCCTATTGATAAAGGTAAAATGACATCACCAGCAGCACGTCAGTGCATACTTACTGGTTAAGGTCTGCAGGGTAATGGAACAATGTGAGACACCGAGGCATCCGGAAAAACCTCCAACCGGGAGCCGCAGTGGACGGCCCAACGGGAACCCCTCACACAGGCGGTCAATGGGGCAGGCATGAAACCCCGAGGAATCACTGTGGATGAGTGAAATTAGTTGATTGGGAAGTGAAGGAGTGACAACAAATCCTGATGGTGGGATGAAGGGAGGGGGGGGAAAGAGGGGAGAGAGAACAGGAGGCTGTGCCAAGTGAAAAAAGTGGAAAGACTGCCGGGAAAAGAAATGTGGAGCCAGGAAGAAAAAAGGGAGAAAGGGTGAGGGAGGAAAACCCAAACCAGCCATGGGAGATATGCACATGGAGAGGGAATCAGTGTGGAAAGGAGCCCACTAGGGTCAGTGGTGAAGTGAGGACAAAGTGACTGGTGATAAGGGTGTAAATACAAATGTACCTGAGGGGTGGAAAACCCGTCACAGAGAAAGGATGGGTGTGAGGTGTAGTATCCACAGAGCCTCGAGTGTCAAGACCCTCTGACAAGACGCCCATATAGGTGCCGTCAAGGCTCCACCCACCGCCGTCATGCTGCGTGGCATGGGATTGGGGGAGGGCAGGCGCCGCTGATCGGAAAATCCGGCCAGACGGCACCTACATAGCTCACCCATTGCTCACGGGTGTGGAATCAACCAGCAGGTGCGTGATGACGCCGACGGCGTCACACGCATTGCATGGGAAGCATGACGCCGACGCGCATGACGGCGCGCCCGCCCCCCCGGCATCCAAGAAGCGAGGAAGGGGGCGGAGGCCCGTGGTGCGCATCACGGCCCCCAGAGGAGGAGAGCGGACGTCGCAGCAGCCACATTAACCAAACCAGCACCAATGTTGGAATTGATGATAAAAGGATGATTGAAATTGGTGCTACACATGGTAACTAACAAGGATACTAAAGATGACAATTAACAGAAGATAAACAATATTAAAACACAGGAGGGGCTCAACATAGGATCATTGGATGCAGGGGGAATTGTTGAGGGTAATTGTAGTAGGACTTAAACATGTGCTTCCATCCCTAAATATATTACTACAAAAGAGAGAAGGGGATTATAGGGACTTTGAGGAAGCCTAAACCTGGTAAGGTTATGTATTTCCATCCCTATGGGACTTTAAATGAAACCGTGGCCCGGTAGGGTCACACATTTCCATCCCTATTAGTCAGACAAAAAGGGGGAAGGGAGAGGGTGGGACTTTAATTGAAGCACATGAAAGCGAAATAATGATAATTATGTGGAACAGAGGAATTTTATTGTTATAATATAAGTGTACAAAGATTGTTGATACATGATAACAATATAAAGAGGATAATATACGTATCTTGAAACATAACCGTGGATGTCAAGGTACAAGTAGAATACAGTACACAGTAAAATGATAAAAGGGTAACAATTGAAGAGCGTGGTGATTCAATGGAAAATTCCAAGGTTCCACAAAAAACATGATAGGATAAAATAGTGAATATAAGGTAAAACCTGCAGCGCCTATGGCCACACTAAGCCTTTAAGGGTGAAGATTGTATAAAGACTTGAACCAGATATAAAGTAGGTGAAAACAAGGCATCATGTAGCTCTACGCATTTCGTGGCTGAACGCCACTCGTCAGGAGCATGCACGTGGTAGTCTATAAAATGAATATAAAAATAATCAACGATCATAATCCTATTGATAAAGGTAAAATTACATCACCAGCAGCACGTCAGTGCATACTTACTGGTTAAGGTCTGCAGGGTAATGGAATAATGTGAGATGCCGAGGCATCCGGAAAAACCTCCAACCGGGAGCCGCAGTGGACGGCCCAACGGAAACCCCTCACACAGGCCGTCAATGGGGCAGGCATGAAACCCCGAGGAATCACTGTGGATGAGTGAAATTAGTTGAATGGGAAGTGAAGGAGTGACAACAAATCCTGAAGGTGGGATGAAGAGAGGGGGGGAAAGAGGGGTGAGAGAACAGGAGGCTGTGCCAAGTGAAAAAAGTGGAAAGACTGCCGGGAAAAGAAATGTGGAGCCAGGAAGAAAAAAGGGAGAAAGGGTGAGGGAGGAAAACCCAAACCAGCCATGGGAGATATGCACATGGAGAGGGAATCAGTGTGGAAAGGAGCCCGCTAGGGGCAGTGGTGAAGGGAGGACAAAGTGACTGGTGATAAGGGTGTAAATACAAATGTACCTGAGGGGTGGAAAACCCGTCACAGAGAAAGGATGGGTGTGAGGTGTAGTATCCACAGAGCCTCGAGTGTCAAGACCGTCCGACAAGACGCCCATATAGGTGCTGTCAAGGCTCCACCCACCGCCGTCATGCTGCGTGGCATGGGATTGGGGGAGGGCAGGCGCCGCTGATCGGAAAATCCGGCCAGACGGCACCTACATAGCTCCCCCATTGCTCACGGTGTGGAATCAACCAGCAGGTGCGTGATGACGCCAACGGCGTCAGACGCACTGCATGGGAAGCATGACGCCGAAGCGCATGACTGCGCGCCCGCCCCCCCGGCATCCAAGAAGCGAGGAAGGGGGCGGAGGCCCGTGGTGCGCGTCACTGCCCCCAGAGGAGGAGAGCGGACGTCGCAGCAGCCACATTAACCAAACCAGCACCAATGTTGGAATTGATGATAAAAGGATGATTGAAATTGGTGCTACACATGGTAACTAACAAGGATACTAAAGATGACAATTAACAGAAGATAAACAATATTAAAACACAGGAAGGGCTCAACATAGGATCATTGGATGCAGGGGGAATTGTTGAGGGTAATTGTAGTAGGACTTAAACATGTGCTTCCATCCCTAAATATATTACTACAAAAGAGAGAAGGGGATTATAGGGACTTTGAGGAAGCCTAAACCTGGTAAGGTTATGTATTTCCATCCCTATGGGACTTTAAATGAAACCGTGGCCCGGTAGGGTCACACATTTCCATCCCTATTAGTCAGACAAAAAGGGGGAACGGAGAGGGTGGGACTTTAATTGAAGCACATGAAAGCGAAATAATGATAATTATGTGGAACAGAGGAATTTTATTGTTATAATATAAGTGTACAAAGATTGTTGATACATGATAACAATATAAAGAGGATAATATACGTATCTTGAAACATAACCGTGGATGTCAAGGTACAAGTAGAATACAGTACACAATAAAATGATAACAGGATAACAATTGAAGAGCGTGGTGATTCAATGGAAAATTCCAAGGTTCCACAAAAAACATGATAGGATAAAATAGTGAATATAAGATAAAACCTGCAGGGCCTATGGCCACACTAAGCCTGTAAGGGTGAAGATTGTATAAAGACTTGAACCAGATATAAAGTAGGTGAAAACACGGCATCATGTAGCTCTACGCATTTCGTGGCTGAACGCCATTCGTCAGGAGCATGCACGTGGTAGTCTAGAAAATGAATATAAAAATAATCAACGATCATAATCCTATTGATAAAGGTAAAATGACATCACCAGCAGCACGTCAGTGCATACTTACTGGTTAAGGTCTGCAGGGTAATGGAACAATGTGAGACGCTGAGTCATCCGGAAAAACCTCCAACCGGGAGCCGCAGTGGACGGCCCAACGGAAACCCCTCACACAGGCCGTCAATGGGGCAGGCATGAAACCCCGAGGAATCACTGTGGATGAGTGAAATTAGTTGAATGGGAAGTGAAGGAGTGACAACAAATCCTGAAGGTGGGATGAAGAGAGGGGGGGGAAAGAGGGGAGAGAGAACGGGAGGCTGTGCCAAGTGAAAAAAGTGGAAAGACTGCCGGGAAAAGAAATGTGGAGCCAGGAAGAAAAAAGGGAGAAAGGGTGAGGGAGGAAAACCCAAACCAGCCATGGGAGATATGCACATGGAGAGGGAATCAGTGTGGAAAGGAGCCCGCTAGGGGCAGTGGTGAAGTGAGGACAAAGTGACTGGTGATAAGGGTGTAAATACAAATGTACCTGAGGGGTGGAAAACCCGTCACAGAGAAAGGATGGGTGTGAGGTGTAGTATCCACAGAGCCTCGAGTGTCAAGACCGTCCGACAAGACGCCCATATAGGTGCCGTCAAGGCTCCACCCACCGCCGTCATGCTGCGTGGCATGGGCTTCAATTAAAGTCCCACTCTCTCCGTTCCCGCTTTTTTTCATTTTTGCTGATTTATTAAAAAAGAAAAACTGAAATATCACATGGTCCTAAGTATTCAGACCCTTTGCTGTAACACTCATATATTTAACTCAGGTGCTGTCCATTTCTTCTGATCATCCTTGAGATGGTTCTACACCTTCATTTGACTCCAGCTGTGTTTGATTATACTGATTTGACTTGATTAGTAAAGCCGCACACCTGTCTATTAAGACCTTACAGCTCACAGTGCATGTCAGAGCAAATGAGAATCATGAGGTCAAAGGAACTGCCTGAAGAGCTCCGAGACAGAATTGTGGCAAGGCACAGATCTGGCCAAGGTTACAAAAAAAATTCTGCTGCACTTAAGGTTCCTAAGAGCACAGTGGCCTCCTTAATCCTTAAATGGAAGACGTTTGGGACGACCAGAACCCTTCCTAGAGCTGGCTGTCTGGCCAAACTGAGCTATTGGGGGAGAAGAGCCTTGGTGAGAGAGGTGAAGAAGAACCCAAAGATTACTGTGGCTGAGCTCCAGAGATGCAGTCAGGAGGTGGGAGAAAGTTGTAGAAAGTCAACCATCACTACAGCCCTCCACCATTCGGGGCTTTATGGCAGAGTGGCCTGATGGAAGCCTCTCCTCAGTGCAAGACACATGAAAGCCTGCATGGAATTTGCTAAAAAACACCTTAAGGACTCCAAGATGGTGAGAAATAAGATTCTCTGGTCTGATGAGACCAAGATAGAACTTTTTGGCCTTAATTCTAAGTGGTATGTGTGGAGAAAACCATGCACTGCTCATCACCTGTCCAATACAGTCCCAACAGTTAAGCATGGTGGTGGCAGCTTCATGCTGTGGGGGTGTTTTTCAGCTGCAGGGACATGACAACTAGTTTCAATCGAGGGAAAGATGAATGTGGCCAAGTATAGGGATATCCTGGACGAAAACCTTCTCCAGAGTGCTCGGAACCTCAGACCGGGCCGAAGGTTTACCTTCCAACAAGACAATGACCCTAAGCACACAGCTAAAATAACGAAGGAGTGGCTTCACAACAACTCTGTGACTGTTCTTGAATGACCCAGCCAGAGCCCTGACTTAAACCCAATGGAGCATCTCTGGAGAGACCTAAAAATGGCTGTCCAGCAACGTTTACCATCCAACCTGACAGAACTGGAGAGGATCTGCAAGGAGGAATGGCAGAGGATCCCCAAATCCAGGTGTGGAAAACTTGTTGCATCTTTCCCAAAAAGACTCATGGGTGTATTAGGTCAAAAGGGTGCTTCTATTAAATACTGAACAAAGGGTCTGAATACTTAGGACCATGTAATATTTCAGTTATTCTTTTTTAATAAATCTCCAAAAATGTCAACAATTCTGTGTTTTTCTGTCAATATGGGGTGCTGTGTGTACATTAATGAAGAAAAAAATTTACTTAAATGATTTTAACAAATGGCTGCAATATAACAAAGAGTGAAAAATGTAAGGGGGTCTAAATATTTTCTGTCCCCACTGTAATTACCACTGTGTTTTTCTTTAATTTTTTTGCTAAACAAATGAAAAAAGAACAAAAAGTTTGAAATAAAAAAAACCTTTCTCTTCGTTTCTGTTAGAAAATTTTGGAATCGAGTAATTTTTCTTCATCACTAATGTGCGGTGATGAGGCTTCACTGATGGACACTGAAAGGCTGCACTGATGGGCACTGATAGGCTGTACTGATGGGCACTGATAAGGCTGCACTGATGGGCACTGATAAGGCTGCACTGATGGGCACTGCTGAGGCTGCACTAATGGGCACTGATGTGGCTGCACTGATGAGGTGAACTGATGAGGTTGCACAGATAGGTGTCACTGGTGGGCACTAATAGGCGGCACTGATGGACACTGATTGACACTGATTGGCACTGATGGGGCTGCGCTGATCATGTGGGAACTGATGATCAGTGCCCTGATTCTCTGTGTAAATGTGCCCTGTTACAAGAAAGCCAGTTATCGGCTTTCCTTTCCTCAGACAGTGACATCGCTGAGGAAAGAAAATGCCGATAACATGTCATTTGTTTACATGTGATGAGCTGTAATTGGACACAGCTGATCACATGGTAAACAGCCGCTGTGATTGGTCATTTAACTTGAACTGTGATCCTTTAGACACAGTGATCATAGAGCAGGCCCAATGAGCACCAAGGGAGCATGCCGCGGGCAGGGTTCTGAAAGGCCATCAAAAGCTGCCCTCCCAGAAATGTGTGACCATGCTGTAGTCATCATTCGGCTATAGCGTGGTTGGCAAGAGGTTAAATCATCATGCTTTGGACCAGCCCCAGATTTGAACTTAATACATTTTTAAAGTTATTGTGCAATAACAGCTTTAACCCTACTTTCACACACACAATTGCTAGGAAGATTTCCTTTCTAGATATTAATGTTGAGATTGAGAAAGACAGCAGACTTTCCACATCATTATTCAGGAAAGAAACTGGAGGGAAAACTATCTTGCGAGCTGACAGTTCCCACCCACAGCTCCTGGTTCGGAGTATACCATACGGACAATACCTCAAAATTAAAAGTAATTGCTCAGAAGAAACGGAATTTAAAAAAGAAGAAGCAGCTCTAACAAATAGACTTCTGGAGTGAGGCTATAGTAGAAAGTGCTGGAAAAAGGCTTATCAAAAAGTGATAGGGTGCTCACGAACAGAACTTCTCTAACCAGAGTCGGAGTAGGGAGTACAGTAAATAGTAAATACTGATACAGTAAAATGTATAACAAGGTATACTTACCATCCTAAGCAAAATTATGATCCCTTACATCAATAATGGTATCTATTAAGCAATGATAAATTAGTTGGGAAATATGTGCGATCTAATCCTGAAATTGTATATAGGAAAAGTTTGTACATAAAGGACAAATTAGTTAAAAGATATTCTGTTAACATCCAGACACAAGTGAGTGGGCACCTTCAAGTGTGGTGGATGCCCAGAATGTCCCATCATAATGGAATGTACCAGCTGTATACTCCCCAATGGGGAAAAAATTAGGGCCAGGTACCATGTGGATTGCACCACAATTGGGATAGTGTATCTCATGCAGTGGATATGTGGTGAATTCTACGTAGGCAAATATAAGTGACCGTTCCACAAGCATATTCATGACCATGTATACATCAAATGGCAAAATAGTCTCTCTAATTAGCCACCATGTAGGCCTTTTTCATAACTATGATGTCTCCGTTGTGACATTTATGGCACATGATTGTGTATATGAGAATCAGAAATAGGGATGAGACGAACACCCCCCGGTTCGGTTCGCACCAGAACCTGCGAACGGACCGAAAATTTGCATGAACGTTAGAACCCCATTGACGTCTATGGGACTCGAACGTTCTAAATCAAAAGTGCTCATTTTAAAGGCTAATTTGCATGGTATTGTCCTAAGAAGGGTTTGGGGACCCGGGTCCTGCACCAGGGGACATGTATCAATGCAAAAAAAAACTTTTAAAAATGCCGTTTTTTCGGGAGCAGTGATTTTAATGATGCTTAAAGTAAAAAAAAAAAAAAGTGAAATATTCCTTTAAATATCGTACCTGGGGGGTGTCTATAGTATGCCTGTAAAGTGGCGCGTGTTTCCTGTGCTTAGACCAGTCCCTGCACAAAATGACATTTGTAAAGGAATAAAAGTAATTTAAAACTGCTTGCGGCTTTAATGTAATGTCGGGTCCTGGCAATATGGATGAAAATCAGTGAGACAAACAGCATGGGTACCCCACCCAGTCCATTACCAGGCCCTCTGGGTCTTGTATGGATATTAAGGGGAACCCCGCACCCAAATTAAAAAAGGAAAGGTGTGGGGCCCCCAGGCCCTATATACTCTGAACAGTAGTATACAGGCGGTGCAAACAAGACAGGGACTGTAGGTTTGTTGTTAAGTAGAAGCTGTTTGTAATTTTAAACTGGTACATTTTTAACGTATTTAGCTCCAGCCAAAAAATCGATTTTAAGCTTTTTGGAAAACCTAGGGAATAGTTATTACCCCTATGACATTTGTTTTTCTGCTCCTCTTCAGAAGATTTCTCCTCACTTTTTGTCCCAATGACAAATGTTTTTTTAAAATTTGGGGTTTTTAGTGAAACAAGGATTGGTGATAAAGCATCAGTGTAAAGGAGAAACGTTTTTCCCATATTAACTCTTATAGGAGAGAATTTCCCTTCCTAGGGGTAGATTTCATCTCACTTCCTGTTGTCTCCTTCGTTTGCAAGTAGGAGTCCTTTGTAAGTTGGATGTTTGAAAGTAGGGGCCTGCCCTATATACTCAGCAGAAATGTGGGCCTTAGGTGTTTTTGTAGTCACAACACTAAGCCCTCACAGGGCCCTGCTGTGAAATATTAGATCAAGAATTGTAATTACATGCCCCTGTTGAACAGGGGCAGAAAAATTGGGCCTTTGGTGGTGGTGCTGGTGCCACAACACTGCAAGTCCTCACAGTTACTCTTGGTGGGCGCTGGAACGGGCCCTGCTGTGAAATATTAGATCAAGAATTGTAATTACATGTCCCTGTTGAACAGGGGCAGAAAAATTGGGCCTTAGGCACTGGTGATGGTGCCAAAACACTGGAACCCCTCACAACTAGCCCTGCTGCAAAGAATTGCATCAAAAATTGTAATTACACGCCCCTGTTAGACAGGGGCTGAAAAATTGGGCCTTAGGCACTGGTGCTGGTGCCACAACACTGGAACCCCTCACAGATACTCTATTTGGAGCGCAGGAACTAGCCCTGCTGCAAAGAATTACATCAAAAATTGTAATTACACGCCCCTGTTAAACAGGGGCTGAAAAATTGGGCCTTAGGCACTGGTACTGGTGCCACAACACTGGAACCCCTCACAGATACTCTATTTGGAGTGCAGGAACTAGCCCTGCTGCAAAGAATTGCATCAAAAATGGTAATTACATGCCCCCGTTAAACAAGGGCTGAAAAATTGGGCCTTAGGCACTGGTGATGGTGCCACAACACTGCAACACCTCACAGATACTCTAGTTGGAGCGCAGGAACTAGCCCTGCTGCAAAGAATTGCATCAAAAATGGTAATTACACGCCCCTGTTAAACAGGGGCTGAAAAATTGGGCCTTAGGCACTGGTGCAGGTGCCACAACACTGCAACACCTCACAGATACTCTCGTTGGAGCGCAGGAACTAGCCCTGCTGCAAAGAATTGCATCAAAAATGGTAATTACACGCCCCTGTTAAACAGGGGCTGAAAAATTGGGCCTTAGGCACTGGTGCAGGTGCCACAACACTGGAATCCCTCACAACTAGCCCTGCTGCAAAGAATTGCATCAAGAATTGTAATTTCACGTCCCTGTTAAACAGGGGCTGAAAAATTGGGCCTTAGGAACTGGTGCCGGTGCCACAACACTGGAACCCCTCACAGATACTCTATTTGGAGCACAGGAACTAGCCCTGCTGCAAAGAATTGCATCAAAAATTGTAATTACACGCGGCTGAAAAATTGGGCCTTAGGCACTGGTGCTGGTGCCACAACACTGCAACCCCTCACAGATACTCTAGTTGGAGCACAGGAACTAGCCCTGCTGCAAAGAATTGCATGAAAAATTGTAATTACATGCCCCTGTTAAACAGGGGCTGAAAAATTAGGCCTTAGGCACTGGTGGCAGGACTGGCGGCGCCCAGAACCAAAAATGTTCTTACAAGCTATCATCATGATCATTGAGGAGGAAAAGGATAATAACTAGACATGTGCATTCGTTTTCGTCCGAATGCATTTTCGTCCGAATTTTAGGTATTTTCGTTATCGTTTTACCAAACGATAACGAAAGTGCAGAGTCCGAAAAACGAAAGATCCGACATAAACAAATGCTTTATTTTCGTTTTCGTTGCTACAACGGTTCGATATGGATAGGAGATTCGACATGATGATGACAATAACAATCTGTGTCCATCAAACCTGTGGTCGAATGTGCCTAACCTTAGCTCTATTAGTCCAAGATTATTCTACATAGAGAGAAAAGATTTGACATAGAGAGAAAAGATTCGACGTAGGGGAGGAAAGATTCGACGTAGGGGAGGAAAGATTAGACGTAGGGGAGAAAAGATAAATAAAAATAATGATGATGATGATGAATGTTATTGGCTGATTGTAACCAAAGAGGTGGAGCAGTAAAATAGCTAGAACTAAGTACACACGTACTTTGGCTTATGGTGTCTGTTGAAAGTTCTAAGAAGATTCGACGGAGCAGGTAAACTATACGGCATTGTACAGTTTAGCTGCTCCGTCAAATCTTCTTTGAACATTCGACAGACACCATAAGCCTTCAATGACAGATTCGACCTTAATTTGGATTTTCGGACGAATGCAATTTTTAACGAAAAACAAAATAAATAAAAACGAATTTCGGGAGTAACTAAATAAATTTATTTTTCAGACGAAAACGAAATTCCGAAATAAAATATTTCAGTGTGCGCATGTCTAATAATTACTCAGTATAACAGGATAGTCACTCAGCATCAGCATAGGCAGTCTTTGAAGGGATCTGACATTTCAAAAAAATGTATTCGGTTACATCAGCATCAGGTGCTTGGTAGCTGGTGGTGATCTAAGACTGATTCATTTTTATGAAGGTCAGTCGATCGACTGAGTTGGTGGACAGACGCACCCTGTGATCGGTTACAAAGCCTCCAGCAGAACTGAATGTGCGTTCTGAGAGAACGCTGGATGCAGGACAGGCCAGTAGCTCAATTGCATACTGTGCAAGAGAAACTAACTAAGTGGGACTTTAAATGAGGACATTTCTAAAATGTACCTCCATCCCCAAAATGCATATATAGAAAAACACAGAAAGCTAAGGGGGTTTGTGGGACTTTAAATGAGACAGGCCTGGGAAGATAACACAACATGGTAATAATAAGAATATCTGTTGATTGCACCATAAATGTGACCACATCGTGTTGCATAGTAATAATTACATAAACGGTAAGTTATAATAAATCCAGGAGCTTTTATTCCATAATAAGGTATATATTGTAGAAACATCATAAGACAACATAATAGCATAGCAGCCTATTATGGTCAGTATGGTACCATAGTAGAAATTCATCAGACTGATATTTGCATGTGACTGCATCGTAGTATCAATAATGTCTGGTGAATGGACCACATTGATGACCACATAGCTTGCATGGATACAGAGTAAAGGAGTATGACATATGAAATAATTGTTCCCTGAGTATGAACCAACATAACAAGGTGACCCATCAACATAGCAGCATGATGTGGAACGCAACGGTGAGGTAACAATAATTCAATTATGAAGTTGTGTGTCTTTACAGTAATAAAGTAACATAGCAGTTGGTGGCATCCAAACGGCGTAATCTGGTAAAAATGTAGAAGGGCTGTTCATGTAGATAGCATCTAAGAGCTCTACGCGTTTCATGGATCTTTCCAATCTTCAGGAGCAGATGCAATATGTAATGTCTATAAAAAGATGTAGGAGAAATTTTCAGGGGCTAATCACAGGGCAGTTCGGAAAAACTGTTGTAACATGATCCCAAGGTAGTAATAATAGTCAAAAAACCATAAGAGGTTACTTACAAGGAGCCTGTGTAGGTGGGTGGAGGGCCCCAAGGGTGTGAGCCTGTCAGGGATGAAGGTCAGGCCATCCCGGGAGCTGAGGTGGTACCTAGAGGGCGACTTTATAGGGAAAGGTTGAAAGTGAGAATCGCATCTTAATGTTTTTAAAAAGATAAGAAAATATAAAGGTGACTATAGAAGGGAAATAATTGAGAGTAGGAGTATTTGAGGCTGTGAAAGTGTGTGTGAATACCAGACCAAACCATGAGGTATAGCGGTTGCAGTAGTGAAGGAAAAAACAGAGGGAACAGTGAAAATTATACCAATAAGTGATAATGTGGTAACCGAGAAAGGAGAGTATAAACAGGAGGGTTAGAATTATATGTATGTGCCTGTGCCATAGGAAAGAGTGTAAAAACAATAGTGGAGGCCAAAAGGGGTCATAGTATTACCTGAGCTTCCCAGAACACCTAATTGCCAACAAAGTGGCCACCGGTAAGGGGTGTGTTAGCAAGGAATGTGTATCCAATGAAGGGGAAGAAATACAAATTGGAAACGCCGCCGGTAGGTAACCACCAACGCCACGTGGGCGGCTAAAGTAAAGAAGAGTAACAGCTATCGGAGCCGAGCCAAGCCAGCCCGCAGCCGGTGCTTCTTATAGACGCTTGGATGGACGACGCACAGTGTCGACGTGATGGCGTCATATCGACGTCACACGCACGACACTGGGAGCGTGGCGTCGATGCGTGATGGGAAGTCCGCCCCAACCCCCACGTGACAGGGGAGGGGGAGGGCTCCCAGCACGCATCGCAGCTCCCGGGATTGCGATCCCCGGCAAGAAAACCCACCCAGAGGCCAACCATACTCCCCACACACAGGGTAATGTCCAAGGGGAAATAGAAACAGTTTAAGGTATGGGATGGTAATCTAGATATTAAATAGGTACCTGGCTCTGGGGAGAAGCCTCAAAGGGGGGGAAGGGGATTGTAGCAAAAAATATTAAGTTATACAAGTACTAATGATGGAAAATACCGAAATAATAGGCGGTAAAATAACACTTACGATCCTATCTACAGAAAAAATATAAAAACCTCACTGAAAAAGTAAAAGCCTAAATAGCACTTACACTGAATGCCACCAAAACAAGGTAAAATTTATAAAAGGTAACAAGCGTGTCTCCATCCCTGATATTTTGAAACAAGAGAAACTAACTAACTAAGTGGGACTTTAAATGAGGACATTTCTAAAATGTACCTCCATCCCCAAAATGCATATATAGAAAAACACAGAAAGCTAAGGGGGTTTGTGGGACTTTAAATGAGACAGGCCTGGGAAGATAACACAACATGGTAATAATAAGAATATCTGTTGATTGCACCATAAATGTGACCACATCGTGTTGCATAGTAATAATTACATAAACGGTAAGTTATAATAAATCCAGGAGCTTTTATTCCATAATAAGGTATATATTGTAGAAACATCATAAGACAACATAATAGCATAGCAGCCTATTATGGTCAGTATGGTACCATAGTAGAAATTCATCAGACTGATATTTGCATGTGACTGCATCGTAGTATCAATAATGTCTGGTGAATGGACCACATTGATGACCACATAGCTTGCATGGATACAGAGTAAAGGAGTATGACATATGAAATAATTGTTCCCTGAGTATGAACCAACGTAACAAGGTGACCCATCAACATAGCAGCATGATGTGGAACGCAACGGTGAGGTAACAATAATTCAATTATGAAGTTGTGTGTCTTTACAGTAATAAAGTAACATAGCAGTTGGTGGCATCCAAACGGCGTAATCTGGTAAAAATGTAGAAGGGCTGTTCATGTAGATAGCATCTAAGAGCTCTACGCGTTTCATGGATCTTTCCAATCTTCAGGAGCAGATGCAATATGTAATGTCTATAAAAAGATGTAGGAGAAATTTTCAGGGGCTAATCACAGGGCAGGTCGGAAAAACTGTTGTAACATGATCCCAAGGTAGTAATAATAGTCAAAAAACCATAAGAGGTTACTTACAAGGAGCCTGTGTAGGTGGGTGGAGGGCCCCAAGGGTGTGAGTCTGTCAGGGATGAAGGTCACTGTTCCTTCTGTTTTTTCCTTCACTACTGCAACCGCTATACCTCATGGTTTGGTCCGGTATTCACACACACTTTCACAGACTCAAATACTCCTACTCTCAATTATTTCCCTTCTATAGTCACCTTTATATTTTCTTATCTTTTTAAAAACATTAAGATGCGATTCTCACTTTCAACCTTTCCCTATAAAGTCGCCCTCTAGGTACCACCTCAGCTCCCGGGATGGCCTGACCTTCATCCCTGACAGGCTCACACCCTTGGGGCCCTCCACCCACCTACACAGGCTCCTTGTAAGTAACCTCTTATGGTTTTTTGACTATTATTACTACCTTGGGATCATGTTACAACAGTTTTTCCGACCTGCCCTGTGATTAGCCCCTGAAAATTTCTCCTACATCTTTTTATAGACATTACATATTGCATCTGCTCCTGAAGATTGGAAAGATCCATGAAACGCGTAGAGCTCTTAGATGCTATCTACATGAACAGCCCTTCTACATTTTTACCAGATTACGCCATTTGGATGCCACCAACTGCTATGTTACTTTATTACTGTAAAGACACACAACTTCATAATTGAATTATTGTTACCTCACCGTTGCGTTCCACATCATGCTGCTATGTTGATGGGTCACCTTGTTATGTTGGTTCATACTCAGGGAACAATTATTTCATATGTCATACTCCTTTACTCTGTATCCATGCAAGCTATGTGGTCATCAATGTGGTCCATTCACCAGACATTATTGATACTACGATGCAGTCACATGCAAATATCAGTCTGATGAATTTCTACTATGGTACCATACTGACCATAATAGGCTGCTATGCTATTATGTTGTCTTATGATGTTTCTACAATATATACCTTATTATGGAATAAAAGCTCCTGGATTTATTATAACTTACCGTTTATGTAATTATTACTATGCAACACGATGTGGTCGCATTTATGGTGCAATCAACAGATATTCTTATTATTACCATGTTGTGTTATCTTCCCAGGCCTGTCTCATTTAAAGTCCCACAAACCCCCTTAGCTTTCTGTGTTTTTCTATATATGCATACTGTGCAAGCTCTGGCCAGTGATCCATCCTCAAGACCCAGTAACCCAGAGGATTTTCAGTGGAAAAGGTGTCCAGGTCAGATCTTGCCCCTAGGTATTCCTGCAAAACAGACGCTGGCGATGGTTGCTGGAACCGATCATACCTTGGGGCTGCGGACTAAAAAATTGTCTGAACGCATCGGTCAGACGCCACCTTCTCCTCCGCTCCTTCTTTGACTGACCGAAGCCTCAACAAGACGTTGTCCAGAAACAGGAGTTTGTAACCTCCCAGTCTCTGGGAATGCGTTGTCCAGACCTTTCTGCAAGGCCTCCTGAAGATGTTTCATCCTCTGCTCCCTCTGCGACGGCAAGATAAGGTCCACAACCTTACCCTTGTAACGTGGATCAACAAGGGTTGCCAGCCAGTATTGTTCCTTCTCCTTGATACCACGAATATGAGGATTCTTCCACAGGTTTTGCAGGATCAGGGAGGCCATGCAGCGTAGGTTTGCTGAGGCATTCGGTCCGGAGTCCTCTGGGTCACTAAGGACGACATGATCCGCAGCCACCTCCTCCCAGCCACGTAGAAGTCCATGTGTTTCTTGGGACTGTAAATGATCCCTTAAAGACTGCTGCTGATGCTGAGTGCCAAGCTCCACCTCCATACTGATATAATCCTCCTCCTCCTCCTCTTCCTGTGTGATCGGCAGGCATGCAGGAACACTGTCTGGATAAAGGGGGCCTTGAGAGCTAAGGAAGTACTCCTCTTCCTGCCTCTGTTCTGCCTCAAGTGCCCTGTCCATTATTCCATGCAGCGTGTGCTCCAACAGGTGGACAAGGGGGACAGTGTCACTGATGCATGCACTGTCACTGCTCACCATCCTCGTGGCCTCCTCAAATGGTGACAGGACAGTGCATGCATCCCTGATCATGGCCCACTGGCATGGGGAAAAAAAAACAAGCTCCCCTGACCCTGTCCTGGTGCCACAGTTGCACAGGTACTCATTTTTGCCCCTCTGCTGCTTGTGCAGCCGCTGCAGCATGGCCAACGTTGAGTTCCACCTGGTGGGCATGTCACAGACTAGGCGGTTCTTGGGCAGGTTAAATTCCTTTTGGAGGTCAGCCAGCCGAGCACTGGCATTATTTGACAGGCAGAAATGCACGCAGACTTTCCTGGCCTGCCCCAGGACATCCTGTAAGCCCGGGTACCTGCCCAAGAACTGCTGCACCACCAAGTTAAGGATGTGAGCCAAACAGGGCACATGGGTCATTTGTCCCTGTCGGAGGGCGGAGAGGAGGTTGGTGCCATTGTTGCAAACCACCATTCCTGCCTTAAGTTGGCGTGGCGTCAACCACCTCTGAACCTGCCCCTGCAGAGCTGACAGAACCTCTGCCCCACTGTGGCTCCTGTCCCCCAAGCACACCAGCTCAAGCACCGCATGGCATCTTTTGGCCTGCATACTTGCGTAGCCCCTTGAATGCCTACGGAGCACCGCTGGTTCCGAGGAAAAAGCACAGGAAGAGGCCATGGAGGAAGAAGAAGAGGAGGGGGTGGAGGAGAGAGGTGTGTCAGAATCATTAGTAGTGACATTTTGGAGGCGTGGTGGCGTAACAATCTCCAACACTACTGCACCTTGTCCTGCATCCTTCCCAGCTGCCAGCAGAGTCACCCAATGCCCCGTGAAACTTAGGTAATGTCCCTGTCCATGCCTGCTGGACCATGAGTCAGTGGTAATATGCACCTTACTGCTAACCAGCCTGTCCAGCGAGGCATGGACATTGCCTTCCACATGCCGGTAGAGAGCCGGAATCGCCTTCCGTGAGAAAAAGTGGCATTTGGGTACCTGCCACTGAGGAACCGCACATTCCACAAACTCGCGGAGGGGGCAGAGTCTACCAACTGAAAAGGTAGCAGATGAAGTGCTAGCAATTTTGCCAAGCTAGCATTCAACCGCTGGGCATGTGGATGGCTGGGAGCGAACTTCTTTCGGCGGTGCAGCAGCTGGGGCAGGGAAATTTGCCTGGTACAATCTGACGTCGGTGTACCGAAAGCAGATTGCCCACAAGTACTTGGCTGTGACAGACCTAATTCTACACCTTCATTCCTCTCAGTGAAGGTCTCAGAGAGGACTGAAGGTATAGTGGGGTTGTAGATCTCAGCTGATGAGGAGCAAGGAGAGGTCCTCTTTGCTCTTTGGTGTGGGTCCTTTAGGTACGCTTGCCTACGAACTGCATGGCAGGTCAACATATGTCTGGTCAAGCATATGGTGCCCAAGCGGGAGATGTTTTGGCCACGTGAGATACGCTTGAGAAATATGTTGCAAATAGCAGCAGTGCGATCTGATGCACTCATCTCAAAAAAGACCCACACCAAAGAACTTTTGGAATAACGCGCAGAGACAGCAGCGCCCTGCACATGCGGAGCTTTGCGGTGTGATGCAGTCAGTGTGCTGCCCTTAGGCTGGCCCCTGGAGGGCATCCTGCCTCATTGGTGATGTGCCTCCTCCTCCTCCTCCTCTCTCCTATCAGGCACCCACGTTGAGTCAGTGACCTCATCATCCCCTCCCTCCTCATCACTGGAGCAAACCTGGCAGTATGCTGCAGCAGGGGGAGCATGACTGCCAGATTGCTGTCCTTCTTGGGTACCCCCTCTGTCCATGCTCACGTTACTGCCTTCATCTAGCTCAGTATCATCATCAGAGCCTTCTAAACGCTGGGCATCCTCCTGGAGCATGTACCCAACCCTGTGGTCAAACAGTTCGAGGTACACCTCAGGAGGACATGGTGGGGCTAGGGAAGGAGTCACTGATGCCATTGAGCCGAGGGAAGAGGCCGCGTTGGCAGCTTTTTTGCCAGACAAAGTACCCTGAGCATGGGTGAGAGAGGATGAGGAGGATGAGGATGGCTTGGTCATCCATTCGACCAAGGCTTCCGCATGTTGCGGCTCAACACGGCCAGCTGCCGAAAAAAAGGCCAAGCGTGTCCCACGGCCACTGCTGCCTCTAGACACAGAGCCTGCTTGCCCTCTTTTATTGGCTTGTGACTGTCTGCCTTGTTGGCCTTCCACACATACTAATGGCCTGCAGTGAGATGTAGCTGCACTAAGCTGGGATATAGATATATATATATATATATATATATATATATATATATATATATATATATATATATATATACTGATACTGCAGCTAGCAAAATCAACTGCATGCCTGTAGTATGAGAACACCACCAATCTTCTACAGGTAGCTTTAGCTGAACACTGTGCAGAGGATGCACTACACCAACGTGTAAATAATGTAGCTGCCTGAGGTAGTGATAGGATCAGGAAAACACCACCAACCTTCTACAGATAGCTTTAGCTGAACACTGTTTTGAGGATGCACTACACTAACGTGTAAATAATGTAGCTGCCTGCGGTAGTGATAGTATCAGGAAAACACCACCAACCTTCTACAGGTAGCTTTAGCTGAACACTGTGCAGAGGTCGCACTACATTAACTTGTAGCGTTAGCTGAACACTGTGCACTACACTAACTTGTAGCTTTAGCTGAACACTGTTTAGAGGACGCACTACACTAACTTGTAGCTTTAGCTGAACACTGTGCAGAGGTCGCACTACACTAACTTGTAGCTTTAGCTGAACACTGTTCAGAGGACACACTACACTAATTTGTAGCTTTAGCTGAACACTGTGCAGAGGACGCACTACACTAACTTGTAGCTTTAGCTGAACACTGTTCAGAGGACACACTACACTAACTTGTAGCTTTAGCTGAACACTGTGCAGAGGTCGCACTACACTAACTTGTAGCTTTAGCTGAACACTGTTCAGAGGACGCACTACACTAACTTGTAGCTTTAGCTGAACACTGTTCAGAGGACGCACTACACTAACTTGTAGCTTTAGCAGAACACTGTTCAGAGGACACACTACACTAACTTGTAGCTTTAGCTGCACACTGTGCAGAGGTCGCACTACACTAACTTGTAGCTTTAGCTGAACACTGTGCAGAGGATGCACTACACCAACGTTAAAATAATGTAGCTGCCTGTGGTAGTGATAGGATCAGGAAAACACGACCAACCTTCTACAGGTAGCTTTAGCTGAACACTGTTTTGAGGACGCACTACACTAATGTGTAAATAATGTAGCTGCCTGCGGTAGTGATAGGATCAGGAAAACACCACCAACCTTCTACAGGTAGCTTTAGCTGAGCACTGTGCAGAGGTCGCACTACACTAACTTGTAGCTTTAGCTGAACACTGTACACTACACTAACTTGTAGCTTTAGCTGAACACTATGATGAAAGAAGGAAACAAGAAGGACCAACAAATAAGACACCACATCCCATATATAGTAGAAATAGGGAGAAGGGGCTGTAGGCATAAAGCCTGGGGATTTTAAAGGTGTCAATAACAGAGATTATAACAATCAATTCAAATTGTGTTGGAAATAAAAAAAGAATTTTTATTACAATTTAGATTAAAAAGAGCCTATCAATAGGCCATACATTGTACAACATTGTCCAAACAGTTTTTTCATAAAGTGCAAATAACAATTCATGATACAAATACCACATATAGTCTCGACATGTTTCGCTCAGTGGAGCTTCTTCGGGAGATCGTGTGGTATTATTTTTAAAAACTGAAATTAATATAAAGAGAGAGGACATCAGTACAGAATAACATATAAACGCATATTTGTAGTAGAAATAAATCTTACAGATCAATATATCAATTTGGTAAAGTATGGCATTTAAATTTATAGAGGTCATTATTTATATTGGTTTACATTTAATTGATAAAAAAAAAAATATATATATAATGAAGTAAACTGTAACCTTACCAAGAAACAATATTTATAAAATGAAACTGGAAATTTATCAGGTAGTGAAGAGATTAATCCCTATGTTGACCCCCTCTCGTTAGGGTTCCTGGATCACCAGATCGCTTGCAGAGGCAATATTTCTAAAGTCACAATTTTTTTGGATACATATAGATATATGTTGCCAACTGAAAAAGATATAGGACACATATGATTGAAAGAATATTAATAAATGTTTAAATTTATTAAAAAAGAGAGAATTAATTAATTATGTTCAACAGAAATCATTATATTATTGGGATTTTTTACCTGAATATATTTTAAGGGTAGAATCAATTTTGCTTTGCATAGGACATCCAGGGTGTTTAGTGGGACAGGAGCACCAACCGTAGGATGTAAAAAGGAAACCTCCGAAGAGGGGAGAGGTAGGGACAGTCTGAAAAAGGAAGGGATAAAAATCAGCCTTCATTTAGGTCTATCAGCCATTTACATAGCCCAGTAATAAAAGATTTACTCTCAGTTTAAATAGATCCCAGACACCTTAGAGTGGGGGAAAATCTAATAGATAGAACAATAAGAGTTAGCATTCAAAAATAGAGCTGCCTACCTTGCAGAGATATCTTGGGGTTTCAGTAAAGTGAGGGGGAGAGATCCTTCCCTCCTCCTTCAATGGTGTCCAGCAGAGAAGTGACAGCGAGATACAAACAATCTCCCTGTTTAAATATTGCACTCCGGAGCGGCTGGCGTCTGACGTCACCGCCGATCCGCGGACGTATATGGGACCTTATTGCGCATGCGCACGCATTGGCTTAAACGGCGTTATAAGCTGTTAAGGAACACAGCAGTCGGTCGTCATTTTTAAAATGGTTTTGCCCTCACATGATGGGAGGGGGGCTGGCGTGGCTCAGAGGGATAGATGCTGATAATACAGACATGAGTGAGCCAAAATAAAAAGTAGTAGAGGTCTATTTACCAGTGCGAGGCATAACGCAGAGGGCCAGGAGAGGCATTTGGAGACGAGGCCATTGATTGGAGACCAACATTCTAACAAATGCCTGGGTGTCCGTGCAAGCTTGTAAAGGGCGAATCAGGATAGAGAAATAAAATAATAACATGAAGAAATAAGTATTCATAATAAAAATTATTATCAGGAGGTAAGTACTTAGGAAAAAATGAAAATATGAAAAAAATGAAAAATTGAAATTAATAATAAATAAAAAAAATAAAAATAAAATAAATATATATATATATATATATATATATATATATATATATATATATATATATATATATATATATATATATATATATATATATATATATATATATACAAACATAGTTATGGCATACATAAAATACTCATACAGAAAATATGTATTTAATCCAAGAGAAAAAGGGACATGTTTTGATGTTTTTTCATAGAAAGGGTTTGTAGCTTAAAGCATCATTCAGGCCTGGGGCTTTTAAAGCCTCTAAGTTTGAAATCCATTTGGCCTCACGTTGTAGTAGAATTTGGTCGTAATTACCATCCCTTTCTCCTGGGGGGACATATTCTAAGGCTACAAAGCGCATCATAGTGTCATCAAATTTGTGGAAGAGGCCCATATGACGGCTAATGAGCGTCTCCATTCTTTTTTTACACACAAGGGAAACATGATCTCGTATACGGTGAAAGAATGGGCGCTTTGTTTTGCCCACATAAAAGGCATCACAGCCACAGGTCATCAGGTAGACAATGCCAACTGACTGGCATGTAACTGAGAATTTGGGAGAGTAAGTGCGGCCATTGGGAAGGGCAATGGTACGTGTTGCATAGATATACCTACAGAAACCACATTTGTGGCATGGTCGTGTACCCATATTCGCACTGGTAGGGATGTGAGATGGATCATAATGACTGTGAGCAATCTTGTCCTTAATGGACTGTGATCGTTTGAAGGTTATTTCTGGATGATTTTTTAAATGTTTGGAGACCCGTGGATCCCCCATTAGAAGATACCAGTATTTCTACATTAATTCCCGTACTTGTTTGTGTTGTCCTGAAAATCTTGTGATCATTCTTAATTCTGATGGAAGTGTGGGAGTTTTTTGACCATGAATGAGGTCCGATCTGTTTTTTTTTTTGGCCCTCACGTATGCTTTTTTTAGGCTTTTATTACTATAGCCACGGATCTTTAGGCGATGTTGTAACGCCTTGGCTTCTTTTTCGAAATCTCTACTACTACTGCAATTTCTTTTAAGGCGAAGGTATTGCCCATAGGGGATGTTCCTTTTTAATGATGATGGGTGAGAGCTGGCGGCATGGAGGAGGGAGTTACCCGCCGATGGCTTACGATAAAGGGTAGTACCAATAGTTCTATCCTCATTAACAAAAATTTGAATATCTAAGAAGGTTAACTTGTCTTGCTTCCATGGTGAAGCTAAGGTTATACTGATTAACCTTTAGGCTATCAAAAAACCTGAGTAAATCAGAATGACTACCCAACCAGATGAAAAAAATATCATCTATATATCTTCGCCAGATCGGTATCTGTTCCAAAAAACCCTGTGTATTATCATCAAAAAACAGATCTCGCTCCCACCCCCCCAGATACAGGTTAGCATAAGAAGGGGCACATTTAGTCCCCATAGCCACACCTTGTATTTGGAGGTAGTGGGAGCGTTCAAAAATAAAAATGTTGTTGTGTAGGATGAATCGTAAAAGATCAAGAATGAATTGGTTATATGCTGGAGAGGACTCCCCATTGTCTACTACAACGTGAGGCCAAATGGATTTCAAACTTAGAGGCTTTAAAAGCCCCAGGCCTGAATGATGCTTTAAGCTACAAACCCTTTCTATGAAAAAACATCAAAACATGTCCCTTTTTCTCTTGGATTAAATACATATTTTCTGTATGAGTATTTTATGTATGCCATAACTATGTTTGTATATATACATACATATATATATATATATATATATATATATATATATATATATATATATTTTTTTATTTTTTATTTTTTTTATTTATTATTAATTTCAATTTTTCATTTTTTTCATATTTTAATTTTTTCCTAAGTACTTACCTCCTGATAATAATTTTTATTATGAATACTTATTTCTTCATGGTATTATTTTATTTTTTCATATATCGATTGGTTCCTTTATGTTTTGACCCCTCCTCTATCCTGATTCGCCCTTTACAAGCTTGCACGGACACCCAGGCATTTGTTAGAATGTTGGTCTCCAATCAATGGCCTCGTCTCCAAATGCCTCTCCTGGCCCTCTGCGTTATGCCTCGCACTGGTAAATAGACCTCTACTACTTTTTATTTTGGCTCACTCATGTCTGTATTATCAGCATCTATCCCTCTGAGCCACGCCAGCCCCCCTCCCATCATGTGAGGGCAAAACCATTTTAAAAATGACGACCGACTGCTGTGTTCCTTAACAGCTTATAACGCCGTTTAAGCCAATGCGTGCGCATGCGCAATAAGGTCCCATATACGTCCGCGGATCGGCGGTGACGTCAGACGCCAGCCGCTCCGGAGTGCAATATTTAAACAGGGAGATTGTTTGTATCTCGCTGTCACTTCTCTGCTGGACACCATTGAAGGAGGAGGGAAGGATCTCTCCCCCTCACTTTACTGAAACCCCAAGATATCTCTGCAAGGTAGGCAGCTCTATTTTTGAATGCTAACTCTTATTGTTCTATCTATTAGATTTTCCCCCACTCTAAGGTGCCTGGGATCTATTTAAACTGAGAGTAAATCTTTTATTACTGGGTTATGTAAATGGCTGATAGACCTAAATGAAGGCTGATTTTTATCCCTTCCTTTTTCAGACCGTCCCTACCTCTCCCCTCTTCGGAGGTTTCCTTTTTACATCCTACGGTTGGTGCTCCTGTCCCACTAAACACCCTGGATGTCCTATGCAAAGCAAAATTGATTCTACCCTTAAAATATATTCAGGTAAAAAATCCCAATAATATAATGATCTCTGTTGAACATAATTAATTAATTCTCTCTTTTTTAATAAATTTAAACATTTATTAATATTCTTTCAATCATATGTGTCCTATATCTTTTTCAGTTGGCAACATATATCTATATGTATCCAAAAAAATTGTGACTTTAGAAATATTGCCTCTGCAAGCGATCTGGTGATCCAGGAACCCTAACGAGAGGGGGTCAACATAGGGATTAATCTCTTCACTACCTGATAAATTTCCAGTTTCATTTTATAAATATTGTTTCTTGGTAAGGTTACAGTTTACTTCATTATATATATATATATAATTTTTTTTTTATCAATTAAATGTAAACCAATATAAATAATGACCTCTATAAATTTAAATGCCATACTTTACCAAATTGATATATTGATCTGTAAGATTTATTTCTACTACAAATATGCGTTTATATGTTATTCTGTACTGATGTCCTCTCTCTTTATATTAATTTCAGTTTTTAAAAATAATACCACACGATCTCCCGAAGAAGCTCCACTGAGCGAAACATGTCGAGACTATATGTGGTATTTGTATCATAAATTGTTATTTGCACTTTATGAAAAAACTGTTTGGACAATGTTGTACAATGTATGGCCTATTGATAGGCTCTTTTTAATCTAAATTGTAATAAAAATTCTTTTTTTATTTCCAACACAATTTGAATTGATTGTTATAATCTCTGTTATTGACACCTTTAAAATCCCCACTGTTTAGAGGACGCACTACACTAACTTGTAGCTTTAGCTGAACACTGTGCAGAGGTCGCACTACACTAACTTGTAGCTTTAGCTGAACACTGTGAGGAGGACGCACTACACTAACTTGTAGCTTTAGCTGAACACTGTTCAGAGGACGCACTACTCTAACTTGTAGCTTTAGCTACAACACATGAGCTGAACACTCATCATGCACAAACCAGATAAGCGATCATCTGCCATTGTCGATGTCAGCCAGGTTTTCACCCTTCTCATTGTGCTGAAAGACCTTTCCACTGTACAAGTGGTCACTGGTAATGTGAGAGCACTGAGAATTGCTTGCTGGACTGACGGAAAAAAATGTGCGTGGTTTAGCAAATACAGAAATCCATTGTCAAACTGCTCATCCTTCATTGACCAGATCTCAAACCATGTGACTGCTTCGGCTTCCAGGTTTTCAATGCTGTAAATTTCTTTGATGTCTGCAATATGGCATTTGTATTGCTCAAGTGTCATTTTTGCCATTTGTTTTGGGTAAAGTGAGAACAGACTGAAATTTTTCTTGTTTTCATTGCCAAACTAGCTTTCTAATGATGCAATGATTGAGTCCATGTATGACACATAGGGGCTGATTTACAAAGCATTTGCGTCATGACTTGCGGTGCACGCCGATGCGCAAATGACATTTTCGTATTTACAAAGCATTTGCGCTGGGAACACAGCACGATCCCCCATTTACTATTCTCTTCCCGGCGCACGGAAAGAGGTGATCTGTACCCCACTATAGACCTGGTGCACTGCATCTTTAACTTCAAATTTAAACAAGCTGGAAGTGCCAATAATATGGGTGTGATGTGGGGAAGTGTAGTACTAACTGTCCAAGTCACAAATATGGCCAAAATAGAATGAGAAAGTGACTTTCTCTGAATAAGCCGGTTGCGCCGGCAAATACATTTAAACTGCGGGAGGTGAATTTATACACTGCGCATGCTCAAACGGCATTTGCGCTTGTTCAAATACTCTGGTTCACTGCGCCGGCAAAATATTAGTAAATGTCAGGCAACGTAAAAGCATTTGCATAGGTTGAACGGGCGCACCTCTAGACTTTTTTATTTATTTATTTATTTTTAACGCTGGTTCACTTCATGCGGCTCTAATGAAATGTCGGTCCGTCAATACACATAAAAGTTCATTGATAAAAACAGCATTAAGAAAACAAACAAAATTCAGAAAAAAAATGCGTGGGGTTCCCCCGAAATTCAATACCAGGCCCTTCAGGTCTGGTATGGATATTAAGGGGAATCCCACACCAAAAAAAAAAAAAAAAAAAGCGTGCGGTCCCCCTAAAAATCTATACCAGGCCCTTCAGGTCTGGTATGGATTTTAAGGGGAACCCCAAATCAAAATTTAAAAAAATTGGCGTGGGGTCCCCCTAAAAATCCATACCAGACCCTTATCTGAGCACGCAACTTGGAAGGCCGCAGGAAAAGGGGGGGATGAGAAAGCGCCCCCCCTCCTGAACCGAACCAGGCCACATGCACTCAACATTGGGAGGGTGCTTTGGGGTAGTCCCCCAAAACACCTTGTCCCCATGTTGATGAGGACAAGGGCCTCATCCCCACAACCCTTGCCCGGTGGTTGTGGGGGTCTGCGGGCAGGGGGCTTATCGGAATCTGTGTCAAAAATGTTAAAAATGACAAGAGACAGTTTTTGACAATTCCTTTATTTAAATGCTTCTTCTTTCTTCTATCTTCCTTCGGTTTCTTCCTTCATCTTCTTCTTCTTCTGGTTCTTCTGGTACTTCCTCTGGTGTTCTCGTCTGGCATCTTCCTCCGAGGCGTCCGCGTCTTCTTTCCTTCTTCTCCTCGGGCCGCTCCGCATCTATGATGGCATGGAGGGAGGCTCCCGCTGTGTGACGCTTCTCTCTTCGTCTTCTTCTCTTCACTTTTTTCTCTTCATCTTCTTCTCTTCATCTTTTTGTCTTCATCTTCTTTTCGGGCCGCTCCGCCTTCATGATGGCATGGAGGGAGGCTCCCGCTGTGTGACGCTTCTCCTCTTCTGACGGTTCTTAAATAATGGGGGGGACCCAGTGACCCCGCCCCCCTCTGACACACGGGGACTTCCCTGTGGCATTCTCCGTGACGTCAGAGGGGGGGTGGGGTCACCGGGTGGCCCCAACCCCCGTTATTTAAGAACCATCAGAAGAGGAGAAGCGTCACACAGCGGGAGCCTCCCTCCATGCCATCATGGATGCGGAGCGGCCCGAGGAGAAGAAGGGAAGAAGAAGCCGACGCCGCGGAGGAACATGCCGGACGAGAACACCGGATGAAGAACCAGAAGAAGAAGAAGATGGAGGAAGAAACTGATGGAAGATAGAAGATAGTATGAAAGAAGATAGAAGAAAGAAGAAGCATTTAAATAAAGGAATTGTCTATTGTCATTTTTAAAATTTTTGACAGTTTTTTCGTGAAATGGTAGGGGTACTTTTGTACCCCCCTACCATTTCACACAGGGGGGAGGGCAGGGATCTGAGGTCCCCTTGTTAAAGGGGGCTTTCAGATTCCGATAAGCCCCCCGCCTGCAGACCCCCACAACCACCGGCCAAAGTTTGTGGGGATGAGGCCCTTGTCCCCAACAACATGGGGACCAGGTGTTTGGGGGGCTACCCCAAAAGCACCCTTCCAATGTTGAGGGCATGTGGCCTGGTACGGTTCAGGAGGGGGGGCGCTCTCTCATCCCCCCTTCTTTTCTTGTGGCCTGCCAGGTTGCGTGCTCAGATAAGGGTCTGGTATGGATTTTTGGGGGACCCCACGCCATTTTTTAAAAAATTTTGGTGCGGGGTTCCCCTTAAAATCCATACCAGACCTGGAGGGTCTGGTATAGATTTTGAGGGGGACCCCAGGCCATTTAAAAAAAAAAAAGTTTGGCCGGGGTTCCCCTTAATAGCCACACCAGACCTGAAGGGCTTGGTATGGAATTTAGGGGGACCCCCACGTCATTTTTTTTTTCATTTTGGTTTGGGGTTCCCCTGTGGGGAATTCCCAAGCCGTTTTTCTCAATGAACTTTTATATGTATTGTTGGACCGGCAATCCATTAATAGCCGCGAGTAGTTTTAAATGACTCTTTTTCCTTTGAAATGTCATTTTGCTGTCAGATAGGGATGAGCTGAACACCCCCCTGTTCAGTTCGCACCAGAACTTGCGAACAGGCAAAAAATTTGTTCGAACACGCGAACACCGTTAAAGTCTATGGGACACGAAAATGAATAAGCAAAAGTGCTAATTTTAAAGGCTTATATGCATGGTATTGTCATAAAAAGTGTTTGGGGACCTGGGTCCTGTCCCAGGGCACAAGGATCAATGCAAAAAAAGTTTTCAAAACGGCCGTTTTTTCGGGAGCAGTGATTTTAATAATGCTTAAACTGAAACAATAAAAGTGTAATATTCCTTTAAATTTCATACCTTGGGAGTGTCTATAGTATGCCTGTAAAGGGGTGCATGTTTCCCGTGTTTAGAACAGTCTGACAGCAAAATGACATTTCAAAGGAAAAAAAGTCATTTAAAACTACTCGCGGCTTTTAATGTATTGCTGGTCCGACAATACACATAAAAGTACATTGATAAAAACGGTATGGGATTTCCCCACAGGGGAACCCCAAACCAAAATTTAAAAAAAAATGACGTGGGGGTCCCCCTAAATTCCATACCAGGCCCTTCAAGTCTGGTATGGATATTAAGGGGAACCCCGGCCAAAATTTAAAAAAAAATGGCGTGGGGTCCCCCTCAAAATCTATACCAGACCCTACAGGTCTGGTATGGATTTTAAGGGGAACCCCGTGCCAAAAAAAAAAAATGGATTGGGATCCCCCTAAAAATCCATACCAGACCCTTATCCGAGCATGCAACCTGGCAGGCCACAGGAAAAGAGGGGGGGACGAGAGAGCGCCCCCCCCTCCTGAACCGTACCAGGCCACATGCCCTCAACATTGGGAGGGTGCTTTGGGGTAGCCCCCCAAAACACCTTTTCCCCATGTTGATGAGGACAAAGGCCTCATCCCCACAACCCTTGGCCGGTGGTTGTGGGGGTCTGCGGGCGGGGGGCTAATCGGAATCTGGAAGCCCCCTTTAACAAGGGAACCCTAGATCCCGGCCCTCTCCCCTGTATGAAATGGTAAGGGGGTACAAAAGTACCCCTACCATTTCACAAAAAAAACTGTCAAAAATTTTAAAAATGACAAGAGACAGTTTTTGACAATTCCTTTATTTAAATGCTTCTTCTTTCTTCTATCTTCTATCTTCCTTCGGTTTCTTCCTCCATCTTCTTCTGGTTCTTCCTCCGGTGTGCTCGTCCGGTATCTTCCTCCGCGGTGTCGGCGTCTTCTTCCCTTCTTCTCCTCGGGCCGCTCCGCATCCATGATGGCATGGAGGGAGGCTCCCGCTGTGTGACGCTTCTCCTCTTCTGACGGTTCTTATATAAAGGGTGGCCATCTGGTGACCCCGCCCCCTCTGACGCACGGGGACTTGACGGGACTTCCCTGTGGCATTCCCTGTGACATCAGAGGGGGTGGGGTTACCCGTTACGTTTACCCGCCATCTTCTGACGTCACGGGGAATGCCACAGGGAAGTCCCCGTCAAGTCCCCGTGCGTCAGAGGGGGCGGGGTCACCATGTGGCTCCATGCCCCCCGTTATTTAAGAACTGTCAGAAGAGGAGAAGCGTCACACAGCGCGAGCCTCCCTCCATGCCATCATGGATGCGGAGTGGCCCAGAGAAGAAGGAAAGAAGAGGCTGATGCCGTGGAGCAAGATGCCGGACGAGAACACCGGGGGAAGAACCAGAAGAACCAGAAGAAGAAGAAGAAGATGGAGGAAGAAACCTAAGTGCACTTGTAGTGCAAAGTGGATTTACCCTTTAGTAAATAAACCCCAAGATACATAATAATTTGGGATGTACATGGCAAAATGCTAGAGTGCATATTCCCGAATGGGGAAACTGTTTAGATGGGACCTGTGTGTCCCCAAGGACATACATTGGTAGGGTTTTACCCTCACTTCCTGTTTGGCTATGTGACAGGAAGTGAATAATTTTTAATGCGAAATTGGCAAAATTTGGAAGGTGTCTTCACCCTATCAGGGGTGTAGACATCCCCCAAAACTTATAATCCATCTGCAGTCTATCCCCAAGCAAAAATAAGAAAGGATTTTAATGAGTTTAACTTTGCAAAGACACATTCCTAAGTTCAATTGTGATGCATGTTAATGGCCCATTTAGACCTTTAATAGAAAGTCATCAGTTGCCTTTGACTCTAAACCAGGGATCCTCAAACTATGGCCCTCCAGCTGTTGCAGAACTACACATCCCATGAGGCATTGTAAAACTCTGACATTCACAGACATGACGGAAATTGTAGTTCCTGAACACCTGGAGGGCCGCAGTTTGAAGACCCCTGCTCTAAACATTATTTTTGGCCAGTCCTAGAAATCTGCAGCTGTTTTTCTATTAACCACTTTGTGTCTGTGCTATAGCCAAATGACAGCCACAGCTGAATTTCTGGGAGGCTGTAATAGGACGGGCTCCCCGTATGATCCCTGCTGCGTGTGCACTGAGTCACTGAGACTCAGGTGATCACAGATCGAAGGAAGGGCGATCTGTTTATTTTTCCTACTTATGCCAACAGCATGAGAATAAAGATAAAAGCTGATCACCGGCTTAGGTGCAAGGGACATTGGTCCCGAAGAGGCAATTCTGCCTCATCTGTGCCCACCAGTACCACCTTCCAGTGCCACCTATCAATGCCCACCAGTGGTCCCAAACAGTGCTGCCTATCAGTGTAACCAATCAGTGCCGCCTCATCAGTGTACATCAATAAAGGCATTGATGAAGCAAAATTTAATATCAAAATATACAAAAATATACAAAATTATTTTAAAAAATCTGTCTTCGCTGGACAGGCAGATGACAGGTCTGTCTCAAACAAAGAACAAAAGAAAAATACCACACAGGTGATCAAATACCACCAAAGAATGCTCTATTTGTGGGAACTTAAAAAAAAACACATTTGGCTAAGTATGACCGCGCAATTCAAAATTGATCAGCGCTGAAAATTGGTCAGGACAGCAGGGGGGTTTAAGTGCCCAGTAAGCAAGTGGTTAATTTCCATGCCAAATATGGATTTCTGTAATAAAGATGTGTGCCCGCTGTGTATACGGCATGTGCGTAAGCAAGTCGCACACATATGAACGGTACTCATTGTAAATCATGGGGTACAACTTGTGATGCAACTTTTCAGTCCCAAGTGGCCTTAGGCTCTCTTTCCACTACTGCGAGTTGTTGTGCGACTTGACACATGTGAAGTCACAGGACAAGTCAAAACACATGTATTTCAATGTTCCCCCCGTTCTAATTGGTGCAACTCCAAAAAAAGCACTACTTTGTTTCAACTTCAGTGCGACTTTTTCTCAGATGTTTTGAATTAGTCGCATGACACGGCATTAAGGCTTGATTTCCACTATTGCATGCCCAAAGTTGCGTGTTTTTTGCCGTGAGTTTCACGCAACTTTTTGCAAAAACTTGAAGCAATGCCTGTGTATTTTTTCTGTCTATGGACCTCAAGTCGCATCAAAGTGGGACCAAAGTAGTGCAGGGACTACTTTGAAGTTGCTGCGACTTGAAGTCGCACACATATGAACGGTACTCCTTGTAAATCATGGGGTAGAACTTGTGATGCAACTTTTCAGTCCCTAGTGGCATGACAAGTTGCAATAGTGTAAAACAAGCCGAAAAAGCACATTGTGAATCACGCAACTTTGGGGTTGAAATAGTGGAAAGAGAGCATTAGGCTAAAGTGGTAATAGGAAGATGCACTGTAAGAATTACTTCTAATTGTAGAAAATCAAACAGGCTCTTGCACTGAATCTAATTTATGGAATACCTAACTGATTGGCCAGTGTATGGTGACCTTTAAAGATATGAAAACTTGAATTTCTGGTGTTTAAGCCTCATACACACGATGGGACTTTGTACCCCGTGTACGGAGCCCACTCTGCTCAGCGGGGGATCGCTCCGTCGATCCCGCTGGACAGGCAGATGACAGGTCTGTCTCTGCACACTGTGCAGGGACAGACCTGTCAGAGTGCAGCTCTGCTCTATGGGGGATCGGATGATGACGGACCGTAGAGTCCGTTGTCTTCTGATCCGAACCGCAGATGGATGGAAAAATAGGTTTTTCCTCCATTACACTTTTTAGGATTGGAGTGGATCGGATGTCAGCGGACATGTCCCCACTGACATCCGACCATCCATAGAGGTCTATGGAGTGTCCGTTCAGGTCCGAGGCGGACCTGAAAGGTCCGTCCATGTGAGGGGAGCCTTAGGCCCCTTCCACACTGGGGAAGTGTGGGTGGCAGCGTTAAAACTGCGCTATTTTTTGCGCCGCTTTAATGGCGGTATTCGGCCGCTAGCGGTTTTAACCCCCGCTAGCAGCCGGAAAGGGGTTAAATCCACTTGCAAAACGCAAAAAACGCCACCGCAGCGGCGTTTTGCCGGCGGTATAGCCGCACTGTCCCATTGATTTCAATGGGCAGGAGCGGTTTACACACTGCTCCAAAGATGCTGCTAGCAGGACTTTTTTAGGCCCCTTTCACACTGAGGCGTTTTTAGGCGCTACGGCACTAAAAATAGCACTTGAAAAACACACTAAAGAAGCAGCTCCATTCACTCCAGTGCGGGCTTTCACACTGGAGTGGTGCGCTGGCAGGGCATCACAAAAAGTCCTGCCAGCAGCTTCTTTGGAGCGGTGAACTCACTGCTCCTCCCCATTAAAATCAATGGGGCAGCGCTGTGATACCGCCGGCAAAATGCCGATCCAGTGGCGTTTTGTGTGCGGATTTAACCCCTTTTCGGCCGCTAGCAGAGGGTTTAAAACCGCCCCGTGGGGGGTTAAAACCGCCCCGCTAGCAGCTGAATAAAACCGCTAAAACGACAGTAAAGCAATGCTAAAAATAGCAACGCTTTATTGCAGACAGCCCCCGCCCCAGTGTGAAAAGGGCCTTAGGCTCTATTCACACTAATGCGTTTTTTGATGCATTTTGCAGAAATGCATGGGAATTTTTTAACATGGGTTCCTATGGAACATGTTCACATCAATGCATTTTTGTGCCTCTGTGTTTTTGGAAAGGGTCGGGGACTTTTTTTCCCGCAAAATGCAATGTTTTGTTTGTAATAGATTTCAATGGACCTGCATCCAAAACGCAAGTACCGCGTTTTTACCGCGATTTGCATTTTTTTTATTTCTTTTTTTTTACACTGTATATAGCTGGTTACTAAGAAGGGGGCCGGGAAACTGGCCGCCACGTCCTTAACAACCTATGAGTCATCAGCTGACTTCCCGCTCAATGTAAAAAAAAATAGTGAAAAAAAACAGCATGGGGTCCCCCCCAGGTCCATACCAGGCCCTTGGGTCTAGTATGGATTTGGAGGGGACCCCCATGCCATTTTTTTTTTTAATTTTGGCATGGGGGTCCCCTCCGAATCCATACCAGACCCTTATCCGAGCACGCAGCCCGGCAGGTCAGGAAGGGGAGGGGACGAGCGAGCGCCCCCCCCTCCTGAACCATACCAGGCTGCATGCCCTCAACATGGGGGGATGGGTGCTTTTGGGCAGTGGGGTCTCTGCGCCCCCCACCCCAAAGCACCTTGCCCCAATGTTGATGGGGGCAAGGGCCTCTTCCCTCTACCCCCTCTACCCTTGCCCGGTGGTTGTCAGGGTCTGCGGGCGGGGGGCTTATCAGAATCTGGAAGCACCCTTTAACAAGGGGGCCCCCAGATCCCACCCCCACTATGTGAATGAGTATGGGGTACACTGTACCCCTACCCATTGACCTGTAAAAAAAGTAGTGTAGTGTTAAAAAATACAGTAGGCAGTTTTTGACGAGTCTTTTATTACAAATCTTCTTCCCCGCTTCTTCCTCCATCTTCTCCCGCATCTTCATCCTCTGCTCTTCTCCTTCTCCCCCTGCTTCTTCCGCTCTTTTTCTGTCTTCTTTGTCCGGTGTTCTTCTTTCTCCGCTCCCGCCGACGACCTTCCTCCAATGCTGCGTCCTGCTGATCTGTCGGCGCCGATGTCCTGCATTTCTTAAATAACGATGGGGGCGTGGTAACCGGATTACGTCATCAGAATGCCATGCCCCCTTGCGACGTCACAGACCCATCATGCCCCAGGCTGTAACGTCATAAGGGGGCGGGGTCACGGTTGACATCACCCAGTGACCCCGCCCCATGCCTATATAAGTCTTTTTGCACGGCGCACGCAGCATTACAGCGTGAGACAGCGACGAGTCAACATCGGAAAAAGAGAAGAGGGGAGAAGATGACGAAGACCGGGCAAGAGCTAGCAAAAGAGCAGAAGAACCCGGCAGAAGGCACAGGACAATGGTAGAAGAACCAGAGAGCGCAGAGAAGAGAGTGGAGAAGTCGGAAGAGACCCCCGGAGCTGCATAATAAAAGACTTATCAAAAACTGTCTAGGGTAGTGTTAAAAAATACAGTACTTTTTTACCCCATACTCATTCACATAGGGTGGGGGGCCACGATCTGGTGGCCCCCCTGTTAAAGGGGGCTTCCAGATTTCGATATGCCCCCCGCCCGCAGACCCCAACAACCACCGGGCAAGGGTTGTCGGGAAGAGGCCCTTGCCCCATCAACATGGGGGCAAGGTGCTTTGGGGTGGGGGGTGCAGAGCCCCCCTGCCCCAAAGCTCCCATCCCCCCATGTTGAGGGCACCTGGTATGGTTCAGGAGGGGGGGTGGTCGCTCGCTCGTCCCCTCCCTTTCCTGACCTGCCGGGCTGTGTGCTCGGATAAGAGTCTGGTATGAATTTTGGGGGGAACACCACGCCATATTTTTTTTTAAATTTTGGCATGGGGGTCCCCTCTGAATCCATACTAGACCCAAGGGCCTGGTATGGACCTTGGGGGGACCCCACACTGTTTTTTTTCTCAATAATTTTTTTTTAGCCGGCATTATTTTTTTTTATATTGAGCGGGAAGTCAGCTGATGACTCATGGGTTGTTAAGGATGCAGCGGCCGGATTCCTTGCCCTCTCCTTAGCAACTGGCTATATACAGTGTAAAAAAAAGAAAAAAAGCAAATCGCAGAAAAATCTCGGTAAAAACGCCGGTCCAAAAACGCGGCAAGCACCGAAAAAAGCACTGCAGAAACACTCAAAAGCAACATGCATAGATGTGAATTGAGCCTTACTGTCCTGCTGGCGCACCGCTCCAGTGTGAAAGCCCGATTCACACTGGAGTGAATAGAGCCACTTCTTTAGGGCGTTTTTTAGGTGCTATTTTTAGCGCTATAGCGCCTGAAAAATGCCCCAGTGTGAAAGAGGCCTTAGGCGCCTTTCACACGGACGGCTATACTGCCGTAGTTAAAAGCATTTTTTTTTTCTGTGAAATTTAACTCCAGGCACTGTGATCAGCTGCATTGGTACAGTGCGATTAGCTGTGGTTGCGTTTAGCTGCGGTTTGCCATTTCCATAGCAACCCGACAGGGTAACGACTGTATTGAACTGGGATCCGACTTGGATCCCCGCCAATGCCCGGCACTGTTTGGTATGAATTTTGAGGGGGGAACTCCATGTCAAATTTAAAAGAAAAAAACGGCATGGATTTCCCCCAAGGGGCATACCAGGCCCTTCGGTCTGGTATGGATATTAAGGGGAACCCCCTACGCTGATAAAACCGCGTGGGGAGTACCCCCCAAATCCATACCAGACCCTTATCTGAGCACGCAGCCCGGCCGGTCAGCAGGAAAGGGGGTGGGGATGAGCGAGCGCCCCCCCGCCAGGCCGCATGCCCTCAACATGGGGATGGGTGCTTTGAGGAAAGGGGGCGCGCTGCAGGCCCCCCCACTCCAAAGCACCTTGTCCCCATGTTGATGAGGACAAGGGCCTCTTCCCGACAACCCTGGCCGTTGGTTGTCGGGGTCTGTGGGCGGGAGGGCTTATCGGAATCCCGCAGCCCCCTTTAATAAGGGGGCCCCCAGATCGCGGCCCCCCACCCTATGTGAATGAGTATGGGGTACATGGTACCCCTACCCATTCACCTAGGGAAAAAGTTCTAATAAAAAAAAACACTGCACAGGTTTTTAAAGTAAACAAGGTGGTTGCCACCGCTCCAGGTAACTGGGTTCAAATCTCCCGTCCTCCGCTGTGTGGATAATTGTGAGAGCTCCAGGTGCCGGCAATTGCTATTCCAATGGTATATGTGCAATGAAAAAAAAGGTTTTTAAAGTAATTTATTAGACAGCTGACAATTCCCAATACCACACAGTCATCGCAATACAGATGCGAAAGTTCACTTATTGAAAATGATAAAGTCTGAAAGTGCACTTGGAAGTAAAGTCGCTGTAGATTCGAGGGGGACATGCAAGGGTGATAAAAAACAGCATTTTAGCTTGCACATGATTGGATGATAAAATCAGCAGAGCTTCACCTCATTTTGGAGCTTTCCCTTAGATCTACAGCGATCTACAGCGACTGCACTTACAAGTGCACTTCCAAGTGCACTTTCCGTGCACTTGTAGTGCAAAGTGGATTTGCCTTTAGTAAATCAGCCCCTATGTGTGCTTCAATACAGCCGCCGGTATATCACTCTTCGTGTGTAACACTCAGGGGGTTATTTACGAAAGGCAACTCCACTTTGCACTGCAAGTGCACTTGAAAGTGCACTGAAAGTGCACTTGGAAGAAAAGTCGCTTTAGATCCGAGGGGGACATGCAAGGAAAATAAAAAACAGCATTTTAGCTTGCACATGATTGGATGATAAAATCAGCAGAGCTTCCACTCATTTCAGGTCTACCCCTTAGATTTAGAGTGACTGCACTTCCAAGTACACTTTCAGTGTACTTTTAAGTGCACTTGTAGTGCAAAGTGGATTTGCCCCCTCAGTGTGTACTGGCCTCTTACCTCCATGGAAATGGTAAACAGCAATGGAGATGGGTGTGGCTGGAGATCTTTGCAGGGTGTTGTGATGGATATCCTTCTTAAACCGTGGTATGGTGGATGGTGGCTTAGGGTGTGTTCATTTCCAGCAGATATATGCAAAGGATAAAGAAGAATCTCCCATAGTCCATTACAAGGGTTCATGGGAGTTTGACTGAGAGGAAATAGATCAATATGCTTTTGTTATCATTTTGAACCATTTGTGTTCACATGTGGAATCTCCCAATGTGTTTTTTTTTTGTTTCTTATATTTACATCCATGCTTATGTGTTGTATAGGTTCCTCTGTCATTTGGTGCAGTCAATTTGGGACAGCTTTATCTACTTCCTGCAGTGGTTAGTTCGGGCATTCGAGCACCCGGCTGGTAGGGGAGGAGTTTTGATGTACTCCCCTTGGATGGGGTGTTTATTTGACCTCTGTCCATGTGTGGTGCTGTGCCACCTCCCTATGTTGGTCTAGCTAGATCCAGCTTCAGCAGCTCTATCAGTTGCTGAGCGCCCACGCCAGACATGATGTAGGCTTCCCGTGTTGCCTGGTGGGACTATTTATGAGCAAGGCGGCAGTGGCAGCTGGATGCTGTTACAGTAGCTGCCTGTGGATGCCCACACCTCTGCACATAAGTTTGGAGCTTTGGTAAGCATTGTTTTCTCTTCTGTTGTTGGTCCCCTTGGAGGTACTTGCCTGATTTTGCAGAGGATGTATTGTTAGGAGGAGTTGTGTGGGGGGGTGGATATGTGGGTTATGTTTATGGACATGGTTTGAGTGATTTCTGATGTTATTAGATTATTGGCAATTGGATGACTGTGGTTAGTAGATGGGTACTGATTGGGGTATACAACTAGAGGTTGGCTGTATGTGGGGGATGTGGTGTGATGTTAGTATGTTGTTGGCCTTTGGTTGGATATATTGTTGGTGTATGGGTCAATCATGTGGCTGTGGGCTGTGTTGTAGTTAGTGATGGAGCGGGATTAGTCATTGTGGTTGTTTATTATGTATGGTAGTGTGTGTATAGTATTTGTGTGTATATTGTTAGGTATATGGTATATGGTGGGATATGATTGTGTCTGGGAGGTGCTATTTAGTGTATATGCATATGTATATGTGGGAAGCTTCGGTACATATGTAAAGGGCATTTTAGTGATTTTAACCACTTTCTGACCACAACACGAATATAAGTGGTTTACTCGGATTATGGCTGAAGATTTCAGCCATAACCCAGGTACCCTTTTTTCAGCAGACAGCCGGCTTTCTCAGAAAACTGGTCTGAGTGGCTCATGAGCCGCTGGAACGGTTTTAAAGCTGCCACTCACACGCTGATCTTCCTAGTGAATTGCCATGCGGGGAAGAGGGGGTTGTCAAGTCTAATCTTTGGAGGAGAGCAGGCTGAGCTCCCATCACAGCCAGAAGTCTGACCATGCAATGCTCTCATGCCCATGGAACACTAGGGACTTCACACAAAGGAAACAATACAAAGTGAACATGATACTTTTTCATACAAGTACATGGTACAGCAGGCACATATTAAAAATATGAAATGTTGGGGTAACATATTCTTTGCTGTTATGGAAAACAACTTGAAAGTGGTTGTAAACCTCATATGCATCATTTCTCCAATACATGCACCATTTTATAGTTTGTTATGTAAAAATCCAAACCGCTATAATATTGCCTCTGTATTCTCACCTCTAAGTCTGTCAAAGCACTCTGAAAATGTCTGGTCCATGGGTGTCTTTATGGACAGGAGCTCAGGGGGCATAGTCATGAAATCACTGGCTCCACATCCCCGCTGTACACTCACACACTAGCGCCAGCTTAGCAGCATGCGCGGTGCTGGAAGAGGGCGTGCATGTCACTATCTTCTGGGAGATGGGTTGTACAGCTAGGAGGTGGGGCCACTGATGTCACAACGCCACCGCCCACAGACTGGAGATTTCCAGAGATCTGTGATAGGCTTAGTGATGAGAATACAGAGATGATAATATAGTGGTTTGGATTTTTACATAACAAACTATAAAATGGTGCATGTATTGTATGTAACTAGCACTTAAAACTAAACACTCTTTTACTCATTCTGGGGCAGCAGGAGATACTCACCCTTCACTCATGCTCATGCATGAGACTCCTCTGCATGTCAGTCAGTCAAAGTAGAAGGGGCGACACATATTTTCTACATGTGTCAATTTTTTTTTTCCAGTAGCAAAGCGGGGAGGATTATAGATGACAGGCTGGTCATATCCCTGTCAGACTGTGCACAAATAGGTTGTGCTGCTTTGCTGATTTAGCTAAAATGTTCAGTTTAATTTTTGATATCTGGGTTTATAATCACTTTAACTCTTTGTTTATGTAAAACTACTTTGAAGAGTATTTTTTATTTGGTTTTCCTTTAATAATGAAATGTTTATGTATATCAAAAAAGCTGAATAAATTACTGCGAAAATTACTTACTAGCAAAAAAATAGTTATAAATGATGTAGTAAAAATCTTCCAGCACCAAACAATAAGACTAATTGTGAACAGAAAATGTGAAAGGAAATGCAGCACTGTAACAACATATATTTGCCAGAAATAAACTGGGTAATAAGTGAACACGCACAACGATCAATTGTATAAACTGCACTAATCAATAGATCCAGTGCTAGTATGAGGTGCCATAAGGTCAATACTCTATGGATCAAGTGAGTATGTAACAACCAAGTTTAAAAAAACAAGGAATTTGTATATAAACAATATATCAGTGAAATATTTATAAGTATAAAAAGGGCACCTAAATGCACATTATCACAATACAAAATTCCATCAAATGGTGAATGTCATAGTATACTCTTCCACATAAGTGTCAGATAAATCCCAAAGACATGGATGGTGATGTTCCCGTACTTTTAAAACACCCAGGACTGTACTTCCACCAGAGAGGAGAGGGGTAGGTACTCTTACTGTTGGGCAGGGACACACACGCCAGCGACGGTGAGTCAAACAAGCATGTATGGACACCCAAGTCCAAGGTCACAATCTCCAAAGATGGAAAGGAGCAGGCACATGATCTCAGCAGTGGGATAGGGAAAACGAACCAAAGGCCAGAAGGCAACCACAATCTCCTGATCTTGTGTGGTATCCTTAAAGATTTTTCTCCAGCAGTGGGTAAAGGATGATCATAAAAAACAAAAAGGAAGGCCTCCACATGGCGTAGATCAAAACGTATGGATTTATTAATAAAAATGTACAAACATCATTTAATATGTGTGCTTTCAAAATGTGATCACAAAGAAATTCATAAAATTTGGCTCAATGTGCATAGCTCAGCAGACAGAGACCCTGTCTGATCATTGTGTGTGTTCACTTATTACCCAGTTTATTTCTGGCAATTATATGTAGTTACAGCGCTGCACTTCCTTTCACACACACACACATATATATATATATATATATATATATATATATATATATATATATATATATATATATATATATATATATATATATATATATATATATATATTTAGTGTTGTGAAAAGTTATTTGCCCCTTCCTGATTTTTTATTTTTTGGCATATTTCTCACACTTAAATGATTCAGATCATCAAACAAATTTTAATATTACACAAAGATAACCCGAGTAAATCCAGGATGCAGTTTTTAAATTATTATTTCATTTATTAAGGGAAAAAAAGCTGTTCAAACCTGCCCGGCCCTATGTGAAAAAGTAATTGCCCCCTCCCATGCTGAATCATGAATGAACTGTGATTAACCACAATTTTTTGGAAAGCTGAATTAAATTTCACTTGCCACACCCAGGCTTGATTACTGCCAGACCTGTTGAATCAAGAAATCACATAAATAGAAGCTGTCTGACAAAGATCACAAAAAGTCACACATCATGCCACAATCTAAAAGAATTCAAGAACAGATTAGAAACAAAGTAATGTACATGTATTGGTCTAGGAAGGGTTTCAAAGCTATTTATAAGGCTTTGGAACTCCAGTGAATCACATGGAGAGCCATTATCCACAAATGGAGATAACTAGTGGTGAACCTTCCCAGGAGTGGCCGACCTACAAAAATCACTCCAAGAGTATGACGACGACTCACTCAGGAGGTCATAAAAGAACCCAAAATAACATCTAAAGAACTGAAGGCCTCACTTGCCTCAGGTAAGATCAGTGTTCATGATTCAACAATAAGAAAGAGACTGGGCAAAAATGGCATCCACGGGAAAGTTCCAAGACCAAAGCCACTGCTGACCAAAAAGAACACAAAGATGCATCTCACATTTACCAAAAACATCTTGATTATCCCCAAGACTTTTAGGCAAATATCCTGTGGACTGATAAACAAAAATTTAACTTTTTGGAAGGTGTGCGTCCTGTTACATCTTGCATAAAACGAATACAGCATTTCATAACAAGAACATCATGCCAACAGTCAGACAAGGTGGTGGTAGCTGGATAGTTTGCGGCTGCTTATGCAGCTTCAGGACCTGGACGACTTACCATAATTGATGGAACCATGAATTCTGAGCTCTACCAGAAAATTTTAAAGGAGAATGTCCGGCCATCAGTTTGTGACCTCAAGCTCAAGTGCACTTGGGTTATGCAGCAGGACAATGATCCAAAACACAACAGCAAGTCCACTTCCAAATGATTTAAACAAAGCAAAATTTAGGTTTTGGAGTGACCTAGTCAAAGCCCGGACTTCAATCTGATTGAGATGCTGTATCATGGTTTTACACAGGCTGTTCATGCTGGAAAACCCCCCCAATGTGGCTGAATTAAAACAATTCTGCAAAGAAGAGTGGGCCAAAACTGCTCCACAGCAATGTGAAAGACTCATTGCCAGTTATCACAAAAGCTTGATTTCAGTTGTTGCCACCAAGGGTGGCAAAACCAGTTATTAGGTTTAGGGGCAATTACTTTTTCACATAAAGCCAGGCAGGTTTGGACAGCTTTTTTTCCTTAATAAATTAAACCATAATTTAACAACTGTATTTTGTATTTACTCGGGTTCTTTTTGTAATAATAAAATTTCTTTGATGATCTGAGTCATTTAAGTGTGACAAATATGCAAAAAATAAAAAATCAGTAAGGGGGCAAATACTTTTTCACAGCATTGTACATATAAGAATATTTGATAAAATGCCTGGAGAGGCTGATGCACCCATATCCATCACAATCACCAAATAAGTCTTGAGTACAAGATTAGACATGTTTCCTGCTTCTAGATGCTTGCATCTGTTATCAGCAAAGCATATCTAAAATGTATTTGATGTGTTGTAAGCAAGAGAATACATACTGCAAGGAATATAGCCCCTAAGGGAGGAAGTATTGCCTGTACCATTTGTTACCCAGTAGAATTTCTCTTACTGAAATGTCAAAAACTGATTATTTCAATATATCATATAAGCTATAGGATAATTATCACCTGATCACTGGACAAGGGAAACAAAGAGTAATGAAGGTGTCATCTTTTTTATTGAGCTTGAGCTACCTCTTAGATAATGAGTCTGTTTTATCAAAACCTTACACACGTTCATATCCACATAATTACATACTGCTTTGTTAGAAACTCAAGACTAAATGAATAATAATGTTTTTTACACACATCCATCCCCATATTTTTATACTAAAGCGGAGTTCCACACAATTTTTAGTTTATTAAAAGTCAGCAGCTACAAAAAGTGTAGCTGCTGACTATTAATAAACAGACACTTACCTGTCCCACGGTCCAGCAATGCAGGCGCCCGGAGCCTCGCTCCTCTCCCCCTCCTCTCCACCAGTGCCGTCATAGCAACTGTGGGCACCCAGCCGTGACAGCTTTCGGCTGCATGGCTGGGTGCGCACTGCTCATGCACGAGTCGCACTGCGCTCTGCTAGTGGCCAGGCAATCTTCTGGGAGCTGTGATGTGTCCCAGTAGATTGCAGAGAGGGAGGGGCCACCTAGGGGGAGAGGAGGAGTCACCTAGGTGGCCAAGAGCAGAAAGGAGGAAGTGGGATGGGAAGTCCCACTCGAAACTAGTTACACACTCTTTCCCAAAAAAAAATGACTTGCCAAATGTGGCATGTCAGGGGCGAGGAGTGCTTAAAGAGGAAGTTCCACTTTTGGATGGACATTTTTTAAGACTTTAACAGAGTAACTAAAGCCAAGCATAACTAATAAAATAACCAAAGTAGAGCTTGCTCAAGGATTTTATTTGTTATGCATTAGTTTGTTAAATGATATAAACCTAATTGGCAATGAGATTTCATGCTCTAATAAACTGAAATTGTATTCTAAACATAGAATGTAATTAATTGTGAGCTAAACATTTGCCTTTAAATACAGACTTAAAATAAACAATGTGAAATTAAATACTTAATATTCCCTGCTACAATTTTACTGTAAGTTGAAAATAATGCTTTATCGGCCTGTAAATTTGAAGGTACCCAAGAGACTAGCCACTGCAACAAGAACAGAGATCTGATGGGGAAATCGATCTTGGATGATCATTCTCCCACTAAGATTGATCTGTCAGGTGATGACTGCTTAAAAGGGTTGTAAAGGTTCATGTTTTTTCACCTTAATGCATCCTATGCATTAAGGTGAAAAAACATCTTACGATCACTGGCCCCCCCACCCCCCGTTTTACTTACCTGAGCCCTGGAAAGTCCTGCATCGCGAACTTGCTCTTCCTTGCTCTGTCTTCTCGGCTCTTCTCGGCTCTTCATTGGATAGATTGATAGCAGCACAGCCATTGGCTTGCGCTGCTGTCAATCAGCTCCAATGACGCAAGGGCTGGGGGGGAGGGGCTGAGCCCTGTAGTCGGCGGCTATGGCTACGCAAGGTAACCCCCTTGGGAGAGTGCTTCCCAGAGGGGGTTATCAGAAGTGGGGAGAAGCCGAGACAGCCGCCGAGGGACCCCAGAAGACGAGGTTCGGGGCTACTGTGTGTAAAACGATCTGCACAGTGGAGGTAAGTATGACATGTTTGTTATTTAAAAAAAAAAAATATTCAAACCTTTAGTGTCACTTTATGGTTGAGGACTACCCATAGATACGTGGTTGCTACCTACTCTGATTATATTAAACCAACAAACATCTCTAGTCTGTTAATACTGTAACATGGGAAATCAGACAATTTTTTTCTTTGTTTTGATTACAATTGGGAAGGCTTATACCTTAGAAGCATGTTGCTTCCTGTTGGAGTGAAAGTGTTCTTCAGAAAAGGAACATCTCTTCAGCAGGATAAAATAAGACAAATATAACAATTTTGGTAGTGTGGGGAAGGAAAGTTTTTTTTTTTTTTTTTTAACTGTCTTTCTCCCTATTGAAAAAAATTCCATTAGTTTCATTTACAGAGAGAACAATCACAGGGAAGTGAAGTGAGGGGACATCTTCCCCAACATAAAGGAATAACAGCCTAACAGCAGTGAATACATTTCTGACTAAAGTTCCAGTATACCTAACATAAGCATATACAGTACCAAACAGATGGCAGTTATGTATGTTTGTTTATGTGAATATGATATACAGTTCTGACTTAGTGCTTTCCCCTGACCGAAATCTTTCCCTTAGCTTAGGTTCACATTGGAGCGATTTGTCATGTGATTTGAGAGATCAAATCATATGACAAGTCGCAGCCTATTGGAGGCAATAATAAATCTATCAATGGGTCCGCGCTTCAGACTTTTAAAACACTGCTGCCCCCCTATGTAGGTAGGGAACACCTCAGTGTTACCCCAAAGAGGTTAAAATCAGAATATAGGGGATGGCGCTGTGTAAAAAAACAGAGAGTGTAAAAGTGAGTGTTTTAAAGTGACAAGTGCTTTAGTGCGTGGTACAATCCTACATTTTTTTTTTTGTTTAATATATTTTTATTAAAGTGAAGTATAACAAAGATATACATATATCTCAGAATGAATGCATTCTTGAAAACACAGCAACAAGAGTTTCAGCACTCACAGATTTCAATGAGTAGTTATAAGCTAAGCCTCCAATAATTGGCTCAGAAGCTTAACAAAGTGTTAGTATAGCATAGGGTTAATACTTTGTGAGCACTTGAAACAAAACAAAATTAATATAAAAAGGAAAAATCCTTACTTTGGTATATAGAAACTGAGAGATAAATAAAAGCAGAAGAAATAAAATTAAGAGAAATTATATGAAAGAGGAGAGAGTAGGAGAATAAGAAAGGTAAGAAAACAGAGGGTAGGAGGGGGGGTATGGGGGGGGGTTGTTGCTGGCATGCATGTCTACACATCAAAAGGGAATGATATGTTAAGGTGTAGTTGGCTAAGCTTAGACAAGAGGTTTAAGAGGTTTGCGTTATAAGTTCCTTATAAACAGATGTGGATTGAAATTTTTTCCAAGAATCCCAGGTTAGAGAATGTTTCTTAGAGGTACCTCTAATGTCGTGGGTGATGCTCTCCATAAGATGTACCTTATCGACCATTTGTAACCAAACTCTTGTAGTAGGGATTGTTGGTTGACCCCATAAAGTAGGAATTAAAGCTTTGGCAGTGTTTAGTAAATGAGGAATAATTGAACGTTTATATATTCTTATGGGAGTTTTGGTAGAATGAAAAAGGATAGTCCACGGGTCATTGGGTATATTGACATCCGAGATCTGTAATATTAGATTGCGGATGGTATCCCAATAAGGTCGGATGAGTGGGCAAAACCACCAGATGTGTGCGTGAGTGGCTTTGTTCCCACAGTTCCTCCAGCATAATGGGGAACTGGCGGGGAACATTTGTTGTAATCTGGCTGGGGTATAATGCCATCTAGTAAGCAATTTATAATTGACCTCTGACATTTTTGAGGCCAATGAGGAAGTGTGGGCTAATTGGAGGATCTTTTCCTTTTGATTATCTGTAAGGGAAGAATCTAAGTCATACTCCCATTTATCCAAGAATGGTGGGAAGTTGGGGTTTTGAAGTGTAATGAGGGCTTTGTAAAATAGAGAAATTCCATGTAAAGGGGGATCTTTTGGGTAGAATATTTCTTCTATGGTATTTAATTCACTCAGACCTCTAAGCGGGTTGGGAAGGGATCCTAAGAAATGTTGTAATTGGTGATATCTCCATTTATCTAGAAATGTGGTGGGTTTAGGAGCAAGTATCACGTGTAATGGTTTAAGTATGTTGTCACGGAGGACATGATGTAATAGAAGAGGTTCTTCCGTTCCCCATGATTTAAAGCCTGGATCTAATAAACCCGGTAAGAAATATTTATGATTGAGGAGAGGTAATAGAGGAGAATCATACTTCCATGAGAATTTTTTGTGTAGGGCGTCCCAAATATCTAAGGAGGATATAGTGAGAGTCGAGGTAGATCGAGCTAGGTTCCTACAAGAACGGGGTATCCAGGGGGCTACCAAGAGATCCACTCCACTTAAGAAGTATTCAATTTATACCCATAGTTTCGATTTAAGAGCATATTTCCAATCAGCCAGCCTGGACAAGATAACTGCTTGATAGTATGTCTTAAAATTAGGAAGTGCCAGACCGCCTGAGCATTTGGAGCGGAATAGTAGCTCGCTCGATATCCTGGAGTGACCGCCCTTCCAGATAAATCTGGAAATCAGAGTTTGTAATATAGTGAAGAACCCCACTGGTACTCCCATTGGAAGCATTTGAAAGAGAAAAAGGATGCGGGGTAGTATGTTCATTTTGATTATGTTCACTTTCCCCAACCATGTGTGTGATAAGTTGGACCATTTTCGTAGATCCTCCCTGATCCTATTTAGCAAGGGAATATAATTATGTCGAAATAAAGAATGGAGATTGGGAGTCAAATATATACCTAGGTATTTCATGCTTTTCAATACTCATTTAAAGGGAAACAGGGGCTTAAGGGAGAGGACTTCGGACTTGGAGATATTGATGTTTAAAATTTCAGATTTAGATAAATTTATTTTGAAGTTAGAGATGGATTGAAAGGTAGAAAATTCAGACATTAAGTTGGGAATTGAGATGCGTGGTTGCTGGATAAAAAATAGTACGTCATCCGCATATGCCGCGTATTTATGGGATCTTTTGCCTATTTGTATGCCTTTGATATTAACATTATGCCTAATTGTAGCTAGGAAGGGTTCTAAAGTGATAGCAAAGAGGAGAGGGGAGAGAGGGCAGCCTTGTCTGGTTCCATTATGTAAGACAAAGGGGTCACTCAACGTCCCATTAATTCTAATTTGTGCTGAGGGGTTAGAATAAAGGGATGAGATTCGGTGGAACATCCTAGGTCCCAGCCCAAAGTGGCGTAAGGTCATCTTAAGATATTCCCAGTCCACCCTATCGAAAGCTTTTTCAGCATCAGTGGAGAGGAGTAGGGTGGGCTGGGCGCATCTCCGAACGTATTGGATTAGGGATATTGCACAAAGTGAATTGTCTTTTGCTTCTCTATTGGGTATGAATCCTGATTGGTCTGCTGATATCCAGCTGGGTAAAAGAGGGAGCAGCCGGTTTGCGATTACTTTAGCAAAAAGTTTGATGTCAACGTTAATTAGTGATATTGGCCTAAAACTGTTACATAGGGTGGGGTCCTTATCGGGTTTAGGGATGACAGTGATATGAGTTGATAGAGATTCTGGGCGTAGACCTGAAGAGTGAGATATAGAGTTTGCATAAGCGGTGAGACGAGGGAGCAGAATGTCGCTGAATGTTTTATAGTATAAAATCGTGGACCCATCCGGTCCAGGAGCTTTGCCGGATGGGGATGATTTCAATGCTACCAGGAACTCCTCTACCGAGAAATCCTCTTCCATTTCTTTGAGGGCAGATATGGGCAATTTGGGTAGGTTAGCTGCTCTCAAGTAGGAAAGCAGGCGGCTTCTTCTCTCTTTTTGTGGTAGAGAAGACAGGTCATTTTTAACATTATATAGGTCTTCGTAGTACTCTCTAAAGGCCTTAGCAATAGCTGGTGTTGCATGGGCTAATTCCCCTGTTGGAAGTTTGATTTTGGAAATAAAGGACTGTGATTGTTTAGTCTTTAAAGACCTGGCTAGCAGCTTGCTTGGTTTGTTACCCCATTCATAAAATTTCTGTGATAAACGTTGGAATTTTCTTTTAGTATCTAAATTGAGAAGGGATTTTAGTTCTTCACGTTTGAGTGTGAGGGATTGAAGGTGCTCAATATGCATGGAGAGTTTGTGTTGTTTATCTAGAGCCGCTATCTGCTGTAGAACCTGATCAATCTGTTGACCATGCTCCCTTTTTTCCTAGCCCCGAGCTCAATAAGACGACCCCTAATAGTAGCCTTGTGGGCTTCCCACACAACAGAGGGAGAGGTGTCAGAGGGTTTATTTTCCTTAAAATATTGTGAGAGATGAGAGGCTAACATGGAAACTTCGGCTTCATCAGAGAGAAGGGAATCATTGAGTTTCCAATTGTTAATGCGTCGTGGTAAGGAAGGCACGGTCAACGTCATTGATACAGGTGCGTGGTCTGATATAGATGCGGTGCCAATGTGAGCAGATTGCAGGAGGGGAAGATGAAAATGATCTAGGAATATATTATCTATTCTGGAATAGGATTGGTGTGTTGTGGAAAAGTGTGAATAATCCTTCTCCTTAGGGTGGAGAAGGCGCCAGACATCCATCAATTGAAGATCCAGGAGCTTTTTTTTAACAAGTTTCAGTTGTTTGAAGGAAATATTAGAGCGGCCCTGGGATGTATCAATTGTTGGATCCAGTGGCATGTTAATGTCGCCCGCTAGGATAGTAAGGCCTTTGGCGAAGTTTGAAAGTTTAGTTAGTGTTTGTGAGAGGAAGGTTGACTGATTTTGGTTAGGACAGTACACGTTTGCAAGAGTAAATTGAGTGTTACCTATGAAGCCCTTTAAGAAAAAGAAGCGACCATGGTCATCTGCCAACATGTCAGATAGCCTAAAGGATACATTACTGCAGAATCCAATGGCCACTCCTTTAGCTTTATTAGTGTCTGATAAACTATAGTACCACTGTGGAAAGTGGGATGAGGTTAGCTTAACGGGTGTTGTGTGAGTTAAATGCGTCTCTTGGAGAAAAGCAATAGAACATGTGGCTCTTTTAAGTTCACGGACTAATTGGTGTCTTTTAGCAGCAACATTAAGACCCCTAACATTATACGATATAACCTTTAATGTAGCCATTGTTAAAGCATAGTACGTACCTTCAGCCTATATTTCCATGCATACCAGCCAGAGGGGGGGAGTAGAAAGGAGAAAAGGAGAGAGTTTTTTTGGAAAGAAAGAGAGAGGAAAGAAAAACAAAAAGAACACATGTGAAGATCACATATATAAGTTAACCAACTTGTGGGAAACACATAGTTATCACGCAGAAATCTGCAGTGTTCCCATTGGGGAGAGAGAGAACTAGAGGCCAACCCAATCCCTAAATGGGGACTGGATAGGGCAAGTATAAGGCCAATCGTTCTCGCCAACCCCAGAAGGAAAGGGGGTGACAGGATTGCGCTGTAGTGGAGGGGGGTAAACAGAGGAAGTGTATCCCCACAGCGCGCGACCTATGAGAAAACGAATAACTTATAACTATAAGTAAATAATTAGTTCCATTTAGGAATGTAAACATTACCAGTTTGTAACCAGGATCAGTTTGAACAGAACATAACCCCTAGGCAATAAAGTGCAAACTAATTCGGTACTTAAACTACGTACCCAAGGGTAAAAGGTAACAAAGCACGTTGGTCATTACCACTGTATGACAGTTTCGGCCAAATTTAGACAGGCACACGTAAAAAAAAAAGAGAGAAAAAAAAAAAAAAAAACTGCGGCCAAAACCTGACTTAGTATTGACAACCTGTAGGTAAAAGATTATCCATAATAAGAAAATTAGTACGTGTAAAAAGTTACATATTTCAACCGTGCTTTTGTGCTGAGCCTGGAAGAGAGGTACGCCTTTTCTTTGAGGGGGTCTTTCTCCAAGGTGGGTCCGTTAGGCTCAGAAATTTAGGGATTGGGTCTTGCCAGCCTGGGAGTTCCATGGATGGAAGATTAAGATCTTGCAAGAAGGTTGGAAGTTCCTCCGGAAATCTCAGCGTGTGTGACCGACCATTTTTTGTGGCAATTAGGCAGGCTGGGAATCCCCATCTGTAGGTGATCCCGTCTGAACGCAGGTGGTCAAGGAGCGGTTTCAGAGCTCTGCGACGGTCTAGGGTTTCCTTAGAAAGGTCTGGAAATATGGTGATGACTGCTCCGTCAAAGTCTACGTTAGGCAAGCCCCGCATCTTCATCATAATAGCATTTTTGTCTTCAAAATAATGCAAGTGACAAATAACGTCTCTGGGCTGATCTGACTTAGCATTACGGGGTCTTAGGGCACGATGTACTCGGTCAAAACGTAGCGGTGCAGTGGCTGAATTGCCCAAGATGGTATTAAAGATGCCTCTTATAGATGGTTCTAGGTCATTATCACCCGTTGCTTCTGGCAGACCTCTGACACGAATGTTATTTCTACGGTTACGGTTCTCGAGGTCTTCGAGTTTATACAGGGAGGCTCGGTGGGCAAAGGCCAGCTGGGTAACAGTGTCCTGTAGTTCTTTAATAGCTAAATCATGTGTGTCTTGTCGCTGTTCCGTTTCCTCAACTCTGGCCAGAATATGTGTCATGTCAGATCTGACAGCAGATATTTCCTTTTTTATGGATTTCTCCAGACTGTGAAACATTCCTGCAAGTTCTTTTTTGAGGCCGCTCATTAGCGTGTTCATTTCGGAACCCGCAGGGGATCCTGGATCATCCATGAGGTCTGAGCAGTATGAGGAGGCCGGGGAGCTGTCTCGCACAGATGCAGCGTGAGATGATGGAGAGACGCTGGTCCGTGAGGTTCGGACCTGCTCGTCTCTTGCATTAGCTAAGTACTGTTGAATAGAGCCAGTGGAGACTGGAACGGGCAGTGATCTTTTGCCTGGACGTTTACCTTTGGCAGACCGGAGTTTAGGTGTTTTGGCGGGCATTACTGGAACTATACGGTCGATCGCCGTGGGGGTCACCCCCTACTCACATCTGTTCAGAGACATGCTTCCATCATAGTATGCAAGCAGTGTTAGAAGTGCTTCAACAGTCACAGGGAAAAGCGATGATAGTTGTACTGATGGAAGTTTATGGGAGCAGAAGCTATGTATAAGATATAGTAGTAAGGAATTGGCTTAGGAGTACTTGGAGCACCAAGATGGCCGCCAGCCTCCAGAGGTAGGCCGGAAGGAAGACTTTGTTTGCGGTAATAGAGTATGTGGTCTGTCACTGTATGAAGGGGTCAGTTGATGGGTGGTATGCTTGAGAGTTCAGTAGTTATAATATTAGCTGGGTAGGCTAGCAGGGGAAATGGCTTGGAGTACCAAGATGGCCGCCGTCTTCCATAGGTAGGCGGAAGCCGCGGTCTTTCCTGAGATTCGCGGCCGGCCTAGTAAGCACCGTTTGCCGTGGGCCCAAGTCAGCGCCGCGGGGCACCAAAACAGAGGTCCTGGCGGAGTGGGAGCATGCCGATTCGGGCCAGGGGGACTCTGCAGAGGGATGGGTAGGCAGATGCCTCTGTACTCACTGCGCCTGTATGTTGAAGAGGCCGTTCCTGTAGGCCGCAAGATGGCGCCTGGCGGGGAGCAGTCCGAGGCAGAGGAGGAGACCACCAGGCAGCTCCCTTCAGTCGCCCAAGGCCCTCCCGACCGCCGACGGCGACACGATCGGGCAACCAGGTATAGGCTCCTCTTGTCTGCTTGGCTGTAGGGGTGATGGGCGGCGTGTACGTAGCCCTCAGCAGGCCTCAAGATGGCGGCGGGCACACAGGGCTCAAGTCCAGCTGGAGGCCCGGGGCCAGATAGAATGCAGCACTGGTAGCCAATTCCCCCTGCCAGCCGCAGCGGAGGTAGGCTAACCGCTTCTGAAGGTGGAAAGGTGCTCCACAGATTGAGGATGGGTTAGGATGGCGTTGGATGGGAATATGTAGAGCGGAGCTCAGCTTCCACATGTCCTTCTCCTAGCTCGTCTAGACACGCCCCCCCCGGTACAATCCTACATAAATAGAAAAAGTAAAATATAAAATATAAAAAATAAAATAAAAAATGTGAATTGACCAAAAATCAATAAATATTATAAAGTGATAAATCCTTATTGAAATTGCAAGCAATTATATTCATAATACATTATTATATATATTGAGCAATCTCAATCCTTATTTTATCTAAATTATAAGGCATGTGTTAGCAAAATCCACTAAAAATACAAAGTGACAAGTGTCAAATCTACAAAAGGTTTGGTTGTCAGACCCCAGTGCAACACACACACTACAATTATGTGCAGAAACCGTTGAAAATTAAAACCAATCTATAAAAACAAGTGTATCAAAAAAGTGTGTATCAGAGAATATATATCAAAAATATATATATAAAAAATGTGTATCAGAAAATATGTATCAAAAAAAAATATATAGTCCCAAACAGTTCATATAGTGATACGATATACAGTGCAATAGAAAATGCGCTATACGATCTATTGCACTGTATATCAAATCACTATATGAAGTGTTTGGGACTATATATATTTTTTGATACATATTTTCTGATACACATTTTTTATATATATATTTTTGATATATATTCTCTGATACACATTTTTTTGATACACTTGTTTTTATAGATTGGTTTTAATTTTCAACGGTTTCTGCACATAATTGGAGGCAATGGCACTGTTCCAATTGGTGTGACACCGATCTTGCGGCGCCGCGCCGATTTGCAAAAGTAGTTCCTGTACTTTTGACGATTCCAGGTGCGACTTCAATAGACATCTGTGCATGAAGCCACACAGATGTCTATCAAGTAACAGCTGAAATCTCTCTGACCTTGCTTCTTTGAAATCGCGCTACTTCAAGTGAAGTAGCACAATTTTAAAGTAGCATCAATATGAAACAGGGCTTATTGTGACAATATTCCTCTCTGCCTCAACTTTGAGGAACACCCCAGTTCCAATCGAGCAGTTGTTCTGCAGACCCATGTTCATACAGAGCTGCGGAACAAGTCTGCTTTTAACCCCAAAAATACTTCCCATAGGTTTATAGAGGTTTTTAAACATTTAGTACTGGAAGATATTAAGGATATACCTTTTATTAAAAAAAGAAAAGTTAAATGAACCAGAGAAGCCATTTCCAAACTGTAAAAAAAAATAGAGATATAGTGATAAGACCAGCGGACAAGGGGGGACGTTTGGTAATACTTAAAAAAGAGGGTTATATTGCAGAAATTCAATGGTTAGTGCAGGATCCAGCCACCTATAAAAGACTCCCAGGTGATCTCACTGGGAAATTTGAAACCTCCTTATCCAAACTGATTGATAAAGGCTTTTGACTGGATATACGCAATAAAAAAGAAGCCAAATACTTATTACCTAAGGTTTCAAAAATTCTGGTGATTTATTATATCCCGAAGATACATAAGAATGGACAAACTCCCACAGGTACACCCATTGTCAGTGAGATTCTCTCTTCTCTAGACTTGGTGAATATTTTGATATTTTTTTGCAACCTATAGCCATGAAGGGCAAAGCATACCTTAAGAATAGTAGGGATCTTATCAACATGACTAAGGCAATAACAGTGGGAGGCCATATGTTGCTGGTAACAGTGGACGTTGAGTCCAATATACCAGTATTGTCCAACAATACAAGGAAGTTGAAAGGATTATCAAAACTCATTGGCCTTTTTTGCGAAAGGATCCTGCTTTACAAAAGATTCTTCCTAGTAAACCAAAGTTTATATACAGGAGGGCTCCAGGGTTGCGCAATATGTTAGCCAAAAATGATATTCAGCCTCTGAAGAGACCCCCTACCTTTTTGTATAGCACAGGATTTTTTAAATACAAGAGATGGAAAGCATGCAGAATCATCAGGGATAAAACCAGGAAGGCTACCATTTTCCATTCGGGGTTACGGGGGGTGAATATGAGATTCGTCAGTTCATTACCTGTGACACGAGATATGTCACTTACCTTTTGATGTGTCCCTGCAATTTCCAATATGTTGGCATAACCACCAGAACCATAGCTATAAGGGTGGGAGAGCATATAGATAATATTAAAAAAGGGTTCAAACATCATAGTGTGTCCAACCATTTCAGGCTGGTACACAACAAAGACTCCTCCTTACTCAGGTTCTGGGGTATTGATAGAGTTCGAAAGCATTGGAAGGGTGCAGACATGACAAAGAAGGTGTCCCAGTTGGAGACGCAATGGATATATAGACTCCAGTCTTTACAGCCTAGGGAATTTAATATTGATCTTAATTTTTCAGTGAATCTTGAGTTTTACAGTGTACTTAAAGAGAAAAAAAAAACGTAAACCACAAAGTGCATCAAAACAACATGCAAAAATGCATAAAAAACGCTGGTTTAACCACTTGCTTACTGGGCACCTAAACCCCCCTCCTGCATAAACCCATTTTCAGCTTTTAGCACTGTCACTTTTGAACGACAATTGCGTGATCATACAACACTGTACCCAAATGAAATTTTTATAATTTTTTTTCCCACAAATAGAGCTTTCTTTTGGTGGTATTTGAAAAATTAAAAAAGACTGAATCAAAAAAAAATACAAAACCGTTTTATATTTTGTTAATAAATTTTGTAAACAGGTAATTGTTCTCCTTCATTGATGTATGCTGATGAGGCTCCACTGATGGGCACTGATAGGCTGCACTGATTGGCACCAACTGGCTGCATTGATGGGCACTGATAAGGCGGCACTGATGGGCATTAATAGGTGGCATTGTTGGGCACTGAGAGGTGGCACAGATGGGTGGCACTGATGGGCGGCACTGAAGGGCATTGATAGGTGGCACTGAAGGGCACTAATAGGTGGCACTGATAGGTGTCAGTGATGGGCACTGATCAGCACTGGTAGGTGACACTAATAGGTAGCACTGCTAGGTGGCACTGATGAGGCACTGATTGGCACCACTGGTGGACATTGATAGGTGGCACTTGTGGGCATTGATAGGTGGCACTGATTGCTGGCACTGTAATGCACTGGTGGGCACTGATTCATGGCACTGGGCACTGGCAGGTGGCACTGGCAGGCAGTACTGGTTGGCACAGATGAGGCGGCTTTGCCTCCTCCTCTTTGGGACCGATGTTAATTGCACAGAAGCCGTTGATCGGCTTTTTTTTTCTCCTCATGCTGTCATCATGAGGAGAAAAAAAACGATTACCGATCTTCAGTTTACATCACGTGATCAGCTGTCATTGGCTGACAGCTGATCACGTGGTAAGGGGCCGGGATCAACCCCTTATTCCGATCTGTGATCACCCGAGTTTCATTGACTCTGTGGTTACAGCCCGCGCAGGGCGCGTGCAGGGAGCGTGCAAAAGGGAGGACGTCTATTGACGGCCTCCTGGCAAAGTAGGTCCTGATCTGAAGGAGTTCGAAATGCAAAATTCACAGAAAAAACTTGCTTGCAAAATGCATCAAGCATAGCCACATAGATGTCAACTTTGCCAAATGTGAAAAAGAGGAATCCAAAGATAGCGGTTTTGACACCCAGGAGATATTCACTCAGGAGCCTTACTGGATAGCCAGTGATCACCCTTATTCAGGGAGATCAATGAGAGCTTAATCAGATAACTCCAAGGTTGATAACTCAAGCATCAGCTTCAATGGCTCCATGCAGCCCATTCACAGATCTGACACTCCTGTGACTCCAAAAAAGGCAATCCACCGGGTCCTTACCCACATCAGGGGTCACATAAATGCAAGACAAGGGCTGCACATAGTGTAATATTGGAAAATTATTTACATTTATTAGTAAAATATTGCACTTACATTAAAAACAGCAATAACAAGCCTGTATCACATTCGGAATCTGCAAACAGGTCTGTTTCCAATAGTAAAGCTGGCTGAATAACAACCGCGCATGTGCTGTGGCGTGTGTGCGTGGCTCCACCATGTTCCATATTTAGTGGGACTGTCCTGGTAAAAAAAATTTTTATAAGACTGTACTGTATATGACCTAATATACCGAATCACTGAGACTAAACGGAAACTTACACTGGAATGCTGTTTGCTTCACATTTCAAATTACTCTTTGAAAAATTACAAAAAGTCCTTAGTCAGACATCTGTTTAATGCTGCCAAGTCCATTGTACCCCACCACTGGAAGTCATTGATTATGTCATCAACCAAGGAGTGAGGCAAAAAGAAAGTTCTGGACAGCCGCACTCCGGAATATAGCCTTTATTAGTAAAAACTCCAACTTATTATGGTGGCTTTTATGTTTTCGGTTATTTGACCAGCTACCATTTTTCTTCTTTATTATTGCTTATTTTTTCTATTTTTTTGCTAAAGGTAGTTACAGGATCTCCCAGATCATCATCACATCTAAAATGAGGGTTCTTGCTATACTTTCTCCCTATGACCATTTCTTTTATTTTGTCTGTTATACGTAATGAAAGAACATTTGCAACATAGTGTTCACATTTCAATGAATGGAGTGATTTATAGACTGGATTTGCTCAACAGTTCTTTTGGACATCACTTGAATGCTCATAGATGCATATATACAGGTGATACTCGAAAAAATTAGAATATCGTGCAAAAGTTCATTTATTTCACTAATGCAACTTAAAAGGTGAAACTAATATATGACATAGACTCATTACATGCAAAGCAAGATAGTCCAAGCCGTGATTTGTCATAATTGTGATGATTGTGGCTTACAGCTCATGAAAACCCAAATCCACAATCTCTGAAAATTAGAATATTGTGAAAAGGTGCAATATTCTAGGCTCAAAGTTTCCCACTCTAACCAGCTAATTAAGCCATAACACATGCAAAGGGTTCCTGAGCCTTTAAATGGTCTCTCAGTCTGGTTCAGTAGGAATCACAATCATGGGAACGACTGCTGACCTGACAGTTGTGAAGAAAACCATTATTGACACTCTCCATAAGGAGGGAAAGCCTCAAAAGGTAATTGCAAAAGAAGTTGGATGTTCCCAAAGTGCTGTATCAAAGCACATTAATAGAAAGTTATGTGGAAGGGAAAAGTGTGGGAGAAAAAGTTGCACAAGTAGCAGGGATGAACGCAGCCTGGAGAGGATTGTCAGGAAAAGGCCATTCAAAAGTGTTGGGAACTTTCACAAGGAGTGGACTGAGGCTGGAGTCAGTGCATCAAGAGCCACCACACGCAGACGGATCCTGGACATGGGCTTCAAATGTCGTATTCCTCTTGTCAAGCCACTCCTGAACAACAAACAACGTCAGAAGCGTCTTACCTGGGCTAAAGAAAAACAGACCTGGTCTGTTGCTCTGTGGTTCAAAGTCCTCTTTTCTGATGAGAGCAAACTTTGTATCTCATATGGAAACCAAGGACCCAAAGTATGGAGGAAGAATGGAGAGGTAACCACTGCAAGATGCTTGAAGTCCAGTGTGAAGTTTCCACAGTCTGTGTTGATTTGGGGAGCCATGTCATCTGCTGGTGTTGGTCCACTGTGCTTCATTAAGTCCAGGGTCAACGCAGCTGTCTACCAGGAAATTTTGGAGCACTTCATGCTTCCTTCCGTAGACGAGCTCTATGGGGATGCTGACTTCATTTTCCAGCAGGACTTGGCACCTGCCCACACTGCCAAAAGCACCAAAACCTGGTTCAATGACCGTGGGATTACTGTGCTTGATTGGCCAACAAACTCGCCTGACCTGAACCCCATAGAGAATCTATGGGACATTGCCAAGAGAAAGAAGAGAGACATGAGACCAAACAATGCAGAAGAGCCAAAGGACACTATTGAAGCATCCTGGTCTTCCATAACACCTCGGCAGTGCCACAGGCTGATAGCTTCCATGCCATGCCGCATTGAGGCAGTAATTGCTGCAAAAGGGGCCCGAACCAAGTACTGAGTACATATGCATGCTTATACTTTTCAGAGGTCCGATATTGTTCTATGTATAATCTTTGTTTTATTGATTGGTTTTCATCACAATTATGACAAATCACGGCTTGAAATATCTTGCTTTGCATGTAATGAGTCTATCTCGTATATTAGTTTCACCTTTTAAGTTACATTAGTGAAGTAAATGAGCTTTTGCACGATATTCTAATTTTTCGAGTATCTCCTGTATGCATATATTTTTTCATCTGGTGTATATGCTACAGTTTTTTTATATATAAATGAAATATTTTTAAATTTTGTGATAACAATAACATGTATAGAATTTTTCAATGATGATAAGTGTTTAATTGGATAGGAAATGAATTAATTTATTAATATGATGATAAATATTTAAGTGTTCACTTATATTTGGAATCTACATCCACAGTTAGTTAGTATAAACAAGGATTATGTTTATATATGTATACATATGTACATAGGCTCATGTATACATCCTTTGGAACATATGTGACTTCATGATATACCTATTGCATATACTGTACAACAACAGAGAACTGGTGGATCCCATATAAAAGTATACACACGGGATATATATATGAGTACACGTTCCTTACACACAGTTGGTGTTAGACAGCACTTATTCATTCATTTATTTACGTACACTTCTGTGATTAAGTATGTTTTGGCACATATATATATATATATATATATACATATATATGTTTCACTATTATCATTAAAACAGATTTATTATTATCATATAGTCACTAATTTTATTTTATTGTATTTAATTGTTTATATTCTTATATTTATTGGACATGTTTACAGCTCACAGTTCATTTGAACAATTCATTAAAACAAAATAAGTAATTTAGACACTTTATTTTAGTTGGTTTAAATTTAATTTAATTCATTATAAAAGCATTTCCTTCATCTTTGCACTGAATTCACATATTCATGTGTATTCCCCCAACTCACACACGTTGAACACGTTTGTTAATCAAGGGTTTCTTCCAATTGAAGATCTAATTGAGTAATTAGACTCAATTAACTACACATGGAGTCACATATTTGAAACATTTTAGTATATATATTGCACTGTTTTTGGTGGTAGGGAAGCTATGACTAAGCACTGTTAAGTGTGAAACGCATCAGCTGGTTTGTCCCACTTTTTGCTGTGGCTTGTATTTGTTGGACTTTTTACTAATAAAGGCTATATTCCAGAGTGTGGCTGTCAAGAACTTTCTTTTGGCCTCATGTTGCTATATGCTTAGCCAGCACCTGGTGTTCCAGTTCTGAGGAGAGTTCTATATCCACATTTCCACCTGGAGCGGTGATCCCTTTCCCGTCAACCAAGGAGTGGTTGTGTGTAGTTGACACTATTGGGGACATGGAGAAAACAATGCCCATAGTAAATTTGTTTCTCAAAATCTGGTTTGAGTTTAAATTATCAGATTCCTATGCTAAGTTACATAGTGGGTAGGAGACCCTAACTCTCTGTTTGGATCCCAGTAACTGAGCAAAGTTCATCATCTGTATCAATCTGTAGACGTTAATTATTACCCATTAGATGAGGGATAGCTCGGTCCTTTTTCTTACCTCTATTAATTCTTTATTATCAGTGTATTTAATTTTTCGTTTTCTCTCTATATAAAATAAAATGACAATATTTTTGTTTATTTAACAATAAGCGCAGGTACCATTTTAATACCCCCCCATGTTGAAGGCATGTGGCCTGATATGGTTCAGGAGGGGGAGGGAGCTCGCTCGCCCCCCCTTTCCTGACCTGCCAAGCTGCATGCTTGAATAAGGATTTGGTATGGATTTTGGGGGGACCCCACACCATTTTTTTTAACCTTTTGGCATGGGGTTCCCCTTAAAATCCATATCAGACCCAGAGGGCCTGGTGTGGATTGGGGGGGGACCCACTCCATTTTTTTTATATTTTTGTATTGCCGACATTGTTTTATTTACATATCAATTGTCAGTGAGGAAGCACACTGACAGCTGATAAGTCATCAGTGCAGCCATTTTTTTCTGGCCCATTGCTTAACAACCAGCTATTCTTCACACAGAATTCAAATTGGTAGATCATTTTTTGAGCAATCCAAATTCTAAGCATTCTGAAAATTTGGAATTTGTTAGAAAACGAATAAACAAAACTAATTTTACAGAATTTAATTGAAATTTGGTACTATTAGTTACTATTTCATTCAGAGATTTGGTTACATCCAAATCCCCAATACCCAAAATTAGTCCAAAATTGTATTCAGACCGAAACAAATTGCACATGTCTAGTGAACAGAGTTTCCCATAGGATTCCACTCCTCTTGGTGTGAATCAGAGGGACAGTCCGGAACGATTCCCCCATCCCTGCCTTGACAAGCTTGTTACATAGCTTTATCTTGTTAAGTGTTTTTTATTCATGTGCATTACATGAACTTTTAACCTCTACACTTGTGGCACTTCCCCTTTCTTCCCCTTCCTTGTCTTTGACACAGAGCTGGCTATACTCTGAGGATAGTGCCGCCTCCCATCTCCATTGCTGTTCATGAATTGATGGACTTTAATATGGACCATATATGCATTACTTATATCATCTGTTACATTTTATTGGACTGATTTTTGCTCACTAATTCTGCATCTGCTTTGCACCAGGAATAACTGTTTTTTCCACTCCTCTCAACAGCTTCCCCCTTAAGGGGTTTCCCGGGTGGCTCAGGAAAAAAGAAGACTAAAGTCTGGTACACACGGACCAAATATTGACCGGTATCAGCCAGTTTCAGAGTAATCGGCCAACATTCGGCCCGTCTGACAGAAGCAGGCCAAATGGCTTCTGTTGAACGGGCATGCTTGAAAACCAGTATCCGATCAGCGCTCATAGCCATTGATTGCGAGCGCTGACTGGTGTGTTCTGGCAGGAAGGCAGTCCCCACACAATAGGGAGGGAAATCGCTGTACTAACATCGGATAGTCAGCACAGCAGCTCCTCCCATGCTCCTCAGTTCTTTTTATTCAGCCTGCTGGTTGAACAAAAAAAATAACTGATAGTGTGTACACTATGCCAATTTCAAGGCATTTACTCCAGTAACAATGGCAGCACAGTCTCTGAGACAGATGTAAAACAGCAGAGTTTCCACTCCAAAATAAATGACAGTCTCTGAGAGTACAGCAGGACGTGAAAATATAATACATTGCCCCAACACACAACTCACCTAAAGCGGTTGTATTGCTCGCTTGATCATTTTTACCTACAGGTAAGCTTATAATAAGGCTTACCTGTAGGTAAAATGAATATCTCCTAAACCTACACAGTTTAGGAGATATTCATGGTTCATGCAGCCGCTGACGTCAGCTGTGCATGCACGCTGAAAGTCCAGAGGCTTGCGCCGGAACGGAGGACTCCCGCACACATGTCATAGTGGCTCACAGCGCCAAAGCCCGCAAACCCAGAAGAAATGCAGAGGGAACATGTCAGCCCCCTTGGCGGTGACTGGGTGAGCTGCGGCTTTGTTGTAAGGCGTTACACATTATGCTATTGTCTTGCAGGTTTTTTTTTGGGAGGGGGTTTCAGCGGTTTACTACCGCTATAACAAGTATTTGTGCTGCCTATGCATGGAGTGGAAATATGAGGAAAGAAGAAGAATACAGTTGCCTCTAGTGTGGTTGCATTAAATCAGTGCAGAATCGCAGCCCACTTTCTTATTTTAAAGTGTTAGGGTTTTTCTAATATTAAATGATAAAATATGAAGATGCCTAGTTTTCGGATGAACCCAATCTTATAGAGTCACATGAATGTTTACCTATCTTAGAGCAGCAGAAACCTGAAAAGTTTGTTCTAATTGTGAAGTTTGCATACAGAGGAGTTAGTTGCAAGGACACATTTCATCCAGTGGACAGTGAATTATAATTATCCCCAAGCACCACATATAAAGAGGCATCCTTTCCAAAGTGAAACTGGTTCAGACAATATGAATGTGGTTTACGGGAAAAACAATCACTTATCCTCTGCTTTCACACTGGGGCGGTGCACTTGCAGGATGGGAAAAAAAAGTCCTGCATCTTTGGGGTGGTGTGGAAGCAGTGTATACACCGCTCCTCCAGGGCCCCAGCTATTGAAATCAATGGGCAGCACTGCCGAAGCGCCTGCAAATCGCTTTGGCAGCAACGCTTTGCGGGTGCTTTTAACCCTTTATTCGGCCACTAGTGGGGGTTTAAAGTGCCAGTGCTAGTGGCCGAAAAGTGTCGCTATAACATCGGTAAAATGACGCTCCCCTGCCCTAGTGTGAAAGTAGCCTTAGTGACCTAATTGTAAAATAAAACTTAATTTATTTTTCTACTTCTGTAGTCCATACTTTCACACAATTTGATTGTGCTTAAGAATATCTGCACAAAGCACAGATTCCGGAAATAATTAATTGGTCGGTGTAATTATGTTTAATTATTTATTTCATATAGGATGCAGTGTCATATATTGATCGATTAAAATTTTCAGCATCACTGACTTAATTAATTAATCATTCAAGCTTCCTGACAAATTGCTTCAACAGTTCAGCCTACAGAGGTTCCTCCAGGCCTATTTCACCTATTACCACCCAGACTAATCAAATTATCATTACTTAAACCATGTTATTTGGCAACTTCTTTGAATATTTGGATTTCTCAGACAAATTTTATTTTGATCCTTATGTGCTTTCTGGCAACTTCTGCATTCCTAATAATAATGGTTCAAATTTACATGGATACATAGTCAGGTAAAAAAAAAAAAAATGTTCATCAAGTTCAACAAAAGACAGAAATGTATACATTCAGAACCTGGATCCTCAAGACCTTATCCTGAAGTCAATCCAATAAATGTTATAATACATTTTTATATACAGTTTAGATATCTCATATTTCACCCACCCCCTTTGCTCTCCAAACCATTTATTTTGGAAAGGAGTTGCCCTCATAGCTGCTTTACGAATGGAACATAAACCTCTTTGAAACACATTAGGGTGGAGATTTCTGTTCAAAACAAAATTAGACAAATTGTTCTAAAAGATATTAAATACCTAAAAGTAAGCAAATTGAGGTTTCTTTGAACCACTTTAATACCAAGCATTTTTACCCCTTCCAGCCCAGGCCAATTTTCAGCTTTCAGCTCTGTCGCACTTGCAATGACTATTGCGAGGTCATGCAACACTGTACCCTTAGGAAATTTTTTTCTCAAATAGAGCTTTCTTTTGGTGATATTTAATTATCACTGGGTTTTTAATTTGTTTGCTAAATAACAGAAACTGACAATTTTGAAAAAAAAAAGTTTTTCATCTTTTCTGTTATAAAAATTTGCAAATAAATAATACTACAATGCTACAAAATAACCCAAACCAGTGTATATTATTTAGTCTGTAGGAAAGTTATAGAGTCCACAAACTATGGTATAAACAGTATCTGAAAATCGATCGATCCTGATGTACTGATGGCCTATCTTATTTCTTTTTTTATATCAATAAGTTTTTATTGAGTATTTCAAGAAATGGGTACAGAAAGGAAAAAAGGGGAAATGGGTAAATGGAGGAAAATGGGTTGTACAACATAAATAAAAAAATAGGGGATAGTAAGTGATATACATCTCATAGTGATATACAATCAGAAGATATAATTGTACAAAAGGATAAATAGGTACAGTATTGGACCTACTGGTTCTGTTAATACGGTATAATCACCTCGAATATCATTAAAGTCACAGCTTATAAGGCCATATAGACCAGGATTTGTCAAAAGTCACACTCTGTAAAGAATTTAGTGCAATGAGGCGTTCAAAGGTGTAGTTTCTGTTGACAGCTTTGACTATATCTGTCACATTCAAGGCCGTAGTGGATTTCCAATTACAGAGAATCATTAATCTCGTCTCTAGTAATATGTGTGTCACTACAGGTCTGAAGTCTTTATGAATTTTGTCAATGTTTAAATGTAAGATTGCTAATGCAGGGTCTGGGGGTGTAAGCATTCCCGTTATGGAGGAAATTAGTCTAAATATTTGATTCCACGTACTTTTAATTGTGGGGCAATGCCATAACATGTGTAGTAAAGAACCCGTGTGTCCACAAGCTCTCCAGCAAAGAGGCGATGTGCCGGGAAAGAATTTTGCCACCCTGTAAGGTGTATAATGCCATCTATTGGCTAGTTTTATTGCTAGTTCCCAGTGCTTAACGCAATGAGAAGCTTTATGTATCCCTGTAAAGGCCTGTCGCCATTGTTCTGGTGTAAACTGTTTGCCCAGGTCACCCTCCCATTTTGTCATCGCTGTAGTTTTGATGAACGTATTTTTATCCCTTATTTGGTGGTAGAAAAACGATATACCTTTAGTGTTGTTGTTGGCGTGTGAGTAAAATTGCCATATTGCTTTCGGTACGTGGATAGATGGACTGGAGTGGGAGTTAAGAAAACGCGTGATCCTTGTATATAGATGTTTCTCGTTATTGGTGAGGTTGTATTGGGACTTGACCTGGTCAAATGTTCTCAATTGATTTCCGTCGTAAAGGTCTAGGATGCTATTTACCCCTTTGGTCATCAAAGAAGTAACTGTCAGTGATGGTATCTTTGTTTCTAGTAGGGTTATAGGAATAGTATATGGTAATGCTTGGTTATCCTTATGTTTTTGTTTGAGAAGGAATCTCCATGCTTTCAATGAGATCTGTATAGGGGGAGTAAAAGCAGATAATTTCCATGGCAACCAACCATCACTTAACAAAAATAGGGTTAAATCTTTTATTGGGGCTAAAGCTTTTTCAATATCTACCCATAACGGTGGATCTTCAGTTTTGAACCATAATTTAGTCTGATCTAGTCTGACTGCCCAGTAGTAGTCACATAGGTCCACTAGGCCTGCCCCTCCTATTTTTTTGTGGAGTGTGAGGTTGTTTCTGGAGCATCTGGCTTTTTTACCATTCCATATGTATTTCCAGCTTATTTTCGACATTGTATGGATATAGTGGATAGGTATGTTGATTGGTAAGGAACGAAATATGTAAAGTATTTGAGGTAGCAGCATCATCTTATATGCTGTGATTCTACCAAACCAAGATATTTCTTTGTTAGACATGTGTTTGATTTGGGCTTCCAGTGTGGCCACCAGTGTCTGCATATTTGTTTTAACCAATGTGGAGGTTTTGTTAGTGAGTGTGATACCCAGGTATTTTATGCCATTAGAGCTCCACGTATAGGGCAGTATTGTTTGGAGCATTGTACGTTCGTGTGGTAGGACACCCAGGTCTAGTATTAAAGATTTATTAAAGTTGACTTTATAGTACGATATTTCTCCAAATGTGTTAAGGATTGTATGGGCTTGCGATAATGATGTGGCAGGATTTGTCAGGAGAAGGATTACATCGTCAGCGAAAAGGTTTATGGTATGCATACTGGAGCCAAACTGGAAGCCTGAAATCAGGGGATGAGATCTTATAGTTTCAGCTAGGGGTTCTATCATTAAGTTAAAGACTGTTGGAGATAGGGGGCACCCCTGTCTTGTACCGTTGGTAATATGGAATGTTTTAGATAAGAACCCAGAGGAGTAAACCTGTGCCGACGGTTGTGAGTATAAAGCCATAATGGCTTGCAGTATTGGGCCTTGGAACCCAAATTTGGTAAGTGTCATTCTCATATATGTCCAGTGGACTCTGTCGAACGCCTTCTCTGCGTCAATAGACAACAGCAGAGAAGGCGTTCGAGTTTTTTCAGCAACATTCATCACATTTACGATTCTCCTGGTGGCGTCTGAAGTTTGTCTCCCCTTCACAAAGCCCATCTGGTCGCGTTTGATAATGTGTGGTATTATATCTGTCAATCTTTTGGCTAACAATTTGGCATAAATTTTGATATCTGAATTCAAGAGAGAAATAGGCCTGAAATTCGCTGGTGTAATAGGATCTTTACCAGGTTTTGGTATTGTAACTATATAAGCTTTTAACATGTCGTGAGGAAGGTGTGCGGACTCAGCAGCCTTGTTGAATATGATAGACATATGTGGTGATAAAGTGTTTGCAAAAGTTTTAAAATATTCATTAGAGAAGCCATCGGGTCCTGGAGACTTCCCGTCTGGAAGAGTGTTTATGATCTGTGTTATTTCCCTTTCTGTGATTGGTAAGTTTAATGATTCTAGTTGGTGTGCAGAAAGAGTGGGGAGATTGACTTTTTTAGGAACATCTCAATCTGTTCTATTGTTGGTTGATGTGTGTTGGGATCTGAGTGCAAATTATAGAGTGAGCCATAGTATTCCGCAAATTGGTCGGCTATTTCTTGAGGGTTTGTTATTTTGTGTGGTTGAGTAGGGTGCTGTAGGAAAGCAATTCTCGTTCTGGTTCGAGCCGCTTTCAATCTATTTGCTAGATACTTCCCTGCTCTATTAGCATTGGCATAATAGTTCAGTTGAAGGCGTCTGAGATGTATGTCGTACTGTTGAGATAGAATATGCCTAAGTTGTTCTCTAAGGGAATGTAATTTGTTGGTAAGTGGTAGTGTAGGGGTTTTTTTGTGTTGAGTGGAGACATCGTGGATGTCTAGCATGATAGTGCGTAGCTGCTGAGCCCTTTTTCTTTTTTCTCTGGCCCCTATTTGAATCAATACTCCTCTCATGAAGGCCTTATGTGCATTCCAAAGAATGTATGGGTCAGTAACTGACCCCACATTCTCAGCAAAAAAGAATTGCAATTTCTGCGATATTAGTGATTGGAGATGTGGGTCATGTAAAATGCGTGCGTTACAGCGCCAGATGGGGGGTGAAGGAGAGATTCCCCTCTCAGCCACAGACATAGAAATAGCCGAGTGGTCTGACCACGTGATATCATGTATAGTGGTTTTTTCAACATTTTGTAGCAGCCATTTATCCGTTAGGAATAAGTCAATGCGAGAGTATGAGCGGTGTCTATTGGAGAAAAAGGTGTAGTCCTTTTCGTTACCGTGTTGGCATCTCCACGCGTCAAATAGTTCCTCCTTATGTAGTAGTGGTTGGAGGGACAGAGATCCCTTACCTGAAGATGTATCAATGAGTGGATCTGGTGTCATATTAAAGTCTCCACAGATCAGGAGGTTACCATGTCGTAGATCTTTTGCTTTTTGGGTCACTTTGTTGATGAATCTGATCTGGTGCCTGTTTGGAGCGTACAATGACACTATGGTGTAGGGATTAGAATTAATGTTCCCTGTGGCAATGATGTATCTTCCTGCTTCGTCAATAATGATTTCTTTGGGCTCGAAAGAAACAGAATTTTTGAAGGCTAAAAGAACTCCCCCAGTTTTGCGATGCGGCGTACATGCCACATAGATAAATGGGTAGTCCCTATGAGTGCATTGGGGAGCTTTGTCTAGTTGGAAGTGCGTTTCTTGGACGCTTAGTATGTCCGCTTTATGTTTATGCGCTTCTTTCCACAAGCTGAAGCGTTTAGCCGGGTGATTTAATCCCTTGGCATTAATTGAGAGGCAGGTTATCGTCATTTAAGAGACGTGGGTCTGGTTATGAGGCTGTGTCGTGGGGGTACTCACTGCGGCCATAGGTAGTTGTCTGCTCTGCTGGATTGCTGGTGGAGACGATGTTGTGGAGCCATTTCGTTGCTGGTTCAGAGGTGAAGTCGGTGTTTTGTATCTGTATATATCACTTAAAAAAGAAGGTAAAAAAAAACTGTAAACCAAACGGAAAATTAACATGAGTAACATAAAAAATGGATCTCAAAAGTGATCCTCGTGCAGTCGTAGCTGCTATCGGTGGTATTGGGGGGAAGGGAGAGAATCTAGAATAGAAACTCAGCCCTGGAGATAAACCTGTAACACATAAGGTTTATTTTATGAGCTTCCACTTGTCGGCTTTTTGTTAGATTTCTTGTAAGACACTACCTGCCAATCATTTTGGAGCAGAGGTGGTTCTGCTGGTTGAGCCTGATGTATAGGCTGGTCCAGAATGATATTCCATCTCTTTAAGGTAGATAGCCCTTCTTCCAGGGTATTTATTGAGACGGTGATTCCATTATGGGTAATGGAGAGTGTAGCTGGGTATTTCCACTTATGGAGGATTTTGTGGTTCCTCAATGCTTTGGTGATCGTTATTAGATTGCGACGGCGTTGCAGAGTATGCCTGGAAAGATCTGGAAGCAATCTGATGTTCGTATACTGCTGGGGAACATTCTCTTGCTTGCGTGAGGCTTGAAGAATTCTGTCCTTAACATGGTAAAAATGCATTCTAAGCAAAACATCCCTGGGGATTTCAGCGGGGAGAAAGGACGGTTTAGGGACCCTGTGTATTCTATCCACAAGCAGGTCATGAGCTGAGGCTTCGGGTACCATTGTTGAGAATAGGGTCTGGGCGTATTGTAAGAGCTGGTTCGGGGGAACATCTTCTGGTATTCCTCTCAGTTTAAGGTTGTTCCTCCTGGACCTGTCTTCTAAGTCTGCCATTTTGTCTTTGAGCCAGGCTATATCTTCCCCCTGGGCTGTATGGGCCTCCACCATAACATTGTATGCTGAGGTATATTCCTCCATTTTGTTTTCCACTTGATGCACTCTGTGGCCTATGGCTTGGACCTCTCTCTGACACTCTGTTATACCTCTGACCATGTCTGCTTGTAATGAGGAACGTAATGACAGGAGCATTTCTTTGAGTAAAGTGTCTGATACCGGCCTATCTGCTGTAGGGAATTCCCTGATACGATCTCCTTCAGTGTTACTCTGACGTGAGGGGTTGCTGTGAGGCCCGCTTACCTCCATGCCCTGTGCGTTTCCTTGCCTTATGGGTGAGTCCCTCCTCGGCTTCGATTTGGCCGGGCTTCTTGTGGAGGGGCTGGATGTGCTTGAGGAGGATCCGCTGGGTGAATTCGGGGAGCGGGTAGAGACAGATGCCTGTGCTTGTCTGTGCGCTTTAGGCCTAAGCTCCGTCCTGTCAGCTGCCGTTCCGCCGCCATTTTGATGAGCGCAGTCCGCGTAATAACTATTCATTTTCTGCGGCTGCTGGGGATTTTTGCGGCGTCTTGTCATTCCCGGTTTGTGCCGCGGGCACCTACTTGTAAGACGGTATGTCCTTTAGGCAGTAAGAGTGCCGTGGAGCTCTGTTGGCTGTGGTGTATCTCCTGAGGCGAGCGGAGCTCTAGGATTACGCGTCCATCTTAGAGCCCGGTTGGCCACGCCCCCCCGCCTATCTTATTTCTTGAGTCCGGAAAACAGCAAGATAGTACAAATATCCCTCAAATGACCTAATTTTGGAAAGTAGAAAGTCCAAGGTATTAAGTAAGAGGCAGTGCAAGTTTTTTGAAGTTGTCATTTTTTGTCGCAATTTTTTTTGCATACTAGTGCAGTTTAATACAGCAATATTATATAATGGGTGTGGTGGAGATGGTGATCAGGGATACTGGCTGGAAACAATATGTAAAACAATTAAAAATGCTTTTTTTTTTCTTTTTCTTACTTTTTTTTTACACATTATGATTGTTTATGCCAGTGAATTTTCCTGGTATAAGCAACCATTTTGACCGAATGAAGCTGATTCATTCAGTGTGTTTTGTTGCGACTAGCTGTAATTGATCACATCTAATCACATGGTACAGATGGGCTGTGATTGGCTCTCTCTATACCATGTGATCACTGTGACCAATCACAGCTGATCACATGACAATTTTACACAATGGATGTCATATATTCAGTAACAGTCTGAAATGCCATATTTCATCAAATCAGTTGCTGGGTCAATACTGACAAGGTATGTGATGCATACTCAATTTCCTGTTTGGCATTAATACAATTTTTATCAAATAGCAAATATTAAAGCGAAAGTAAACCCATCCATAAAACAATTTAATTTCCGGCACATGCCGGAAATGTAACACTGCCATTGGTTGTGCTCTCAACCGAACTGTCAAACCATCCAATGGCTGGTGTCATAACTGATCACTTGTTCGGCATCATGGCAGTTGTAGAGGCAAAGATGGTAGCTTCCTTGTCTGAAAACGATAGGGTGGTTTACTTACACTTTAACTTAGTATTCTACACATGAACAATTACAGAAAAAAAATCCCTGCCCCTTTACCATTAGACCAAAGCAAAAATCATAGCTTAGCTCTCTTACCTACCATATCGTTTATGTTTTATGTGACTAACAAATTAGCATGAAAAACATATAACATTTCTTTATTCAATGAATTCTAGTGATAATCATGCACTGAATAAATTGCCTGCAAAATAGTTTATTTTATATAGAAAACAATGGGCAAACAGCTATGGCAGGCTATTAATCATCTGGCATTGTTGTTCATACAGTCTGTCAATGTGTGTTATTATCCTGTTTTACTGATATACCATTATTTGAAATTACAAGAGGGAACATTTGAAATCATGTTCTTATTGTGTTCTTATTGTGCTCAAGAGCAGTTAAACTTGCATAATTTGTTGCTATTGCTTTAATGTGTTAGTTATAAATATTTGATCAATCACACAATTTCTGTGTTTTCTTTTGGGAAAACATACTGGACGATAACAGATTAGTATGTATTTGAGGCATGCTTAAATATGTGCATCTGTTTAAGTGGATATCCTTGATTAATTTCATGACAGAAATTTGCACAATTATATCCATGAAGGCAATGGACCTCCATAAACGCCATCGGATCTGCATTTCATCCAAATGTCTTCATGTTTCAGTGCAATTTATATTGTGGTTGTTACACAGCATCCATAAGAATAAATCTAAATGCAATTTGAAAACACTGAAACTGTGGCATGAAAAATAAATTCAATCTGGAAATATCAAAAAAAGCCCATTGTAAATATTTTTACATGAATAAACAGTCAACTGAAGGAACATTGATAAAAAAAAATCATGGTAATTTTTATGTGGATTTGATTGTGTGCTAATGTGTAAGAGACAGTGGACATATTTTTGAAGCCCAAAAAAATAACACATTTGCTTCGGTGGACTTTGCAATAATTTTACCTCTCTTTAAAATGGTGTTTGTGGGAATTAATGGAGGAACCAAGTTTAAGCCACAGAGGTAATTTTTCATCTGAAGGTAAAAATATCACTACTGATATAACATCAGGATTCCCATCTATTTGCCTTTCAAGGTATTTACCTGCAAGATAATGGCAAATTAAAAATAATATAATCGACTTAAACATGTTGCAATTGTTTCACCGCCTAATCTCCGTATGAGATCAACAGGAGCTGCTTCATTAATAAAATTTTGGATTTCCTATCACTTTATGTAATATGATAAAAAAACTACTGTGCTTGTTATTTAAAAAAATACATTTGTGATACAACAATAATCCAATAAAAAAAAAGTGTATGCCACTCAAAATAGTAAATTGAATACTTAATATTACACAAAGAAGTTGATGTACTAAAGGCAAATATACTTTGCACTCCAAGTGCACTTTAAAGTGCACTGCAAGTTCATTTGCTCTAGATCTGAGGGAAAGCTCTGAAATGAGGAGAAGCTTTGGTGATTTTTATCATCCAATCACGTACAAGCAAAAATGTTGTTTTTTTTATTTTCCTAGCATGTGATTTAGGGGTTGATTTACTAAAACTGGAACACTCAGAATATGGTGCAGCTGTGCATGGTAGCCAATCAGCTTTCTAATTCAGCTTGTTCAATTAAGCTTTGGCAATAAAACCTGGAAGTTGATTGGTTTCTATGCAGAGCTGCACCAGATTTTGCAGTCTCCAGGTTTAGTAAATCAGCCCCATAGTATTCTTTGCAAAGTGAAGCTTTATCTCATTTACTAAGCTCTGGAGCAAGTGCACTTGCAGTGCCCAGTATATTTGCCTTTAGTAAATTAACCTCATTGCATTTCTGATTAAAGCTTCTTAACAGTGTTCAAAAAACCATTCAGACGCTCAATTGTATACAGTAGATTCAGACCCATTTATTTGTCCTGGGACCACTGTCTGCAAGACATAAAATGCATGAAAAATAAAGCCTGTGTGCTGTATGTATAATAAATACATCATGCTAACTTAAACTATGCCATCATTATTTAAAAGTGTGCTCAGCCTGAAATAAAGTAGCAATCACAACATTGGTGACATTACAAAAAAATATAAAAAATCAAAGCCCACATCATTATTTATTTTTTCAAATCTGTGCTGCCAGCGAAAACTGACACCAGTAATCCAGATCACTATACAGTGAACACAAAATCACTCATCAATAGGGATGGGCTGTCTGTTCGGGTCGAACATGAGTTCGACTCGAACACTGGCTGTTCGCCCATTCGCTGGATAGCGAACAAATTGGGGCGTTGGTGGCAAATTCGAAAGCCGTGGAACACCCGTTAAAAGTCTATGGGAGAAATCAAAAGTGCTAATTTTAAAGGTTAATATGCAAACTATTGTCATAAAAAGTGTTTGGGGACCTGGGTCCTGCTCAGGGGACATGTATCAATGTAAAAAAAAGTTTTAAAAACGGCTGTTTTTTTGGGAGCAGTGATTTTAATAATGCTTAAAGTGAAACAACAAAAGTGAAATATTCCTTTAAATTTCAAACCTGGGGGGTGTCTATAGTATGCCTATAAAGTGGCACATGTTTCCTGTGTTTACAACAGTCCGAGAGCAAAATGACATTTCTAAAGGAAAAGAAAGTAATTTAAAAGTACTAGCTGTAGTGCCGGCAGCTATAATGAATTGTCGGGTCTCTGCAATACACATAAAAGTCATTGAAGAAAACGGCCTGGGGTTTCCCCACAGTGCATTACCAGGCCCTTTGGGTCTGGTATGAATATTAAGGGTAACGCTGAACCAAAATTAAAAAAAAATGTGTGGGGGTCCCCCCCAAATTCCATACCAGGCCGTTCAGGTTTGGTATGGATATTAAGGGGAACCCCAGACCCTTCAGGTCTGGTATGAATTTTAAGGGGAACCCCGCACCAAGATTTAAAAAAAAATGGCATGGGGGTCCCCCTAAAAATCCATACCAGACCCTTATCCACGCAACCTGGCAGGCCGCAGGAAAAGAGGGGGGACGAGAGAGTGCCCCCCCTCCTGAACTGTACCAGGCCATCTGCCCTCAACATGGGGAGGATGTCCCCATGTTGATGGGGACAAGGGCCTCCTTACGTAACGGGTAACCCCACCCCCTCTGACACCATGGGAAAAACCATAGGAAGTCCCCGTGCGTCAGAGAGGAGCAGGGTCACCGGGTGGCCCCGCCCTCAATTATATAAGAACTGTCAGAAGAACAGAAGCGTCACACAGCGGGAACCTCCCATGGATGCGGATCATCCGAAGAATGAAGCGGAGAAGAAGAAGCCAGAGGAAGATGCGGACGAGAAGACCGAAGGAAGAAGCAGAGGATCGGAGGAAGAAGAGGAAGAAGCGGGGGAAGAAGAAGATGGAGGTAAAAAACTGAATGAAGACCAGAAGAAGATGAAAGAAGAAGCGGGGAAAGAAGAAGACATTAATAAAGGAATTGTCAAAAACGTCTCTTGTCTTTTTTAACATTTTTGAACCTCTTTTTGTGAAATGGTAGGGGTACATTTGTACCCCATTACCATTTCAAACGGGGGGGCCAGGATCTGGGGGTCCCCTTGTTAAAGGGGGCTTCCAGATTCCGATAAGCCCCCCGCCCGCATACTCCCACAACCACCGGGCAAGGATTGTGGGGTGGAGGCCCTTGTCCCCACCAACATGGGAACATCCTCCCCATGTTGAGGGCATGTGGCCTGGTATGGTTCGGGGGGGCGCTCTCTCATCCCCCCTCTTTTCCTGAGGCCTGCCAGGCTGCGTGCTTGGATAAGGGTCTGGTATGGATTTTTAGGGGGACCCCCACGCCATTTTCTTTTTAAATTTTGGTGCGGGGTTCCCCTTAAAATCCATACCAGACCTGAAGGGTCTGGTATGGATTTTGAGGGGGACACCACACCATTTTTTTAAATTTTGGCACAGGGTTCCCCTTAATATCCATACCATACCTGAAGGGCCTGGTATGGAATTTGGGGGGACCCCCACGCATTTTTCTTTTATTTTGGTTTGGCGTTCCCCTTATAATTCATGCCAGACCCAAAGGGGCTGGTAATGCACTGGGGGGAACCCCAGGCCGTTTTTTCAATGACTTTTATGAGTATTGCAGAGACCCGACAATTCATTATAGCTTCCGGCGCTACCACTAGTACTTTTAAATTACTTTTTTTCCTTTTGAAATGTCATTTTGCTCTCGGACTGTTGTAAACACGGGAAACATGCGCCACTTTACAGGCATACTAGGGACACCCCCCAGGTATGAAATTTAAAGGAATATTTCACTTTTATTGTTTCACTTTAAGCATTATTAAAATCACTGCTCCCAAAAAAGGCTGTTTTTAAAACTTTTTTTTGTTTGCATTGATACATGTCCACTGGGCAGGACCCAGGTCCCCAAACACTTTTTATGACAATAACTTGCATATTAACCCTTAAAATTAGCACGTTTGATTCTTCACGTTCGTATCCCATAGATTTTAACGGTGTTCGCGCGTTCAAACTAATTTTTTGCCTGTTCGCATGTTCTGCTGCAAACCAAACAGGGGGGTGTTTGGCCCATCCCTACTCATCAACAATGTACTGACCTACTGAATTAACAAAAGGTCTGAAAGCACCTGTGTTATGGAAACTCCATCCTTTGTGGTCTTCATTGTAGTAACTCAGATGAAGCACAAAACCAGAAACATACCATGGTATAACAAGTAGATACACATTCTTTATTAAAATGTGTGAAATTACACTCACACATTATTATGTATTACCTTGCACCAGTACATCAAAGACAAAATACTGTAATGCATTTCCCTCCCTTCTAGATTGTAAGCTCTAACGAGCAGGGCCCTCTGATTCCTCCTGTATTGATTTGTATTGTAAGGGTACTGTTTGCCCTCATGTTGTAAAGCTCTACATAAACTGTTGGCGCTATATAAATCCGGTTTATTATTATTAATGGATGAGAAGATCAGCATGTCAGACTCATGTGTTCTCCACTGCTCTGGCCAAATCTGCCACGTTCACATACACTGGTTTTCTGCTTCTGTTTCTGGTTTTGTGTTACATCTACACTAATGAAGACTGCCAACGCCAAGGATCCGTTTTAGGGGATGGAATTTCCATAATGCAGACATGTTCAGACCTTTTGTTAATTCACTGGGTCATGTCATTCTAATGAGTGATTTTCTTTTGTTCACTATGTGAATTGAAGCACGGCGTCACTTCTAACTACACGGCAGAACATTTTCACGGGTTGAAGGGGCACAGATTTGCAAGAGGAAATAATATTGTAGACTTTCTTTTTCTTTTATGCTATTGTTTTTTATTATTACAATTTTGTGATTGATACTTTGGGAATGATTTACTAAAACTACTAAAACTGGAGTGTGCAAAATCTTCCAGTTTATTTTTTTGGTCAACGTTTAATTGAACAAGCTGATGTTGGAAGCGGATTGGCTACCATGCACAGCTACAGCAGATTTTGATTGTGGCCAAAGAGGACCACCGTGAAATCCAGACGAAACAGCAATGGAGGCAGCAGGGGATGCAACAGTGAAAAGATCCTGGACCTATCATCACTGTAGAACTGCACAGAAGTAGGTGTGTAGGTGTGTGCCATAATCTGCAAATATTTTGTGCATATTTAAAGTTTCCCCCACCAATGGTTTTACTATTGCTTTAAGTAATGACAAGTTAGTGCCAACACAATAGGCCCATACTAGAAATGTAAAAATTGCCCTTACCCATAAGGGCAAGAGTGGGAATTAAACTGGTCAATTTCTTACTAATAATGTGAACTATTAGAGGGTTCTTTTGGGCTATCTACTAATTTATCATATAATATTAACAAGGACCTTGTTGAAAAAAAAAGTACACCTTGATGATTTAACACCCCAATAACACGTCTCATGTGACTCATGAGACGGTTCCGTTGTCCATGGCCGTAAGGGCTCTTCACCATTAGATAATCCAATTCCAAGTTATTTCCTCATCTAAGTTTCCACTGGTTATTGGTTATCCTTGCTTACAGAGGCACAACCCCTCTTTTGATTGCTGAGGTGCTGAGGTTCTCTCCTGGTCACCACAATGCAGTGAGACCTGCTTCCAGAAGGTAACCAAGGTTCTGTGCACCTCTTCACTCTCCTCCCTGCCGGAGGAGTACCGCAATTTTAGCAATGTCTTTAACAGAGGTCAAGCCGGTAGTTTGCCTCCACATCAGCCATATGATTGCGCAATTGACCTTAAACCTGGTGCCATACCCCCTCATGGCTGTGTTTACCCTTTGTCGGTCTTGAAGGATAAGGCCATGGAGGAGTATACTTGCAGAGGCCCTTTGTCGAAGTTTCATCCCCAAATCCTCATCTCCTGCTGGTTCTGGTTTCCTTATTTGTGAAGAAGAAGAGTGGTGAACTGAGACCTTGTATTGAATATAGGGGTCTTAATTGTTTCATGATTAAGAATGCCTATCCAATTCCATTGATTACAGAGTTATTTGACTGCCTCAAGGCATAAACGGTTTTCACAAAGCTTGATTTGAGAGGGGCATACAATCTCATGAGGATCAAAGAGGGCGATGAGCGGAAAACTGCTTTTAATACCAGAACAGGCCATTATGAGTACCTCGTAATGTCTTTTGACCTTTGTAACGCCCCAGCAGTTTTCCAGGAATTTATTAACAAAGTCCTGCGAGATTTGTTGTAGTTATGTGTGGTGGTTTATCTCGATGATATCCTCATATTTTCCAAGTCCCTGGAGAGCCACCACACAGATGTCTGTCGTGTGCTTCAGAAACTAAGAGAGAACAATCTCTATTGTAAACTGGAAAAGTGCGAGTTCCATCATGAACAGGTTAAATTCCTGTAATTTCCACTGCTGGTTTTTCGATGGACCCAGAGAAACTTTTTTGCAGTCCTACAGTGGCCCCGACCCATGGGTTTACATCCTCTGCAGTGTTTCCTGGGCTTTGCCAACTATTATCGGAAGTTTATTCATACTTCTCGTCTCTGGTCAAGCTCCTGACTTATATGACCAGAAAGGACGGTAACCCACAGAGTTGGTTTCCGGAGTTCATTAAGGCATTTGAGAGTCTCAAGGCTGCCTTTATTTCTGCTCCTGTGTTGGCACATACTGATCCTACATTGATGCTTCTGAGACTGTTGTTGGCACCCTTCTGTCTCAACGTCCTACCTCTGAGAGCGCTAAGCATCCTTGTGGCTACTTTTCCAAGAAATTATCACCTGTGGATGCAATTACAAGATTGGTGACAGAGAACTGTTGGCAATCATTTTGACCCTGAAAGAATGGAGACATTTCCTCAAAGGTACCACTGTGCTGGTTCTCATTCTTACTGACCATAAGAATCTCAAATTCACAGTGCGCATGCACAGAACTTCCAATATGGCCGCGTAAGCTGGGAGCTCCTCACTGCCCGAGTCAGCAAGCCGCCCTAGCACCAGATCTGGGCTAGCAGGATTCCCGCAGACAGTGGGAATCGATTGGGGAACACCCCTACAACACTTCTGTGGCAGGAAGCTCAGCCCGTCGTGACCTGAGACCACAATTCTCGGCTGAGGGAATCCAGGCTGAATCCAAGATGGCGGTCGCGTCTCAGCCACGAGACATGCACACAGGGGGACAAGCGGAATACAGGCAAGTCATTGCCCCAGCCACCTTAGCCTACATACGCCAGGCAAATCCCAGCATATCCCACAATGTGACCCTATTGCCTGCATCCACAGAATTGCTAATAGAGCAATCGATGGACAATTACATGCTATCCCTTCTGGGTACTACCCCGGTACATCAGGACGCTATTATCTCCCCAGGAGGCACAGACCCTGATATACCCCAGAATTCAGGGGACTTATTTCTCAAACTGTCTGAGCTACTGGAAAGGGCCTGTCTCACACTGCCAATAAAATCACTAACGACATTCGCTCTGACTTCCAAAATCTGGGCTCCAGGATGGAAGCAATCAAACACAAGCTCGACATTACAGTGTCCAGGGCCAACCAGAATACTGACCACATGCACGTCATCCAAGAGCAACTGGATGTGGCCCTGAGCAGGATCGACGACCTTGAAAAATGGTTGAGGAGGGCCAATTTCAAGGTCAGAGGCATCCCAGAATCCATCTCAGATGTCCCCAAAGTGGTCCAAGACCTCATCAAAATCCTCATCCCTGCAATAGCCCCACACAAGCCGGAGTTAGATAGAGCTCACAGGTCACTGGGACCCCCCAGAAAAGACGGGTCACCCAGGGATGTGGTAGTAAAACCGCACTACTACAGCGTGAAAGAGGAGATTATGAAAATCTCACAACAATCCCGCATCTCCTTCCAAGGACAGGATATCCAGATTTTTGGAGATATATCTCCCATGACCATTCAAAGATGCAGAGCCCTTAAACCACTGCTTCAGATCCTTTCACAGAAGGAAATTAAATATTGGTGGGCTTTCCCCTTTGCTCTAAAATTTACCTACAAAGGCAAAACCTACTCCTTTGCTACCTTCCCGGAGGGCGAAAAGGTGCTCCTCTCCCTGAAATTCATCTCACAAGACCCAGAAATGGACACATCAAATCTTCAAGCAGGATACTCCAAACGTCCCATGCCTATAATCCCAATTTCCCCCTCGTGGAAAACAAACAAAAGCAGGAGAGTGAAGGAACCCATGCCTACCTGAAGACGGACAAAACACTAACTCATTCATCTTAATCCCCAGGGACCATCTCTGCTCAACAAACTTAAAGGGGTCTTCCTCCGTGATCTGGGAGACCCTCCTGATACCTTTTATGATACCCCATCCACTACTCCTCACAGGAATGACTATCTACCCCCTCTGCTTAGACGCAGTCACCCCTCAACAAGAATATGGAAGAAGGGGATCCTAATCGAACAAACAACCTGCCTGAGATGCAACATCCTATAAATATAAAGGAAACCATACTTGACACACGTCTGGTGGCCTTAAGGACAATTACTAGTATCTCAGGATCAAGAAGGGTGGGACTTAAGCAATTTTTTCCTGATTTAGGGGCCACTCATGGCACAATCCGCTAAAATTCTGTGAAATGGGAAGCTATGCCTAACCCCTTCCCACCCTTCCTCCCAAAACCCCTTCCCCCCCCCCATCCCCTTTCCCACCTCCTTCTTACCCCCTACCCCCTTTCCCGACATGTTACAAAGGACTACATTCTAGTTGTCCTGCTGGCTTTGATCCATTGTTGCAATAACGTTACAGTTTCTATTAATGTGATGGTTTACATTTTCTAATTGCTTTCTCATAGTTCCGGGGATTGCTATGGCTGGGGCAGCAGACATGCGCCTCCATCCATCTCTCGACCATGGATTTACCATCTTCGAGTGATGGAACAGTAGTCCTATTACAGGACTACCACTGTTTTATGTATGGCGACGAAGGAGGGGACCTTTCCCCCTTCCTTCGCCGCAGGCCCTTGTTAGGCCAACTTGCTCTTTGTTACTCCCTCTTTTTCTTCCTTCCCACTAACCTCTTTTCTCTGGTTCCCAATTCGCAGTTGCTGCTACTCCAGGTCCCAGGTCCAGCCCCAAGCTTTGCTCGAGATCGTTCCATCTCCTACAAAGAGGGGTATGTGATGTTTATATCGATATACTTCTTTCCTCCATTGTTCATACCAAATAACAACATGCTCCTTCCGTCCCTCAGAATAGTTTCCCACAACGTGCAGGGCCTTAATTCAGCAAGTAAGAGAAAGAAAGTCCTTCAGACATACCATTCCCAAAAAATGGCAGTAGTTCTGCTACAGGAGACACATTTTCCAATATGATACACCCTCTCTTTTCTTCATGCCCACTACCCCCAATTCTTTTTAGCAAACGCTGAAGACAAGATGAAGGGTGTAGTGACCCTTTTTGTGAAAACATGTAAATTTAAAGCCATTCAGGTACACAAGGACCCCAAGGGTAGGTTCATTTTAGTGAAGGGAATGGTAGAAGATCACTTGCATTCATTCATCTCTTACTACACTCCCAACAAAGGCCAAGCTAAATTTTTTCAATCAATGTTCCAATCCTTAGGACCCCTATTGGAAGGGACGGTAATATATGGAGGAGACTCCAATATCGCATTCGACCAAAGCCTAGACAAATCTAAACCACCTTCAGCACAACTCACCTGCCCCACAAAAATTAGCTCCAAAATAGCGAAATTAATTTACCAACAAGGTCTTGCCAATATCTGGCAAGAATTTAACCCGACTAACAGGGATTACACACATTTTTCAAACCCCCAACAATCCTACTCCAGAATTGATCACATTTTTATCTCTTCGATACATATCAATGCAGTAAACAAAGCCTACATCAAGAACACAGCCCTTTCGGACCATTCTATGGTTATCCTCACATTACAGGGACACCTCACCAGACATCCCATCCCACACCGGAGACTCAAGGAAACTTTACTTAATGACCCAATCCAGGCTATAGTACTTGAAAAAGCGTTAAAATAATATTTCCTCCTTAACGACGTACAGGTAACCTCGACTGAGACAATATGGGCGGCCCACAAAGCTACGATTCGGGGAAAGCGAATTCACATAGCATCACACATTAAAAAAGAAAGAGACTTCTCCGCTTTATGCAAACAGCACAAAAAAGACCCGACAAAGGTCCAAATCGCCCAGGTAGACGCCACCCGAATAGCTTTAAACCTCAGTCAAGACCGAGAGTTTATGTTGGAGTGGAGCGAGATCTTATCAACCAAAAGATAAAATGAGCATGATGTTAGCTACTAAGCTCGCTCCCAAAACACGTACCTTCACACTCCCTAAAATCAGACTACAGGATGGGGACTAAATCCCCAACGCATACTACAATAATTTTAGGCCTTCTATTCTAAATTATACCAGAAAGGCTACATGGCAAATGACTCCACTATAGATTCCTATCTAGAGAACATACCTATACCCACCCTACAGAAAAACCATACAGATTTTATGGAAGCCCCCATCTCAACAGAAGAAACCCTAGGGGTGATCAAAAATCTAAAAGGAGGCTCAGCTCCTGGTCCTGACAGGTTTTCCAATCTTTACTAAAAAACTTTGACACCCTAGCCCCTCGACTAACAACATTTTTCAATTCCAAACGGAAGGTGGATCCCATGGATACCCACCTTAATACAGCTTTCATCTCGGTAATCCCCAAACCTGATAAAGACCCGGAACTTGTAGAAAACTACATACCCATCTCCCTAATTAACAATGATCTAAAAATACTCACCAAAATACTAGCCAATAGAATAAGTTCCTTTATCAATCAATACATCCACAAGGACCAAGTGGGATTCATCCCAGAAAGACAGGGCCCAGACGAAGTACGGAGGGCAATAAACATTATCTCGATCCTTCAATCTGGATGGGATGAAGGGCCCCCCCAGGAGGGTCTCCTTTTATCATTAGACCTGCAGAAGGCCTTTGATTCGCTTTCCTGGCCTTACCTGTTCTCAGCCCTAAGACGTTGGGGATTCGGTGAGAACTTTCTGGGGCTATTGAGATCCCTCTACTGTGATCCTGAAGCGAGGGTCAGACTACAGGGTTACTACTCCGACCCCATCAAAATTGCCAGGGGAACTAGGCAAGGCTGCCCTTTGTCCCCACTAATTTTTGCCCTAGTGATTGAAACCCTAGCCATAGCGATTAGATCAGATCAAAACATCAAGGGTGTAAAGTGCGGACAAACTACCCACAAGTACGCACTTTTCATGGATGATATCCTCCCATTTGTCACCTCCCCAATAACCTCTCTACCCAACATAAGCAAGCTCCTCGAATCCTTTGGAAATATATCAGGTCTACAGGTTAACATTAACAAATCCCAAGCACTGAATATATCTCTGCACCCTACATCGAGTGGAGCGACTCATCAATCAGTTATCTAGGGATAAATCTTACCCCCAAGATCGAACACTTGTACCAAGCAAACTTCCCCCCATGTATCGTAAATTGGAAAACGACCTCCAAACTTGGTCATTACACAATATATCATGGTTAGGCAAAATTAATTCCATAAAGATGACTCTTCTCCCTAGACTCCTCTACTTGTTTAGATCCCTCCTGACAACAATTAAAAAAGATCATCTAAAATCTTTTCAGGGGAGGATAATTAAATTCAACTGGGGAAAAAAAAGGTACAGATTAGCCAGACGCATCCTCTTCAGCCCAAAAACTCGAGGGGGACTAGGTTTACCTGATCTTTTTAGATACTACCAAGCTGCTAGACTAACCCAACTCTCAACGGTCTACTTTAGATATGGGAAACCTGACTGGATTAGCATAGAAAGACAGGAAGTCCCAACATATATCCTAGACTGAAAACGGGAGTTATTCCTGCGCTACCAATTGGGGAAGTCGGTCTCCTAATCAGTTAATTGAGACTATGTGCAACTTCTCTTGTTGGAAAGCTGCATGCACCGAAACAGAGGGCTCAAACACCAGCCCAAAACAAAATTGGTAAGAGAGAGAGGGGGAGGTGGTGCTGCGCTAACCAGAGATGTCTCTACTTGTGGGAATAAATATTATATCCTGATATTCATAGATCACGGGAGGATTAAATAGTAAAAAACATCAGCAAATCGCATAGGTTAAAAATAAATATGTGAATTCAATTAATACTTGTATATATAGGAATAAATAATAGTGTAAGGTAAAGACAAATAGTAACAACAGATTAAATAGTAAAACTCAATAAATCGCATAAGTTGAAAATAGATATGGTGATTCAAAATAAATATGTGGATCCAATCAGTGCTTAAAAATATATAAAAATAAATACTGGTGTAGGGTTAAGACCAGTAGTAACAACCGATTAACATATATTGAAATGTGTAGAAATCCAATATAACTAGTAGTGCTCGTGCTCTTGTGACTAAAAACTCAAAAATTAAACTCATTTGTTAAGGTGCAACAATAGATGAAGACAAACAGTCATAAATCAAGTGGTAAATGACAACCAAGTGAGATAAACAAAGCAAACGAAAAGGTCGCTTTATCCTAATATTGCGACCTTGTGCAGTAGTGCGACTAAAATGTGAATGATCACATATGTGGCTAAACCACTCTGATCATTGAGTGTCCAGAATAAAAATAAAAATATTCAAAGTGTCCAAATCAAAAATGTGTTCAGCAAGCCAGTGTTTTAAAACGCAATCCCTCCAATGGCAGTGAGGTGTTATTTATAAAAACATTCTCTATCTTCTTCATGCAGCATGCACTAGGGTAGGCAGTGGCCCCTTACCTAGCGGTGCTAGGTCAACCGCATATGAGTTGTTAACTCTCGTGGTCCTGGGTCTCTCCTGTATCTCTGTGTCCAGACTTGCTGACTCTACAGGATCCTGTATGGGGCTGGGATATGTCTAGCCGCGGTCCTGGGACAGTGCCGCTCCTAACTCCTCCTCCACATCAAATCAATCACATTGTGTTTGAGCAGTTTCTCCTGAGCTTATAATTCTCCGACGTCTTCCCCACCGGGTCCCGACAGGGGTCCCTGGCCGTCCACCACGTCAGCAGGGGAAAAGAGGGGTTTACTCATCCATGCGTGTCTTACAAGGAGTCACACCAAGTGGATATTTCCCAAAACTGGGGAGGAGCGTGGGGGCAAGCGAGCGACACCTGTCTCCAGAGTATAGGTCAGTTGGTCAGTCTGATGAAACAGTATTTTTAGGCATTTAGTTCCTACTGTTTCATCAGACTGACCAACTGACCTATACTCTGGAGACAGGTGTCGCTCGCTTGCCCCCACGCTCCTCCCCAGTTTTGGGAAATATCCACTTGGTGTGACTCCTTGTAAGACACGCATGGACGAGTAAACCCCTCTTTTCCCCTGCTGACGTGGTGGACGGCCAGGGACCCCTGTCGGGACCCGGTGGGGAAGACGTCGGAGAATTATAAGCTCAGGAGAAACTGCTCAAACACAATGTGATTGATTTGATGTGGAGGAGGAGTTAGGAGCGGCACTGTCCCAGGACCGCGGCTAGACATATCCCAGCCCCATACAGGATCCTGTAGAGTCAGCAAGTCTGGACACAGAGATACAGGAGAGACCCAGGACCACGAGAGTTAACAACTCATATGCGGTTGACCTAGCACCGCTAGGTAAGGGGCCACTGCCTACCCTAGTGCATGCTGCATGAAGAAGATAGAGAATGTTTTTATAAATAACACCTCACTGCCATTGGAGGGATTGCGTTTTAAAACACTGGCTTGCTGAACACATTTTTGATTTGGACACTTTGAATATTTTTATTTTTATTCTGGACACTCAATGATCAGAGTGGTTTAGCCACATATGTGATCATTCACATTTTAGTCGCACTACTGCACAAGGTCGCAATATTAGGATAAAGCGACCTTTTCGTTTGCTTTGTTTATCTCACTTGGTTGTCATTTACCACTTGATTTATGACTGTTTGTCTTCATCTATTGTTGCACCTTAACAAATGAGTTTAATTTTTGAGTTTTTAGTCACAAGAGCACGAGCACTACTAGTTATATTGGATTTCTACACATTTCAATATATGTTAATCGGTTGTTACTACTGGTCTTAACCCTACACCAGTATTTATTTTTATATATTTTTAAGCACTGATTGGATCCACATATTTATTTTGAATCACCATATCTATTTTCAACTTATGCGATTTATTGAGTTTTACTATTTAATCTGTTGTTACTATTTGTCTTTACCTTACACTATTATTTATTCCTATATATACAAGTATTAATTGAATTCACATATTTATTTTTAACCTATGCGATTTGCTGATGTTTTTTACATTTAATCCTCCCGTGATCTATGAATATCAGGATATAATATTTATTCCCACAAGTAGAGACATCTCTGGTTAGCGCAGCACCACCTCCCCCTCTCTCTCTTACCAATATATCCTAGACTACTTACTGTGGTGTCCCTGAAAATCCAGACAATAATGTCCCCTAGGCTTTCCCATTCCATTAAGTTATGGGGTGACATGATACATCTTCCCTCTCTGACATCTGATACACGCCCACTAGCTCATATTTTCCACAACCCCCTTTTCAAACTAGGTATGGACATCAAATCATTCCAATGATGGCTAGATAAGAGGATGTATCGTATTGGACACTATTTCTCCACATCAGGCCAGATCTCTTTGAAACACTGTGTTGAAAAATTGGAACTTCCCAAATCAGAAAAATTGAGCTACTTTCAGATCTCTCACTTTATCACCTCTACATGGAAAAACAAACCCACTCCCCCAGAGTTTACAAACTATGAGCGTTAGTGTGGCCAGGCAATGGGGCAAAGGGGGGGTATATCCATAATATACACATCACTTTCAGAACCCACCTCCAAATTCCTGTACATGGAAGCATGGGAAAAAGACTTGCAGGAAACCTGGGACCTGGAGGAATGGCACAAGATGGGAACGAGAGCTTCTAAAGGTATAATGGACATTTCTTTAATAGAAGCAAATCTGAAAGTGTTGACAAGATGGTATCTGGTCCCCACTATATTAGCTCAGATGTTTCCCTCTACTTCTCCATTATGCTTTAGAGACTGTCAAGCCCAGGGTTCCATGCTCCACATATGGTGGGATTGTCCGAGAATCAGAGGATTTTGGAACAAAATGTTCAATTTCATCAGGAGAGTCTCAGGCCTCTCTGTTTCGAAATCCCCCCAAATAGCACTACTGAATGCCCAAATCCCGAAGATTCCTAAATACTCTCATAAATTAATATAATTTATGCTTATAGGAGCAAAAATCGCTATAACTAAGGCCTGGAAGCAGCCAACGATCTCTCTCTTGGCCGCCAAAAGGAAGATCTCATGGATCATGTCCCAGGAAAAAATGGTCAGTACAATAACGTATACTGCAAAAACATTTGAAGCAATTTGGGAACCCTGGGCTTGGAATATAGGTATCTCCATTATCCCTGGAGCCAATGTTAAATGAACTAGCACTCAAGTCTCAAGCAAGGGCAATCTCCACCTGTACTCTCTCTCTCTTATACCCTTTCTTTTCCCTTCTCTTCTCCTCTAATAATAATATAAATTTTAAGATAACACATGTATGTACCCTAGCAACCGTTAGTTGGAGTATGTGTTTACACCATTGTCACAATCGCAGGAACTCTCAACCATATGTTATAATCTTTCAGGGTACCTCCTGCTACACATGAGATTATAGCAGAAATGACCAGTTGACTCACCTGTGGACACTCATGCTCCTTGGGAAATCGCTGGTATTCCCAGGAGGCGAGTAGTGTCCTAGTCTCGAAAGAGCACCTACTTTAATTTCTGTTACAGTTGAACCCTGACACAGTGTGAACCTATATGGGGTGTCAGGCCAGACAGCCGAATTTAGTGCACTTATCTGCTGTACCCCTGTTCAGCTGAAATTCAGGAAGAGTCTGAACTACAGGGATGATAATTGGTTGAGTGGTATTTAAAAATCCTGTTGTATATTTCTGTTAATCATATGCTCTGTCTCAAAGTGAAATGGTGGCCTTAAGTTGTAATGTACTGCTTTTCCATAAGATTCAAAAAAAAAAAAAAAAAAAGAATCTCACATTCTTGTCTGAGGCTAAAAGTCTCTCTCCCAGAAGGGCACGATGGGCTCTTTTCTTGTCAAGTCTTAAAAAAAAGGAAAGAAGTTCCCCGTGGGGTTTTAAAGCAGCCATTGAGAGTCACAAAAAATTATTGTAAAAAATGAGTATTTTTATTATCAAAAGACAATTAGACAATACTATACAAAAGTTAAAACATGAGCTCTGGTTTACACTGTGCGAGACTACTGGATTGGGAAAAAGGGGAAAAAAGGGTAGACAATACCAAAAGAATAAAAATTCAGAGTAGTTGGCTTGTAACGATTGAATTATGGTTGTACTGTCCAATGTACAGGAGAAAAAAGCCCCAATGCATTTTGACCTAAATGTTTTAGGGTCTTCCTCAGGGGGTTCTCATATTTTCTCTCCGGAAACCCCTTGGGGAACTTCTTTCCTTTTTTTTAAGATTTACTATAAGGGTGTAGGGATGTTTTAGGAGCAAATGAACCCTCGTATGATATCCTGCCTAGAGTGTTCCTTCAAACCCAATCAGGCCTGGAGACCACTCTGATAAGAAGTTATGACACGCAGTCAATACATGCAGTTCTCAGAATGGTCTGAGGATTTTATTTCCTTGTTTCCACTTATATAAGCAAAATGACATCACAACAAAAGTCCAACACTTTCATTAATATATAGTAAAGATACGGACATACAGGTTGTTTTAAAACAAGAAAAAATAGAATATTAATAACTCAAATAGAAACTAACAACAGGAAAAGGCTAATAGGAAAGGACTTCGTACATCATTTTGGGGAGATCAGACCATTTACAAGAAATTGAAACTTAACTTCTCATAGACGTCACATATACATATTATTCTAACATGGATACACATTTTTACAGCGGTGTATAGCTAAAATGGTAGACAGCAAGCTAAAATATCCTTTCAATCCTCCCTTACATCATAAATGTATGATCTCACTTCCTTATCATGGTGGTATTTTCAGCCTGCTTCTGATGATACATACTGAGATAAGTTTTATTGGGAGATGCGGGATCTGAAATGCGAGTGGCTCTATTAATAAGGCACATAATAAGCTTATACATAAGATAAAGGAAAAGGAAAAAGAGCACAATCATGATTAAAATTATGGCAATATCCCTTATCCAAGAGAATATCCCTCCTAATCCAAAAATCAACATTTTCAAAAGGACTTCAGGTCTGGGCTATGTTGCGAGCCTCTTGTTGCAGCTTGGCCACCTCTTTCCTATGCTGAGCTATCACATCATAATAATCTGGTACCTCTATACTAGTATTGTGTACCCAAGTACTACATTCATAATCCTCAGTCATTTCACATAATCCTGTAAGGGCTGAACTCATGCTTTCAATGGCTAAGTCATGCAATTCTAGTTGTTTTCTAATAGCCCTAGTTTCAACATTAAGTTTATACATGTCATCAGAGTTCTTTTCCATCATCTCATCAATAATTCCTGAGTAGGGGGCGTGGCCTAGCTCATGGAGGAGTGAGACATGCTTCTCAGGAGCTCCCGCACACACCAGACTAATAGAGGCTCTCAGTGACTCCAGAACTCTGCAGACAGGTCTGTAATGGGGAAGAGAGGTGGGGGAGAAGGACGCCATACCCCTGATACACAAACCGAGGGGGAAATCGACCGCTTTTTCATACATTTGGGACAAAATCAGCATGGGACATGGAAGCCTACATCAAAGCTCTCCCCACCAGACATGATTTTGAGGCATGTGTACAGAGACTTGAACGCTCTTACAAGCAGGAGATCTCTGAGCTGCGCAAGGATGTCACAAGCAGGCTAGAAGATGTGGAACACACTGTAGAAGAGACTGTCTCTACACTACAGTCACATGAAATCATCTTGCAGGAGCACACATTACAGATACAGCAACTGATATATCACCAGGATGACCAAGAAAAACGAGCCAGATGTAACAATATACGTATACGCGGCCTCCCGGAATCTGTGGAAAATAAATACCTGGCCCCTGCAGTCATAGCCATATTCAATGACCTGCTCTAAAAAGATAAAGAATCTCCCATAGAACTTGATCGTGTACACAGAGCCCTCAGCCCCAAAAACCCAAGCCTTGAACATCCCAGAGATGTGATCTGCAGAATCCACTTTTATGCGATTAAAGATGCTATCATGCGTGCAGCTCGTACCCAAGACGCCATATACTTTAATGATGCTGCTGTGACTTTACTACCAGACATCTCCAAGCTGACCCTGGATATGCGACGTGCACTGAAACCCCTCACAGGAGCTCTTCAGGAAAAGCATATTAAATACCGCTGGGGTTTCCCATTTAACCTCTTTGCATCTCATGAAGGACGGTCGGCCACATTTCGCACTCTGGGTGACCTCCCAAGGTTCCTCGGGACTTTCAAACTGCCCCAGATCCACATCCCGGATTGGCCAATCCATGCAGCGACTCTTGGATTCCCGATCGCATCGAGCTGGCAAAAACAATCCAGGAAGAATAAACGCTCAAAGTCTGATTTCCCCAAAGCAACAGATGGATGAACCCCTGCCGCAGAACTTCTGATTAACCATTTCTTTCCTTCACAGGCACCACGCCGGTGAAGCGGCCCCGGTTTTATCGTTACAGTATTGTTGGGACATTATGTTTTGCTATATTATTTTGTTCTTCTCACACACATACACAAATTGTATGCTAAGATCCTAGCGTACCGTATCTCACCTCTTTTGCCAAATCTAATACATAGAGATCAAGTGGGTTTTGTCCCTGGACGTGAAGCTAGGGACAATACCACCAAAACTATCCACCTCGTGGCATATGCCCATCGTAACCACATACCGACCTGTCTTCTCTCCTGTGATGTGGAGAAGGCTTTTGATAGGGTCAGTTGGCCCTTTCTTCAGGCTACTCTCTCCCAAATAGGACTAAGACCTAGAATGCTAACCCACATCATGTCATTATATTCTAAGCCCTCAGCCACAATTTTAGTTAATGGAACCCAATCAGAGAAACTCACTATCTCAAATGGCACGAGACAAGGCTGTCCCCTCTCCTATTTGCCTTAGTAATTGAACATCTAGCCCAAGCTATTAGAGCAAACCCTGATATACGAGGGATACAGACCCCGTCCTCACAATGTAAACTTTCCCTTTATGCAGACAACTTGCTCCTCTATGTGAGGAATCCCCATATTAGTATACCATCCATACTTGCTGAGATCAACCGGTTCGGTGGTCTCAGTAATTATAAGCTGAATATCTCTAAAACGGAGGCACTGAACATATCCCTACCTCAGTCGACCCTTTCCTCCCTTAAGGCCAACTTCTCATTCCAATGGCAAACAAAATCTATCTCATACCTAGGTACAGCCATCCCAAGTCGTGCCTCGGAAATATACGCCCTAAATTACAGTCCACTTCTCACGAAACTCAGACGCCTTACTGAAAGCCGAGGGGACCTCCCAATATCATGGTTTGGTCGCATGAACGTGTTGAAAATGGACATACTCCGTAAATTATTGTATTTATTTCAAGCCCTCCCAATTGCTTTGCCGGCTGCCTTCTTCCGCACTCTTCGTTCTATGGCCATACGATTCGTGTGGAGGGGAAACCATCCCAGACTGAAACACAAACTTTTATGTGCCCCCATTTCCAAAGGTGGGACAAGCCTCCCAGATTTTGAACTCTACCACACAGCAGCAGTGGTTTCCCGTTTACTGGAGTGGTTTCCCCGCCCACTACTTAAAGCTTCCACTTTGGTGAAACAGGACTTATCTCCAATTTACCTCCTGGCCTTGCCATGGGGTTATGAGCAGACTCATAGATCTCTTACTAACCTGTCTCCACTGACCAGAGATGCCCTATTAACCTGTTACCGCAGAAAAGAAAGATACTCACTTTCCACTGAACCAAGTCCCCTTACCCCTCTATTTGACAACCCAGCCCTCCCAGAAGGTAGTTCAATACAAATCATAGACGATCATAACAGAGCCACTTGGCCCACAGCACGACAATTTGCCAACAGCACACATGGTACTTTCATGTCAAGATTAAACATCACATCATCCAACGTAACGTGGTTAACACGTCTACATCTGACGGCCTACTGTAAAAAACTACATGATTCCAAACAGATTCACAGACCTTTGACTGGCTTTGAACAATTATGCACACTATCAGAAACCCCCCGTCACACCCTTTCATTGATATACAAACTGATTATAGAACACACCCATGATACCTTACCCAATTACACCAAAGCATGGACAGAGGAACTCGGGAGGGAAATAACTGATGCTGAATGGGGTTAAGCTTTTATCTTCACTCACAAATCAGCCATTTCGTGCTACACCAAGGAAAAAAATTACAAGGTTTTATCCAGGTGGTATCGAGTGCCAACGAATCTCAGGATCATGTTTCCATCAACCACCGACATCTGTTGGAGATGTAACTCTGCGAAGGGTACGTATAGTCACATCTGGTGGGAATGCAACGTGATAGGTCCGTTCTGGACCCAAATCTTCCAAATCATTACAGAAATTTACGATAAATCACTCACTCCCTCTCCTTTCATCGCTCTCCTATCTATACTACCTGGTAAAATCAAGTCACAAAAACACAATCTCTTAAAAAAAATTCTCAGCAGTGGTAGGCAATTAATCGCTAGACACTGGAAATCCACCACTCCCCCATCTCTTCTAGAGTGGGTAAGTGAAATAAACAATACCATACTTATGGAGGAAATGCAAGCCAGAGCCATAGACAAATACGCAAAATTCTCCTTTATTTGGAGCATTTGGAGGCATTACTCCACTTCAGATAAGCTAAAAAACAGACTCAGAGCTATGAAGGCACCTAGCCAAGTAACAACATCTACTAGTTCTACACAAACAACCTAACAATATAGGTCCTGACTCGGGACGAGGCTCGCTGTCCCCCTTCCTCCCCTCCTTCCCCCCTCTCCCCCCTTCTCCTACCTATCTTGCCAGTTTTCCTTTCCGTTCCATCCCCCACCTCTTTTCTTTCCTCTACCTGTCATTCCAACATTTTTCTTTACTCTTAAACTACTCTTTTGGGCTATCTATAGCCAAGATTTTTAACCTATAGTATTCTGCTCTTTAATATTAATTCCCTCACAACCTCCAACAGATTGGTTAAATACCAACGTCTATATGCTGTTGGCATTCAGATTACCTGTCTATTCATTTTGAGTTCCTTGACATCTGGGCGCAGCATGATCCCATTGGGGCGTCCAGATCTCAGGAATTTTTGGTAACACGACTAATAGCTAAAGTTATGAAACCTGTTGAGATAATACACTATGTTCATATTGAGGACAGAACACATAACATTGTATTGATCTGCCTATGTATGTTTCTTTATTACTAAACCAGATTGCCGGATGTCGAGCATCTGGTCTTGTTCATGTTTTCATCTTCCGTTTGGAAATTTACTTTATATACAATAAAAACTTATTGAACCTAATTCCTGAGTAATTATTTAACCTTTTCATCAAATCTATTCCCCATCCCGTCCAGGAAGGGAACCATGCCCAGGCCATATCCTTTTCAAGGAATAACTCTCTCTTATTATGATGTTTTAATGGATACCTTGGGTGTACTGTATGCTAGCTTCAAGTAAATGACTCCCATCACTATTGCCTACCACCCCCATTATGGGCACCAGTGAGGCCAGGTAACACCAGCCTTGGGCCTCTTGTGGAATCCAGGGATAACAAGTCTTTCCACAACAAACATAAGTGTGGTTACCAAACGAGAAGGGCAATCTCTTGAGCTCAATCTACTGCTGTAACTATTGCCAGAACCTGAAACAACTGCTGTACAGGTTTATTACTATAATTTTTAGAGGCAAGAGTTTTATTTAAATCTGTTTTTACTCCAGTCTTACTTGGATGAGCCTGATATAAGGAACAGGACTCACCACTAGGGGCATAGCAGTCAGAGATGTTCAAAATCGATTGGCTACAGGTATGAGCATCTCTAGTAGAATTCCCTAAATTAAAACACCAGGTAGGATTATAGCTGCTATTGATGATGTGAAAGGAAATGGTGTCATTAGTTCTTCTGCTGACATTCAAAAGGTCAAGGGGAATCTTTTCTCTCAAAAGGGGAGTAATATTTAAAGGTATAGCCATTAGGGGTATCCTAACGGTGCTAGGGTGCAGTTTGCTACAGATCCAACATTTCTGAAATCCTGATTTCTGAGCATAAGCATATTTAAATTTTAGCAAAAGCATTTTATCAGCAAAATTATCTTCAATGTCTCTCTTATTTCTAACTTGTATCACTGTAACATTCTCCTGTGTACGTGTGTTCCCACAAATACTTTTAATGGCACCCAAATCTTCAGGATGGTAGATACAGTTAGTGATGATCCATGTGGGCGGGAACACTATCAGGGTGATCAGGAATAGGAGGCAAAATGCCTTGCCAGAAGTCTGTGGTGGACCTGCTTTTCCAGGAACTCCTCCTTCATCTGCTTGGACTTCGGCTTGAGGGCCTCCTGTGTTTAGAATCTCCTTCCTGCTCTTGGGGCTTTGGGCAACCATTTTCACTCAGCTGGCATGGATCCAGGATTGGCAATTTTCCACCAGGGTATCCGTTCTGGTCACTGCAATCACCGTAGTAGGAGGTCCAAAAGGATATTCCCGCTTCTTGCTTCCATTCAACTGCTGGACCACCACCATGTCTCCTACTTTAAAAGGGTGGGTAGGTTCCTGTGAAGAAAAAGGAGAGGTGCGAGCAACATTTCTCTCAACTGTATCTAAAGTTTTGATTAGTTTCCTCACATACTCTGACTGTACCAAATCCCCCTGCTCTATCATAAGAGGTGCTCTGGCCCAGGGAGTGGGAAAGGGACGACCCATCAGCACTTCAAAAGGAGCCTGTAGTTTTGGAAGGAGTACTTCTTATCTCGGCCAAGACCGCTGGGAGAACCTTCTTCCAATGGACAAAAGTTTCTTCTGTGGCTTTCCTTATTTTATCTTTCACAGTCCTATTTACCCTCTCCACTATTCCTGAACTTTGGGGATGATATAGAATGTGAAACTTCCATTCTATTTGGAGCGAGTGTACCAAGTCCTGAAGTGGGCATCCCCATCGAGGAATAATTTCCTGTGTGAGAATTTTCATAACTGTTTGTGCATCTTCCTTTGTAGTTACAAAAAGTTCGACCCATCTTGAGAACATGTCCACAATTACCAAAAGATATTCCTGTCTTTTGCCTAGCTTGGGCATGTGTGTGAAATCAACTTGGAGGTGGGTGAAAGGTGTACTGGGATATATCAAATGTTCGTGTTTCGCTTTGTTTGGGATGTTTGGGTTGTTCCTAATGCAAGTAATACACCTGGACACATAATCCCTTGTCAACCAGGGGAGATCTGAAATGCAAAAATCCATGCCTAGTAATTCACAAGTTGCCTTCCAGCCTCTGTGACCTATTCCATGATACTGGGCAATAAAAAGTGATGCACTTGCCATTGGTATGCATACATCCCTCTCTTTGCACAAAAGTCCTGTTTTTGAATCTATTTGTGCACCTACTTTTTCCCAATCTCTCATGTCGTCTTCTGAGGCATAATCTTGTAGGTCAGACAGTACATGGTCAAAACAAGGTAGTTCAGGCTCTAACATTGGCATTTGGATTTGAGCTGGTTGAGAGATAGCTGCTTGTCTGGCTGCTGAGTCAGCTAGGGCATTTCCTCTAGCTACCTCTGTTTGTTGGCCTGTATGTGCTCTGCGATGTATTATGGCAAGAGTTCTAGGCAAGTGAATGGCTTTTAAGTCATATACCATGCCATACCCATATTTGGAGTCAGTGTAAATATTCACATCTTGACCTTCAAATATTTGGCATGCCCTGGTGAGTGCAATCAATTCTGCAGCTTGTGCTGATTGATATGGTTTGGCCTCAAGTATGACATCTGGAAGTTGCACAACCACATATCCTGCATGATATGTGTGATCATTTGGCCTAGAACAGGATCCATCCACATACACATTTCGCACATTTGGCAAAGCAGTAGGGGACAAGTCAGGCCTGGGAGATGTGTCTTGGTGGATGAGGTTGGTGCAGTCATGCCTTGGCACCACCTCATCCTGCTCTCCTTTTAATCCTAGCAGGGCGTTTAAAATTGGAGCTGGGCCTGCATTAGGGGAAGCATATTTAATATGCAATTTTGGATTTGACAACAGTATCACCTCATAGCCGCTCAACCCGTGGGCAGACATGTGTTACGTATGTATATTCCTCAGCAATGTGGACACATTATGAGTAGTATACAAGGTAGTATCATGGCCCAAAGTGAAATTTGCAGCCATCTCTACCACCATAGCACAAGATGCTAAAGCTCTGAGACACGCGGGCACGCCCTGAACTGGTACCAGTACCACCTTTGAGAAAAAAGCAACAGGGCAGAGCTTGCCTCAATGCTCCTGGGCCAGGACACCTGCCATCGTTGTCCAATTTTCCCTGGCATACAAATAGAACATCACATTATAATTGGGAAGGCCGAATCCTGGGGCTGTTACTATAGCATTTTTCAAATACACAAAAGCTTTACACATTTCATCTGTCCATTTAACACAGTCTGGCATATCTGAACCTGTGGCCTGTCTCAGGAGATTATCATAGTAAGAGCAGTCAGGTATCCATTGGCGGCAGTAACCAATCATACCTAGGAAGGTGAGCATGTCCTTCCTGTTGAGTGGGCGGGGCAGACCCATCAGAGCCGCAGCTCTTTTGTGATTGACTCTTCTTTCTCCTTTTGTGAGAACAAACCCTAGATATTCAACTGTTTTCTGACACCATTGCAACTTTTTCTTTGACACTTTATGACCACTTTCAAAAAGACAGTTCAATAGATTCCCCCATCCTCCAGGGCGGCCTCCCTTGTCAAGCTGCAGAGTAGCAGATCATCCGCGTACTGCAGCAAGACTGAACCATGTTCACGTGTCCAAGCTCTAAGAGTGGTTTGGAGGACAATAGAATAGACAACAGCTGAGTCTATATAACCCTGGGGCAATCTACACCAGGTCAGCGTCCGATTTTTAAATCGGAATGCAAAGAGTGGCTGTGTCTCCTCATCCACAGGGATAGAAAAAAATGCATTTGAGAGGTTAATTACAGAAAAATACTCAGCATCGGATGGTATGGAGGTGAGCAATGGTGGCACATAAGGCACTATTGGGGAAATTGGTACCACTAAGTTGTTTATGGCCCTAAGGTCCTGTACAAACCTGTAACTGCCATCTGGCTTTTTAACAGGGTTGATAGGAGTGTTGTAAGGAGAGATGATTTCTTTTAAAATACCTTCCTTCAGGAAATCCTCCACAATGGGCACTATAGCCTCTTATTTTTCTCTGGATATGGGGTACTGTTTATGATACACAGGTAAAGCTCCTGGTTTCAAAGTGGCTTTATAGGGCGTACACGAAATGAACCCTACATCAAGAGGATTCACTGCCCATACTGCTTCCTCACTCAATTTGACATCTTCCTCTTTTGGGTGTGAGAACAATGCAAAAAGGTGAACCTTGTCAGATTTTACATATAACCCTCCTTTTGCAGTAATTTTCATTGTAATGCCTAATTTTCCCAGCAAATCCCTTCCCAAGAGACTCACGGGACAATCAGGAATAATTCTGAAACAATGTTGGAGATCAAAATCAGCACCAGTACGGGTGCTTAGTGAAAGCGGGGGTGTTTCAAAAGTTTTGGTGAGTATCCCATTTTATTCGGGGTGCGCAGTCTCTCAGACTCCACATATGTGTCATATCATGCTATACTTTTCTTGTCAAGTTTCACTTACATTGTCTCATTCTTACCCAGTACTAAGAATGTAAAGGCTGACGCCTTGTCGCGACAATTTTCCTCCACTTCCAAGTTGGAGTCGGTTCTGGTTCCTGTGATTCCTCCTGATCTTATTCTGGCTATGATTCGCACCAGTCTCACTTCTCCTTTGGGTGACAAAATTCTTGCTGCTCAAGTCCATGCTCCACCCGAGAAACCTTGTGACTGCTGCTTTGTCCCAGAGAGTCTTTGTACTGCCGTGCTCCAGACTTACCATTCTCCCAAGGCTGCTGGCCACCCTGGGAAGAATCAACTCATTTGGACCATTTCCCATAAATTCTGGTGGCCTAGTCTACGTGTTTGATGTGACTGCCTTCGTACCAGCCTGTTCCGTGTGTGCTCAGAGTAAGACTCCACAACACCTGCCAGTGGGCCTCCTACAACCCATACCCAATGAAGAGAGGCCCTGGACCCACCTGCCTATGGATTTCATTGATTTTCATTGTGGAGTTACCCAACTCCTAGAGCAACACAGTTATCCTTATGGTGGTTGTCCGGTTCTCAAAGATGTGTCATTGTATTCCACTTAAGAAGTTGCCCACTTCTAAGGAACTGGCTTTGATTTTTGCTCGGGAGATCTTTCGCTTACATGGGCTACCCAAGGTGATTGTCTCAGACAGGGATAGTCAGTTTGTGTCCCGGTTCTGGCGAGCCTTTTGTGCACAGTTGGGAATTCAGCTTGCTTTCTCCTCTGCATATCACCCACAGTCTAATGGGGCTGCAGAACGAGCCAATCAGTCCTTGGATCAATTCCTACGTTGCTATATTTCTGCCCATCATAACAACTGGTCAGACCTATTACCGTGGGCAGACATTGCTCACAACAGTGCCTTGAATTCTGCTTCCCGATTGTCCCCGTTTATGGCGAATTATGGTTTCCAACCTTCCATTTTGCCTGACTCGTTTGTTCCGCTGAGTATTCCTGCAGTAGAGGAGCATCTCCGTGGTCTTCGTTCCACTTGGGCACAAGTCCGTGAGGCTTTGCGTCATGCTAATGATAGGTACAGACTCCATGCTGACCGCAGATGCCTGCCTGCGCCTTCCTACCAGGTTGGGGACAGGGTCTGGCTGTCATCTCACAACCTCCGACTTCATGTTCCCTCGCTGAAGTTCGCATCTTGGTTTATTGGGCCTTTCTGTATTCTTCGCAGGATTAACCCAGTGGCTTACACATTAGACCTTCCTTCTAATATGTGCATTTCAAATGTATTTCATGTCTCTTTTTTAAAACCTTTTGGTCTACAACCACTTTACCACCTCTGTGCCATGTCCTCACCCTGTACAGGTTGAGAACCATGAGGAGTATGAACTACAGTCAATTGTTGATTCCTGTATGTTCTGTGGGTGCATACAGTACCTGGTGCATTGGAAAGGGTCCGAAAGGAACGCTCTTGTGTCTCATCCTCAGATGTACATGCCCCTGTCCTCCTCCGTGATTTCCATAGATGTTTTCCCTTCAAGCCTGGTGGTCCTCCGAGGGGGAGGGTCATTAAGGAGGGGGTTCTGTCAGGGCAGGGCTCAGCCCTTCCTTCTCTATACTGCTGCTCAGCTGTCGGCTAATTGCAAGCTCCCATCTCTCTCCACAGTTACTCACATGTTGATGATATCATGCTCATCACTCCTGCCTTCCTAAGCCGTCCAGTCCAGAGGATCTCTGCCTTCACCTTGGTCAACATCACACAGGCGATCTCCTGCGTTCCTGTTTAAAGGCTTGCTTTGCTGACATCCCTTCTGGCTCCAGATCCTGCTTGCTGTTTCACTACATTGATCACTGACTTCTGGCTTGGCTGACTATCCGTTCTGGTTACTGAACTTTGGCTATGTTTTGACTATGTTTTTTCTTTTTACTTTTATTATTAAACAAGTGTGATTTAACTGTACTTCTGTCTCAGTCTAATTTCATGGTTTTTGACACTATTAAAGGTAATCATCCTAACCTGTGATCCATTTGCTTGTAATTAGTGTGATTGTATAAAAGGTCAATGAGTTTCTGGACTCCTGACAGACCCTTGCATCAATCATCCAGTGCTGCACTGATGTTTCTGGATTCTGAGTCATGGGAAAGCAAAAGAATTGTCAAAGGATCCGCGAGAAAAGGTAGTTGAACTGTATAAAACAGGAAAGTGATATAAGGAATGTCCAAGGAATTCAGAATGCCAATCAGCAGTTCAAACTCTAATCAAGGAGTGGAAAATGAAAGGTTCTGTTAAAACCAAACCACGGTCAGGTAGACCATCTAAGATTTCAGCCGCAACTGCCAGGAAAATTGTTTGGGATGCAAAGAAAAACCCATAAAAAACCCATAAATAACTTATGAAATACAGAAATGTAGGTGAAATACAGAACTCTGAAAACAAGTGGTGTGGCTGTTTCAAGATGTACAATAAGGAGGCACTTGAGGAAAGATGGGCTGCATGGTCGAGGTGCCAGAAGAAAGACATTACTACGCAAATGCCACAAGGTATCCAGCTTACAATATGCCAAACAGCACAGAGACAAGCATCAAACCTTCTGGCACAAAGTCATTTAGAGTGATGAGACCAAAATTGAGCTTTTTGGCCACAACCATAAACGCTACAATTGGAGAGGAGTCAACAAAGCCTATGATGAAAGGTACACCATTCCTACTGTGAAACACGGAGGTGGATCACTGATGTTTTGGGGATGTGTGAGCTACAAAGGCACAGGAAATTTGGTCAAAATTGATGGCAAGATGAATGCAGTATGTTATAAAAAAAAACTGGAGGAACATTTGCATTCATCAGCCAGGAATTTGCGCATGGGACGTACTTGGACATTCAAACATGACAATGATCCAAAACACAAGGCCAAGTCGACCTGTCATTGACTACAGCAGAGTAAAGTGAAGGTTTTGGAGTGGTCATCTCAGTCTCCTGACCTCAATATCATTGAGCCACTCTGGGGAGATATCACATGTGCAGTTCATGCAAAACAGCCCAAGAATTTACAGAAACTGGAGGCTTTTTGCCAAGAGGAATAGGCAGCTTTACCATCTAAGAAGATAAAGAGCCTCATCCACATATACCACAAAAGACTTCAAGCTGTCATTGATGTTAAAGGGGGCAATACACGGTATTAAGAACTGGGGTATGTAAACTTTTGATCAGGGTCATTTGGCTAGATTCTGTTGAGATTATGATTATGAACAAAGTTGACTGATAATAAATGGCTTCAGCCAAACACTAACCATGAGTGAAAGAAATGTTTTTGTGATCATTCATATTCTCTGAAAAATCAGCTGCCAGTCAACTTGAGAAGTTCATTTGACCAGCTCCTCCTCCCTCCTTCTGTCCTGAGCGGTGCTGCCTCCCACTCTCTGCTGTGCCATGAGGATGACAGCAGAGGAAGCTGGGGGGGGGGGGGGGGCAGGACCTAAAATGTGGGGGTTTGGCGACGCATGTACCTGTTCGTGGTCTACCTGTCACCTACCTGCAGTCAATGCATTGCTTTCCCCAGATCTACTATCATTTTCCCAAATTAGGTTTGTTTGCTGTCATAGGTCCACTAACTTCCCTAATCTAATAGAGAGCCTATATATTTACATTTACGATTTGCAATACATCTCACCTTAAAAGATAATTGCAAATACCAACTCTTAGGAAAAGGGAGGCACAATCTGTGACATCTTCCAAACAGTAAAATATAGGCAGAGGACAATGTAATTTCATAGTTTCTTGTTCTCAGGGATGTTTACTTGTAACAATACGTATACAGGTAAATTAGTGATGTGTGTGTATATTCGTATATCTACACTACTGTGCAAAGGTTTTAGGCAGGTGTAAAAAAATGCTGTAAATTAAGAATGCTTTCAGAAATAGAAGTGTTCATAGTTTATTTTTTTTTATCTATTAACAAAATGGAAAGTAAATGAACAGAAGAAAAATCCAAATCAAATCAATATTTGGTGTGACCACAGTTTGCTTTCAAAACAGCATCAATTCCTCTAGGTACACTTGCACACAGTTTTTGAAGGAACTCAGCAGGTAGGTTGTTCCAAACATCTCAGAGAATCAACCACAGATCAAATGTAGATTTAAGCTGCCACAAATCCTTCTGTCTCTTTATGTTATTTTAGACAGACTCGATGATGTTAAGATCAGGGCTCTAGCCTCCACCATGCTTCACTGTTGCATGAGGACACTCATTATTATACCACTCTCCAGCTCTTCAGTGAACAAACCGCTTCCTACTACAGCCAAATATTTCAAAATTTGACTTATCAGTCCAGAGCACTTGCTGCCATTTTTCTGCACCCTAGTTTCTATGTTTTCATGCATAGTTGAGTCGCTTAGTTTTATTAGCGTTTTTTTGGCTGCATTTTTTCCATGAAGGCCACTTCTGGACAGACTTATCTGGACAGTAGATGGTTGTACCTGGATCTAACTGGTTTCCACTAGTTCTGTGCTGATAGCACTGCCGGACATTTTTCGATATTGAAGGGAAGTTGGCATGATATGTTTTTTTATTGGCTGCATTCATATCTCTTGCCCGACCACTGTGTCTGTGTACTTCAATGTTGCCCATTTCTTTGCAATACTTTAAAAGAGCTTGAAACCCCAGTCTGCCTTGAAATCTTTGCCTGGGAGAGACCTTGCTGATGCAGTATAACTACCTTGTGTCTTGTTGCTGTACTCAGTCTTGCCATGGCATATAGACATGTGCAATCCGTTTCGTAACTAATCGAAATTCAGCCGAATTTTGCATCTTTCAGACATTTGGATGCATCTGAATGTCCGAATAAAAAAGTAACAAATTTCAACTAATACGAAAGAAATTATAGCGAGTAAAACGAATGAATTTGACATGATTCGGTAATTCGTTAAAGATCTAATGAAACAAAAGGTCAACTCAAAGTAAATCTTACAGTCCAATCAGCTGATTAATTTTTTGCTGGAGATTGGATTACTGGCAAAGTGCATTCCTGAGAACTGAGTGAGAAGGGTGTTGTATTGTATTTGAGCAGAGGAGAAGAGATATTGTCATTGTGTGTGTTAATAGATTCAGTAAACAAATGACTTTCCAAACTACGAATCATTATCACGAATATATATACATACATAAATATTGAATTTCAACTAATACGAAAGAAATTATAGTGCATATAACGAATTAATTCGACATGATTCGAGATTCAGTATAACGAATAACGACACTCTACAGAAATAACTAATTATCAGAAAATGAATTAATGTAACATAACGAATATAACAGAACAAAAATATGTATTTTATGAATGACAACGAACCAAAACTAAACAAAATTTTCCGTTGTGCACAAGTCTAATGGCGTATGACCAGTGACATAAAACTGTTTTCCACAACTTCACCTTTGTAGCAGAGTTTGGCTGTCCCTCATCCAGTTTTAAGTCATCTACCTTTCTGTTTCAGTTAATGACTGTATTTCAAACTACATATAACATTGATGATCATTACCACTAGCTTGGTATAATTGGTTAATTGTACACCTGACTATAATCCTACAAAGTCCTTGACTTTGTGCAAGTATACAAAGTATGTAAGTGTAAGAATTGATGCTGGTTTGAGACCAAAGGGTAGTCATACCAAACATTGATTTGATTTAGAGTTTTCTTTTGTTCGCTCACTCTGCATTTCAGAAATTGCTAAAAATAAAAACACAATATATATATATATATATATATATATATATATATATATATATTTTTTTTTTTTTTTTTTTTTTTCCTTTGGTGCATTTTTCCTGGGGCAGTGCCCAGCCCTCCATGCAATTTATTTGACAATTTCTTGACTATTAGTGTAAAAATTTGTAATTACTATTCTTTAGCATTGGATTCGGATTGACTTCAATGGGGAACAGTTTGGGCACTTGAACTTCAGTAATGTTCCATAAGACTGCCCTGAACTGAGCTGAGGTACAATTGTCTCATTCCTATTCGCAACAGAGGGTAGACCTGTCTGTTTCTGTTGCTGAGAGGAAAATAGGTGGAGATAGCTTCATTAGCTGTAACCAAGGAGGTGGGGTTCGAGCACAGACACTTGCGAGTATGTACCCCAAGCTCAATACTGTGAGGGGTGGCTTTCAAAAATAGCTAATCCACCCTACTGAATGCTTTTTCAAAATTGATAGAGAGTATACACATGGGAATTCTGCACATATGGGCTAGGCGATAGCATTTAGGACCCTTGTGGTATTGTCTTTGGCCTTTCTGGTAGGCATATAGCCTACGTGGTTCAGATGATAGACTTAAGGTAGGATAGCAAATCAGCATTTAGGAGTGAGATCGGTTGATCATTTGGATACTGTGTGGGATCCATCTCTTCTTTTGGTATAACAGATATATGAGCATGTTGTAAGTGAAAGATGTTAATAATGACCGCCTACCAAAACATCACTCTGCGCCCTGGGCTGGAAAACACACACGGTATTGATGTAGTCTAAGCAATTTAAAAGTAGCTACTTAAATAGTTAAAATGTGCATGAAAGGCAATAGTAAAAGTCTTAAATAAATAGTCCCTTTAAATATTGCAGCAGCGCTTCATGTCCAAATCTAAAGGACACGCTTTCATATACAGTCCTTATATGAGAGGATACGCAGTAGCGGAGGAGATCTACAATAGCTTCAGCTGTGTTCTGTAAAGGGGGCCTTCCACCAAACACTTCACCATGTGAGGGGAACCTCCCCAATGGGGATGCACTCACCAGAAATACAGCAATAAAGAGCCTTGGATAATAATAATAGTTCTCCACCACTCCTAAACGTCCGTCAGGTGTCAGTCATGCTCTCTGTAGCTCCAGTAAAACATATGGGAGGAATGGAATGTCCACATAGTGTAATATTGTTTAAAAGTTTATTCATCCAAAACATCCAAAACATCTCCCCATATGAATATGTGTACCAGAAAGTAATAAAAATAGAGCAAAATGTAAAGTGCACTTTGCCTGTGAGATCTCCCGGTCACCGGAAAGCCATCAGGAGCGTTTGCTGTGTGCAACAGCAGCGATATACTTCCTGGTTCCTCCTCGGCCTATGGAGAGCACATGTCACTTCCGGTAGATCATGCCCTGATGCGTTTCGTCACTTCCTGACTTCATCTGAGGGCGTGATCTACCATACAAGAGGCCAGTATTTATGTAAGTGACAAGTACAGCGGCCAATCCGAAGAGACGTAACGCTATGCGGCCATTAGACTCTAGTCTGTGTTCTAATCACTGTCACCAGTGAGCGAACGGCCACATTCAAGCATCTGATCCATCAGATAATGCTGAGTTGGCCCTGGACAAGCACCACACTGGACTACATAGGAAGTTAACCTTAAAGCAAACTGTAAAATACATAAAATTACTATGCATGAACAATATTTTAAAAGAAATCTTCCGATTAATACTAATACAAAACCAGCAATGGGATATGCAAACTGCTAATGAGATGAGTACAAATTAAAACATACATGCTCATTTATCCACCCCAATGTACAGAGAAGAATCGCTGTAGTAAGCACACCAGAGATGGGATACTAAATTGTACCTTGTGTGGCGTGTACAACTTAAATAAGATAAATAAAATCCTATATATGTGTGTATATCTAAACGCTAGACATAGGTACAAAAATGTATGAATATATATATATATATATATATATATATATATATATATATAAATATATATATATATAAATGGGCAGAAGGAATATAAAAAATGTTACCGTATGTCATATGTGTTTGAAAATACTGCACTATTAAAATGTTGTGGCAGACACAATAGACAAGGAAATATGAATATGAAGATGTAAAATGTAAAAAAGACACATAAGTCGATGACCTTCAATACCACAAGGTGTATCAATGTGTATATAAATGAATGGGACCAATGAAGGAATACCCATATAGCATACAGCATGAAATGCACCAAACATGCTAAAATTTATATTAAAAATAAATATTAAAAATATGCTAGAAAAAAAGCCTGTGCTAAAAGATACAAATGTCTAAAATATGATAATAGAGACAATAGCAAAAAGGAAGGGAATTGGCTACGTGTCACTGATAAAGCAATTAATGTCTAACTCTATTAGGCCTTTGGGAGAAAGAACATCAATGGAATAGATCCACTGAGTCTCGCGTTTGGACAATTCACGACTAAGACTCAGACCCCTCCAATGTGGTTGGAGATGTTCAACACCCCAGAACTCAGGTCCAATAGGATCCATGTTGTGTTTAAGCTTGAAGTGTAGTGAGACATTATGGTCCCTGTACCCTATTTTAATGTTGTGAATATGCTCAGCGATTCTGACTCGCAGCAACCTTTTAGTGCAGCCTATAAAAATCAGGCCGCAAGGACATTTTAAAGCATACACTACATAGGCGCTATTACAAGTAATGAACTGTTTAATATCGAAAACTTGATTATTGGCAGGAGAGGTGAAACTATCAATGCCTCTAAGAGGTCCAGAGACCTCCCTGTATGCCTTACACTTCCTGCACGCAAAAAAAAGTTTCGATCCCAAAACGTCTGGGGGCATTTGGGGGGCTCAATCACTTTTTTTATTATTTTGTCACCGAAACTCGTAGTTTTTCTATAAATAAATTAAGGTGTGGAGGTTAGTGCAGTGGTTAGTTTCTTGTCCATCAGGAGAATATGCCAATGTCGTTTGAAAATGGCTTCTACTTCCTTATATTGGGTGTGAAATTCAGAGACAAAACCCCATTCTTTATTATGATTTTTATCAATCGACACCATGTCTGAGTTTTATGGATTTTTTTCTTGAAAGCATGAGGCTCTGGGCAAAGACCCTACTTCTTCAACTACTCTTTTCAATGTTTCTGGATCGTATCTAGGGATGAGCTTCGAGTTCGAGTCGAACTCATGTTCGACTCGAACATTGGCTGTTCGCAAGTTCGCCGAACAGCGAACAATTTGGGGTGTTCGCGGCAAATTCGAATGCCGTGGAACACCCTTTAAAAGTCTATGGGAGAAATCAAAAGTGCTAATTTTAAAGGCTTATATGCAAGTTATTGTCATAAAAAGTGTTTGGGGACCCGGGTCCTGCCCCAGGGGACATGGATCAATGCAAAAAAAAGTTTTAAAAACGGCCGTTTTTTCAGGAGCAGTGATTTTAATAATGCTTAAAGTCAAACAATAAAAGCGTAATATCCCTTTAAATTTGGTACCTGGGGGGAATCTATAGTATGCCTGTAAAGGGGCGCATGTTTCCTGTGTTTAGAACAGTCTGACAGCAAAATGACATTTTGAAGGAAAAACCCATTTAAAACAACCGCGGCTATTGCATTGCCGACAATACACATAGAAGTTCATTGATAAAAATGGCATGAGAATTCCCCAAAGGGGAACCCCGAACCAAAATTTTAAAAAAAAATGACGTGGGAGTCCCCCTAAATTCCATACCAGGCCCTTCAGGTCTGGTATGGATATTAAGGGGAACCCCGGCCAAAATTTAAAAAAAAAATGACGTGGGGTTCCCCCTAAATTCCATACCAGACCCTTCAGGTCTGGTATGGATTTTAAGGGGAACCCCGCGTTAAAAAAAAAAAAAAAAAAAAAAAACGGCGTGGGGTCCCCCCAAAAATCCATACCAGACCCTTATCCGAGCACGCAACCTGGCAGGCCGCAGGAAAAGAGGGGGGGATGAGAGTGCAGCCCCCCCCTCCTGAACCGTACCAGGCCACATGCCCTCAACATTGGGAGGGTGCTTTGGGGTAGCCCCCCAAAACACCTTGTCCCCATGTTGATGAGGACAAGGGCCTCATCCCCACAACCCTGGCCGGTGGTTGTGGGGGTCTGCGGGCGGGGGGCTTATCGGAATCTGGAAGCCCCATTTAACAAGGGGACCCCAAGATCCCGGCCCCCCCTGTGTGAAATGGTAAGGGGGTACTTACCCCTACCATTTCACAAAAAAAACTGTCAAAAATGTTAAAAATGACAAGAGACAGTTTTTGACAATTCCTTTATTTAAATGCTTCTTCTTTCTTCTATCTTCCTTCATCTTCTGGTTCTTCTGGTTCTTCTGGCTCTTCTGGTTCTTCCTCCGGCGTTCTCGTCCAGCATCTCCTCTGCGGCGTCTTCTATCTTCTTCTCCTTGGGCCGCTCCGCACCCATGGCTTGGGGGGGAGGCTCCTGCTCTTCTCTTCTTCTTTTCTTCTCTTCTTCACTTCTTCATTCTCTTCTCCGGGCCGCTCCGCACCCATGCTGGCATGGAGGGAGGCTCCCGCTGTGTGACGGCGCTCCTCGTCTGACAGTTCTTAAATAACGGGGGCGGGGCCACCCGGTGACCCCGCCCCCCTCTGACGCACGGGACATGACGGGACTTCCCTGTGGCATTCCCCATGACGCCACAGGGAAGTCCCGTCAAGTCACCGTGCGTCAGAGGGGGGCGGGGTCACCGGGTGGCCCCGCCTCGTTATTTAAGAACTGTCAGACGAGGAGCGCCGTCAAACAGCGGGAGCCTCCCTCCATGCCAGCATGGGTGCGGAGCAGCCCGGAGAAGAAAATGAAGAAGAGAAGAAGAGAAGAAAAGAAGAAGAGAAGAGCGGGAGCCTCCCCCCATGCCATGGGTGCGGAGCGGCCCGAGGAGAAGAAGATAGAAGACGCCGTGCAGGAGATGCTGGACGAGAACGCCGGAGGAAGAACCAGAAGAGCCAGAAGAACCAGAAGAACCAGAAGATTAAGGAAGATAGAAGAAAGAAGAAGCATTTAAATAAAGGAATTGTCAAAAACTGTCTCTTGTCATTTTTAACATTTTTGACAGTTTTTTAGTGAAATGGTAGGGGTAAGTACCCCCTTACCATTTCACACGGGGGGGCGGGATCTGGGGGTCCCCTTGTTAAAGGGGATTCCAGATTCCGATAAGCCCCCCGCCTGCAGACCCCCACAACCACCGGCCAGGGTTGTGGGGATGAGGCCCTTGTCCTCATCAACATGGGGACAAGGTGTTTTGGGGGGCTACCCCAAAGCACCCTCCCAATATTGAGGGCATGTGGCCTGGTACGGTTCAGGAGGAGGGGGACCGCACTCTCGTCCCCCCCTCTTTTCCTGCGGCCTGCCAGGTTGCGTGCTCGGATAAGGGTCTGGTATGGATTTTTGGGGGGACCCCACGCCGTTTTTTTTTTTTTGGCGTGGGGTTCCCCTTAAAATTCATACCAGACCTGAAGGGCCTGGTATGGAATTTAGGGGGACTCCCACGTCATTTTTTTTTTAAATTTTGGTTTGGGGTTCCCCTTTGGGGAATTCCCATGCCGTTTCTATCAATGAACTTCTATATGTATTGTCGGCAATGCAATAGCCGCGGGTAGTTTTAAATGGGTTTTTTCCTTCAAAATGTCATTTTTCTGTCAGACTGTTCTAAACACAGGAAACATGCGCCCCTTTACAGGCATACTATAGACACCCCCAAGGTACGAAATTTAAAGGGATATTACACTTTTATTGTTTGACTTTAAGCATTATTAAAATCACTGCTCCTGAAAAAATGGCCATTTTTAAAACATTTTTTTGTATTGATCCATGTCCCCTTGGGCAGGACCCAGGTCCCCAAACACTTTTTATGACAATAACTTGCATATTAGCCTTTAAAATTAGCACTTTTGATTATTCATGTTCGTGTCCCATAGACTTTAACGGTGTTCGCGTGTTCGAACGAACTATTTTCCTGTTCGCATGTTCTGGTGCGAACCGAACAGGGGGGTGTTCGGCTCATCCCTAATTGTATCCCCTGGCTTCAAATCTTTCCGTAAGGATCTTGGATTGGGCGAGGAAATTGGCATCTTCAGAACAATTCCTCTTCACCCTCATGATCTGAGCTTTCGGGATATTTCTGAGCCATAGGGGATGATGACCACTGGAGATAGGCAAATAGCTGTTTCTATCAGTTTTTTTGAAGTGGACTTTCATTTCTAATTTGTCATTCAGCCGGTACACATTGACATAGAGAAAATTGATTTCATCCTTATGCCAATTAGAAGTTAGCCTTATGTTGTTGTTATTGTTGTTCAATTTCTATAGAAACGCTTCCAATGATTCTGACGGACCAGCCCAAATAAAAAAGAGATCATCGATGATGCATTTATAAAAGATCAATTCTGAACGTTGCTCTTTAGTCTACAGCATTTCTGAGAAAGATCCTTTGATTGTGGGGGAGGTCATCTCTTTGACACAAAGCCCAATTTAGTGCAAGGAGGGCATCATCATGTTGTATAATGGAATATAATGATGACACATCCACTGTAACTAAGATCACCTGCTGTTTACCTGTCAAGTCAACGTTTTGCAAACAGTTTAGAAAGTTTTTGGTGTCCCTCAGATAAGAGCGGGTGCTCATCACGCTTTTCTGTAAAAACTGATCCAAATACTGACCCATTCTGGAAGAAACAGAATCGATGCTATTAACAATAGGTCTTGCTGGAGGGTTAGTGGGGTCTTTGTGGACTTTAGGCAGAGTGTATAATGTAGGTATTCGACTGCTGGAGGGCAACAAGAATCTCCTCTCTTTGTCCGCTAAAACGCCAGTGCTTGATCCCAAACCTACCAAAACTTCCAACTTATCCCTATAGGGGTGAGTGGGGTCCTTATCCAATAGTTTGTATGTTACTTCATCAGATAACATATCCATAATCTGGCCATGATAAAACTCCTTTGGGAGTATCACCACTCCTCCTCCCTTGTCGGCTGGCCTTATAATAATGTCTTTCCGTTTTTCCAGCATAGTGATGCCTTCACTAATGTGCCTCATATTAACCTCTTTTTTGGGTTTGAGGTGTTCCAAGTCGCGCAAGATCAATCCTTTAAACACCTCAACTTGATAATTAGGGTTATTAAGGGGATTAAAAAGAGATTTGTTCTTGAGACCACTGTTGACCACCCCCCCAGCCTTCTCAACTATAGCCGTGGTGTGAGAATTGCATCCTAGGAAATGTTTCTTAATGTACAACTTCCTAATATATTTATTGATGTCAATAAAAACTTTAAACTTGTTAATCGGTTTTTTCAAACCACATTTTAAACCCAAATTCAGAATGTTCATTTCTTTGTGTGTCAATTTGGTCTGGGTAAGATTAAAGATGCCTCCTATTCCAAATCCCTTCTTCTTTTTTTGGGTCCTGTATCCAGCTCTACAGCCACGGTGTCTTCTTTCTTTGGATATGGATGCTGAGGACGGTCTCTCTCCCATTGTAGATGTTGTTTCTTCCAGAATGGAACCCTGTGGCGGTCCAAGGGTTGTGGACCCCTGTGCTGGGTTAAATACCGGCCACTTGTATGGTAGATCACAACCTCAGATGAAGTCAGGAAGTGATGAAACGCATCAAGGCGTGATCGACTGGAAGTGTCGTGTGTGCTCCACGGGCCGAGCAGGAACCAGGAAGTATATCGCTGCTGTTGCACACAACGAACGCTCCTGACGGCTTTCCGGTGACCGGGAGATCTCACAGGCACAGGGCACTTTACATTTTGCTCTATTTTTATTACTTTCTGGTATGCATAGTCATATGGGGGGATGTTTTGGATGAATAAACTTTTTAAGCAATATTACACTATGTGGACATTCCATTCCTCCCATATGTTTTACTGGAGCTACAGAGAGCATGACTGACACCTGGTGGACGCTTAGGAGTGGTGGAGAACTTTTATTATTATCCAAGGCTCCGGTTTTGTCATCGGTTGTGACCATTTGGTAAGGTGTAATGCGTGCCATACTTTGATGGAGGCTTGGACGGTTGGTGAGAACTGTGTGTGGTGGTACTAAATAACCAGTTGTCGAGGTTTGTACCCGGTGTCATGTGGTTTTCTATATCACTCCAAAGTGTTGTGGGTATTGAATTCATCCATTCTTTCATTTGTGATAGGATGGTGGCATTGTAGTAGTCTGTTATGTCTATGTATCCCATCCCACCTGCAGATCTGTGTTTAATAAGTTTCGCATGACTGCATCTAGATTTTTTCCATTGCCAAACATATTGGCTTAGGATGGATTGGAGAGAGTTCAGGTAAGAAGATGAGAGTGGTATAGGAAGAGTGCGGAAGATGTAAAGCAATCTGGGTAACACCAATATTTCAAAGGCCGCTAGCTGGCCTGCCCATGAGAATTCATGTTTAGATAGTTTTCTAGTTTCACTAATCATCATTTGTTTGGCGTCTGTGTAGTTGTGTGTGAAGAGACCTCTAGTGGATTTGGTAAGAGTAATTCCTAGGTAGGAAATACGATTGTCTGCTCAGGGATAGGGATATTGATTCTGAAGTAGATTACTAGTGGTTGCATCCATGCCTAGGTCTAAAATGTATGATGTATGCTCATTAACTTTGTAGTAAGATAAATCACTAAACCTTTTCAACAGCAATTGAACCAAAGCCAGGGAGGAGTGGGGGTTTGTGATCATCATTATCACATCGTCTGCAAATAGATTTATTTTGTGTTCTATGGTGCCAATAGTGAAGCCTGATATGTTACAGTGGGATCTTACATGTTCTGTCAAGGATTCCATTATTAGATTAAAGATGATTGGTGAAAGTGGACAGCCTTGCCGGGTGCCATTAGTGATGGAGAATGGCTTAGACATCATCTCTGACATATAAACCTGTGCTGATGGGGATGAGTATAGAGCCATTATGGCTGATAGAATGGGGCTTTGGAAGCCAAATTTGTCAAGGGTTGCTGCAAGATATTTCCAGTGAACTCTATTGAACGCCTTCTCTGCATTCAAGGATAGGAGCAGAGAAGGCGTTCAAGTTACTTCAGCATTGTGGATTATGTTGAATAATGAAAAGTGTATACTGGGCTGTGACCCCGCAATCCAGCAGCCGGCATGGCTGTAGACAAAGAGCTAATATGGTTAAAAATAAATAAGTGCAGCGCTATGATTGCAAAAAAAAGGGAAAATTGTATGTGATTCAAACATATATGTGACAAAATGACACAAACTCTAACATAATAGATGTGAATGGATATTAAGCAATGTGCTATAGTGACTGCACTATACACAAATGTCCAAATTGAACGAAATGATGAAATACAGTCCAATTAGGTTTGTGATCCAATACACATGTGGGAAGTTCCTGGCATTCCTGGGAACCTTGGAGTGAAAAAATGAAAGCAAACACCACCACCGTGAAAGAGGGAGGAGGCTTACCAGATAATATTGACTTGGCGGGGCATATACCACCCAAGTCAACAGGGCTTGTTGGGTTCAAACCACCCAATGGGGGACAGCAGATCCTGGAACTCCGTCAGTCGACCAGCCTTAGACGGTCATGAGATGTTAGCTGGAGGCTCCAGCAGTCTCAGGGAGCATGAAAACTTATTGTCACAGGAAGGGTATCATGTAATAGAAAAAAGGGGCTGACATAGCGTGATACCGTTTAAAAAGGAGGAGGTTTATTAAAAATATAAATTCAACACTCACATTTGGAAGAAATTGATACAGCATGTAAAAGCATGAGGCGATGTTAGCGGAAGGTCCACCCAAAGCGTTTCGACTGCACAGTCGTCATCTGGGGTATGGACGCCCCGGAAAACATTGCTTAAATGGAGATAGTGACCCCAGAGTTTGCTTGACACAGGAAGTGATCCCAAATGACATCACTTCCTGTCTCCATGTCTAAACACAAAACACAAAATCAAGGAACAGTTTGTACATACGAATGGATTGCATGATAGCGATAGCCAGCACCTCCGAACGGCATAATGGAATGCATCCCACAGTGCGCCATGCACCAAAACACTCAGTCTGTAAACCAAGCCTCGTTGTGAAATCGAGGCATGGTTGCCTGGCTGCCATCTCAAACTAAACAGGCCTCCGTTTGAAACTGAGGCTTGGATAAGTGACTTCCTCTTTGTATATCTTTACTTCGTGTGTTGCAGCATCAGGTCTATTAGCCAAACCTCGCTATGAAGTCGAGGCGTGGCTATATGGCTTCTATCACAACCAAGCCTCATTATGGGACTGAGGTGTGGATTGGTGACTTCCGTCCTGCAAACCAACTAAGCCTCCCTTCAGAGGCGAAGCCCGGTATAACAGTCAGATATAGCACGATAAACATAGAGGACATGTCACATAATAAAAACGGGTCGCATGCCCATCCACAAATGAAGCACTGCTTACAATTAATGTACACCCCAGACCTTGCTTTAGCCGTGTCCATAGAATGGATTGCAACTTTTTTTTTTTATTAACACAGGTTCATGCACTACAAATTTCGTTTTCTGCCATCCCCACTATGTTGGGCGGGCTTATTTTTCATATTCTGGGTTTTGTATTTACCTATCTGTGGATGGGCATTATCTCTAGCTGTAATACCATTTATGCTTAACATCAAGGTACCATGCCAATGCACTTTTTAGTGTATTACATTACAAAAAAAGTAGCTTTTTTTTGGTGCATTTTTTGGTGCATTTTTTTTTTTTTTTTTTGCTTCAACATCCTAATTACACCGTCAAAAAAGAATAAGATGGAATTTTGAGGTGCCAACAAGAAACACTTTATAGAAAATCAATACATTTTTATTATTACAATGTACATAAAATCGTTTAGATAAAAGTAAACAACATGTATGTAAAAATCACCTCCCTCAGAATTCTCCCGTAGATTTACAGACAGCAAACATTTCACAAAATATCAACGTATTTCATGGGAACACCCCGCTTCTTCAGGATTTGAGGGGAGCTTGAGAATTAAAACATATCAATACAAAGTTCAAAATTATGAAACAAATTTTTTTATTTACGATCACGCAAAACAAAAATACTCTCAACAAGGTGGGACTCTCCAGCACCAGACAGGGGTGCACAAAAGTATAGTCAGAGGTGTGTGTTGTCTGTTCCTGGGGGCAGGTGTGGGAATCAGTATAAGGTGGCGGACCAGTTATCCTGCTACAAAAAGTATATATATCAACATTAGCCTCTTAATCCAAAAAGTCACAAATAGCCTGATATTGTATAGCACACACCCGGCGGTGGGTAACACATGTCCAATCCCAATGTTAGTCCAGAAATTGATAGTGATTAAAAGCACTACTTCCCAACAAAATTCACAATATTCTATCTGATGGAATAGAAGGGATAGTGGTGAACATATGCCAGTGAGTGGGAAAAGAGAAACCAAACGAATCACTAAGTGTCCCAATAATCCAATTATAGTATTTATTGGCGTATAACACGCGCCGGCGTATAACACGCACCCCAAGTTTAGGAGAGAATTTTAAGGAAAAAAACTTTTAGGAGGGAAGTTTAAGGAAAAGAAACTTACATTTAAATGCCCATCAATGCAGCCTCATCAGTGTTCATCTGCAGCCTTGTCAGTGTCATTGCAGCCTTTTCAGTGTCAGTGCAGCCTTGACCCAGTGTCCATTGCAGCCTTGTCAGTGCAGCTTTGCCCCAGTGCAGTCTTGTCAGTGCAGCTTTGCCCCAGTGCAGCCTTGTCAGTGCAGTCTTGTCAGTGCAGCTTTGCCCCAGTGCAGCCTTGTCAGTGCAGCCTTGCCCCCAGTGCAGCCTTGCCCCCAGTGTCCATGCCTACCGCCGCCGCCGCCGCCGACATACACATGCATGTAGTTTTAAATATGGCGCTGCGGAGTTCGGAGGGACTCGGCGCCGGCGGAACTGAACGAACGCCACCGAGATACACATAGTCGATTGTATTCGGCTCTTTCCGGCGCTGCTCACAGTCCCGCCCAGTCCCGCCCTATGATGGACATAACACAGGTCCAATGGCAGGACTGGGCGTGACTGTGAGCGGCACCAGAAAGAGCCGAATACACTCTACTATGTGTATCTCGGCGGCGTTCGTTCAGTTCCGCCGGCGCTGAGTCCCTCCGAACTCCGCGGCGCCATATTTAAAACTACTCGCTATCTGAATGTCGGTGGCGATCGCCGCCGATAGCTCACAATTAGCGGGGATCGGCGGGGATCGGTGTATAACACGCACCCACGATTTTCCCCTGATTTTAAGGGGAAAAAAGTGCGTGTTATACGCCGATAAATACAGTAGATCACAATAAGGGATATCTGGCAAGGCAGAGGCCTATTCAAGTAAACATATAGTTATATAGAAATATTTGTTAGAGGGCAGGGACAGTTAACCCATTAGCACCACATCCCTGATAAATAAATACAGAAAGAAGAGGGGTTGGGGTATCAAATACCCCTGGGATTTTTAAGGTGCTTTTCAAAGTTTTGGGTAGGTCAGTAGAGAAGTATAACAACCTCAAAGAAGGAAAAAAATCACTGTATGCAAATTGCCAAACTGACTAATAAAATTTTTTTTCCTTATTTAAATATCTTTAATGATTACGAAAAATGACAAATGACAAAACACATCATCTAAAAACATGCACAATCTTGAACAGACATGGTCAGATAGTGACATAATTTAAAATTTGAAACCACTTTGCGATACCAATCTCAACATGTTTCGCTCAATAATCTGAGCTTCATCAGGAGTTTTTTGGTACAGGTGTGGCATACTAAAATTAAAAGGAGAGAAAAGACAAAACAAAAATATATAAATACAATGCTTACAAAACACTTAAAGATATTCATTTATCAAAAAGATCGAATTCAATTAAGTATTGCTAAAAAAGCATCAACTGGTATATATATATTTGCATACAGACAATATATATGGGTAAATTTCACATATTACCCAACAGGTCTATACTCGTAATAATCTGATCAATATAGGTAGAGAAATAGGAATTTATTGAAATACTGTGTATTCATTCGTTTCCAGGTCCACAAAGGGAAAAGGGACACCCATGTGGATCTAGGAACAGTAAAAACAACATAAAAGAAAGAAAAAACAAAGAAGTAGGGGTTTGCTTACCCAAGCCAACACAAATTCAAAGGTGCATAGTAGACACACCAGTGGTGAACGTATATACAATGCCGTGGCTACGAATGAAAAGGATGCGTCTCACCCGTCTAGGGCCTCCCAGACCCGTTCTATGGTCCACAGAGGGGCCCAAGTGTAGAGTAACTGAAATGGAGTATTGCAGAAGAGTAATGAAATATTTCTTAGTACATAGACTAATAACAGGGAAATAGAGCAGTCGGTGAGGTAGAGTGGTGAAAGTATCAAAAAATTACCTTCTAGATTGAATCAAGGGTAAATGTTCAGGGCTATAAAAGCCGTATGAACGGAAGCATAAAGGAGGACACTACTCCAGTTTCACCACACGGTGGCAGTCCAAAAGGACAACCCTTGAGAGCCAGATCAGAAGATCCAAATGTATGCTGCCCCAGTAAACTAGAAAAAAATATGAATAAATAAAGATAATAAAGCAATTGCTCTGGAGAGCATTGTCTTATACCAAAATACCATTAAGTCAATCCTCAAAAAGGGAGTATAGCCCCCTTCAGATAGAGAATTTAGCTTACCTGAGAGGTGGGGTGGATGTGTACGGAAGGGGAGAGCGGCATATACCTCCCCTTGCAGCCTCAGCGCCACTGTCAGAGGGTAGCGGCTGAGAAGCCGAACTAAATAGGCCCCTCCGATCAGATGGCGTCTGACGTCACCATCGGAAAGCGGACGTGTTGTGAGGCAACTCCCCCAGGATTCATGTGGCCAATAGGTAATCAAGGGGCGAGACCAAGTATCCGCCCAGAGCAACCCCAGCCTGGACCGACGTCAATCCTTCCGTCGCTTATTTCGACGGTGTGGATTGGCGCATGCGCACGCCGGAGAGGGACGTCGAATCGAGCCCTAGCTACCGCGCATGGGCACTGCAGACCGGAACGAGGGCTGGATAAACACGGCCCTGAGAGACCCGATATTGTCAGGAGCAAAGCAAAAGGACGAATCAATAGTCAGCCATGTTGATTAAGGGAAACAGGAAGGGAAAGGAAAAAGGGGGGTATGAAAAATTGTGTAATATAAACCTTTTGACAATAATCTTTTAGACAAAATCATTGAATATATTGATAAATAGCCAGCCGACTGAAGCAAAGCCTGTCTGATATATTCAATACCAATAAATTGTCCCAATTTGGCAGGTTCACAGAAAGAAGAAATAAATAAAATAAAAAAGAAAACTTGAAAATAAGTGAAAATATCTCGTTAAATTGGCCACCGGGTACACGCATCCAAAAGGGGAGTTTAGAAACCTCTAGGGCCCCCAGGGGGGGGCAATTGATTACTTACCCCACACCCTAAGTGCCCGTGGCGTCCGTGCGGACCAAGACAAGGAACGGAAATAAGGAAGGAACCTCAAAATGACGGGGAGACGAAAAATAATTACTTTGGTCTAAGGGTATGTATATATTGAAAGAGGGACAATACCGTCTACGTCCATTTTGGCTTGGAAGGAAGACCCCACTTTTTATGAAAACAACCTGAAGATAACAACATACAGGGAAAACATATGAGATGTTACAAAAATTGTACATAGGTAAAATTGTGTATTGAAAAGCTCAACAAGTTTAGGAAGCAAGGCCGAAACAACAAATATATACAATGAAGTAGACCAAGACAGTTAAATAGAAATGGACTAAAGAAATGGTTTGAAACTCAACGCATCATTGAGGCCTGGGGGTTTTAAAGCGGACAGGGTATGTATCCACCGGGTCTCGCGTTGTAAAAGTATTCTATCATAGTTCCCCCCACGCTCCCCTGGGGGGACATGTTCCAACGCAAAGAAATGCATTTTATTGCTGTCAAAATCATGATGCAGCCCCATATGTCTACTAATGGGCGTCTCCATTTTCTTTTTCTGAACCAGGGATACATGGTCCCTGATCCTACAAAAGAAGGGACGTTTAGTTTTGCCTATGTAGAATCCATGGCATTCACACATCATGATGTATACAATCCCAATGGATTGACAAGTCACGGAAAAGTTAGGTTTATAGTGACGACCATTGGGGAGCATAATACCTCTCGCAGAGTGGATAAATCTACAAAAGGGGCATCTATGACAAGGTCTACACCCCTTGCGGAATTCTGTTTTTGATTGTATAGCACTGTCATAATGACTATGTACTAAAGTATCCTTCAGAGATTTAGATCTTCTAAAAGTGATCTCCGGATAGGGTTTTAAATGTTTAGATACTTTCTCATCTCCCATTAGGAGGTACCAATGTTTTTGAATGATCTCACGGACTTGCTTTTGTTGGCCTGAAAATCTGGTAATTAGTCTGACACTAGAGTCTGTCTTAGTAGGTCTGGCTTGGTGTATAAGTAGGGATCTCTTTTGGCTCTTGGCTTTTGAATAGGCCCTTTTTAGACACTTTTTGCTGTAGCCTCGTTGGCTCAAACGGGACTGCAATAGTTTGGCTTGGTGTTCAAAATCTAATTCAGTGCTACAATTGCGTCTTAACCTAAGATATTGCCCATAGGGTAGATTATTGATCAATGGAATGGGATGTGAGCTTGTGGCATGTAATACCGTGTTGCCCGCTGAGGGTTTTCGGTATAAAGTGGTTCCAATGATGCCTTCATCGTCTACCAATATTTGAACGTCTAGAAAGGTCAACCGGTGTTGGTTCATTTCAAAGGTGAATTTCAAATTGTATCTGTTGACCTTCAGACTTTCAAGGAAGGCAAGGAGGTTGGATTTGCTACCCTGCCAAATAAAAAAGACGTCATCGATGAATCGCTTCCATGTTAGGACATGCTCAAAAAACGCCTGCATGTCCTCCCTGAAGAACAGCTCACGCTCCCACCCCCCCAGATACAGGTTGGCATAGGCAGGGGCACATTTGGTCCCCATAGCCACTCCCTGTATCTGGAGGTAGTGGGAGCCTCCAAACAAGAAAACATTATTAGACAAGATGAAGAACAGAAGATCCAAGATGAATCGGTTGTAGTCCACCGAGGCATCCGGATCCTCAGATAGGAAGCCCCCCACAACTTCCACCCCCAATTCATGAGGGATAGAATTGTAGAGGGCTTCCACATCAAGGGCCACCAGCCAAGAGCCAGGGGGTATGGCAACCCCATCCAAAACACGGAGGAGATCCCCCGTGTCCTGAAGATAGGACGTCAGACCCTCCACATGGGGCCTCAGAAAGTCATCCACTAATTTACTTGCCATCTCCGTAAGGGACCCATTTCCCGACAGAATTGGTCTGCCGGGAGGCATTTTGGGGTTTTTATGTATTTTTGGAAGGGCGTACAGAGTTGGAGTACGTGGTGCACCTACATTTAGGAATTCGTAAGTGTTTTTTGTGATTAAACCTTTGTGGTAGGCCGAGCCTATCAAGTGCTTATATCGAGTAGTTATCAGGGTTAGATGGCTAGGGGAAACCTTACGATACCATTGATTGTTCCTGACTATGGCCGCAACCATGGTCTCATAGTGGGCTTTGTCCATAATGACCAAATTTCCTCCCTTATCAGACGGTTTGATCACTATATCGTTGTTGTTCTGTAGGAGTTTAAGGGCCTCTAGTTGGGAAGAAGATAGGTTTGATCTGGATATATTCTTCCATTTGGTTTGAGAGATTTCATTAGTAACCTGTTTCGTAAATGCCCAAACATTGGGGTTGCCCTGAAGGGTCGGGAAAGTGCGGGATTTCGGCTTGTATTCCCTAGGTTTAGATAGAGGACGTGGTAAGAGGGAAGATGAGGAGGATGGGGGTGGGGGAGGAGGGGGGTCTGAACCAGTCAGGAGAGAATCTGCCTCCATTAGATCACTCTCCTCAAGACCACCCTCCTCCCACAGCTCCATCAACTCCTCTAGGGCTTTTATATCTGCAATAGTCATATCACGCCAGGCAGGGTCCCCAAGGGACTGGTCATTGGGAGATAGACTTGGTTTGTCAAAAATTATCTTGAACATCAACCTTCGTGAAAAAAGATTGATGTCCTTAATCAATTCAAATTGGTCGACCCTCTGCGTAGGGCAGAAGGTCAGACCTAACTTGAGAACTGATATTTGTTCAGCTGAAAGACTATGGGAAGATAAATTGATTACTTCGAAATTATCCGCGGCCCTTTCGCCGGTATCTCCAAAGGCCCTGCCTTTTTGACGTCCGTCACTGGTTGAGCAAATATCGGTGCTGGACGAAAATCCACATGTGTAGGTGCAGAAATGGTATTACTTACTTGCAGCCTGGGAGACAAGGGGAGGGAAGGAGTGTTCGTAGAGGGGGTGCTCATATAAGTTTCCGGGTGGCTCGGTGCGCAGGTGGACGAACCTTTTGCCGAGTTAGCTCGAGTAACCATTGGGGCTTTCGTGTGCGGAGTGCACTTTACTGTGCCCGTGTTGGTATGGTCCTTCATGCCCTTTGTTGTCTCCTGGCTGGTGGAGCTTCTGGTACTACGTGCCTGGGAGGAGGAAGCAGAGGACATAGATGAATCTGATTCATTTGGTTCCCCCCTTGTTGTTGTCTAAAGCTGCGTGTTTGGTAGGTACGTCTCTTAGCTTTGCTATTTCTTTGACCCCAGTGGTAAGCTTGGTTGTTGTCATAAGCAAGTTTGTCTCTCACAAACTTTTTCTCCTTGGTTTTTAGAATTTCGGTGACGTATCCCTCTAAGTCTGTTTTTAGGGTACCCTCTCGCGTGGGGAACAAGTCACTGGTGGTGATAGCTTGGTTCTCACCATATAGCTTTTCAATCTCTCTATCTACCAAAATCAGCTCCTTGGAATATTCTCCACAGAGGAGCTCCATCATCTTAAATGAACAAGCCTGTAGGTTTTCCTCCCATTCTTTCCGGAAATCTATATCTACATTGCCATTGGAGGGGAAAATCTGAATTCTAAGCCCCCACGGGACAACACGATCCTCAATGTATTTGAGGAAATACCATTTGTTCCAGAATACTCTAGATTTTTTCTCGAGCATCCTCTGGAGTCTCGAGAAAAAGCGGTCCATGGTCAAACCCCCCATAGAGGCATTTTGAGACCTATGAATATGATTCATAAGGCCATCAAAGGCACTCCCACAATAGTTGGTCATTGTTCCCTCCAGCTGATGGATAATAAACACCCAAAGAGTCAAGCCTACTCAATGTACTGGGGGTATCCAAAAGACTGAAATAGCCCCAAATTGTAGATAAATCAATAACACACAAAGAAAAACTATATTTCCAAGAATATGAAAAATAATTAATGATTTTCCAAGTTGTAGATCATAAAAATATAGATGAGATTTAACAAAAATGCCCTAATGGCGACAAGATAGTTCCATTACGGGAAAGTCATTCCATAAAGGAAGAAAAAGGGGTAAACGTTAGGGACTGTCCGTGACCTCAAGCGATGCTGGGTGGGTGACACCCCAAAAGGTAACAGAAATATTTGTTAGAGGGCAGGGACAGTTAACCCATTAGCACCACATCCCTGATAAATAAATACAGAAAGAAGAGGGGTTGGGGTATCAAATACCCCTGGGATTTTTAAGGTGCTTTTCAAAGTTTTGGGTAGGTCAGTAGAGAAGTATAACAACCTCAAAGAAGGAAAAAAATCACTGTATGCAAATTGCCAAACTGACTAATAAAATTTTTTTTCTTATTTAAATATCTTTAATGATTACGAAAAATGACAAATGACAAAACACATCATCTAAAAACATGCACAATCTTGAACAGACATGGTCAGATAGTGACATAATTTAAAATTTGAAACCACTTTGCGATACCAATCTCAACATGTTTCGCTCAATAATCTGAGCTTCATCAGGAGTTTTTTGGTACAGGTGTGGCATACTAAAATTAAAAGGAGAGAAAAGACAAAACAAAAATATATAAATACAATGCTTACAAAACACTTAAAGATATTCATTTATCAAAAAGATCGAATTCAATTAAGTATTGCTAAAAAAGCATCAACTGGTATATATATATTTGCATACAGACAATATATATGGGTAAATTTCACATATTACCCAACAGGTCTATACTCGTAATAATCTGATCAATATAGGTAGAGAAATAGGAATTTATTGAAATACTGTGTATTCATTCGTTTCCAGGTCCACAAAGGGAAAAGGGACACCCATGTGGATCTAGGAACAGTAAAAACAACATAAAAGAAAGAAAAAACAAAGAAGTAGGGGTTTGCTTACCCAAGCCAACACAAATTCAAAGGTGCATAGTAGACACACCAGTGGTGAACGTATATACAATGCCGTGGCTACGAATGAAAAGGATGCGTCTCACCCGTCTAGGGCCTCCCAGACCCGTTCTATGGTCCACAGAGGGGCCCAAGTGTAGAGTAACTGAAATGGAGTATTGCAGAAGAGTAATGAAATATTTCTTAGTACATAGACTAATAACAGGGAAATAGAGCAGTCGGTGAGGTAGAGTGGTGAAAGTATCAAAAAATTACCTTCTAGATTGAATCAAGGGTAAATGTTCAGGGCTATAAAAGCCGTATGAACGGAAGCATAAAGGAGGACACTACTCCAGTTTCACCACACGGTGGCAGTCCAAAAGGACAACCCTTGAGAGCCAGATCAGAAGATCCAAATGTATGCTGCCCCAGTAAACTAGAAAAAAATATGAATAAATAAAGATAATAAAGCAATTGCTCTGGAGAGCATTGTCTTATACCAAAATACCATTAAGTCAATCCTCAAAAAGGGAGTATAGCCCCCTTCAGATAGAGAATTTAGCTTACCTGAGAGGTGGGGTGGATGTGTACGGAAGGGGAGAGCGGCATATACCTCCCCTTGCAGCCTCAGCGCCACTGTCAGAGGGTAGCGGCTGAGAAGCCGAACTAAATAGGCCCCTCCGATCAGATGGCGTCTGACGTCACCATCGGAAAGCGGACGTGTTGTGAGGCAACTCCCCCAGGATTCATGTGGCCAATAGGTAATCAAGGGGTGAGACCAAGTATCCGCCCAGAGCAACCCCAGCCTGGACCGACGTCAATCCTTCCGTCGCTTATTTCGACGGTGTGGATTGGCGCATGCGCACGCCGGAGAGGGACGTCGAATCGAGCCCTAGCTACCGCGCATGGGCACTGCAGACCGGAACGAGGGCTGGATAAACACGGCCCTGAGAGACCCGATATTGTCAGGAGCAAAGACCTCACCGACTGCTCTATTTCCCTGTTATTAGTCTATGTACTAAGAAATATTTCATTACTCTTCTGCAATACTCCATTTCAGTTACTCTACACTTGGGCCCCTCTGTGGACCATAGAACGGGTCTGGGAGGCCCTAGACGGGTGAGACGCATCCTTTTCATTCGTAGCCACGGCATTGTATATACGTTCACCACTGGTGTGTCTACTATGCACCTTTGAATTTGTGTTGGCTTGGGTAAGCAAACCCCTACTTCTTTGTTTTTTCTTTCTTTTATGTTGTTTTTACTGTTCCTAGATCCACATGGGTGTCCCTTTTCCCTTTGTGGACCTGGAAACGAATGAATACACAGTATTTCAATAAATTCCTATTTCTCTACCTATATTGATCAGATTATTACGAGTATAGACCTGTTGGGTAATATGTGAAATTTACCCATATATATTGTCTGTATGCAAATATATATATACCAGTTGATGCTTTTTTAGCAATACTTAATTGAATTCGATCTTTTTGATAAATGAATATCTTTAAGTGTTTTGTAAGCATTGTATTTATATATTTTTGTTTTGTCTTTTCTCTCCTTTTAATTTTAGTATGCCACACCTGTACCAAAAAACTCCTGATGAAGCTCAGATTATTGAGCGAAACATGTTGAGATTGGTATCGCAAAGTGGTTTCAAATTTTAAATTATGTCACTATCTGACCATGTCTGTTCAAGATTGTGCATGTTTTTAGATGATGTGTTTTGTCATTTGTCATTTTTCGTAATCATTAAAGATATTTAAATAAGGAAAAAAAATTTTATTAGTCAGTTTGGCAATTTGCATACAGTGATTTTTTTTCCTTCTTTGAGGTTGTTATACTTCTCTACTGACCTACCCAAAACTTTGAAAAGCACCTTAAAAATCCCAGGGGTATTTGATACCCCAACCCCTCTTCTTTCTATATAGTTATATAGTTATACTGACTGTGGGCAGGTATAGGAGAGTTCGATATATCCAGTTTGGGAGGAATATATAACTGTCCATATGGATTATTGTTAAAGCCCCTGTTTCTATGGACTGAAAACAGGTGAAAGGGTGTTGTGTGTTCTACCCTTCTCCTCTCTATTACTCTCTCTCTCTTTAATTATCTGGATACATACAGTGTTTCTCCTTCCTCCCCGGTGAATCATATGAGTTTATATTTTTCATATCTGTATATCTTTACGCCATCAGCCCTATACACGGTCACTGGTATTACTAAGAAACTGCCTCCTGCTTTACACGATGATTCCTGGGTGATCATCTGGGAGCTCTCCATGTGGAGATATTTCTATGCTGACAAGTGAGACCTGTTCCTTCCAACAACCCCCAAGTGTGTCCTGACGAAGCAAAACAGCAAAATGCCTTGACGCACAGGGGCTCACTGCCGTTTATTTTGAGTCAACTCTCTTCTTTACACTAGATACTCATTACTATCATATGCCTATCGTATGTTTTTTTTTTTTTTATATATATAATCTTTATTTTTATTTTATATATTAACCACTTGAGCCCCGGACCTTTATGCTGCCTAAGGACCAGAGGTCTTTTTCCAATTTGGCACTGCGTCGCTTTAACTGCTAATTGCGCGGTCATGCAATGCTGTACCCAAACGAAATTTGCGTCCTTTTCTTCCCACAAATAGAGCTTTCTTTTGATGGTATTTGATCACCTCTGCGGTTTTTATTTTTTGCGCTATAAACGGAAAAAGACCGAAAATTTTGAAAAAAAATGATATTTTCTACTTTTTGTTCTAAAAAAAATCCAATAAACTAAATTTTAGTCATACATTTAGGCCAAAATGTATTCGGCCACATGTCTTTGGTAAAAAAAATGTCAATAAGCGTATATTTATTGGTTTGCGCAAAAGTTATAGCGTCTACAAACTAGGGTACATTTTCTGGAATTTACACAGCTTTTAGTTTATGACTGCCTATGTCATTTCTTGAGGTGCTAAAATGGCAGGGCAGTACAAAAGCCCCCCAAATGACCCCATTTTGGAAAGTAGACACCCCAAGGAAATTGCTGAGAGGCATGTTGAACCCATTGAATAATTATTTTTTTTGTCCCAAGTGATTGAAAAATGACAAAAAAAAAAAAAAAAATATTTACAAAAAGTGGTCACTAAATGATATATTGCTCACACAGGCCATGGGCCTATGTGGAATTGCACCCCAAAATACATTTAGCTGCTTCTCCTGAGTATGGGGATACCACATGTGTGGGACTTTTTGGGAGCCTAGCCGCGTACGGGGCCCCGAAAACCAATCACCGCCTTCAGGATTTCTAAGGGTGTAAATTTTTGCTTTCACTCTTCACTGCCTATCACAGTTTCGGAGGCCATGGAATGCCAAGATGGCACAAAACCCCCCAAAATGACCCCATTTTGGAAAGTAGACACCCCAAGCTATTTGCTGAGAGGCATATTGAGTCCATGGAATATTTTATATTTTGACACAAGTTGCGGGAAAGTGACACTTTTATTTTTATTTTTTTTTTTTTTTCATAAAGTTGTCACTAAATGATATATTGCTCACACAGGCCATGGGCATATGTGGAATTGCACCCCAAAATACATTTAGCTGCTTCTCCTGAGTATGGGGATACCACATGTGTGGGACTTTTTGGGAGCCTAGCCGCGTACTGGACCCCGAAAACCAATCACTGCCTTCAGGATTTCTAAGGGTGAAAATTTTTGATTTCACTCTTTACTGCCTATCACAGTTTCGGAGGCCATGGAATGCCCAGGTGGCACAAAACCCCCCCAAATGACCCCATTTTGGAAAGTAGACACCCCAAGCTATTTGCTGAAAGGCATGGTGAGTATTTTGCAGCTCTCATTTGTTTTTGAAAATGAAGAAAGACAAGAAAAAACATTTTTTTTTTTCTTTTTTCAATTTTCAAAACTTTGTGACAAAAAGTGAGGTCTGCAAAATACTCACTATACCTCTCAGCAAATAGCTTGGGGTGTCTACTTTCCAAAATGGGGTCATTTGGGGGGGTTTTGTGCCACCTGGGCATTCCATGGCCTCCGAAACTGTGATAGGCAGTGAAGAGTGAAATCAAAAATTCACGCCCTTAGAAAGCCTGAAGGCGGTGCTTGGTTTTCGGGGTCCCGTACGCGGCTAGGCTCCCAAAAAGTCTCACGCATGTGGTATCCCCGTACTCAGGAGAAGCAGCAGAATGTATTTTGGGGTGTAATTTCACATATTTCCATGGCATGTTTGAGCAATATATCATTTAGTGACAACTTTGTGCAAAAAAAAAAAAAAAAAAAAAAAATTTGTCTCTTTCCCGCAACTTGTGTCGCAATATAAAATATTCCATGGACTCGACATGCCTCTCAGCAAATAGCTTGGGGTGTCTACTTTCCAAAATGGGGTCATTTGGGGGGGTTTTGAACTGTCCTGGCATTTTATGCACAACATTTAGAAGCTTATGTCACACATCACCCACTCTTCTAACCACTTGAAGACAAAGCCCTTTCTGACACTTATTGTTTACATGAAAAAGTTTTTTTTTTTTGCAAAAAAATTACTTTGAACCCCCAAACATTATATATTTTTTTAAAGCAAATGCCCTACAGATTAAAATGGTGGGTGTTTCATTTTTTTTTTTCACACAGTAATTGCGCAGCGATTTTTCAAACGCATTTTTTGGGGAAAAAACACACTTTTTTTAATTTTAATGCACTAAAACACGCTATATTGCCCAAATGTTTGATGAAATAAAAAAGATGATCTTAGGCCGAGTGCATGGATACCAAACATGACATGCTTTAAAATTGCGCACAAACGTGCAGTGGCAACAAAATAAATACATGTTTAAAAGCCTTCAAAAGCCTTTACAGGTTACCACTTTAGATTTACAGAGGAGGTCTACTGGAAAAATTACTGCACTCGATCTGGCCTTCGCGGTGATACCTCACATGCATGGTGCAATTGCTGTTTACGTTTGACGACAGACCGCCGCTTGCGTTCGCCTTAGCGCGAGAGCAGGGGGCGACAGGGGTGTTTTTTTTTTTTTTTTTTTTTTTTTCTTTATTATTTTTTTGCTTTTTTAATCTTACTTTTAAACTGTTCCTTTCATATTTTTTTTTTTAATCATTTTTATTGTTATCTCGGGGAATGTAAATATCCCCTATGATAGCAATAGGTAGTGACAGGTACTCTTTTTTGAAAAAATTGTGGTCTATTAGACCCTAGATCTCTCCTCTGCCCTCAAAGCATCTGACCACACCAAGATCGGTGTGATAAAATGCTTCCCCAATTTCCCAATGGCGCTATTTACATCCGGCGAAATCTAAGTCATGAAATACTCGTAGCTTCCGGTTTCTTAGGCCATAGAGATGTTTGGAGCCACTCTGGTCTCTGATCAGCTCTATGGTCAGCTGGCTGAATCACCGGCTGCATTCTCAGGTTCCCTGTTGAGACAGGAGAGCCAGAGAAAAACACGGAAGACGGTGGGGGGGGGGGCATTCCCTCCCACGGCTTGTAAAAGCAGTCTAGAGGCTAATTAGCCGCTAGGATTGCTTTTACATGAAAGCCGACCGCTGGCTGAAAAGAATGATACCAAGATGATACCTAAACCTGCAGGCATCATTCTGGTATAACCACTCAAAGTCGTGAATGGCGTACCTGAAGACAAAAAATGGTTAACAATGGTTAACAATAAAGCACAGTAAAGTGTAAATAATTACACACCTGAAAAACAAACATGATAAAACATAATAACAATAACAATAAAACATTGCAGAATAGAATACAGTAAAAAAGAGCAGAACAATAGAGAGAGAGAATAGAGAGAGAGAGAACAATAAAACAACTATTTTTTTTTATTTCATATTTTTTTTTTTTTTACACTTTTTTTGTAACTAACTTTTATAACGGTACCCGGTTCCAGGTTCGGGTCTCTCAAAATGCGATGGCATTTTGGGAGACCCTGTGAAAGTGCGCCTAGTCTGTGCAATGCTGTACCCTACGCTAATACTCAACTAGTGAATGGTAGCGTTCAAAACATTCACCAATGCAAAGACCAGGATTGTCAGGACAGGAGGGACAATAATAGCGGGTGTCACGCCTATATCCGCGCTAGCTGCAGACACAACATCTTTTTGGGGGCGTTCGCTGGGTAGGGGTACTCGGGAGGACATAAAAATGCCTCTCATGCAGCCGACTGCATTTGGTTGGGGATGTGAATGGGGGAAGTACGGGCGCTGCAGAAGCGGTGGGTTCCCAATTAGGATTGGCGAATGCAGCAGGAAGGGCATTATGGGCATGACGGGCCTGTGTTTGTCTTTCTGGTGGCAGCGGGACACTACTTGTGCTTGCCATCTCGCCAGCTTGAACTGCACTTATGGGACTCGCCACGTCACCACGTGTTACTGCAGTGCTGGTTTGACTACGACCGGGGTGTACTAGGCCGCTGGCGCTTGCCAGTTCACCAAAACGCTACCAAAAAACTGTTAGCGATCGCAGGGATCAGGCCTGACTCTGCGAACGCTGCAGTTATGCTTTTAGTGTTTTGTAAGTGACAGTGATCGATCGATACTGCACTTGGGTGGGCTGGGCCGGGCGGAGGGGCAAAACGCAGGTGCTAGCAGGTATCTGGGCTGATCCCGCTAACACTGCGTTTTTGGGAACCCTAAACTGCTGGTGACGCTAGTATAGATCTGATCGGATCAGATATTGATGCGATCAGATACTATACCACTAAGGGTGGTGTACGGTGCGTGCGTGGGTGTTAGCGGTACTGGCGCTAATCTGACGCTGCCTGGGGCTGGTGCTTGCCAGTTCACCAAAATACTACCAAAAAAACTGTTAGCGATCACAGGGATCAGGCATGACTCTGTGAACGCTGCAGTTATGCGTTTAGTGTTTTGTAAGTGTCAGTGATCGATCGATACTGCACTTGGGTGGGCTGGGCCGGGCGGAGGCGCAAAACGCAGGTGCTAGCAGGTATCTGGGCTGATCCCGCTAACACTGCGTTTTTGGGAACCCTAAACTGCTGGGGACGCTAGTATAGATCTGATCGGATCAGATATTGATCCGTTCAGATACTATACCACTAAGGGAGGCGTATGCTGCGTGCGTGGGTGTTAGCGGTACTGGCGCTAACCTGACGCCTGGGGCTGGTGCTTGCCAGTTCACCAAAATGCTACCAAAAAAACTGTTAGCGATCGCAGGGATCAGGCCTGACTCTGCGAACGCTGCAGTTATGCGTTTAGTGTTTTGTAAGTGACAGTGATCGATCGATACTGCACTTGGGTGGGCTGGGCGGAGGCGCAAAACGCAGGTGCTAGCAGGTATCTGGGCTGATCCCGCTAACACTGCGTTTTTGGGAACCCTAAACTGCTGGGGACGCTAGTATAGTATCTGATCGGATCAGATATTGATCCGATCAGATACTATACCACTAAGGGAGGCGCATGCTGCGTGCGTGGGTGTTAGCGGTACTGGCGCTAATCTGACGCTGCCTGGGGCGACGCATATCACCGCCGGGCGATCGGGGGGCTAAACCTTTATTCGGTAATAAACGGCGGGTGCCCTGACACTATAAAAAATAAACAAACTAACCAGCGTCAACCGTAACGGTTATACGGTGATCAGTGGTGAAAGGGTTAACTAGGGGGCAATCAAGGGGTTAAAACATTTATCAGATAGTATAGGGGGGTCCCTGACGCTATAAAACGCTGACGGCGAACCTAAATATTTACCTCACTAACTAGCGTCACCAGCGACACTAATACAGCGATCAGAAAAATGATCGCTTAGTGACACTGGTGACAGGGGGTGATCAAGGGGTTAAAACTTTATTAGGGGGGGTTAGGGGGGTACCCTAGACCTACAGGGGGGTAACAGTATCTGTCCCAACACTGTAACTGTCACAAACTGACACCATGCAGTAATCAGAAAAAAAAAAAAAAAAAAAAAAAAAAAAACTGCTGGTGTCAGTTTGTGACAGGGGGGGGGGGGGTGATTGGGGGGGGATCGGGGGGCGATCGGGGGGGGGATCGGGGTGTTTTGTGTGCCTGGCATGTTCTACTGTGTGTGTGTGTGTTGGTGCACTCACATTGATGTCTTCTCTCCTCGGGCCGGAACGGAAAATACCGACCCGAGGGGAGATGACATCATTTCCTTTGCTGCTGTTTAGCATACAGCAGCAAAGGAAGATTCTCATTGGCCGGCGGCGATCGCGAGGGGGGGGCCACGAACGGATGGTCTCCCCCTCATCACCGATCGCCGCTGGACAAAAGACGACCGCCTCGGGCACCGGGGGGGGGTCCGATCGGACCCCCCACCCGCGGAAGGCAAATCACGTACACTGTACGTGATTTTGCCTGTCCGTGCCACTTTGCCGACGTACATCGGCGTGAGGCGGTCGTCAAGTGGTTAAAAGGAACACACAAACATATAGTCTATGGTCATTCTTACCACAATACAGTGCAATTCTTACAGTGCAGACCTAGACGTTCCAGACAAAAACAAGTTATCAAACCAATCACAAGACAGAGTATAAAACGGAGGGGTAAGGGAAGGAGGGGGAAGGGGATGAGGGATTAAATCTTCTCCAAACTGTATTGCACTGTGAAACAGTCAAAATGAGTCCCAGGGGGGGGTCCCGCCATGGCAACTTCTTGGCCGGACCCGTCTTAAAAGCCCTCCATTCTGTATTGGAGGGGGGGGTCTCGTCCCTGCTTTAAGGCCCCCGAGATGCCCACCGGGCGGGTCCCTCGGGAGGGGGGCCATATGCCTCCAACTAACCTCCACCAAGAGGGAGGCGCCCCACGGGCATCCCCTGGGGTCAATGCCTTTGAAAGGTGCCTGTGTCACCAGGCGGAGCCCCTATCCCATAAGTCTGCCCCGGTAATGACTCTATAACATTTAATAAGGGAGATACAAAACTTGCCTTTTAAACAAAAAAACTAAAGACGCCTAGCGCCTCATATGAGCCTTCAACTGTGGACCTTGTGAACCATGCATAAGGAAAGAAAAGGTCTACACCCGGTGCAATCAATAGGGCGGTGAGACATGCCATTCAGGCACGCACGTCACCACATACAGGCCTCCTTAGCTTCAAGGAGGGCTCCGCTAACTCCAACAGCGCGACTTCCAGGCTAGAGGACACAGGATTAGTGTCAATGGTGAATCTCCGCCACTGGGCCCAGATACTATCAAAGCGCTCACTCCTATTCTTGCACCTCGCCACCCACTCCTCCGCCTCTCTGATATCTTCCACCTTCTGTAACCATTCTTTTAAGGTAGGAATCCGTGGACTCTTCCAGTGGAGAGGTACCAGCCTTTTAGCAGCGTTTAATAGATGAGGAAGGGCGCTTTTTTTGTAATGGCTCAGAGGGAGGGTGGGGAGGTGCAAGAGAAAATGCTCTGGGGAGTACGGGATCTCAATCTGCAGAGCATTTTTAATGGTAGCCTGTACTTCCGTCCAGAACGGCCTAATTACTGGGCATTCCCACCACACATGAAGGAGGGTGCCTTTCTGACCGCAATCACGCCAGCAGCGGTCAGAAACCGAGGGGTAAATACGTGCTATGACGGCTGGTACCCGGTACCAACGAGTTAGAAGCTTGTAGTTAGTTTCCTGCGTTCTGGACTCAATGGAGCTAGAATGTGCTAATTTATACATGTGTAGGCGCTGTTCTGGCGAGAACTCTATCCCTAGGTCCCGCTCCCATTCTCTTATGAAAGCCGGCTTGCAAGCAGCGGAAACTGAACCCAGTAGCCTATATAACTCAGAGATCAGATGGGGAGTTGGTTCTTCTTCTATGAAAAACCTTTCTAGTGTGGTAATGGTGTCTAGCCCTCTCATCGAAGCCCCCTCTGTTCCAATGAAGTGTTGGAGTTGCTGGTGTCTCCACCAATCCATGGGGAATCTGCCATGGCTAGTCCTCAAGGCATCTAGGGGTATCAGACTACCCTTATCTACAAATTTGCCGCAGCTATAATTACCATCTGCAACCCATGTACCAAAAAAGGAGGGAACCACCTGAACCCCCCCAGCGGTGCCAGTGGGGAGCCCGGGGGCACCAAAGCGTACAAAGCATTCGTGCGATCCCAGACCCGCAGGATATGAGTAGTTAGCGGGGAGGACGTTTGTGAGAGTCCTCTGTATTCACGAGGCAGCCAAGGCACGTAAGACAAGTCCCGGCCTGCCAAGCTCTTCTCCAAGGAGACCCATATTTTTGAACCCCCATGATGCCGCCAGTTGAGGATATGTTGGATCGCAATGGCTCTGTAGTATCGCCTTATATCCGGGAGGCCCAGGCCTCCCATTTCCTTGGCCTTCTGTAGTAAAGACGCAGCCAGTCTTGGCCTTTTACCATGCCAGATGAAATTAATCATTAGGCTTTGAAGCTGTGTAAAGAAGCTCCTGGGGAGAGGGACTGGCAGCATTTGTAAATAAAAGAGCACCCTTGGAAGGATGTTCATCTTGAGTATGCTAAGTTTGCCCAGCCACGTGAAGGAGGTCTTGGCCCAATTCTGTAAGTCTCTACGCACCATGCTCAAAAGGGTGGGAAAATTAGCCGAGTAAATATTATCAAATCGATTGGTAAGTTGTATACCCAGGTACTTAATCGATGTTGTAGCCCAACTAAATGGGAAAGCTTGTTGTAAGTCATTAGCCATCTTCGCAGGGATGGTGATGGGCAGGATTTCGGATTTCGAAAAATTTATTTTAAAATTGGATACCTGACCAAAAGTTTTTAGTTCCCTTATAAGGTTTGGCAGTGACACCAAGGGCTGGGTTAAATGAAAGAGCACGTCGTTGGCATAGGCCGACAGTTTGTGTTCCGTTGACCCCACCGTCACCCCTCTGATGTCAGCACTTGCCCGTATTGTTCGAAGCAGTGGCTCCATAGCCAGAGCGAACAAGAGGGGGGAGAGGGGGCACCCCTGCCTCGTGCCATTCCGTATGGGGAACCCCAGGGATAGGTGGCCATTTACCTTGACCTTCGCACTGGGGGTCGCGTAAAGTGCCATGATCCATCTAAGCATATGAGGGCCTAGTCCCCAAGCCTCCAGCACCGCCTTAAGGTATGACCAATCTATTCTGTCAAAAGCCTTTTCGGCATCCGTGGACAGAATAAGGTATGGGGTGGAATTCCTATGGGAACATGCCCATTGTATAAGCTGCATGGCCCGGATGGAGTTATCCCTAGCTTCTCTACCTGGGATAAATCCCGTTTGATCGGGGTGGATAAAGGAGGGCAAGACATATTTAATTCGATTTGCCATGATCTTAGCAAAAATATTTATATCGACGTTAAGAAGTGATATTGGTCGATAGCTTTGTGGGAGATTAGGGTCCTTGCCTTCCTTCGGGATTACGGTGATGTGGGCCAATAATGCCTCAGGGGGGATCTGGTGGTTTGTGGCTAAAGAATTAAAATACCTACACATATGATTTTGTAGCAAAGGGAGAAATTTTACATGGTATGCTTTGGAATATCCATCCGGGCCAGGGCTCTTCCCATTAGGTAAGGCTTTCACTGTCGAGATGATCTCCTGAGGGGAGACGGGGGCGTCAAGGTCTAGCTGCTGTTCGGGTGTCAGGGAGGGAAGTCCGGCTGAGGCGAGGTAGTCGCCAATAGCTTTCATTTTCGCTGTCCGCCCTGTGTGGGAGATCTCCTTATCTAGGTGATATAAGTCCGCATAATAATCTCTAAAGATGGAGGCAATCCTGGAGGAGTGTAATGTAGCCGTACCGTCAGGGGACCGGAGAGAGTGCACGTGAGCTGTCAGTCTTCTCTGCCGGAGAGCTCTAGCGAGCATTCTACCATACTTATTTCCCTGTTCGTAGTATTTATGTGAAAGGTAGCGTAGTTGTCTGCGCGCTCGACGGTCAAGGAGGCGTGAAAAGAGTTCCCTCAGTTCGATCAACCGATCACGGGCTTGAACATCTCCCTGACATTTGTGCTTAAGTTCTTCTTCCTGTAAAGCTGTCAGTACCCTCTGGAAGTCTATCTGCCTTTCCTTTTTAAGTTTAGAGCCTAGGGAGATCAGTTCACCCCTGAGTACCGCCTTATGGCTTTCCCACACCACTCCGTCTGCCATATCCTCAGACACATTCTCTGTGAAATAATGTGTAATGGTCTCAGAGACCCTAGCCACTACCGAGGCATCGTCTAGGAGGTTTTCCTTGAGCCTCCAGGACCAGGCCCTCTGCGTTTCGTCTGGGATTCATAGCACGGCCCACACTGGAGCGTGATCTGAAATAGTGATATTGCCCATTTCAGCTGACTGCAACAGCTCAAGGGTGTCGTGGTCCACACACATAAAATCAATGCGCGTGTACACGTCATGCACCCCCGAGTAGTAGCTGTAGTCCCTCTCTGACGCATGAAGAGCTCTCCACGTGTCTATAAGGAAGCTGTTCTGCAGTGACTTGCGAAAATGCTTGAGGAAGGCTTGGGAGTGAGTGGGGCGGCCTCGGGATGTGTCAACGAGTGGGTCTGGGCTCACATTAAAGTCCCCTCCAAGAATTAGGTGCCCCTCCCTGAATTCATTCAGCTTGTCTAACACAGAGTCAATAAAGGAGAGTTGTTGGGCATTGGGTGCGTAGAGAGTCGCAAATGTAATTTTTTTGTTGGCCAAGACCCCCTTCACAAAGACGTATCTACCCTGCGGGTCGACTCGGCTCTCTGAGAGCTGGAATGGGCAAGACCTATGGAACGCAATGGCTGTACCTCGTGATTTGGCCACCGGAGAGTTGCTAAAGAACCACTGGGTGTATAAGTGTGTAGGTATCTTTGGGAGGGACTGTTCCCTAAAGTGAGTCTCCTGCAGGAAAACCACCTGGGCCCCCAGCCTCTTTAGTTCCTGCCAAAGCCTGTTGCGCTTGTGTGGAGAGCAGAGCCCCCTGACATTATAGGACAGTACCTTTAGTGACGGCGTACCTGACCTGGATGATAGTTGACCGGTCACACCCCCTTTGGGTCCTCCGTGCATGGTTCAGTCAGTCAGAAGGCGACCTGAAGATCAAAGCAATAACCGTTAGCTCTGGAAAGTAATATCAGGCACAAAATGATATGAAGGGGGGAGGTGGTGGGAGGGGGGAGGAGGGGGGAGGTTAAGGGGGGGAGGTAGAAGGGGAGAAGGGGGGATTTAGAGGGGGTTAGTGGAGAGAGTAGGTAGGGTAGGGGAGGAAAAGGAGGGAGAGGGATACGGATGAAAACAACAAGAAACTATAGAGCTCACCCGGGAGGGGGGCATCAACCCAAAAACCACCCGGGTGAAAACTCGGAGTCCCACAAGGGACTGTCACCTAGTAAGGTGAGGCCTAGGTGGGGTACGTGGGTGACCACCAAGGGGACGGTTAGCCCTTCCGTCCGTCCAGTCCATTATGACACATAAACAGGGTGGTGGGTAAAAAAACAGTACATATCGCCAAAAGGAGAAAGGAGATTATGTAACTCGAACTCCCAAAAAAGTGCAAAAAAGAAAAAACGGTGGGAAGGAAACCAGACAGCCAGGCTAGGAGCTGGACCGCGGACCCCCCCAGTCCATCATGGCGCCCAATGGTATTCAGAATTGGGAAGTAGTGCAAAGGGCCTCGCGTGCAACGTCCTGCAAGTGGAAGTAGGATATGACAGCAATGCGTCCGTTGGGCCCAGTGTCCTGATGGGGACACCTATGATGAAGAGGGGATTATGTCCAAAAAATTAGTAAGAGCAACAAGGGCGTCAGTAGCTTGTTCAGTCACTGGTTGTAGAGGTGCCCGGACGTGGGCCCTCTGTTTGCCTGTTACGACCACGGGAGCGCCTGTTTCCTGCCGCCTGGATCCATGGCGGAGGTAGCTGGGGCATCTGGATGTCCGGAGTGGTGCGCCAGTCTGGGAAATCCACTGGATTAAGCTCCAAGGTATGTAAGAAGCGGGGGAGGTCATCCTTTGTGCGTAGTATAGCCCAACGGCCATTTTTGGAAGCCTGGAGGCTGAATGGGAAGCCCCAGCGGTATGTGAGGCCTGCTGCTTGAATTTCCATTAGGAGTGGGCGTAGGGCTCGCCGCTGCATTAGGGTAAGCCGTGAGAGGTCCTGGTAAAAGGACAGTTGAGCTCCATCAAAGTCAAAGACTGGTCTGTTACGCATCTTTTGCATTATACGGTCCTTTAGTGTAAATTTGTGCAGCTTGCAGATCACATCCCTGGGGTTGTCGGGGTCTTCTGATGGGGGCCGAAGTGCCCTGTGCGCTCTGTCTATCTCAATCGGCACCGATGGAGGCAAACTCAGGATCTCACGGAACACTCCCTGCAAGGTGGGAACAATGTCCTTAGGTGCAGTAGCTTCAGGAAGGCCTCGTATGCGAATATTCGCTCGCCTGCTGCGGTTCTCCATGTCATCTAACTGACACAGAAGGGCCTCAATCTGGTGACTATGGGTGACAGTCTGTTCTCTGAGCTGGGCGATGGCGGGTACAGTGTCATCAAATTTCTGCTCCAGAGTCTCTACCCTGTGACCCAGTTCAGTGGTATCTGTTTGCAATTGTTCAATGTCTTGCCTGAAGGCCCTCTCAATCCTGCTAGTAAAGCGCTCTAGGTCCTCTTTAGTGGGGAGAGACCATAGATGCTGCCTGATGTCCCTGTCCTCCGTCAAATCTGCCAGGTTTGTGCCCCTGTCCTGTGGCGATGTGGAGCGGGGGGATGCAGGGGGGATGGAGTCGCTTACTAGCCTGGGAGAAGAGATAGGAGACAGTGCTGGAGGCGCTGGCTGAATTTCCTGCTGCAGCGTGGCCGTTCGTTCCGGCGCCATCTTGGATTTCCCCCTCTGCTGGCGGGGGGTGTCGGAAAGGAAAGAATCCAGCGATCCTTGGCCGTTGGGGTGAGCTCTTTTCGGCTGGGAAGAAGCCCGCCGCCGCTGTGACATGCCCTGTGCGGAAATCAGGGGGTAATCACCCCTGTAGCTGCTTATTTAGCTGCGGACCGGACGGAGCTCGGGCTCAGCACGTCCTCACTCCTCCATAGCCAGGCCACGCCCCCCCTATCGTATGTTTTTAATTCTTTTTTACTTGACCTGTTTGATATGACTTACTGTTAATAAAATATATTTTTTGTACTATATCATTGTCCATCTTGCTTGTAAAGTCTGAATTAGGGCCCTGTGGCCCTTTACTCTTTCTCTCTTCTTATCAAGTTTATACGGATGTGGCTCTAGGAGTGTTATTTAAATTTTTGGAGAATGTGCCATAGTAAAAAAGGTACAGTGAGGTTAACTACAAGAATTAGGAGACTGAATATGAAACAGCAGTGTAAAATTATCTGGAGGAAGGCCAATTTTAAATCTTCCAACCTCTGGAACTACTTTCGAGAAGCCTATCGTGCCTCAACCTAACAAATACATTTTTATGTTCTCCATCAGCTCTTCCCCCACAGTCCCCACAGTTATTAATTTTTGTATCACATAAATCTCCTTTTTTTTGTAAGCTTTAACGAGCAGGGCCCTCTGGTTCCTCTTGTACTGAATTGTGTTGTAACTATATATATAAGTCTGCTCTCACTTTGTAAAGCACTGTGAAGACTGTTGTCACTATATAAATCCTGAATGATAATGATAATAATTATAATAGCATTTTAGGCTCAAATTTAGCACAGAGAAAGAACACAGCTAGGGGTTTAAGAAAGCAGTCATTTAGTTTTTGTAGTAAACTACTACCTGCCCTCTGTCTCAGAGGATACAGCAGAGTAAAATTGCCCATCGGGGGGCGTGGCCTGATGCGAGTTCCAGATGGTCACATAGTCTCGGAGCTTCGAGACACGGGACCAAAGCGGTAAGAAACAGCCTCATCTGAGACATCTAACGATCCACAATTACAGTGGATAGGTCTGGGACAGTACCGGAACATGCCCAACAAAAGGCGAGGTGATAGAAAGCCCCAGCGGCTCACGGACTTTTGTTCCTTAGTCTCCGGCGGAGACAGGCAAAATGGCGCCGCGGCCTACTCGCCTCCAGTGGCATCTGCGCACACGAGAGCCTTGAAAAAAGGTAATATGCCTCCTAAAGTCACATCTGCAGATAGCCACCATTCTTACCCTCCCTCTCCTTTCACCCAGAGCCCTGCAAAATCTTAACCCAGGATGGATGGCAATGGATCAAGCCCGGCAGGGAGCATGGCTTCTGATTCAGGGGAAGACACCAGGGAAATGCCTGAATCCATTGAATCATACCCCACTCAGAACCAGCCTGTGCTTGATACTGTTTTGAAAGACATGTTACTATCACTCCGCAGCACACTCCAAGCTGATATGGCATATCATATGCATAGATTTAACAAAGAAATACAAGCAGTGAGAAACAGCGTTAATCACATAGAGACAAAAATGGAAGAATATGCAGAGACCAATAATGAACTGGTTGACGCTAACTATGAGAGGAAGGGGGACACAGAATTGATTAAAGTAAAACTTGCGGACATGGAAGACAGATTGAGGTGAAACTATTTAAAAATAAGGGGGATCCCCAAATCTATCCAACAAAGTGATCGGAATTTGCACGTTACTACTCTGTTTAAACAAATCTTGCCCAGCTTAACTGATTTGGATGTTACCATAGATAGAATACATCGCATACCCAAACCATCACACCTGTCTGAACACATTCCTAGAGATGTTCTCTTACGCCTTTCTCTTACGCCTGCATTTTTTCCATGTTAAAGAACATCTTATGACATGATGGTGATGAGGAATGTGACAGACCTAGCCGGGAGAGAGACTTTTGGAGGGGACTGTATGCTAGCCTCTTGCAGATCAATCGTGGGCCCTGGCATTTGGGGGAATGGTGTTCTTTGTGAGCTGTATGCCTGGGGACCCTTGAGGTGGTATTACTGTGGATTAAGGTCCTGGTCCCCCAGGACACACAGACTCTGGGGACCCTGGATTTGACATATTGGAATAGTGACTGATTCATACCATTGGGACTCCTACTGTTAAATGCTAATGTCATCAATTCCAGCTACCTGTCTGTTGTCTGCTAAAATGTGTATTGTAAATAAGTCTCTAGTATGGGATCTAAGAGTCATTAGATCACCATTGTTGTTTGTGTTTAATTAACTCTGCTATTGTGATAATGTTGATTGGATTTTCTGAACTACAAGATGGCCAGTCTGGCCTAAAGGTCATGTCTGAGTCATCTAGGCTGTCTAAAGGGATTAGTTAATTAGCTCATGTTAATTAGGTTAATTAGGTTACAGCTGTATTGTTAGAGTAATATGAGCAGGAGGTCTGCACCTCCTCTTTTAGTGTATAAAAGAGCCTGTATTTTGCAATAAAGGAGATTCATGGTTGAACTTACATACAACCTGCCTGGTGTTTGTTCTGAGCTATCACAACTGGGTAAGAACGGCACATAGCTGTAGTTCTAATCCCGGAGCATCAGATGACCGAACAATCAGATGTTGCGATCTGCAATCTGATTCTATAGCTGCAGTGGAGTGTCGGGAGAGTGGAACCGAGCGAGCAAGGGGCTCGTTACATTGGTGGCAGCAGTGGGATTTGCTCTCCAGTTACTGAGACACTCCAAACCAGTCTGCAGTAGAGCCACGCTGAAAGACTTACTTGAGAGCCGTGGAGGGAATGGTGGGATCATGCTTCCTTGCCGTGAACACATCCAAACCATCACCTGGATCCAAGGTCCAGATAGCAGGAGAGGAGAGATACCAGCCACCATGGATGAGGAATTCAGAAGGAGGTTGCGAGAGAAGCAGATACAGCACAGAGGACCAGTATCAGAGCAGGTCCTGCTAGGATGGTTTGATTCTATCCGCTGCGAACTCTGGAAGGAAGCGCTAGCCCGTGAGCAGCGAAACCAGGGAAAAGTTCTCCCCTCCATCCATGTAAGGTACTGGTCGCAGTATGAAGTGCGAATGCTGTTATTGGGGGAACAGCTGAACCAGGAGTGGACAGCTGAGTTAAGCAGGCTGATCTGGGCAGAAATGCGGTTGGACGAGAGCTACAGAGCCCTCCAGTGGTATGTAGCCCAAGTGTGCCTGTGGACAGCGGATGACAGCCCCACGGAAGGCTTTGACTACGATGGCCTAGGATTGTTATACTGGAGGCTGTCCAGGGACCCTGACTTTGGGAATGATCGAGAGTGGCGTTTGGAGGAAATAATGGAGCACAGAGAGCGAAGACTGAATGTCTCGGAAGTGCACTGGGCACAAAAAGATTAGGAGTTTCTGGCCGTTCAGGAATGGGAGCTGGAGATCGCCTACAGACAGCTGTTAGACTCTGCTCAGCAGCAGGGTGGTGCTCCCTTTGCCTGGGACTATCAGGAAATACCAGTTGACAACTCTGAAATCCTGGCTGAAGAGTTGTCAATGTGCCAGAGTAGCAGTGTGCTTTGCCAACCTGCCCCCGCAGCTATGGAGGCGGAGGTCTTATGGTGCATGCAGCAAGTGCTGACTGACCTTGATGAACCTGTTTCTGCATTGGATGATCTTGGATGGAGGAATGTGCCTGTCCAGCAGAATGCCAGACAATCGGCAGTGGAAAATCTAAAGATTGCCGTCCCCAAACCTGAAGTGCTGACAACAGGGCAGAGCTCTGCTAACCTCTTCCCAGCACTGATAGCATCTTCTGGGTTCCACGGAGAGGAGATGGTGAACCTTTATCCCCAGACACCAGTTGCAGAGACAGGGGATTTGATAGACTTTTCTGCTGAGGAAGAACAACCTGGTGAGCCTCCAGCAGAAGAAGAGCTGTTATTAGGGCCAAACTTCACTGTGCTCTGCCCAGCACAAACAGAAGTATCTGTGAAGTTACAAGGAACTTCCCCAGCTGAAGCGCTGGCAACCGGACAAAGGGTCCAAGACCTCTGCCCCACACCTGTGGCAGTTTCAGAGGCTCAGGGTGAGAAGGTGGCAATCACTTCCCAGCAGCAGAAACAGGGGGAGAAGGGAGAGGAGGTGTGTGTTGTCCCTCCTCAACAGTTAGCCGGAGCAGATGGTGTGGGGTTCCCAGCAGAAGGGCTGGCAACAGGGCCGAGTACTGCTGGCCTCTGCCCTCAACTAACAGAGGATGGATTTCCTGTGAAGGTGGATGGGACTTCATTTTCCACCTGTATACCCCAGGGATGCTGGGCAGTCGGCCCAGATCCCCAACAGCATGACGGAGTGAGCCCAGACACCCTGTCTTCTCTCCAGCGGCAGAAAGGACTCCAGAGAGAAGGGCCAGTCCAGGCCTCTCCCCAGCGGCAGATATGTTCTCTGAGAGAGGCAGAGGTTGGCTGGGTGAGTAATGCTTTGTTTGGAACAATTTGTTTGGGGTACGGTGTGGGTACAGGCATTAGAGCACTGGAACTACTGACTAACTTCGGAGTCAACCTGTCTGGGGTCTCCTCCTGTGTTAGTCTCCTGCCGAAAGGGGGGAAATGTGACAGACCTAGCCGGGAGAGAGAATTTTGGAGGGGACTGTATGCTAGCCTCCTGCCGATCGATTGTGGGCCCTGGCATTTGTGGGAACGGTGTTCTTTGTGAGCTGTATGCCTGGGGACCCTTGAGGTGGTATTACTGTGGTTTCGGGTCCTGGTCCCCCAGGACACACAGACTCTGGGGACCCTGGATTTGCCATATTGAAATAGTGACTGATTCATACCATTGGGACTCCTACTGTTAAATGCTAATGTCGTCAATTCCAGCTACCTGTCTGTTGTCTGCTAAAATGTGTATTGTAAATAAGTCTCTAGTATGGGATCTAAGAGTCATTAGATCCCCATTGTTGTTTGTGTTTAATTAACTCTGCTATTGTGATAATGTTGATTGGATTTTCTGAACTACAAGATGGCCAGTCTGGCCTAAAGGTCATGTCTGAGTCATCTAGGCTGTCTAAAGGGATTAGTTAATTAGCTCATGTTAATTAGGTTAATTAGGTTACAGCTGTATTGTTAGAGTAATATGAGCAGGAGGTCTGCACCTCCTCTTTTACTGTATAAAAGAGCCTGTATTTTGCAATAAAGGAGATTCCTGGTTGAACTTACATACAGCCTGCCTGGTGTTTGTTCTGAGCTATCACAACTGGGTTAGAATGGCACATAGCTGTAGTTCTAATCCCCGAGCATCGGATGACCAAACAATCAGATGTTGCGATCTGCAATCTGATTCTATAGCTGCAGTGGAGTGTCGGGAGAGTGGAACCGAGCGAGCAAAGGGCTCGTTACAAGGAAAAAGGAGCAAATTCCCCCACAATACCGGAATCTTCAATTTTTCACTGATTTATCACAATATACACTTCAAAAAAGAAAAAGCTTGAATATGGTAACCAAACTCTCAGTGATCATAAAATAGTGTATAGATGGGGCTACCCCACAAAACTCACCATCACTAGGGACAATCATACCCACACAATTACCTCTTTGGAGAAAGGAATTGCCCTATTGAAAGAATGGGATATTATACCTCCGCGGCAAATTGACCGGGAATGGAAAATGGTAACAGCAAAAAATGCCAAATCTCATGCGTAATAACCATCAGATGATTCCTTTACACTCCGGGTCCCTGTGTTATCTGACCCTAAGGATCTAAAGGCCGAACTTACACCCCAGTGATATCTAGCAGCTTATGCTGCCCCCAGTTGATTTTCACCAAATACGCTTTTTTCACTCTTTTAAGAGTGTACTAATGTTCCACCAATTACTATGTTGTTTTGTTTTTCTATTCTCTTTCTTTTCATTGCCAAGTTTTTCAGATGACTATAGAATCAAGAAATCGGTATCGCCATGCCCTCTCAGCGGAAAACAGAATTTAACCACACGTGAGATTAATCCTCCTAGGTCGCCTACGTACATCACCTATGATTACCTCATTTCCAAGAGTGAGTACTACACAACTACAACTACACCCAACCGCGGCTGGCGGAGGAACTATATCCCACTACTAATTGTGTCCTGAGTCACACTTACAGCATGAACCATCAACTCCAAATATGACATTGAACATATTGTCTATTAATGCTAAAGGACTTAACCATCCTGCGAAGCATAACTCCATGTGGAAAGAAGCAATTACACACCACTGTGACATAGTGTGCATACAAGAGACCCACTTTCTGACCTCTAATCCCCCTAAATGCTCTCATAAGAGCTATCCACACATCTTTACAGCAAATGCGAATTCAAAAACCAGAGGAGTCCTAATTGCCATCAAGGACACAGTGGCATCCAAGCTGCAGGAGATTGAGTATGATCCATCAGGCAGATTCTTAATATTATTATGTGAACTGAACTCAACCATATACACAATAGTTAATGCATACTCACCCAACAAACATCAAGTTCAATTCTTCAAAAGATTACTAAAAAAAGTGAACCGCCTCCCAAAAGGGTTATTAGTGATTTGTGGAGACTTTAATTTAACTCCTGACCCATCGTTGGACTCTACTTCTCAACCTAAAAGAATAAGCCCAGCGCTTCTTCCCTCTATTATTCAACACGACGGACACGATGCATGGCGATGCCTTCACGCCAATGAATAGGACTTTACTTTTTTTTCAATACCACATCGCACCTATACCAGAATTGACTTATTTTTGGTGGATCAACAGACTCTACTTCGAACATCTTCTGTATCAATTAATCCAATAACTTGGTCAGACCATGCTTCAATGGTTTTCTCCATGGCGGACTCGACGACTGTTAATGTGAGGCCGTTATGGAGAATTAATTCAAACCTTCTACAACAAAAAGAATAAAAAAAAGTTTTTCAAGATCAATTAATGGAGTTCTTTTCTAATAATGTGAATTCTGTTTGAAACCCATTCATTCTATGGAATGCACATAAAGCATTTATGAGAGGTATTTGTATTCAGTTAGGGGCGAGGATTAAGAGGCATAGGCAAAGGCGGCTAAATGATCTGACGAATGAAATTAACAATCTGGAAACTCAAAACAAACATAATCCTTCTCATTTCACCTCCCAAAGATTAATACAACTTAGACACGATCTTAGACTCTTGCTATTAGAAAACTTTAAAAAAGCTAGTAAAAAACTAAAAATGGTATATTATGCTAATGGAAAAAAGGTTACTAGCTCAATCCCTTAAGGGGCATAGAGTTAAAGCAAAAATGCCCTATATCATACACCCTGGCACTAAACAGAAAGAATTTCACTCTCAAAATATATTGGATGCATTTAGCTTTTATTATAGCTCTCTGTATAATCTGAAAAATGATCCTAAGACCTGTCAGCCAACCCCAGAAGGGATTACCAAATTCCTCTCTCAACTACCCATACCAAAGTTGACGGACACACAATTAGATTCCCTGAACGCTCTGATTACTGAATCAGAGATTCATAAAATAATAGACTCTCTTCCCCTAAATAAATCACGTGGTCCTGATGGATTCTACGGGGAATATTACAAAGAATTTAAGACCATTTTATCGCCTCATCTAAATAATATTTTTGTTGCCGCTGCTTCCTCTGCGTCTTTCCCTCGTTGGAGGCACTCATTGTAACCTTGCCTAAGCCAGGGAGGGAGCCAGACTCTCCTTCGAACTTCAGGCCGATTTTGCTCTTGAATATCGATCTGAAGATCTACGCAAAATGAATAGCCGCCCGCCTGGTAGATATTCTACCCACGCTTATTCACCCTGACCAGACAGGTTTCACCAAAAATAGGCAAATGTCAAATGCTACTCGGAGACTAATCAATATTATATACCTAGCTGAGGAGAAGAAAAGGCCTTCTCTGCCCCTAACACTGGATGCAGAGAAGGCCTGTGACCGCATACATTGGCAGTACCAGCTTAGGGTATTAGAAATGTTTGGATTTGCAGGTAATATACTCTCGGCCATGATGGCTTTATACCCCAAACCATCTGCCAGAGTGTACTTATCAGGCATATTAGCGTCGCCTTTCTCTATATCCAATGGAACAAGGCAAGGATGCCCCTTAACCCCTTTAATTTTTAATTTACTGATGGAACCCCTTTCCATTCACATTTGATCACACCCAAGATTTAAAGGCTTCTCAGTTGGAGGCACTGATCACATCGTCAGCCTATTTGCTGATGATGCTATCATGATTTTAACAGAAGTGGAACCTTCCCTGGCTGCAGCACACAAAGCTCTTTCTGTGTTTAATCAAATATCATACTATAAGGTAAATGAAAGCAAGTCCCAAATCTTAGGACTAGGAATAGATGTTCATACGAAAGTTAGGCTTCAGAATAGATTTCCCTATATTTGGAGTCCAAAAGAAATACAATATTTAGGCATAACACTAACTGAAAAGACCGAACAACTATTTCACGCTAACTACACCCCATTCCTCCAAGATCTAGACTCAAAACTACGCAACATATCAAAAACAGAAATGACATGGTCAGGAAGACTAGCAGCATTTAAAATGATAGTCCTACCTCAACTCATTTACCTATTTAGAGCCCTACCTATTCCGATCCCTGAAATTTTCTTCTCTAAAGCCCAATCAACAATTAATACATACTTGTGGCAAAAGAAAAAAGCTAGGTGTGCATTTCAAAAATTGATAAAATCTAGGAGAGCAGGGGGAGTGGGTCACGTACTATTGCAGGATTATTACTTAGCCGCCATCTTAGCCCAAAGAAAACAGTTAATCGATTTGAAGTCTGCGCTTAGGATGTTTACCGGGGCTGCTGCCTTCCCTTAATTAATTCCTAATTAGGAGTTAATTGGATAAACTGAAAAAGAGATTGGGGAAATTGGCGCTGCCCTATTCTAATATATTTGCCCAAACATTAAAAGTAATGATAAATATGTGAAACAAACAAAATGGGGTAATGATGTGAATGACTTGCCTCTGTTAAAATAGCATATAAGGATATATATATAAACCGTGAACGTGCGCCTGTTCTGCGTATCTAAATTAATATAAAATTGTGCAGATTTGAACAAAGTTGTGTTTCTAAAGTAGATATAAAATTGTGCAGATTTGAAAAAAGTTGTGCTCCACCTCTATTATAACATTCATAAAAGTGTCAATCAGATGCCCCAAGCTTGAAGGTTACCATTAGTCATGTGGGGATCTCCTCATAATCCCTGTGACTCCAGTAACAAAAGTGCACTGTGTAAAAAATAAACAAACGTGCATTGACTAGTAAATGCTAGGTTACATAAAACTCAATTCATAAAAACAAAACCATAGGAGCATAAGTCCAATCTGTAGTGTTCATATAAAGTGCAATAAAGTGCATCTGTGAACTAAAAAACACACCAAGAAAAAACACTTATTAAAGTCTTATTAAAAAAGAATGTTTGAGTGCGTCAGGATTGGTAATGCATTTCCAGCTATCCAGGGGGTAATAATCGGTGACTTCTGTGCATACAGGAACTGGTGACTTCAGGTGCTCCCCCCCGTGCTCCCCCACTCACCAGATTCCGTCACCCTCAAAGGGGTATTAGGCAAAAGAGTGGGTGCCTCAGGATGGCTGCTGCTGCAGGGTGCCCCTCTCCCGTTTTGTTTATTCGTTCATGGATCCCTCCTTCTGTGCTGATGGTGAAGTTTCCCTTGTCCGGATCTGGATGTTATGACTATTTACCACCTCCGTGCTGTTTAAGACTCCTCCCGTGAAGAAAACAGACAGGGGGCTTGTATGGTGAAGTACGTCCAATTTAATCAGGATAAAAGCATTAAAAACAAAAGCATTTAAAAAGCAATCGAAACACCCGCCGCTGTCTGCAATAGATGGGACCAGGAATCGAATCTGAGCGTGCGTCCCACCTTGCATTCCAGTCGGCTCTTCCGGGTATGACGTGTGAGCGTGACTCCGCCTTACGCGTTTCGTCATCAGACGTTGTCAAAGACGGTGTCGACGCTTCACGCTACACACACATATATAGTCCTCTCGGCACCATCGAACCTCCCTTAATTATGTAAATACCGCTTGGGGTGTGTGTATGGGTTGACGAAGCCGTAGGTCTATATGATAACATGCCATTTGTTTATCACAGTTGATTACCTGCCATATGCTGTTACAATACTGTTACCGTCCATAAATACTTTATAAAAACATCATCAGATTATTAATAAGGCTAAAAGTAGTACTGTCCTAGTACTTAGGCTTTACTTCTATGTCAAATAGCTTAACATAGTTATTAATCGAAAAACTAAAACGGAAGAAACGAAATCGAATTTTAAACTCCAGACGGTGACAGTATAGTAAACATTCACAATCTGAACTTTGTATATGACCATATTATATAAATTCACATTGTATAGCTGCATTGTATCGAAAAACATGAAACGACAGAACCCAGATCGAATTTTAGAAACTACAGAAGGTAATAGTATGATAAACATACATATGTATGAAATCTCATTCCATCATTGTTTAAAGTACTTAAAAGTAACTATAATGTATGTACAGTATTAGGAGATCTATAAAACTTAAAAATTCTAAAAATTCTAAAAATTCCAAAAAAATATTTTTATAGGCGGGGGGGGGGGGGAGAAGTGGGGGGGGAGAGGGGGGAGAGAAGGGAGGGGTTATGTTTTGGGGGGAATTGGCTGATCACAGAGTAAGCAGGGAGAGGAAGGCTTACGGGTTGGCAATAAAACAATTTAGATCTATATCCAAGTTTAATCCTCTGGGGGCCAGGGACCCCAGCTGGTATATCCAGCTGGTTTCGTTTTGGGAAATTGAGATCTCTCTATTGCCCCCCCGCCAGTGAGCTGGTACAGTATCGATCCCATAAAAGACAAGGCAACTAGGATCCCTACCATGGATTTCATCAAAATGCCTGGACAGGCTATGGTTAGGGAACCCATTCCTAATATTTTTAATATGTTCTCTAATCCGTACGAACAGGGGGCGGGTGGTCCTCCCCACATATTGAAGGTGGCAAGGGCATTCTATGATATATGTAACATGCGTGCTTCGACATGTGATTAATTGATTAATGCGGTATTCTTTATAGTCCGGACATGATTTAAACGTGGTCTTCTTTCTAGGCTGCCACTTAGCCACTTTACATGGTAAACACCTCTGGCATCTAAAAAATCCTTTCAGGTCTGGCCAAATTTTGACGCTACGCGGGGGGTCTATGACGTTTCTTACAAGGTGGTTCCTTAGGTAAGGTGCTTTTCTGTATATGAACCTAGGTTTTGTGGGTAGGAGTTTTGATAAGACTAGATCTTCTTTAAGGATCGGCCAATACTTCTTAATTATTTTTTCCAGATCTCTGTATTGGTTGTTGTATCCAGTGATGAAGGTGATGTCTGCTTCCTTATTGCCGTTCCTGGCTTTCTTACTGAATAGGGAGGGTCTGTCCATCTTCATAATATCCATTTTTAATTTGAGGAGTCTTTTTTTTTCATACCCCTTTTCTTGAAATCTATTGATCAAGACATCTGCCTGGTTGCTAAAATCCTCCAGTGTGTCACAGTTACGACGTATACGTAATAGTTGCCCTTTAGGGACATTCGATTTCCATCGTGGGTGATGGCAGCTGGAGGTGGGGATGTACCCGTTCCGATCTGTCGTTTTGAAAAAGGTATGGGTTAATAACGAATCCCCTGCTTTAAAAATTTCCAGGTCCAAATAGTCGATTTGTTCATTGCTCCATTTTCCAGTAAATGTAATACCATACTTATTAATGTTTAGATTCTCAAGAAAATTAGCCAGGCTTTCTGGTGTTCCGCCCCATAGGATGATCAGGTCATCTATATACCGTCTGTACATTTTGATCTGGGGTATATTTCTGTTGTAAATGTATTTCTCCTCCCACATGTCCATGAACAGGTTAGCTACGCTAGGGGCGTAGCGAGCCCCCATTGCAACTCCCTTTGTCTGCACATAATATTTTTTATCATACCAGAAATAGTTACATTCCATGGCCAGCTTCAGCCCTTCTAGAATGTAACTAATCTGTTCTTGCTTCATGTTGGTATTTTTGTGCATTGCTTTCTCTACTCCCCGTAATCCATCTTTTTGCTCGATACTAGTGTAGAGCGAGTTTACGTCTACCGCCACCAGTAGCCATTGTTCTGCTCCTTTCACCTGTTGGAGTTCCTGTATCAGTTGCATACTATCACGTAAGTATGATTTTCCTTCTTTGACCAGGGGTTTGAGGAATTTATCTAGATATTCTCCTAATCTGGAAAATATAGAATTGATTCCGCTGACAATCGGTCTTCCTGGCGGCTTTTCCATCCTTTTATGGATATTGGGCGTATAATATATTACCGGCGTCTTTGTTGAGTTTGATATCATATATTCTGCCTCTTTGGTATTCAAGATCCCCTTGGTTTTCCCCTTTTCTACATAGGTTCTTAGCTTCTTCTCATATTTTGCTATCGGGTTACCACCTAGTTTTTTGTAAGTATTGGCTACATTCAGGAGATTATTCATCTCCTCCTGATACTCTTTTTTGTTTAAGATGACCAACCCCCCCCCCCCCTTGTCTGCTGGTCTGATCACTACATCATGTTTATTGCCTATGTCTTTAATGGTTTTCCAAATATTTCTAGACCTCTTTTTGCTGCTTTTCAGTGTCTTGATGTCTTCCTCTACCATTTTTCTAAATGCATTGATGCATTGGTTTCCTGGGGTTTTGGGATTAAATATCGAGTTGTTTTTGAGGTCGGTATGTGTGTATTCCGAAGGATCTCTAGTTGCCTCTCCTGGATTCATGGCGAAGTGCTTTTTTATATTTAATTTCCTTAGGAATTTTTGTAGGTCAATGTAGGCCTCAAACTTGTCCAAGGGTTTATCAGGGGCGTATTTGAGCCCCAATTCTAGTACTTCTAGTTCCTCTTGTGTAAATTGTGTGTGGCTGAGATTAAAAATCCCTTGACCCAGTAGTTTCTTGGTCTTTTTCTTCTTCCTACCCCCTCTTCTTCCTCTTGTCTGCCTTCTCTTTCCATGTGGCTGTGAGTGGATTCCATTTCCTGTTGGTGATCCCTTCTGGTTCCATTTTGTGGGTTCATACCATATCACTGATACGTGTTTGGGCCCTCTGTTCTCCTTGGGCTCCAGTATCGATCTCTTGTCCTTGGTCCCCCATAGGTGTTCCGTCCTCTCCATCCAGGATTCCTGTAAGGAATGCGGGGTCTCCATTTCCCGGGGGGTCTGTCTTGGTAAGTAACTCTGGGAAAATCCCTGTATTCCTCGTATCTTCTTCTGTGTTCTGGGCGCTGGCCTCTGTATTCATCCCTTAATGGGGAATATCTATTCCGTACAGGTATATTATACCTATTAAGCCTATTGTTTGATGGAGTTCTGTAATTGGGGGATTCCCTATAGTCATTCCTCCTGTTCTCTCTTCTCCCTGATGTTATATTAGGGGTGGCAGGTCTTATTGAACTATGGGGTATATTGTCCCCTCTCCTAGGCGTACCTCCCATCATCCCCATAGGGGGGAGTGATATTGGTTCCTCTGATTCTTCTTCCATAGAGGGATCTTCCAATAGTTCTTCCTGGTTGTCTTCATGTATTTGCCATTTGTATACATTAGAATTTTTGTAATCCATGACGTCTCTTTTAAATTTCTTCTGTTTTTTCGCCTGTATAGTAGTGTCATATTTTTTGATGGATTCCTGTAGTTCTTTTTCTTTATCTTTATATTCTTTGAGGTGGGCAAAGGGTATTAGTAGGTTTTTTATTTCGGATATGTTTGTTTCAATCATTCGCATTTTGAACTGCCTCCTTTTAATGATATGCTGGAGTAATTCCCCCTCACATTTATTGAAGAGGGAGTACCAGTCCCTCATGAGATCAGTGTTGTCAATACCATCATTGGGGTGCACATCCCATCTCAATCTCCTGGGGGTTATTTTTTCCATAACATACATCTCTAAGGTGGAGATGTCCCACCATACCCTAAGTTGTTTTTCTAGGGTATGTTTTAATTGTTTAAGCAGTCCGTGCATGTCTTTATTGTTAGTAACTTGCTCCTGGCTGAAAATTGCTTCTATGTCTATATTTCTGGTATTAAGATACCCAAAAATATCCATAGCAGCAGACAAAAAGACACCCTGGGGTGAGCTTTAAAGAATTAATCGATTTGAAGTCTGCGCTTAGGATGTTTACAGGGGCTGCTGCCTTCCCTTAATTAATTCCTAATTAGGAGTTAATTGGATAAACTGAAAAAGAGATTGGGGAAATTGGCGCTGCCCTATTCTAATATATTTGCCCAAACATTAAAAGTAATGATAAATATGTGAAACAAACAAAATGGGGTAATGATGTGAATGACTTGCCTCTGTTAAAATAGCATATAAGGATATATATATAAACCGTGAACGTGCGCCTGTTCTGCGTATCTAAATTAATATAAAATTGTGCAGATTTGAACAAAGTTGTGTTTCTAAAGTAGATATAAAATTGTGCAGATTTGAAAAAAGTTGTGCTCCACCTCTATTATAACATTCATAAAAGTGTCAATCAGATGCCCCAAGCTTGAAGGTTACCATTAGTCATGTGGGGATCTCCTCATAATCCCTGTGACTCCAGTAACAAAAGTGCACTGTGTAAAAAATAAACAAACGTGCATTGACTAGTAAATGCTAGGTTACATAAAACTCAATTCATAAAAACAAAACCATAGGAGCATAAGTCCAATCTGTAGTGTTCATATAAAGTGCAATAAAGTGCATCTGTGAACTAAAAAACACACCAAGAAAAAACACTTATTAAAGTCTTATTAAAAAAGAATGTTTGAGTGCGTCAGGATTGGTAATGCATTTCCAGCTATCCAGGGGGTAATAATCGGTGACTTCTGTGCATACAGGAACTGGTGACTTCAGGTGCTCCCCCCCGTGCTCCCCCACTCACCAGATTCCGTCACCCTCAAAGGGGTATTAGGCAAAAGAGTGGGTGCCTCAGGATGGCTGCTGCTGCAGGGTGCCCCTCTCCCGTTTTGTTTATTCGTTCATGGATCCCTCCTTCTGTGCTGATGGTGAAGTTTCCCTTGTCCGGATCTGGATGTTATGACTATTTACCACCTCCGTGCTGTTTAAGACTCCTCCCGTGAAGAAAACAGACAGGGGGCTTGTATGGTGAAGTACGTCCAATTTAATCAGGATAAAAGCATTAAAAACAAAAGCATTTAAAAAGCAATCGAAACACCCGCCGCTGTCTGCAATAGATGGGACCAGGAATCGAATCTGAGCGTGCGTCCCACCTTGCATTCCAGTCGGCTCTTCCGGGTATGACGTGTGAGCGTGACTCCGCCTTACGCGTTTCGTCATCAGACGTTGTCAAAGACGGTGTCGACGCTTCACGCTACACACACATATATAGTCCTCTCGGCACCATCGAACCTCCCTTAATTATGTAAATACCGCTTGGGGTGTGTGTATGGGTTGACGAAGCCGTAGGTCTATATGATAACATGCCATTTGTTTATCACAGTTGATTACCTGCCATATGCTGTTACAATACTGTTACCGTCCATAAATACTTTATAAAAACATCATCAGATTATTAATAAGGCTAAAAGTAGTACTGTCCTAGTACTTAGGCTTTACTTCTATGTCAAATAGCTTAACATAGTTATTAATCGAAAAACTAAAACGGAAGAAACGAAATCGAATTTTAAACTCCAGACGGTGACAGTATAGTAAACATTCACAATCTGAACTTTGTATATGACCATATTATATAAATTCACATTGTATAGCTGCATTGTATCGAAAAACATGAAACGACAGAACCCAGATCGAATTTTAGAAACTACAGAAGGTAATAGTATGATAAACATACATATGTATGAAATCTCATTCCATCATTGTTTAAAGTACTTAAAAGTAACTATAATGTATGTACAGTATTAGGAGATCTATAAAACTTAAAAATTCTAAAAATTCTAAAAATTCCAAAAAAATATTTTTATAGGCGGGGGGGGGGGAGAAGTGGGGGGGGAGAGGGGGGAGAGAAGGGAGGGGTTATGTTTTGGGGGGAATTGGCTGATCACAGAGTAAGCAGGGAGAGGAAGGCTTACGGGTTGGCAATAAAACAATTTAGATCTATATCCAAGTTTAATCCTCTGGGGGCCAGGGACCCCAGCTGGTATATCCAGCTGGTTTCGTTTTGGGAAATTGAGATCTCTCTATTGCCCCCCCGCCAGTGAGCTGGTACAGTATCGATCCCATAAAAGACAAGGCAACTAGGATCCCTACCATGGATTTCATCAAAATGCCTGGACAGGCTATGGTTAGGGAACCCATTCCTAATATTTTTAATATGTTCTCTAATCCGTACGAACAGGGGGCGGGTGGTCCTCCCCACATATTGAAGGTGGCAAGGGCATTCTATGATATATGTAACATGCGTGCTTCGACATGTGATTAATTGATTAATGCGGTATTCTTTATAGTCCGTACATGATTTAAACGTGGTCTTCTTTCTAGGCTGCCACTTAGCCACTTTACATGGTAAACACCTCTGGCATCTAAAAAATCCTTTCAGGTCTGGCCAAATTTTGACGCTACGCGGGGGGTCTATGACGTTTCTTACAAGGTGGTTCCTTAGGTTAGGTGCTTTTCTGTATATGAACCTAGGTTTTGTGGGTAGGAGTTTTGATAAGACTAGATCTTCTTTAAGGATCGGCCAATACTTCTTAATTATTTTTTCCAGATCTCTGTATTGGTTGTTGTATCCAGTGATGAAGGTGATGTCTGCTTCCTTATTGCCGTTCCTGGCTTTCTTACTGAATAGGGAGGGTCTGTCCATCTTCATAATATCCATTTTTAATTTGAGGAGTCTTTTTTTTTCATACCCCTTTTCTTGAAATCTATTGATCAAGACATCTGCCTGGTTGCTAAAATCCTCCAGTGTGTCACAGTTACGACGTATACGTAATAGTTGCCCTTTAGGGACATTCGATTTCCATCGTGGGTGATGGCAGCTGGAGGTGGGGATGTACCCGTTCCGATCTGTCGTTTTGAAAAAGGTATGGGTTAATAACGAATCCCCTGCTTTAAAAATTTCCAGGTCCAAATAGTCGATTTGTTCATTGCTCCATTTTCCAGTAAATGTAATACCATACTTATTAATGTTTAGATTCTCAAGAAAATTAGCCAGGCTTTCTGGTGTTCCGCCCCATAGGATGATCAGGTCATCTATATACCGTCTGTACATTTTGATCTGGGGTATATTTCTGTTGTAAATGTATTTCTCCTCCCACATGTCCATGAACAGGTTAGCTACGCTAGGGGCGTAGCGAGCCCCCATTGCAACTCCCTTTGTCTGCACATAATATTTTTTATCATACCAGAAATAGTTACATTCCATGGCCAGCTTCAGCCCTTCTAGAATGTAACTAATCTGTTCTTGCTTCATGTTGGTATTTTTGTGCATTGCTTTCTCTACTCCCCGTAATCCATCTTTTTGCTCGATACTAGTGTAGAGCGAGTTTACGTCTACCGCCACCAGTAGCCATTGTTCTGCTCCTTTCACCTGTTGGAGTTCCTGTATCAGTTGCATACTATCACGTAAGTATGATTTTCCTTCTTTGACCAGGGGTTTGAGGAATTTATCTAGATATTCTCCTAATCTGGAAAATATAGAATTGATTCCGCTGACAATCGGTCTTCCTGGCGGCTTTTCCATCCTTTTATGGATATTGGGCGTATAATATATTACCGGCGTCTTTGTTGAGTTTGATATCATATATTCTGCCTCTTTGGTATTCAAGATCCCCTTGGTTTTCCCCTTTTCTACATAGGTTCTTAGCTTCTTCTCATATTTTGCTATCGGGTTACCACCTAGTTTTTTGTAAGTATTGGCTACATTCAGGAGATTATTCATCTCCTCCTGATACTCTTTTTTGTTTAAGATGACCAACCCCCCCCCCCCCTTGTCTGCTGGTCTGATCACTACATCATGTTTATTGCCTATGTCTTTAATGGTTTTCCAAATATTTCTAGACCTCTTTTTGCTGCTTTTCAGTGTCTTGATGTCTTCCTCTACCATTTTTCTAAATGCATTGATGCATTGGTTTCCTGGGGTTTTGGGATTAAATATCGAGTTGTTTTTGAGGTCGGTATGTGTGTATTCCGAAGGATCTCTAGTTGCCTCTCCTGGATTCATGGCGAAGTGCTTTTTTATATTTAATTTCCTTAGGAATTTTTGTAGGTCAATGTAGGCCTCAAACTTGTCCAAGGGTTTATCAGGGGCGTATTTGAGCCCCAATTCTAGTACTTCTAGTTCCTCTTGTGTAAATTGTGTGTGGCTGAGATTAAAAATCCCTTGACCCAGTAGTTTCTTGGTCTTTTTCTTCTTCCTACCCCCTCTTCTTCCTCTTGTCTGCCTTCTCTTTCCATGTGGCTGTGAGTGGATTCCATTTCCTGTTGGTGATCCCTTCTGGTTCCATTTTGTGGGTTCATACCATATCACTGATACGTGTTTGGGCCCTCTGTTCTCCTTGGGCTCCAGTATCGATCTCTTGTCCTTGGTCCCCCATAGGTGTTCCGTCCTCTCCATCCAGGATTCCTGTAAGGAATGCGGGGTCTCCATTTCCCGGGGGGTCTGTCTTGGTAAGTAACTCTGGGAAAATCCCTGTATTCCTCGTATCTTCTTCTGTGTTCTGGGCGCTGGCCTCTGTATTCATCCCTTAATGGGGAATATCTATTCCGTACAGGTATATTATACCTATTAAGCCTATTGTTTGATGGAGTTCTGTAATTGGGGGATTCCCTATAGTCATTCCTCCTGTTCTCTCTTCTCCCTGATGTTATATTAGGGGTGGCAGGTCTTATTGAACTATGGGGTATATTGTCCCCTCTCCTAGGCGTACCTCCCATCATCCCCATAGGGGGGAGTGATATTGGTTCCTCTGATTCTTCTTCCATAGAGGGATCTTCCAATAGTTCTTCCTGGTTGTCTTCATGTATTTGCCATTTGTATACATTAGAATTTTTGTAATCCATGACGTCTCTTTTAAATTTCTTCTGTTTTTTCGCCTGTATAGTAGTGTCATATTTTTTGATGGATTCCTGTAGTTCTTTTTCTTTATCTTTATATTCTTTGAGGTGGGCAAAGGGTATTAGTAGGTTTTTTATTTCGGATATGTTTGTTTCAATCATTCGCATTTTGAACTGCCTCCTTTTAATGATATGCTGGAGTAATTCCCCCTCACATTTATTGAAGAGGGAGTACCAGTCCCTCATGAGATCAGTGTTGTCAATACCATCATTGGGGTGCACATCCCATCTCAATCTCCTGGGGGTTATTTTTTCCATAACATACATCTCTAAGGTGGAGATGTCCCACCATACCCTAAGTTGTTTTTCTAGGGTATGTTTTAATTGTTTAAGCAGTCCGTGCATGTCTTTATTGTTAGTAACTTGCTCCTGGCTGAAAATTGCTTCTATGTCTATATTTCTGGTATTAAGATACCCAAAAATATCCATAGCAGCAGACAAAAAGACACCCTGGGGTGAGCTTTAAAGAATTAATCGATTTGAAGTCTGCGCTTAGGATGTTTACAGGGGCTGCTGCCTTCCCTTAATTAATTCCTAATTAGGAGTTAATTGGATAAACTGAAAAAGAGATTGGGGAAATTGGCGCTGCCCTATTCTAATATATTTGCCCAAACATTAAAAGTAATGATAAATATGTGAAACAAACAAAATGGGGTAATGATGTGAATGACTTGCCTCTGTTAAAATAGCATATAAGGATATATATATAAACCGTGAACGTGCGCCTGTTCTGCGTATCTAAATTAATATAAAATTGTGCAGATTTGAACAAAGTTGTGTTTCTAAAGTAGATATAAAATTGTGCAGATTTGAAAAAAGTTGTGCTCCACCTCTATTATAACATTCATAAAAGTGTCAATCAGATGCCCCAAGCTTGAAGGTTACCATTAGTCATGTGGGGATCTCCTCATAATCCCTGTGACTCCAGTAACAAAAGTGCACTGTGTAAAAAATAAACAAACGTGCATTGACTAGTAAATGCTAGGTTACATAAAACTCAATTCATAAAAACAAAACCATAGGAGCATAAGTCCAACCTGTAGTGTTCATATAAAGTGCAATAAAGTGCATCTGTGAACTAAAAAACACACCAAGAAAAAACACTTATTAAAGTCTTATTAAAAAAAGAATGTTTGAGTGCGTCAGGATTGGTAATGCATTTCCAGCTATCCAGGGGGTAATAATCGGTGACTTCTGTGCATACAGGAACTGGTGACTTCAGGTGCTCCCCCCCGTGCTCCCCCACTCACCAGATTCCGTCACCCTCAAAGGGGTATTAGGCAAAAGAGTGGGTGCCTCAGGATGGCTGCTGCTGCAGGGTGCCCCTCTCCCGTTCTGTTTCTTCGTTCATGGATCCCTCCTTCTGTGCTGATGGTGAAGTTTCCCTTGTCCGGATCTGGATGTTATGACTATTTACCACCTCCGTGCTGTTTAAGACTCCTCCCGTGAAGAAAACAGACAGGGGGCTTGTATGGTGAAGTACGTCCAATTTAATCAGGATAAAAGCATTAAAAACAAAAGCATTTAAAAAGCAATCGAAACACCCGCCGCTGTCTGCAATAGATGGGACCAGGAATCGAATCCGAGCGTGCGTCCCACCTTGCGTTCCAGTCGGCTCTTCCGGGTATGACGAGGGAGCGTGACTCCGCCTTACGCGTTTCGTCATCAGACGTTGTCAAAGACGGTGTCGACGCTTCACGCTACACACACATATATAGTCCTCTCGGCACCATCGAACCTCCCTTAATTATGTAAATACCGCTTGGGGGGTGTGTATGGGTTGACGAAGCCGTAGGTCTATATGATAACATGCCATTTGTTTATCACAGTTGATTACCTGCCATATGCTGTTACAATACTGTTACCGTGCACTTTTGTTACTGGAGTCACAGGGATTATGAGGAGATCCCCACATGACTAATGGTAACCTTCAAGCTTGGGGCATCTGATTGACACTTTTATGAATGTTATAATAGAGGTGGAGCACAACTTTTTTCAAATCTGCACAATTTTATATCTACTTTAGAAACACAACTTTGTTCAAATCTGCACAATTTTATATTAATTTAGATACGCAGAACAGGCGCACGTTCACGGTTTATATATATATCCTTATATGCTATTTTAACAGAGGCAAGTCATTCACATCATTACCCCATTTTGTTTGTTTCACATATTTATCATTACTTTTAATGTTTGGGCAAATATATTAGAATAGGGCAGCGCCAATTTCCCCAATCTCTTTTTCAGTTTATCCAATTAACTCCTAATTAGGAATTAATTAAGGGAAGGCAGCAGCCCCGGTAAACATCCTAAGCGCAGACTTCAAATCGATTAATTCTTTAAAGCTCACCCCAGGGTGTCTTTTTGTCTGCTGCTATGGATATTTTTGGGTACCTTAATACCAGAAATATAGACATAGAAGCAATTTTCAGCCAGGAGCAAGTTACTAACAATAAAGACATGCACGGACTGCTTAAACAATTAAAACATACCCTAGAAAAACAACTTAGGGTATGGTGGGACATCTCCACCTTAGAGATGTATGTTATGGAAAAAATAACCCCCAGGAGATTGAGATGGGATGTGCACCCCAATGATGGTATTGACAACACTGATCTCATGAGGGACTGGTACTCCCTCTTCAATAAATGTGAGGGGGAATTACTCCAGCATATCATTAAAAGGAGGCAGTTCAAAATGCGAATGATTGAAACAAACATATCCGAAATAAAAAACCTACTAATACCCTTTGCCCACCTCAAAGAATATAAAGATAAAGAAAAAGAACTACAGGAATCCATCAAAAAATATGACACTACTATACAGGCGAAAAAACAGAAGAAATTTAAAAGAGACGTCATGGATTACAAAAATTCTAATGTATACAAATGGCAAATACATGAAGACAACCAGGAAGAACTATTGGAAGATCCCTCTATGGAAGAAGAATCAGAGGAACCAATATCACTCCCCCCTATGGGGATGATGGGAGGTACGCCTAGGAGAGGGGACAATATACCCCATAGTTCAATAAGACCTGCCACCCCTAATATAACATCAGGGAGAAGAGAGAACAGGAGGAATGACTATAGGGAATCCCCCAATTACAGAACTCCATCAAACAATAGGCTTAATAGGTATAATATACCTGTACGGAATAGATATTCCCCATTAAGGGATGAATACAGAGGCCAGCGCCCAGAACACAGAAGAAGATACGAGGAATACAGGGATTTTCCCAGAGTTACTTACCAAGACAGACCCCCCGGGAAATGGAGACCCTGCATTCCTTACAGGAATCCTGGATGGAGAGGACGGAACACCTATGGGGGACCAAGGACAAGAGATCGATACTGGAGCCCAAGGAGAACAGAGGGCCCAAACACGTATCAGCGATATGGTATGAACCCACAAAATGGAACCAGAAGGGATCACCAAGGGAAATGGAATCCACTCACAGCCACATGGAAAGAGAAGGCAGACAAGAGGAAGAAGAGGGGGTAGGAAGAATAAAAAGACCAAGAAACTACTAGGTTAAGGGATTTTTAATCTCAGCCACACACAATTTACACAAGAGGAACTAGAAGTACTAGAATTGGGGCTCAAATACGCCCCTGATAAACCCTTGGACAAGTTTGAGGCCTACATTGACCTACAAAAATTCCTAAGGAAATTAAATATAAAAAAGCACTTCGCCATGAATCCAGGAGAGGCAACTAGAGATCCTTCGGAATACACACATACCGACCTCAAAAACAACTCGATATTTAATCCCAAAACCCCAGGAAACCAATGCATCAATGCATTTAGAAAAATGGTAGAGGAAGACATCAAGACACTGAAGAGCAGCAAAAAGAGGTCTAGAAATATTTGGAAAACCATTAAAGACATAGGCAATAAACATGATGTAGTGATCAGACCAGCAGACAAGGGGGGGGGGGGGGGGTTGGTCATCTTAAACAAAAAAGAGTATCAGGAGGAGATGAATAATCTCCTGAATGTAGCCAATACTTACAAAAAACTAGGTGGTAACCCGAAGGCAAAATATGAGAAGAAGCTAAGAACCTATGTAGAAAAGGGGAAAACCAAGGGGATCTTGAACACCAAAGAGGCAGAATATATGATATCAAACTCAACAAAGACGCCGGTAATATATTATACGCCCAAAATCCATAAAAGGATGGAAAAGCCGCCAGGAAGACCGATTGTCAGCGGAATCAATTCTATATTTTCCAGATTAGGAGAATATCTAGATAAATTCCTCAAACCCCTGGTCAAAGAAGGAAAATCATACTTACGTGATAGTCTGCAACTGATACAGGAACTCCAGCAGGTGAAAGGAGCAGAACAATGGCTACTGGTGGCGGTAGACGTAAACTCGCTCTACACTAGTATCGAGCAAAAAGATGGATTACGGGGAGTAGAGAAAGCAATGCACAAAAATACCAACATGAAGCAAGAACAGATTAGTTACATTCTAGAAGGGCTGAAGCTGGCCATGGAATGTAACTATTTCTGGTATGATAAAAAATATTATGTGCAGACAAAGGGAGTTGCAATGGGGGCTCGCTACGCCCCTAGCGTAGCTAACCTGTTCATGGACATGTGGGAGGAGAAATACATTTACAACAGAAATATACCCCAGATCAAAATGTACAGACGGTATATAGATGACCTGATCATCCTATGGGACGGAACACCAGAAAGCCTGGCTAATTTTCTTGAGAATCTAAACATTAATAAGTATGGTATTACGTTTACTGGAAAATGGAGCAATGAACAAATCGACTATTTGGACCTGGAAATTTTTAAAGCAGGGGATTCGTTATTAACCCGTACCTTTTTCAAAACGACAGATCGGAACGGGTACATCCCCACCTCCAGCTGCCATCACCCACAATGGAAATCGAATGTCCCTAAAGGGCAACTATTACGTATACGTCGTAACTGTGACACACTGGAGGATTTTAGCAACCAGGCAGATGTCTTGATCAATAGATTTCAAGAAAAGGGGTATGAAAAAGAAAGACTCCTCAAATTAAAAATGGATATTATGAAGATGGACAGACCCTCCCTATTCAGTAAGAAAGCCAGGAACGGCAATAAGGAAGCAGACATCACCTTCATCACTGGATACAACAACCAATACAGAGATCTGGAAAAAATAATTAAGAAGTATTGGCCGATCCTTAAAGAAGATCTAGTCTTATCAAAACTCCTACCCACAAAACCTAGGTTCATATACAGAAAAGCACCTAACCTAAGGAACCACCTTGTAAGAAACGTCATAGACCCCCCGCGTAGCGTCAAAATTTGGCCAAACCTGAAAGGATTTTTTAGATGCCAGAGGTGTTTACCATGTAAAGTGGCTAAGTGGCAGCCTAGAAAGAAGACCATGTTTAAATCATGTACGGACTATAAAGAATACCGCATTAATCAATTAATCACATGTCGAAGCACGCATGTTACATATATCATAGAATGCCCTTGCCACCTTCAATATGTGGGGAGGACCACCCGCCCCCTGTTCGTACGGATTAGAGAACATATTAAAAATATTAGGAATGGGTTCCCTAACCATTGCCTGTCCAGGCATTTTGATGAAATCCATGGTAGGTATCCTAGTTGCCTTGTCTTTTATGGGATCGATACTGTACCAGCTCACTGGCGGGGGGGCAATAGAGAGATCTCAATTTCCCAAAACGAAACCAGCTGGCCCTGGCCCCCAGAGGATTAAACTTGGATATAGATCTAAATTGTTTTATTGCCAACCCGTAAGCCTTCCTCTCCCTGCTTACTCTGTGATCAGCCAATTCCCCCCAAAACATAACCCCTCCCTTCTCTCCCCCCTCTCCCCCCCCACTTCTCCCCCCCCCCCCTGCCTATAAAAATATTTTTTTGGAATTTTTAGAATTTTTAGAATTTTTAAGTTTTATAGATCTCCTAATACTGTACATACATTATAGTTACTTTTAAGTACTTTAAACAATGATGGAATGAGATTTCATACATATGTATGTTTATCATACTATTACCTTCTGTAGCTTCTAAAATTCGATCTGGGTTCTGTCGTTTCATGTTTTTCGATACAATGCAGCTATACAATGTGAATTTATATAATATGGTCATATACAAAGTTCAGATTGTGAATGTTTACTATACTGTCACCGTCTGGAGTTTAAAATTCGATTTCGTTTCTTCCGTTTTAGTTTTTCAATTAATAACTATGTTAAGCTATTTGACATAGAAGTAAAGCCTAAGTACTAGGACAGTACTACTTTTAGCCCTATTAATAATCTGATGATGTTTTTATAAAGTATTTATGGACGGTAACAGTATTGTAACAGCATATGGCAGGTAATCAACTGTGATAAACAAATGGCATGTTATCATATAGACTTACGGCTTCGTCAACCCATACACACCCCCCAAGCGGTATTTACATAATTAAGGGAGGTTCGATGGTGCCGAGAGGACTATATATGTGTGTGTAGCGTGAAGCGTCGACACCGTCTTTGACAACGTCTGATGACGAAACGCGTAAGGCGGAGTCACGCTCACACGTCATACCCGGAAGAGCCGACTGGAATGCAAGGTGGGACGCACGCTCGGATTCGATTCCTGGTCCCATCTATTGCAGACAGCGGCGGGTGTTTCGATTGCTTTTTAAATGCTTTTGTTTTTAATGCTTTTATCCTGATTAAATTGGACGTACTTCACCATACAAGCCCCCTGTCTGTTTTCTTCACGGGAGGAGTCTTAAACAGCACGGAGGTGGTAAATAGTCATAACATCCAGATCCGGACAAGGGAAACTTCACCATCAGCACAGAAGGAGGGATCCATGAACGAATAAACAGAACGGGAGAGGGGCACCCTGCAGCAGCAGCCATCCTGAGGCACCCACTCTTTTGCCTAATACTCCTTTGAGGGTGACGGAATCTGGTGAGTGGGGGAGCACGGGGGGGAGCACCTGAAGTCACCAGTTCCTGTATGCACAGAAGTCACCGATTATTACCCCCTGGATAGCTGGAAATGCATTACCAATTCTGACGCACTCAAACATTCTTTTTTAATAAGACTTTAATAAGTGTTTTTTCTTGGTGTGTTTTTTAGTTCACAGATGCACTTTATTGCACTTTATATGAACACTACAGGTTGGACTTATGCTCCTATGGTTTTGTTTTTATGAATTGAGTTTTATGTAACCTAGCATTTACTAGTCAATGCACGTTTGTTTATTTTTTACACAGTGCACTTTTGTTACTGGAGTCACAGGGATTATGAGGAGATCCCCACATGACTAATGGTAACCTTCAAGCTTGGGGCATCTGATTGACACTTTTATGAATGTTATAATAGAGGTGGAGCACAACTTTTTTCAAATCTGCACAATTTTATATCTACTTTAGAAACACAACTTTGTTCAAATCTGCACAATTTTATATTAATTTAGATACGCAGAACAGGCGCACGTTCACGGTTTATATATATATCCTTATATGCTATTTTAACAGAGGCAAGTCATTCACATCATTACCCCATTTTGTTTGTTTCACATATTTATCATTACTTTTAATGTTTGGGCAAATATATTAGAATAGGGCAGCGCCAATTTCCCCAAAGAAAACAGTGGTTTCCACAAAACCAAACACCTAGATGGACAGAACTAGAGAAAGCCCAATGCATTAATAATAATACATATGACCTACGTTTAGCGAGCACCTTCAATCCGATTAAAATAAATAACATATCACCCACTATGAAAACCACGCTTAAAGCATGGAATATATTTCTAAAATCTTCCATGTCCACTCATATCCTCAAAACTATACCTATTCGGATCTCAAGCCTACAACTTCTGATACCAGACTTCAATATACGAAACTGGTTTTTGAGGGGCATTACAACCATAGAGGATATTACAATTGGCCCAGCAATCAAAACATTTAGAGCAATCCAAATAGAGTAAGGATTAGAATCAAAAGACTTATATGCCTATAATCAAATAGCACATCTTTTATCAGCCATTCCTATACCTTTTGTCTCAATACTGATAAAGATATACTTGTATCTTACTAATCCAAAAACTTCTATTAAAGGCATATCCCTTTTTTATAACTTTTTGAACCAAAAATCTGAATTTTCTATATCCCATCCATGAAAACCTGGGAAATAGACCTAAAGTCCTCATACTCCACAGAACAATGGCAACACTCAATTAAGGTCACATATGTGGCCACTAAATGTGTCAACTTATGGGAACTCTCAAGCAAAATTCTTCTGAGGTGGTATTTAACTCCCACAAGAATAGCGAGATTTCACCCCCAAACTTCTCCACTATGCTGGAGACAATGTGGGATCAGAGGTTCACTTTTGCATATATTATGGGCTTGCCCACTATTAAAACCTTTTGGTCTCAGGTCTATGATCTAATCAGTAAATTCATCAACACCTCTCTCCCCAAAAAGCCAGAACTTGCTATCCTATCACTAGGAATAGAGAAAATCCCTCCAGCTCTTAGAAATATAGTCTTTCATGTCCTTGTGAGTGCTAGACTGGCAATAGTTAGAAGATGGAAAAGTACCAAAGCCCCAAACCTCACAGAAGTAATCAGAATTACTAACCTACACATAAACTATGAACTGATGTTTGCTGCTTCACAGGGTAAATATCAAGTGAAATATCTGTTATGGCATCCGTGGCTTGAATGGTATCAAAAGAACAAGACTTAATGCAATACCACTATGGAAATATACTAATTGTTTTTATGTTTCTTTTTGGTTAATATGATAACTGTTATCATATTATTGGTAAAATGGAGTGGCATGGTCGAGCCCGGGCGCTGGGTGCAGTTTGTTCACGTTGGGGCGCTCAGTGCCTGGGGTCGAACCGAAAGTGCACACTCATATGAGAAAGTTTATACTCGAACGAAGGGGAAACTTCATGTTTATCTTCTGTTTCGTCTTTGAGGGACAATGCTAGCGTAGATACATTTGTGTTTACTGTTGAAAATACTTTATGTGAACTTACTTTAAACAAAATATGTTAATGCTTTTACATATTGAATGACTTGAAATGTGATCATCTTCAACTTGGCTGTACACTAAGTACTTTTCTTATTTCATTTTCTTTATACATTCTATACTTTGATACTTGTTTTGTCACTCTTGATGTGTTAAATATGAAAATTATCTTTTTATCAATAAAAACTATTGAAATGAAAATTGACCATCAGTACTACACAGAAAAATTATAGGTAGGCATTTACTACAAAAGTTAAGAGACTGAAGATGATACAGCACTGCAGTATAAAGTTGGTCAGTAGCCAGAAAATTTTACAATTTTTAAAACAAAAATTTGGGTTAAAATTTAGAGCATGGGTAAAGATTTAAAAAAAACTGCACTATCTCCCATTTTACAAGTACCCCTATCCTTAATCTAGCTGGCCAACACTATCATATACCTCCCATATTCATCAAAGTATACTATAAATAAGTGCAACGCTACTTGTCTAATCTTACAAACTTAACAAGTAAATAATATCTATTTACTAAAATATATATAAATGTGTATAATCCACTTAACCACTTCAATACAGGACACCTATACACCTTCCTGCCCCGACCAATTTTCAGGTTTCAGCGCTGCCGCACCTTGAATGACAATTGCGCGGTCATGCTACACTGTACCAACTAAATTTTTATCAGTTTGTTCCCACAAATAGAGCTTTCTTTTGGTGGTATTTGATCACCTCTGGGATTTTTATTTTCTGCTAAACAAATTAAAAAAAGACCGACAATTTTGAAAAAAAATGTTTCTTTTTTTGTTTCTGTTACAAAACTTTGTAAATAAGTAAGTTTTTTCCTTCACTGATGGGCACTGATGGGGCTGCACTGACAGGCACTGACAAGGCGGCACTAATGGGCACAGATGAGGTGGCACTGATGAGGTGGCACTGATATCTGGCACTGATAGGTGGCACTGATATGCAGCACTGATGGGTACACATAGACGGCACTCATAGGCACTGAAAGGCGGCACTGATGGGCACTGATAGGTGGCACGGATGGGCACTGATAGATGGCACGGATGGGCATGGATGGGCACTGATAGGTGGCATTGATGTACACTAATGGATTGTACTGATGGGCATCACTGATTGGCAGGCATCCATTGTGGGCACTGATTGGCAGGCATTGTGGGCACTGATTGGCATCCATTATGGGCACTGATTGTTATCCCTGGGGGCCATAGGTGGCATACCTGGTGGTGACTAGTGGTGGGCATCCCTAGTGGTCCTGGTGGTGGCCCTGGTGGTCCAGTGTGGGCATCCTCGGGGGGCTGCACTGATAATCAATCAACACAGGCCCCCCGTCAGAGGAGCAGCCGATCGGCTCTCCTCTACTCGCGTCTGCCAGACACGAGTGAGGAAAAGCCAATCTATGGCTCTTCCTGTTTACTCTGTGATCAGCCATGATTGGACATGGCTGATCACGAGGTAAAGAATCTTCGTCAGAGACTCTTTACCTAGATTGGTGTTGACAGATGGTCAGGATATCGCAACCACTTTTCCGCCGTCGTTTTGCTATATGGGGGGCGGCAAGTGAATAATATAAACCATTTCATACTGTATATCATCTCCTCCACCAAATGATTTTATGTTGTTACATTTACAAAATAGTCCATCATGTTGAAAAAAATGAAGGTCTTGAAATCCAAAAAAGTCAATTCAATATAGCAAAATCCAAGTGTTACAGCAATCACACACCTTCCTCCATCCTGTGCAAACTCTTCATCTCAGTTGTGCTCTTAGCTTTTGGTGTATGACCTCTAAATGAAAAAGGTTAGAACAAGCCTTTCCCTTCAGGCTTAAATATGGCACTTTTCTTCTATCTTCCTTTTTGTCTCTTCCCCACTCCAGGTCAAGGATAGCTTCTAGGAAACATGCATAATGTTCATACTGCTTTCCAATAAAACCAAAACACATTTATTAAAAAGATTTATATTCCACTCACATTTTTGTTGTGCACAAAATCAAGTGCATATTAGGATACTGCTTATGTCACAAAAATCCCCCGTGGTGCTTCTATAGTAATCAGTACTGTTTTTCACTTGTTGTGTAATGCATAGGATGAAGTCAGGTGACATCATCCAGTACAACCAGGAAATGACCAGGAGAATAAGGACACACATCAGCAGCATTAGGATGTAAACATGCTACCTTCCCTCCACTTCCGAATTCCCCATGATATATATTATTTTTCTGCCTAAAGGATATTCAGGAAAGGGTTAGTATCCACTTTAAGAGCTCAAAGCCTACAAGCCTTACATTATTCTGTCTTTATGCAGTTTATTAGCAGCACTCCATATGGTTTCCTTAACACAGCTAAGCAGAGTGTTAATATGGCTAATAAGAATCCAGACTTTTTTCAGTGAAGGGGATGACACATAACAAAGCCCTCATTAATGTTCATTCTAAGCCACCTGTTCAAAGGCCTGGAAGTGCATTACTGGTGGCTGGGTGCTACAATGGTGAACAGCTACATAAGTTCACTGTTTCTGCCAACCGGGAATGGTTGAACCATACTCAACCTGAAATTTAGCCGCATCCCTACACAAGAGGGATTGTAATACTCGCCCCCATGGCTCACTATTTTGTTAACTCCTTCAAAAGGTGTCAAAATGCTGCATCCATCCTGTATCATGAACCATTGATGCAGTGAAAAGATGAAAATGTTCTGACTCCACTATTGCACAGGTACTCAGTGATGATATGCTACTGCTTAATCATGTTATTGATTTCTACTGCTTCTGGGTGTCACAGATGAGAAAGTTGGTAGGCAGCTGACTTTGGTGTTGCATTTGTTCAAGGCAAACACTGGCAGGATATGACTGACACAAACCCTTTGAGGCCAGTGAGCATGTGGGTGTAAATGTGACTTCATTGTCACCATTGGATGAAACATGTGGTGGCACAACCAGCTCCAGCACTGTGACCCTTCCTGCATTCTTCCTAGTTGACAGACTATTGATCCAGTGTTTCTTGAAGGATATATATGGTTACTTGACAATTATTTTCCACATGCTGGTGGAAGGCAGGGATGGCCTTTTGGGAAAAATAATGGCTACTGGGTACCTACCACTGTTGTCTAGCACAGGCTATAAACTTGTGGAAGGAAACTGATTTCACGAGCTGGAGTAGGAGGAGCTATGAAGCTAGCAATTTTGCCAAGCTGGCATCAAGATATTGGACATGGGGTGATTTGAGGACATTTTTTTAATTCTTTTTTCAGATTAATAAAGAATCATACAGGAATGAACAGACCAAAATAAAGGAAGTCATAAATCCCCTCAGGTTACAGTAAAACGATATGTAGGGAAGCAATCATGGACAAGTACAAAAATCTATGACAGCCCTAGTTATGTCTAAATAGCAGGCAACTAAGCAAAGATGTCTTAGGAAGGTCATTCCTAGCTGTGCATATCGCCTCCCAGCATAGGTCCACCAACCACTTACAAATGGTCCAAGGTAATTTCCTTCTGTATGACCAAAGGAATATGCAGTGGTGAACAGGGAAAGGGATCAGAAGAAGGTTGTGTGAGAATGTTACCGTAGCGGATGTCCCCAGGCTGCTCAGCCACTCCAAAAGACTGTGTAGCTACAATTAAGAGAGGAAGGGAGATGAAAACAAGGATTAAGGAGGAGATGTCAGAACGGGAGGAGGTGTGTGACCCTTGCTGAGCAAACCATTTACAGGTCGATCCCAAACCAGCGAGTCCGTAGCTAGGATTTTTTAGCATAGAGATTAATTGCAATTACTATGTTTATTTTTGGGAGTTCAAAATGTTATGTTAGTCTGCTAATCAAGTGAATTCAGTCTAAAATTACCATTTTTCAGAAATGTTCTTCTCTTATGATTGGTCACTTTCATGGTTGTGGGAATGAGGCCCTTGTCCCCATCAACATGGGAACAAGGTGTTTTGGGGGGCTACCCCAAAGCACCCTCCCAATGTTGAGGGCATGTGGCCTGGTACGGTTCAGGAGGGGGGGGCGCTCTCTCGTCCCCCCTCTTTTCCTGCGGCCTGCCAAGTTGTGTGCTCGGATAAGGGTCTGCTATGGATTTTTGAGGGGACCCCACGCCATTTTTTTTATTTTGGCGCGGGGTTCCCTTTAAAATCCATACCAGACCTAAAGGGTCTGGTATAGATTTTTTTTTTTTCTCAATAATTTTTATTGAAAATTTTAGAAAGGAATATGTTACATAACATAAAAGGAAGGGAAAAATTGATATACACAATCAGGTTATATACAATCAGGTTATATACCTTCTCAGAAATTATCACTTATTTAGTTAGTTAGCCAAATAGCATAGAGACAATTGTGATAAGTAGAGTATTTCACTATACGTTGTGTTTTTCTTATCTTCATTAGTCAAACGTTAATAGAAACAGAAACATCAATAGGAACATTAACTGTTGGACCATACCGACCATTGTTTATCAAATTTTGTGCATTGTAAAGAGTTTATTGCTAAGAGACGCTCGAAGGTGTAATTTCTATGAACTGCTTTGGTTATGTCTGATAGGTTAATGGCATTAGTGGATTTCCAATTTCTTAAGATCATTAAGCGTGTTTCCAACAATATATGTGTTATGACTGGTCTAAATTCTATATTAAATTTTTCTATGTTCAAATGCAATATTGCCAGCGCCGGGTCTGGTTGAGATAATACTCCCGTGATCGTGGAAATCATTCTAAACACTTGGTTCCAGTTGCATTTAACAGCAGGACAATACCAAAGCATGTGTAGTAGGTTACCTACATGCCCACAGGCTCTCCAGCAATGTGGGGATGTTCCTGGGAAGAATTTCGCTATTCTGTATGGAGTGTAGTGCCATCTGTTAGCCAGTTTGATAGTTAGTTCCCAATGCTTGATGCAATGGGAGGCTTTGTGTATTTCTCTAAAGGCTTGCCGCCATTGTTCATCTGAGGCTGATATACCTAGTTCTTCCTCCCATTTTTTCATTGCAGTCGTTTTTGTAAACGTGAGTTTATCTTTGGTGATGTTGTAGAAGAAAGATATACCTTTTGTATGTTGTTTATCTGTAGAGTAAAATTGCCAAATATTGCTCGGAAGGTATATGGTTGGTGTGGGTTTAGATTTAATGAAGTTTACAATTCTTAAGCATGTAAACTGTGTGTTCTTTGGAAGATGATATTGTGTCATAAGTTGCTCCACAGATTTAGGAGTTGTGCCATTATATAAGTCTGATATGAGTAGTTTGCCCTTACTTATCAAGTCTTTAACCGTCAGCATTGGGATTTTTGTTTCTAAGAATGATAAGGGTATATTGTACTGTGTGTCTTGTTTGTCCTTACATGTTTGTTCCCGTATAAATCGCCACGCTTTCAATGAGATTTGCGTAGTAGGAGACAGTTTTTTTGTTTCCCATGGTATCCACCCGTCTGTTACGAGTAGTAGGGGTAAATTAGTCATTGGTGTTGTCACTTTTTCAATGTCCACCCATAATGGTGTGTCAGTTGTTTTAAACCAGTGTTTGATTTGGTCTAGGCGTACTGCCCAATAGTAGTCCTGTATGTACACTAATGCCGCGTACACACGGTCGGACTTTCTATCCTACTTGGTCCGGCACACTTTCTGACGGACTTTGTCCGCCAGGTGCGCCGGACTTTAAAACGGACGGACTTGCCCACACACGCCCGGACTTTGCGGCGGGCTAAGTCCGCCCGTCTTTCCGACGGACTTTCGCCGGAGTTACAGCGGACTTTCAGAATGAACGGACTTGCCCACACACGGACAAGTCCGTTCATTTTGAACGTGACTCAGGTGCAACGGGACTAGCAAAGGATGTCAATCTTGCCGCTTTTATCGGCGAGATTGACACCTTGCGAGCCCCGTCGCGGGGCATACCAGGCCCTTAGGTCTGGTATGGATTATAAAGGGAACCCCCTACGCCGAAAAAACGGTGTGGGGTCCCCCCTAAAATCCATACCAGACCCCGATCCGAGCACGCAGCCTGGCCGGTCAGGAAAGGGGGTGGGGACGAGCGAGCGCCCCCCCCCTCCTGAACCGTACCAGGCCGCATGCCCTCAACATGGGGGGTGGGTGCTTTGGGGGAGGGGGGGCGCCCTGCGGGCCCCCCCACCCCAAAGCACCTTGTCCCCATGTTAATGAGGACAAGGGCCTCTTCCCGACAACTCTGGCCGTTGGTTGTCGGGGTCTGCGGGCGGGGGGCTTATCGGAATCTGGGAGCCCCCTTTAATAAGGGGGCCCCCAGATCCCGGCCCCCCACCCTATGTGAATGAGTATGGGGTACATGGTACCCCTACCCATTCACCTAGGGAAAAAGTGTAAGTAATTAAACACACTACACAGGTTTTTAAAATATTTTATTAAACAGCTCCGGGGGGGGGATCTTCCTCCGGCTTCGGGGGTCTTCTTCCGGCTTCGGGGGTCCCTCCGCTTCATCTTCTCCCGGCGTCCGGTTGGTTCTTCTCCGCTCTCTTCTCCCGGTGTTCCAGTTCTTCGGCCGGCTCCTCTGCTGTCTTCAGGTAGCTCTCTTGCCAGCAGAGGTCCGGGCTTCTGGGCTTCTTGTCTTGTCTTCTCTTCCCCAGATGTTGACACGACGCTCTCTCCGGCTGGACTGCTCTCCGAGAGCTGCGTTGTGACTTATATAGGTGGAGACCCCGCCCCCTTTTGATGTCACAGTCCCTGGGCATGCTGGGACTGTGACGTTTTAGGGGGCGTGGTCAACATCACCCAGTGACCACGCCCCCTAAAACGTCACAGTCCCAGCATGCCCAGGGACTGTGATATCAAAAGGGGGCGGGGTCTCCACCTATATAAGTCACAACGCAGCTCTCGGAGAGCAGTCCAGCCGGAGAGAGCGTCGTGTCAACATCTGGGGAAGAGAAGACAAGACAAGAAGCCCAGAAGCCCAGAAGCCCGGACCTCTGCTGGCAAGAGAGCTACCTGAAGACAGCAGAGGAGCCGGCCGAAGAACTGGAACACCGGGACAAGAGAGCGGAGAAGAACCAACCGGACGCCGGGAGAAGATGAAGCGGAGGGACCCCCGAAGCCAGAAGAAGACCACCGAAGCCGGAGGAAGATCCCCCCCCCCGGAGCTGTTTAATAAAATATTTTAAAAACCTGTGTAGTGTGTTTAATTACTTACACTTTTTCCCTAGTTGAATGGGTAGGGGTACCATGTACCCCATACTCATTCACATAGGGTGGGGGGCCGGGATCTGGGGGCCCCCTTATTAAAGGGGGCTCCCAGATTCCGATAAGCCCCCCGCCCGCAGACCCCGACAACCAACGGCCAGGGTTGTCGGGAAGAGGCCCTTGTCCTCATCAACATGGGGACAAGGTGCTTTGGGGAGGGGGGGCCCGCGCTCGCTTGTCCCCACCCCCTTTCCTGACCGGCCAGGCTGCGTGCTCGGATCGGGGTCTGGTATGGATTTTAGGGGGGACCCCACGCCGTTTTTTCGGCGTAGGGGGTTCCCTTTATAATCCATACCAGACCTAAGGGCCTATTGCAGCGAGCGCGAGATGCAATACCTTGCCCTCGCGTCGTATCTTGTCCGTCGGACCAGCATACACACGAGCGGGCTTTCCGTCGGACCAGCACACAGACGAGCGGACTTTCCGCCCGAAACTGAGTCCGACGGAAAGTTTTAAAACATGTTTCAAATCTAGGTCCGGCGGGCTTTTGGGAAAAAGTCTGCCGGAAAAGTCCGCCGGCGCCTACACACGGGCGGATTGTCCGGCAGACTCTGGTCCGCCGGACCAAGTATGCCGGAAAGTCCGACCGTGTGTACGCGGCATGAGCCTGCTCTGCCCACTTGTTTATGTGATGTGAGATTATTTCGTGAGCATCTAGCTTTTTTCCCCTTCCATATATATTTCCAAGCAATATTCGCTATATTTTTTATTAAGTGTTGAGGGATGTTCAATGGTAGGGAGCGGAATATGTATAGTATTTGTGGCAATAGCATAATTTTGTAAGCTGTAATTCTGCCTAACCAAGATACTTCATTGTTTGACATGTTTTTGGTTTGGGCTTCCAGTTTGTTAATCAGTGGTAGTACATTGGCTTTTACCATTGTGGATATTTTGTTTGTGAGAGTAATCCCCAAATATGTGATATTTCCTTTACTCCACATATATGGTAAGTTTACTTGTAGTGAATTAATGGCATTTGTTGGGATACCTATGTCTAAAATCAGTGATTTGGTAAAGTTGACTTTATAGTAGGATATTTCCCCAAAGGCAATGAGGATTTTATGAGCCTGTATTAAGGATATGGAGGGATTAGTGAGCAGCAGGATCACATCGTCTGCGAATAGGTTAATGGTGTGTTTTGTTGACCCAAACTGGACGCCTGTTATCAGAGGATGTGATCTTATGGATTCTGCCAACGGCTCTATCATCAAATTGAAAATTGCAGGGGATAGGGGGCACCCCTGTCGGGTTCCATTATTTATATGAAACGTTGCGGATAGGAACCCTGCAGAGTATACCTTTGCTGATGGACAAGAGTATAATGCCATAATAGCTTGCAAAATTGGGCCTTTGAATCCAAACTTTGTCAATGTTTGTTCCATATAGGTCCAGTGGACCCTATCGAATGCCTTCTCTGCGTCAATAGATAGCAGCAGAGAAGGCGTTCGAGTTTTTTCAGCATCGTTTTTTACATTAATAATCCTCCTAGTGGCGTCCGAAGTTTGTCTCCCCCTCACAAAACCCATCTGGTCTCTCTTAATAAGATTAGGTAAAATGTGCGTTAGTCGTTTGGCTAGTAGTTTCGCGTAGACTTTTGTATCGGAGTTCAGCAGTGATATGGGTCTGAAGTTAGCTGGCGTGGTAGGTTCCTTACCCGGTTTTGGTAAAGTCACTATATGTGCCTGCAGCATTTCCTGTGGGAAAGAGGCAATCTCAGCAGCTTTGTTAAAAATTTTTGTCATGTGTGGAGATAGAATATTGGTGAACACTTTGAAATATTCATTAGAGAATCCGTCTGGGCCAGGGGATTTCCCATTTGGAAGTGAATGTATTGTCATTTCAATTTCTCTGTTTGTGATCGGGGCATTCAGATATTCTAATTGATTGTCAGAGAGGGCTGGAAGGTTTATGTGTTCCAAAAAGGAATTTATTTTATCTATAGATGGTTGAGGTGTATTTGCATCTTTGTGTAAGTTATACAATGAGCTGTAGTAAGATGCAAATTAATTTGCTATTTCTTGTGGGTTCGTGATTCTATGTGGTAGCGTGGGATGTTGAATGTATGCTATTCTAGTTCTGGTGCGAGCAGCTTTTAATCTATTCGCTAGGTATTTACCTGCTCTGTTAGCATTAACATAATAGTTTTGTCGTAAGTATTTTAGGTGTTTGTCATATTGTTGGGTTAGGAGTGTTCTAAGTTGTTCTCTAAGAGAATTGAGTTTGTCGATAAGTGCTGTAGATGGGGATATTTTGTTTTGAGTTTCTATATCTGCTATAATTTTGTTCAGTTGCTGAGTTTGCCTCTTCTTTTCTCTAGCTCCTAATTGGATCAGGATACCTCTCATAAAGGCTTTATGAGCGCTCCATACAGTAAATGGATCCCTCACTGAGTCTTCATTTTCGGAGAAGAAATTTTTTAAATGCTGGGAAATTGTTTTGTGATAGTTATTGTCTTGGAAAAGTCTGGTATTACAACGCCAGATGGGTGGTGAGGAGGAGACTCCCTTCTCTACAATAGACATAGAAATGGCCGCATGGTCAGACCACGTAATTTCATGTATTTTAGTCATGTTCACATTTTGTAGGAGCCATTTATCTGTTAGAAACATGTCTATTCTTGAATAAGAGGAGTGCCTGTTGGAAAAAAAGGTATAGTCTCTTTCCTTGGCGTGTAAGCACCTCCATATATCGTAAAGCTCCTCTTGGTGGAGTATGGACTGAAGGGATAGGGTTCCTTTTGACTGTCCTGAGGATGTGTCCAGTGTCGGATCTGATGTCATGTTGAAGTCTCTGCATATTAATAGGTTCCCATATTTCATGGAATTAGCTTTGCGTAGGACTTTTTTGATGAATCTGGCTTGGTGTGTATTCGGGGCATACAGTGTGATCACTGTATATGGTTTGGAATTGATATCTCCTGTGAAGATGATGTACCTGCCTCCTGCATCGGTGAAGACATCTTTAGGTTGTATGGATAGCGAGTCCTTGAAAGCTAATAGGACACCTCCTTTTTTGCTATTTGGTGTGTTGGCCATTAGGGATGAGCCGAACACCCCCCGGTTCGGTTCGCACCAGAACCCGCGAACGGACCGCAAGTTCGCACGAACGTTAGAACCCCATTGACGTCTATGGGACTCGAACGTTCGAAATCAAAAGTGCTCATTTTAAAGGCTAATTTGCATGGTATTGTCCTAAAAAGGGTTTGGGGACCCGGGTCCTACCCCAGGGGACATGTATCAATGCAAAAAAAAACTTTTAAAAACGGCCGTTTTTTCGGGAGCAGTGATTTTAATGATGCTTAAAGTAAAAAAAAAAAAGTGAAATATTCCTTTAAATATCGTACCTGGGGGGTGTCTATAGTATGCCTGTAAAGTGACGCGTGTTTCCCATGTTTAGAACAGTCCCTGCACCAAATGTCATTTTTAAAGGAAAAAATCTCATTTAAAACTGCTTGCGGGTTTAATGTCATGTCGGGTCCTGGCAATATGGATGAAAATCAGTGAGACAAACGGCATGGGTACCCCCCAGTCCATTACCAGGCCCTTTGGGTCTTGTATGGATATTAAGGGGAACCCCGCACCCAAATTAAAATAAGGAAAGGTCCCTATATACTCTGAACAGCAGTATACAGGCGGTGCAAACAAGACAGGGACTGTAGGTTTGTTGTTAAGTAGAATCTCTTTGTAATTTTGAACATTTTTAATGTGTTTAGCTCCAGCCAAAAAATCTTTTCTAAGCTTTTTGGAAAACATAGGGAAGGGTTATCACCCCTGTGACATTTGTTTTGCGTCTTTCCTCCTCTTCAGAAGATTTCACCTCACTTTTTTGTCCCAATGAAAAATGTTTTTTGAAAATTTGGGTTTTTTTGTGGAACAAGGATTGGAAAGCATCAGTGGAAAGGAGAAATTGTTTTCCCATATTAACTCTTACATGAGAGAATTTCCCTTCCTATGGGTAGATTTCATCTCACTTCCTGTTGTCTCCTTCCGTTTGCAAGTAGGAGTCGTTTGTAAGTTAGATGTTTGAAAGTAGGGTCCTGCCCTATATACTCAGCAGAAATTTGGGCCTTAGGTGTTGCTGTGGCCAAAACACTGTAAGCCCTCACAGGGCCCTGCTGTGAAATATTAGATCAAGAATTGTAATTACATGCCCCTGTTGAACAGGAGCTGAAAAATTAGGCCTTAGGCACTGGTGCTGGTGCCACAACACTGCAACCCCTCACAGACACTCTAGTTGGAACGCAGGAACGAGCACTGCTGCAAAGTATTGCATCAAAAATTGTAATTACACGCCCCTGTTAGACAGGGGCAGAAAAATTGGGCCTTAGGCACTGGTGCTGGTGCCACAACACTGCAACCCCTCACAGACACTCTAGTTGGAACGCAGGAACGAGCACTGCTGCAAAGTATTGCATCAAAAATTGTAATTACACGCCCCTGTTAGACAGGGGCAGAAAAATTGGGCCTTAGGCACTGGTGCTGGTGCCACAACACTGCAACCCCTCACAGACACTCTAGTTGGAACGCAGGAACGAGCACTGCTGCAAAGTATTGCATCAAAAATTGTAATTACACGCCCCTGTTAGACAGGGGCAGAAAAATTGGGCCTTAGGCACTGGTGCTGGTGCCACAACACTGCAACCCCTCACAGACACTCTAGTTGGAACGCAGGAACGAGCACTGCTGCAAAGTATTGCATCAAAAATTGTAATTACACGCCCCTGTTAGACAGGGGCAGAAAAATTGGGCCTTAGGCACTGGTGCTGGTGCCACAACACTGCAACCCCTCACAGACACTCTAGTTGGAACGCAGGAACGAGCACTGCTGCAAAGTATTGCATCAAAAATTGTAATTACACGCCCCTGTTAGACAGGGGCAGAAAAATTGGGCCTTAGGCACTGGTGCTGGTGCCACAACACTGCAACCCCTCACAGACACTCTAGTTGGAACGCAGGAACGAGCACTGCTGCAAAGTATTGCATCAAAAATTGTAATTACACGCCCCTGTTAGACAGGGGCAGAAAAATTGGGCCTTAGGCACTGGTGCTGGTGCCACAACACTGCAACCCCTCACAGACACTCTAGTTGGAATGCAGGAACGAGCCGTGCTGCAAAGTATTACATCAAAAATTGTAATTACACGCCCCTGTTATACAGGGGCTGAAAAATTGTGCCTTAGGCACTGGTGGTGGCGCCCAGAACCAAAAATGTTCTTACAAGCTATCAGCGTGATGATTGAGGAGGAAGAGGATAATTACTCAGGGATAATCACTCAGCATCAGCATAGGCAGTCTTTGAAGGGATCTGAAAAAAATTATTCAGTTACATCAGCATCAGGTGCTTGGTAGCTGGTGGTGATCCAAGACTGATTCATTTTTATGAAGGTCAGCCGATCGACCGAGTCAGTGGACAGACGCACCCTGTGATCGGTTACCACGCCTCCAGCAGCACTGAATGTACGTTCCGAAAGAACGCTGGATGCAGGACAGGCCAGTAGCTCAATTGCATACTGTGCAAGCTCTGGCCAGTGATCCATCCTCAAGACCCAGTAACCCAGAGGATTTTCGGTGGGAAAGGTGTCCAAGTCTGATCTTGCCCCTAGGTATTCCTGCACCATGTAAAACAGACGCTGGCGATGGTTGCTGGAACCGATCATACCTTGGGGCTGCGGACCAAAAAATTGTCTGAACGCATCGGTCAGACGGCCACCTTCTCCACCGCTCCTTCTTTGACTGACCGAAGCCTCAGCAACACGTTGTCCAGAAACAGGAGTTTGTAACCTCCCAGTCTCTGGGAACGCGTTGCACAGACCTTTCTGCAAGGCCTCCCGAAGATGTTTCATCCTCTGCTCCCTCTGCGATGGCAAGATAAGGTCCGCAACCTTACCCTTGTAACGTGGATCAAGGAGGGTTGCCAGCCAGTATTGGTCCTTCTCCTTGATACCACGAATACGAGGATCCTTACGCAGGCTTTGCAGGATCAGGGAGGCCATGCAGCGTAGGTTTGCTGAGGCATTCGGTCCGGAGTCCTCTGGGTCACTAAGGACAACAACGTCCGCAGCCACCTCCTCCCAGCCACGTACAAGTCCATGTGTTCCTTGGGACTGATCCCTTAAAGACTGCTGATGCTGAGTGCCAGGCTCCACCTCCATACTGACACAATCTTCCTCCTCCTCCTCCTCCTCCTCCTCGTCCTCTTCCTGTGTGATCGGCGGGCACGCAGGAACACTGTCTGGATAAAGGGGGCCTTGAGAGCTAAGGAAGTCCTCCTCTTCCTGCCTCTGTTCTGCCTCAAGTGCCCTGTCCATTATTCCACGCAGCGTGTGCTCCAACAGGTGGACAAGGGGGACAGTGTCACTGATGCATGCACTGTCAGTGCTCACCATCCTCGTGGCCTCCTCGAATGGTGACAGGACAGTGCATGCATCCCTGATCATGGCCCACTGGCGTGGGGAAAAAAAACCAAGGTCCCCTGACCCTGTCCTGGTGCCATAGTCGCACAGGTACTCATTGATGGCCCTCTGCTGCGTGTGCAGCCGCTGCAGCATGGCCAACGTCGAGTTCCACCTGGTGGGCATGTCACAGATTAGGCGGTTCTTGGGCAGGTTAAACTCCTTTTGGAGGTCCGTCAGCCGAGCACTGGCATTATATGACCGGCGGAAATGCACACAGACTTTCCTGGCCTGCCTCAGGACATCCTGTAAGCCCGGGTACCTGCCCAAGAACCGCTGCACCACCAAGTTAAGGACGTGAGCCAAACAGGGCACATGGGTCAGTTGTCCCTGTCGGAGGGCAGAGAGGAGGTTGGTGCCATTGTCGCAAACCACCATTCCTGCCTTAAGTTGGCGTGGCGTCAACCACCTCTGAACCTGCCCCTGCAGAGCTGACAGAACCTCTGCCCCAGTGTGGCTCCTGTCCCCCAAGCACACCAGCTCAAGCACCGCATGGCATCTTTTGGCCTGCGTACTTGCGTAGCCCCTTGAACGCCTACGGAGCACCGCTGGTTCCGAGGAAGAGGCCATGGAGGAAGAAGAAGAGGAGGGGGTGGAGGAGAGAGGTGTGTCACAATCAGCATTTTGGAGGCGTGGTGGCGGAACAACCTCCAACACTACTGCACCTTGTCCTGCATCCTTCCCAGCTGCCAGCAGAGTCACCCAATGCGCCGTGAAACTTAAGTAACGTCCCTGTCCATGCCTGCTGGACCATGAATCAGCGGTAATATGCACCTTACCGCTGACCGCCCTGTCCAGCGAGGCATGGACATTGCCTTCCACATGCCGGTAGAGAGCCGGAATCGCCTTCCGTGAGAAAAAGTGGCGTTTGGGTACCTGCCACTGAGGAACCGCACATTCCACAAACTCACGGAAGGGGGCAGAGTCTACCAACTGAAAAGGCAGCAGTTGAAGTGCTAGCAATTTTGCCAAGCTAGCATTCAACCGCTGGGCATGTGGATGGCTGGGAGCAAACTTCTTTCGGCGGTGCAGCAGCTGGGGCAGGGAAATTTGCCTGGTACAATCTGACGTCGGTGTACCAAAAGCAGATTGCCCACAAGTACTTGGCTGTGACACACCTAATTCTACACCTTCATTCCTCTCACTGCAGGTCTCAGAGAGGACTGAAGGTCTAGTGGGGTTGGAAATCTCAGCTGATGAGGAGCAAGGAGAGATCCTCTTTGTTCTTTGGTGTGGGTCTTTCAGATACGCTTGCCAACGAACTGCATGGCAGGTCAACATATGTCTGGTCAAGCATGTGGTACCCAAGCGGGAGATGTTTTGGCCACGCGAGATACGCTTGAGACATATGTTGCAAATAGCAGCGGTGCGATCTGATGCACTCGTCTCAAAAAAGGCCCACACCAAAGAACTTTTTGAATAACGCGCAGAGACTGCAGCGCCCTGCACATGTGGAGCTTTGGGGTGTGATGCAGTCAATGTGCTGCCCTTAGGCTGGCCCCTGGAGGGCATCCTGCCTCGTTGGTGATGTGCCGCCTCCTCCTCCTCCTCCTCCTCCTCTCTCCTATCAGGCACCCACGTTGAGTCAGTGACCTCATCATCCCCTCCCTCCTCATCACTGGAGCAAACCTGGCAGTATGCTGCAGCAGGGGGAGCATGACTGCCAGATTGCTGTCCTTCTTGGGCACCCCCTCTGTCCGTGCTCATGTTACTGCCTTCATCGAGCTCAGTATCATCATCAGAGCCTTCCAAACGCTGGGCATCCTCCTGGAGCATGTACCCAACACTGTGGTCAAACAGTTCGAGGGAATCCTCATGAGGACATGGTGGAGCTAGGGAAGGAGTCACTGATGACATTGAGCTGAGGGAAGAGGCCGCTGCTTTGCCAGACAAAGCACCCTGGGCATGGGTGAGAGAGGATGAGGAGGATGAGGACGGCTTGGTCATCCACTCGACCAAGTCTTCCGCATGTTGCGGCTCAACACGGCCAGCTGCCGAAAAAAAGGCCAAGCGTGTCCCATGGCCACGTGCTGATGAGGATGCACCGTCTCCACGACCAGCACTAGACACAGAGCCTGCTTGCCCTCTCTTATTGGCTTGTGACTGTCTGCCTCTCCTTCTTGGCCTTCCAGACATACTAATGGCCTGTAGCTGCACTAAGCTGGGATAGAACACCTGTAATTTTCTTCAGGTAGCTTTATATACTGTAACCAGACAAGCCTGCCTGTCAGTAGGAAGATAACAGGAACGGATCTAGCTGAACACTGTGAGCAGGACACACTGTACTAAATGTAAATAGTCTAGCTGCCTGACCGTGGTACTAATAGGATCAAAAAGAACACCTGTAATTTTCTTCAGGTAGCTTTATATACTGTAACCAGACAAGCCTGCCTGTCAGTAGGAAGATAACAGGAACGGATCTAGCTGAACACTGTGAGCAGGACGCACTGCACTGAATGTAAATAGCAGGAACGGATCTAGCTGAACACTGTGAGCAGGACGCACTGCACTGAATGTAAATAGCAGGAACGGATCTAGCTGAACACTGTGAGCAGGACGCACTGCACTGAATGTAAATAGCAGGAACGGATCTAGCTGAACACTGTGAGCAGGACGCACTGCACTGAATGTAAATAGCAGGAACGGATCTAGCTGAACACTGTGAGCAGGACGCACTGCACTGAATGTAAATAGCAGGAACGGATCTAGCTGAACACTGTGAGCAGGACGCACTGCACTGAATGTAAATAGCAGGAACGGATCTAGCTGAACACTGTGAGCAGGACGCACTGCACTGAATGTAAATAGCAGGAACGGATCTAGCTGAACACTGTGAGCAGGACGCACTGCACTGAATGTAAATAGCAGGAACGGATCTAGCTGAACACTGTGAGCAGGACGCACTGCACTGAATGTAAATAGCAGGAACGGATCTAGCTGAACACTGTGAGCAGGACGCACTGCACTGAATGTAAATAGCAGGAACGGATCTAGCTGAACACTGTGAGCAGGACGCACTGCACTGAATGTAAATAGCAGGAACGGATCTAGCTGAACACTGTGAGCAGGACGCACTGCACTGAATGTAAATAGCAGGAACGGATCTAGCTGAACACTGTGAGCAGGACGCACTGCACTGAATGTAAATAGCAGGAACGGATCTAGCTGAACACTGTGAGCAGGACGCACTGCACTGAATGTAAATAGCAGGAACGGATCTAGCTGAACACTGTGAGCAGGACGCACTGCACTGAATGTAAATAGCAGGAACGGATCTAGCTGAACACTGTGAGCAGGACGCACTGCACTGAATGTAAATAGCAGGAACGGATCTAGCTGAACACTGTGAGCAGGACACACTGCACTAAATAGTCTAGATAGAAGATAACAGGAACGGATCTAGCTAAACTGAATACAGTGTATATATATATATGCAACACCTGGGATGCATATATATACACAATACACTGTAAGTGCAGCTAACTGACTGACTGTTCTGCCTAATCTATCTAACTCAAATCAAATGACACTGTCTCTCTCTCTCTCTATCTCTCAGCACACCGGAACACACACTACACAGGGCCGCCGTGCAGGCGGCCTTATATAGTGTGGGGTGTGTACTAAATCCCCTGAGCCATAATTGGCCAAAGCCACCCTGGCATTGGCCAATTACAGCTCTCTCTACTGACGGCGCTGTGATTGGCCAAGCATGCGGGTCATAGTGCATGCTTGGCCAATCATCAGCCAGCAATGCACTGCGATGCCGCAGTGAATTATGGGCCGTGACGCGCCACACGAATTTGGCGCGAACGGCCCATATCGTTCGCAATTCGACGGACGGTCGAACAGCCGATGTTCGAGTCGAACATGGGTTCGACTCGAACACGAAGCTCATCCCTATTGGCCATATATATGATTGGGAAGTTTTTATGCCTACATTGAGGAGCATTATTTAACTAGAAGTGGGTTTCCTGGACACAAAGAATGTCTGCTTTATGTGTGTTAGCTTCCTTCCACAAGGAGAATCGTTTAGCTGGGTGGTTTAGTCCCTGGGTATTAATTGAAAGGCTTGTTATCGTCATTGTGAAGGGTACGTGTGGTTTTGTGGGGTGATGTGGTAGAAGTACTCACTGCACCCGGTTGGTTGGTAGATCCTTGTGGATTTGTGAGTGGAGGTAAGTCTGTTCATTTCTTCATGTGTCTTAGTTGGTCCGGTTCTTTCGTAGATGAGACTGTGTATATCAAAAACAAAGGATATAGAAAGCAAGGAAAAAAAAAAGAAAGTTAACAGGGGTTCGATAAGAAATGGATCCATTAATTGATCCCTGTGCAGGTGTAACTGCTACTGGTTGACTGGGGTGTAGGTAAGAGTTAAGCCTAAGCTCTTCCCTGGAGATAAACTGAGTTGTAACTGTGTGGAGTGTTATGAGCTTCCACCATTGCTTTTTTTGGTTGAACGCTTGTGGGAGACGATTTGCCACTCGTTCTGTATAGGGATCGGTCCCTGAGGAGGCCCATGTTGTACTGGCTGGTCAGATATTATGCCCCAATTCCGTAGAGCCTTAAGTCCCTCTTCTAAGGTGGACACCGAAACGGTTTGACCATTGTGAGTGATCGATAGAGTAGCAGGGTACTTCCATTTATGTAAGATGTTTCTCAGGGCTTTTGTAACGGTCAGAAAATTTCTGCGGCGTTGAAGAGTGTGTCTAGACAAGTCAGGCAGCACTCTGATGGTGGCATACTGTTGTGGAATGTTTTCCTGTTTGCGGGAGACTTGCAGAATACGATCTTTTATGTGGTAATAGTGTATTCTCATTAAGACATCTCTAGGTGTGTCATCAGGGAGGAAGGACGGTTTTGGTACCCTGTGGATCCTGTCCACTAGAAGATCTGATGCAGTTGCCTCAGGTATTAAGGTGGAAAATAGGGTCTGAGCGTATTGTAGAAGCTGAGAAGGGGGGACAGATTCTGGAACCCCCCTCAGTTTGAGGTTGTTCCTCCTGGATCTGTCCTCCAGGTCTGCGATTTTATCTTTTAGCCATAAAATGTCCTCCCCTTGTGCTGTGTGCGCTTCTACCATAACATTGTAAGATGAGGTATACTCCTCCATCTTGTGTTCCACCTGGTTCACTCTGCGGCCTAGCGTCTGCACTTCCCTCTGGCACTCAGTGATTCCTCTCATCATGTCTGCCTGCAATAAGGAGCGCAGGGACAGCAGCATGTCCTTCATTAAGGTATCTGATACTGGTCTGTCTGCTGTGGGGAAATCTGTAATAGGATCTCGGCCCTGAGCGCTCTGGCCTGTAGTGTTGGCCGGATCGGCCTGTGGTCTGACCGGCGAGTCCCTCCGTTGCCGCGATTTGGCCGAGCTTCGTGTTGTGGGCCCGAGGATTGTTCACTGGGAGGGTTGGTCAGGCAGGAGGGAGCCGCTGATGTCCCCGCTCCACCGTTCCTTCCGGATCCCTGGTCCGGCCTGTCAGCTCGGGCGCCGCCGCCATTTTGTTGAGGCCCGCGTGATGCATAGAAGCTCGTCATCTTCTGCGGCTGCTGTCAGGTTTTTCGGTGTCGAGGCATCCTCGTCGTGATCCGCAGGGATTTGGCGTCTAGGTGTCAGTGTTTGGGGCTGCGGATGGTGCTGGTGGGCTCTGATGTTGACGGATTATCTCCGGTGGGCGAGCGGAGCTCCTGGATTAAGCGTCAATCTTGGAGTCCGGTCGCCACGCCCCCTGGTCTGGTATAGATTTTGAGGGGGACCGCACGCCATTTTTTTTTTACATTTTGGCCAGGGTTCCCCTTAATATCCATACCAGACCTGAAGGTCCTGGTATGGAATTTAGGGGGACCCCCCACATCATTTTTTTTTTAAGTTTTGGTTCGGGGTTCCCTGTGGGGAATTCCCATGCTGTTTTTATCAATGAACTTTTATGTGTATTGTCGGACCGGCAATTCATTAAAAGCCGCGAGTAGTTTTAAATGACTTTTTTTCCTTTGAAATGTCATTTTGCTGTCAGACTGTTCTAAACACGGAAAACATGCGCCCCTTTACAGGCATACTATAGACACGCCCCAGGTAGGAAATTTAAAGGGATATTACACTTTTATTGTTTCACTTTAAGCATTATTAAAATCACTGCTCCCGAAAAAACTGCTGTTTTTAAAACTTTTTTTTGCATTGATCCATGTCCCCTGGCGCAGGACCCAGGTCCCCAAACACTTTTTATGACAATACCATGCATATAAGCCTTTAAAATTAGCACTTTTGATTTCTCCCATAGACTTTTAAAGGGTGTTCCGCGGCATTCAAATTTGCCGCGAACACCGCAAATTGTTCGCTGTTCGGCAAACTGGCGAACAGCCGATGTTCGAGTCGAACATGAGTTTGACTCGACCTCGAAGCTCATCCCTAGTTGTGAGTGTACATCTTGTATAACAGTGTAAATTTGCTGTCCCCTCAAAATAACTCAACACACAGCCATTAATGTCAAACCGCTGGCAACAAAAGTGAGTTCACACCTAGGTGAAAATGTCCACATTGGGCCCAATGGGTCAATATTTTGTGTGGCCACCATTATTTTTCAGCACCGCCTTAACCCTCTTGGGCATGTAGTTCACCAGAGCTTCACAGGTTGCCACTGGAGTCCTCTTCCACTCCTCCATGACAACATCACGGATGACTAACATGACTAACATCACTGGTTGATGTTAGAGATCTTGCGCTCCTCCACCTCCATTTGAGGATACCCCACAGATGCTCAATATTGTTTAGTTCTGAGACATGCTTGGCCAGTCCATCACCTTTACCCTCAGATTCTTTAGCAAGGCAGTGGTTCTCTTCAAGGTGTGTTTGGGGTCATTATCATGTTGGAATACTGCCCTGTGGCCCAGCCTCCAAAGGGAGGGAATCATGTTCTGCTTCAGTATGTCACAGTACATGTTGGCATTCCTGGTTCCCTCAATGAACTGTAGCTCCCCAGTGCCGGCAGCACTCATGCAGCCCCAGACCATGACACTCCCACACCATGCTTGACTGTAGACAAGACACATTTGTCTTTGTACTCCTCAGCTGGTTGCTGCCACACACTATTGACACCTTCTCAACCAAATAAGTTTATCTTGGTCTCATCAGACCACAGGACATGGTTCCAGTAATCCATGTCCTTAGTCTGCTTGTCATCAGCAAACTGTTTAGAGGCTTTCTTGTGCATCATCTTTAGAAGAGGCTTCCTTCTGGGACAACAGCCATGCAGACCAATTTGATGCAGTGTGTGGGGTATGGTCTGCGCACTGACAGGCTGACCCCCCAACCCCTTCAACCTCTGCAGCAATGCTGGCAGCACTCACACGTCTATTTACCAAAGACATTCTCTGGATATGATGCTGAGCACGTGCACTCAACGTCTTTGGTCGACCATGGTGAGGTCTGGAACCTCTCCTATTAAACCGCTGTATGGTCTTGGCCACCATGCTGCAGCTCAGTTATAGGATCTTGGCCATCTTCTTATAGCCTAGGCCAGTGATGGCCAACCTTGGCACCCCGGATGTTTTGGAACTACATTTCCCATGATGCTAAACTACACTGCAGAGTGCATGAGCATTATGGGAAATGTAGTTCCAAAACATCTGAGGTGCCAAAGTTCGCCATCTCTGGCCTAGGCCATCTTTATGTGGATCAAAAACAAGGGGGAGGAAAGCAAAAAGAATTCTTCAGTGAGGAACCAGCAAGTTTAGCAAAAATATAAATGTTTATTATAGAAAAAATAATACCACATATACACCAGATAGTGTCAACAAAAAAATTGACTGTGAGTAGACCAATAACCACCACTAACAATAAAATAGACAACGTTGTCTATTTTATTGTTAGTGGTGGTTATTGGTCTACTCACAGTCAATTTTTTTGTTGACACTATCTGGTGTATATGTGGTATTATTTTTTCTATAATAAACATTTATATTTTTGCTAAACTTGCTGGTTCCTCACTGAAGAATTCTTTTTGCTTTCCTCCCCCTTGTTTTTGATATGCTCTCTAATTCAGAGGAACACACCCACCCATGATTTTCTGAGTTGGGTGTTAGCAAGTATCAGCACCGTTAGGCAGATCTCCATTGGGTATCATCCCCATCTGTCTATAGCTATATGTAACTAAAGCAAAGTGTCTGATTCATAAATTCTCTCCTGTTTATTCATCTTTATGTGGAGCAACAATTCTTTTTTCAGATCCGCGGAGAGTTCTTTGCGATGAGGTGCCCTGTAGAAGTGGCAGTGACTAGTATGAGAGAGTGAGAGCAATAACACCAAATTTAACACACCTGCTCCCCATTCACACCTGAGACCTTGTAACACTAACAAGCCACATGACACCGGGGAGTGAAAATGGTTACTTGGGCCCAATTTGGACATTTTCACTTAGGGGTGTACTCATTTTTGTTGCCAGTGATTTAAACATTAATGGCTGTGTGTTGAGTTATTTTGAAGAGACAGCAAATTTACACTGTTATACAAGCTGTACACTCACTACTTTACATTGTAGCAAAGTGTCACTTCTTCAGTGTTGTCATATGAAAAGGTATAATAAAATATTTTCAAAAAATGTGAGGGGTGTACTCACTTTTGTGAGATACTGTATATACTAGAATGCATATATATATACAAGACGTCTATTAGAAACTGTCCACACTGCATTAGATACTGTGTACACTGCCTGAACTGTATTAGCAACTGTACAACGGCTGCACTGTATTGTATACTGTGTACACCACTAGAAGTGTAGTAGGAACTGTACACACTGTATTAGATGCTGTGTACACCGCCAGAAGTGTATTAGAAACAGTACACCACAGAATGCACTGTAGATATAGGCTACACTGGATGCAGAGTATATATATATTGTACAGGACGCCGTGGTTGGGTCCTGGAAGGACGCTACATTTCCCCTCTGTTTGGACTGTGGTCCCTTTAAGGGAACAAAAGGGTTAACTCACCTGTCAGAGGAAGTGGGTTTAAAAAAAGACAGGAAGTTGTAGGTGGGTGTGGAGGAGTGTAGAGGAGAATGTGGATGGTGGTTTTGTGTACAGCTTTTTAAGTGAATGGCAATGTCCTGCTTGGAAGCCTCCTGGCAGGGGAAGTTACCTGCGACAAAAACCAAGGACTGTTTAACTGCGATAGCAGTTCTGGAAGTCTGCAAGTCGGTGAGACTGAAATTTCTTTCTGTTTTTGCTGCTGAAGCTGTTTAAGTTAAATAAACATTCTTTTGATCAAAAAGCCTGTGTCCCGTGATCTAGCTGGCTCCCTGAACTTGAAAATATATATACTAGACTGTATATATATATATATATATATATGAATATAACGCCTGAAGTGTATTAGAAACAGTACACCATGGAATGCATTGTAGATATAGGCTACACTGAATGCAGATATATATATATATATATTAATACACTGCCTGCCCGGACTGAATATAGACTATATATAGTCTATGATAAATGCAGAATATATATATATATATATATATATATATATATATATATATTTATGGTCGGAGCCCTATGTCCGATATGGACATAGATAACACTTATAGTAAAGATAAGACTTACGATCGGAAATAGACCTGAAAGTGTGGACTTACCATATGAAATGGACCTGAAAGTGTGCCTTGGTCTAATGGCCGGTATGCCAAAATAAGGGGGCATACCCTGGTTTAAGAAATGATTATTCTGTAAGAGAAATGAATGAAATGAATAGTTGAGAAATGCTGTGAAATGGGGATGGGAGGGTGGGTATCGCGCACAGGAAACCGACAAGCACCACAGGTGAGCGGGCTGCTTAAATACCCCCCGGGCTCCTCCCATAAATTCAGGCCACCATACTGGCCTTCCTACTTATGGTCGGAGCCCTATGTCCGATATGGACATAGATAACACTTATAGTAAAGATAAGACTTACGATCGGAAATAGACCTGAAAGTGTGGACTTACCATATGAAATGGACCTGAAAGTGTGCCTTGGTCTAATGGCCGGTATGCCAAAATAAGGGGGCAAAAACATTCAGGTAGGGTTATAATTTTATTGGTTTTCAGTTATTTATTGAGCCAATTTGGAGAATGCCTGTGCCATCTCTGTTTGTGGATTGGGGATGTACCGGGCGAAGCAGGCTGATTTCCACCTGCCTAGTCTTTTGATGATGTGATCTGGCACCCCGTGGCGGGACGCCGCGGAGGCTGCTCCGAAGCGGAAAGAGTGTCCGGAATACTGACTAGGGTTAAGGTGAAGATTGCGGAGAAGTATCCTTATGTGACTCACAAACTGAGAGGCGTTTAAGGGTTTGACTGGGAATGGTAGAAGGGGACTGCTGTCTGGTTGCTCAGGCAGGAGAGATAGGAGTCGGTTGAGTACAGCGACTGGACACCAGCTGTTGTTGGTTCTGTAGAGGTGAATGTTCACTCCCGAGCCCGTTTGCTGGGTTTTAGAGACCTCGAGGTGCAGGATAAAGTGATCTTGGTGTCGAAGCAAGTGTCGTCTGCATAGTACTTGGTCTGTGGGTTTGTTAGAGGTGAATTCGCCAGGCCGCAAGAACCCATAGTAAGCTAAATATATGGCTGCTTGTAAGACCGTGCTGGGGAGCAGACTGAATGGCGAAGTAGCCAGAATATTTGACATGTCCCTAAAGGTGGGCCCCGTAATGGGCAAGCGCTTAGTGCTGATGACTGGTTGTTGTTTCTGTATTCCCCTTAGGATGGCTCGTATAGCGTGAGATGAGAACAGTGATGATTTCGTCGGGTCTTCAAGCGCCATGAAATGTTGAATGCCGGCTAGGTATAACCGGATGGTGTTGTAGGATAAGGCCAGCTGCGTGTGGCAGTGTGCAGTGAAGGCCAGTACCTGTTTGATGTCTGTTGGTTCTTTGCGGCAGGACGTGAGGAAAAAAAGGCCTTCCAAGCTGTCTGGTAGGCTTTGAGTGTGTTGTGGGAGAGGGAATGATTTATTAGTTGCGTAGCTCCGTGTAGATGTTGAACTAGTCCAGGGTCAGTTGTGACCAGACAGGGATAGGGGCCGACATTGGATCGGCATCGGGAACCTGTTTGAAAAAGGAGGGATAATTGAAACGTGATAGTGCGTCAGCTGCTGAGTTGTATCTGCCGGGAATAAATTCACAGTGTATATTGAACTGATGCTGTAAGGACAGTTGTACCAACCTGCGCAGGAAGGACATGACTGCTAGGGACTTGGACCTGCCTCTGTTGATGATGTCTGCCGTGGCCTGGTTGTCGGTGGTGAAGACTACGGTTTGTCCTGTCCAGTGGTGGCCCCAGAGTTGTGCGGCTGCCACTATGGGATAAAGCTCAAAGAGGGCAGATGTTTGGGAGAAGCCGGGTATCAACAGTATCTGTTGAGGCCAGGGTCCTGAAAACCAATGATGGCCAAAAATTGCCGCGAAACCTGTGGAGGCTGCAGCGTCGGTCACCACCTGGGGTGAATGGACCGAAACCATAGGTATAAATAGAGATATGCCATTCCAAGTGGACAAGAATTCCTCCCACATTGATAGGTCCGCTATAGCTGCGGAGTCTAATTTCAAAATCTGATCGGGGTCTTGAGTTTCTGACAGAAATCTAAGCAGGCGTGATACAAATGTGCGGCCTTGTGGGATAATTCGCATAGCGAAGTTGAGCATACCCAGGAGAGACTGCAACTGTTTTTTGGTACAGCCCTTGGTGTGTGTAAACTCGTGAAGGACTGCCCTAATGCGTGTTAGTTTGTCGGGGGGGAGACTGGCCTGCATTGCGCAGGTATCCAAGCTGACCCCGAGAAAAGTGATGGTGTTTGCTGGACCATCGACTTTGTGCTCGGCGATAGGAACGTTGAGGTTTCCAAAAATTACTCTAAGTTTGTCGAGATCTCCTGGGGGCTTGCTGGGCGGTTCTATCAGTAGGAAGTCATCCAGGTAATGGATGACTTCATGGCATTGGCCCTTGTGTAATAGTATCCAAACGAGGGACTGTGCGAACGTGTCGAAGAGCCACGGGCTACTCTTCGAACCGAAGGTGAGTTTCGTAGCAAAATAATACGCTTCCTTCCATTTGATGCCATGCCAGCACCAAAGGGATGGGTGGATGGGCAGGAGCTTGAAAGCATCCGAGATGTCGGCTTTGGAGAGCCAGGCACCTGTGCCTGCTTTGATGATCGCTTGTATTGCCATGTCAACGGAGGAATATTTTAGGGAAAACTCTTCGGAGGGGATCAGGGAATTGAGACTGGGTATGTGCGAAGAATGAGGCGCAGACAAGTCGTACACCAAACGCAATTTATTAGAGAATTTGCCCTTGACAAGCCCAATAGGGCTGACTCTCCATGTGCTGAAAGGGGGGCAAGTGAAAGGGCCTATTACGTAGTCTCGATCTACCTCTGCCTGTAAGAGCTGATCTATGGCTTGTTCGTCGATGGCTGCCGAACGAAGATTGGCGCATTCGTGAGTACTGTGGGGCAGTGCAATGAGGCCGGTGTGAAAGCCTACTGTGAAGCCTTGGATAAGGTAGGTGGCCAGGGAAGGGGTGGGGTGTGAAGTGAGATACAGTCCTAACCATAAGATGTTGATTCGGCTTAGTCATGCCCTCTTGTGTTGCTTGACTTCACACAAATTCCTAGGGTGTGCTCTTTGGCATAAAGTGCAGATGTGAAGTAGACGGCATTGGCTGAAGTTGCAGGACCCATAGTTGAAGTTGTTACAGATGGCTGCCCCTCCCACGGTTCGGACTGGGCGTCCGAGTTTGTCCACCTGAGGCGTTGGTTCAGGGATCGACTGGCCCTGTACTGTACCTGAGGTAGAGGGGAACTCGAAGGGCCGTCTGATCGCCGTGTTGGCGCACCAGGTGGCAGTGTGGGTGGAAGACTGGCAAATTGCACACAGAGGTGAGCGTAAGCCGGCAAAGTGTCGGCAGAAGAGCTCTGTGTCCATGAGACTCCAATCTGTCGTGATCTGGAATTGTATGAATCTGGCGGCGGCCTTGGCTGAGAAGGAACGATGATAATCGTAGAAGGCGAAACCTCCATACTTGTGGCCCAGGTCTACCACAGTATGGAGATATAAGTCCAGCTCTTCCCGCCTGCTAGGGGTGGCTGAGCACAGGACATCTCTGAGCATGCCAAAGGCCAGGGTAAATTCGGGACTGATAGCTTGCGGTTCAGCCTGGGGTCTTTGGCTTTAAGGACCACCGATATGTCGCCCCAGGAGTAGGCCTTATTTTCTGCCAAATCATGCACGGAGATAAGGAGAGAGGCCAGGTTGACGTCCTTGCCGTCCAAAATGTCCTTCCTGATACTGGTTGGGACCAGATGGGAGGGGTAGACAATGGCGCTTGAGCCTGAGGTACCTGTAGGAAGAGGTGTCAAGGTCTGAGTTGCAGTTGGGTCGGGGACAGCCGTGGCCGGTCGGGCCTCCAGAAGTGCCACCCTGGCTTGGACGTCTGCAACTGAGGTGGATAGAGATGACACCATCGTGTGTAATTGCGAGATGGCCGATGATATGGACTGGAGGGATGCCTGTTGGGTACTGGGTCCTGCTGCTGGTGGGGGAAAGAGGAGTTTGAAGAGCTCGCCTTTCCTCGCTGTGGCGGGGAAGGGGACACCTCTGCGTCTGAGCTCTGCCGTCAGTTTGGGGATAGTCCATCCCCTGAGGGATTGCACGCTGCCGCTTTCTGAGACCGGAGTAGGTGACAGAGGGGCCGTGAAGTCTTCACTGCCGGCCTGGGACATGGTTGCTCTGGTGAGGATCTCTCGAGCTTTATTTCCTGGTTGACTGTAACCTATTGGGGGTGAGATGAATTTCAAGTTTTTTCTTTGATCCGCTGAGTCATACTTACCCGACTTGTTCTCCCGTTCCCCCTTTTTTTTTTTTTTTTTTTACCTGGGGGGATATCGTCCAACCTGGTGCAGGGTGGACCTACTGAACTTTGACTGACCTGAGAAAAATGAAAGGTGACAATTCGTGAAGGGATTGCTAAGTAACTTGAAGCAATGATTTGTATGGTGCTTGCAATCTTGTGACAATGAAATGATTCGAAATGTTTGCCTTGATTGTGAAATGAATGAACTGCATGACAGAGGTGCGGCCTGGTCGTGTAACGATTTGTTCGACCGTGAACCGGGCTCTGGAGCATGTATTGAAATGAGGCAACTGAAAATATTGGTGCTCCTGGGACGAATCGGTGCTTGTTTGATGCATCTGGATTCGAATAGGAGTGCAGTATTAAATGAAATGAGAGAAATGATTGTTTTGACCGAGACTCGAATTGGTTGTGCCGTGTTAGCGACTGGCAACTAACCGAGCTCTGGTATAGGTATGAAATGCGATCGGAACCAGTGATGCATGCCGTGATGAATCGGTGCACCTCAGATGCGACTGGTTTCGAAACGGTGATGCGTTGTGGGAGTGAAATGGTAGAAATTGCGTGACAGAGATATGGATCAATCCCCCGATGTCTGCGATTTAGCTATGATCCGGACTCTGGAGCATGTATCAGAAATGTGGCCAACCCTGGGCACGCCGAGACGAATCGGTGCATTTTCATGCGACTGAATTCCTGTCGGAACGTGATACGTGGAAATGAAATGATAACCATGACAGAGGTACAAATGACTGATAACGTAACTCTGGAGCATGTATAGAAATGAGGCCAATCCTGGGGCACGCCGAGATGAATCGGTGCATTTTTCATGCGACTGAATTCATGTCGGAACGTGATACATGGAATTGAAATGATAACCATGACAGAGGTACAAATGACTGATAAACGTAACTCTGGAGCATGTATAGAAATGAGGCCAATCCTGGGGCACGCCGAGACGAATCGGTGCATTTTTCATGCGACTGAATTCATGTCGGGACGTGATATATGGAAATGAAATGATGACCATGACAGAGGTACAAATGACTGATAAAACGTAATTCTGGAGCATGTATAGAAATGAGGCCAATCCTGGGGCACACCGAGACGAATCGGTGCATTTTTTCATGCGACTGAATTCATGTCGGAACGTGATACGTGGAAATGAAATGATAACCATGACAGAGGTGCAATTGACTGACAATAACGTGACTCTGGAGCATGTATAGAAATGAGGCCGTAATAACTGGGGCACACCGGAACGAATCGGCGCATCTTTTGGTGCGATTGGATTCGAATCGGAGCGCGGTAGGTGACTGAAATGAGAAATGATTTGAAATGTCAGAAATGAGTTTAGAAATGTTTTCAGAAATGAGAAATGATTTGAAATGTCCGAAATGAGTTTAGAAATGTCTCAGAAATGAGAAATGATTGGTATCGAACTAACTTGATTTGATAATTTACAAATTGCGACTGGCTATGGCTGTCTACTGATACCGACATGCTAGAAATGAAGCGACGTCAGCGTCGCTGTGCTGTCGAATTGTAACATATCGAAAGTACGAGCGATATACATTGCAGTTTGTGAGATGCGGGTGAAACGAAATTTGAACTCACGGTTTAGTGACATGATATGAAAAACGAAAAGTCCGACGGGACCTTACCTGCGACAGCCAAGCCAGACGCGTGGTACAAACTATAAACGAAAACGCGGACTTCGAAAGTTTTGAATACGGAGTGTTGAATACGGGAACTTGCGAGGCAAGAACTTGCGGACGCTGGTATATCGAATAGTCGGCTTAGTGACGTATATCGCGCACAGGAAACCGACAAGCACCACAGGTGAGCGGGCTGCTTAAATACCCCCCGGGCTCCTCCCATAAATTCAGGCCACCATACTGGCCTTCCTACATATATATATATATATATATATATATATATATATATATATATATATATATATATATATATATATATATATAATAGACTCACTGTATATATATATATATATATATATATATATCAAATACACTGCCACTAACTGAATAACCTGCCTGCTTAATCTAACTCAAGCTATCTCTCTGTCCACGCCAACAACACTACACACGGTGGCTCTGTAAGCAGCCTTATATAGTGTGGGGTGTGGAGTCCTCCTGAGCCATGATTGGCCAAAGGCACCCTGCCTTTGGCCAATTATGGCTCCCTCAGCAGAGCGCAAAGAGTGATTGGCCAAAGCATGCAGGTCAGGTGCATGCTTTGACCATCAAACAGCAATGCAATGCGATCCCTGGGGCATTCCGCAGCGCTCAAATTTTCCACAAATGTCCCATAATGTTCGCTGTTCGGCGAAAGGGCGAACACCCATTGTTTGAGTTGAACTTATGTTCGACCCGAACATCGAGCTCATCCCTAGTAATCGGTAAACTGAATCAGAAGTCCAGCACAGTGGACAGGAAAACATCACACTAGTCCAACTAACCAGAGATCCAGAGATATAGCGCATACAAGTAGCCCCCCCAATTCAACTTCCAGAAATATAATAAGGTAGACCTAAGGCATTTTGAGGCAGAGACAATTCACTCTGGATAAACAGAGCATTGTTCATATGTGCCCGACAAGAGGCTGCTGAAGTCCGCCACATAACAAGCTAAACAGTTACCGCCATGCTGTGGAGATGAGCCAAGATGGACCAGATACACAGTATCTCTACTGAAACTGAGCTATAACAAGCAGGACGTAAACTATGCCCTAAGATTTGCTAGTAGTAGTAGAAGTAGTAGCTCTAGAATGTGTGTGTTTTGAGGGCTGAGCATCAAATAGGTAGTCTCTGAACTGCAGCAGTACGGAGCGATGATGGGGGTCTCTGCTACACAGTACCCACAAATCCTCAACACATATAGGAGATACCTTCAAACAGAATATACTGACTTTAATAAACAATGTATTGACCATAAAAGAGCCATGTCCATAGACAGAGAGGTGTCCAGGAGGCACCAAACATCTCAAGCAATTGGATCCAAGCTCTGGGTCCTCCATTATGATCGGCAACATTGGGTCCTCTAGCACTGTGGCTGGAGTGTCCAGAGTCCCTGGCAACCCTCTTAAGGTGAAATGGGTGCCCCCCCCCCACCCCAGAGGTGACATTTGCTAACCTGATGTGATGTAGTAGAAGATGGAACAGACATCTTGTGAAAAAAGTCTGACTGAAGAGATCAGGAAAAAGGTAATAGTGGCACTATCAAATCCTATAGATTGTTTTCCCCTATTCCTTTCTTAACACCTCCCCCTTCAAAATGAAAAATATGAATCCTCAAGAGGCCATCCCTTGGGAAACCTCTGTTCTCAATATCCCTCAGGCCCGACACTCTGTGAACTCAATCCAGTTCTATTGCAGTAGAGGTGTTTCTAACCAATTAGGTATTGATGATCGCCTGGACTGTGTCCCTCAAGGCTGGGCCCCTGGTGCGCTCTGAAATACCACAAATCTGCACATTGTTCCTCCTGCTTGGATTTTTACCATTATCCACCTTTAGTCTGTGTGAGGATTCGGAACTGGGTACATACAGTTGTGAGTCTTTTTAGTTCTGCCACTCATGTCATAAGCTGAATCTGTGAAGACTCCAAAGCTGCTGGAACCCTGGATTCCACCGGTTTGACCTGTTGCTTGACTTCAGCAAGCTCCCTTTTCAAAGTACCCTCTATACACAGAGCCAGTGAGTCCAAGCCATACCAGAATCAGACACCAAGATCAAACATGTCCCAGAACTGCCTCGTAGAGATAGTAAATCGCCTAAGGCCTAAGAAATTGAGGAGCCCAGGGACACAACTGGTAAGAAGATTTGTGGGATTTCTGCAGAGACAGTGATGAAGATTTCCATTATAAGATTTGGGGCAGCCTGCTCCATCTTCCTCTATTTGGCTCTAGAGGCAGTTTCCCTGGCATCTGGGGGCTGTTTTCTGGTAGGCGCCATGTTGCTGTTGGCAGTAGACGGTGTGTCGGGTCTTGTCCCTCTGAAGAACTTGGTCAGACCAGGTCAGGTGAGTTCCTGGGAGGACTTATAAGTGGTATAGGCTGTGCAGGCTTCCTGCTATCTTCCACTGTAGGTTAGCACTTGCACCCAAAACTCCAGGTTTCAGTGTCTGCTCCATTTCTAGGACACGCCCCCCTTGAGGACATTTTTTATTCTGCTTCAGCAGCTGCTGAAGAGACACCTGCCTTGGAGGGGATGCTGCTGAAGATGGCAGAGTAGGTGTAGCATGATTCTGCAGAGCTTCAAGCTACGTTTGATTCTCCTCAGCATGGCCCCACAACCCTTTCCCTGCTTCATGTTGTGTATCCTAAGCCTCTAAACCCCCATATAAGACTTCCCTATCACTAGAGGCTGCAGAAGTCACAGAGGATGTAGCAGGAGAAATTAGTGGATGGGGTACAGATGTGGAAAGTTAGGAACAAGGAGGAGGCAAGTAGACCTTTTGTTCCTGACTTGTCTCATTGAGTTGCTGCTCCTACCAAGCTCTGTAGTGTGTCATGTTTTTGTTCTCTATGTAGTATCCAAATAGCTGGCTCTTTTACCACAGCTGACACACTGTAGGCAGAGGCTGCAGAACACAACTTCAGCAGATACTTTAAAAATGCCCACACTGTAGTGCTCTGTGGACCAACCTTGGGGATAACAATATCTGTTAGGCTTGCTCCTGCCACTGGAAAAAAAAATCCTCCTTCCCTGATGTTCTACCTCTCCATCTTTCCTCCTCTCTTCAACTTGTTTGCACCCATGGATACTCTGACACCTCAGCATCCTCTTCCTCCCCATCACTGTAGCCCACTTTGCAGTAAGCTCCAGCTAAGAGAACTTTTTTGCTGCTTACTGCCTCATGCCCCATCTCTCTATGGTCTTGACACTGTCTTCCTTATCCTCAATATCTGAGAAAAGGAAGGCTTGCATTGTGTGCCTGCTTTTGTCCACTAGGTGGCTCATTTGGGCTCTGTGCACACTAGGGCACCCACTGGTGGTAATCTTAGGAGGCCTCCTTGGCATGTTATCATGTTGAGGGGGGTGGTCTTTTGGCCCTATTTGCCTATGCTCCTTTTATAGTAAGCTAAGGGAGGGAAAATATTGGAGTTGCCACTTGGACATCCCAGTGCAGTTGTGAGGTGAGGTCATTTGTATGCCCACACTGAAAAAAGTGTGCATGCTGATACATAATGTCATGATATCACTACAGGGTTTGTGATATGAAGTGCCAGTGACACATGGTACACCTAGCAAGCAATACAGTTAGGACTGCAGACATCTCCATGTCAATCCCTGAGGTGAGAAATGTGGTACATATAACATCAAGGTATCATGGCATATCAAGATTGATTGGGAATTGATTATAAAGTTGGAATTTGGTGTATTTTTCCTTTCCTTTGTTCAGAAAAAAGGTTTGATCTACTTTGTTTATATTCAATAGAGGAACCATTAGCTATGGTGATCTGATGAGCACAAACGTTTACCCAATACTGAAATGTTCAATGGAATTTCTCTTTGTTGATAATTTAGCAATATGGTAAAAGACAATGGTGACTTTATGTATATTCTTTCAATCAGACATAGCTGGACCTGCTATTGATACCTTAGGAAATTTCATGATGTTATAACCGTCCTTGGTGTTCCTTGGTATTAGTGCACTTGGGGTGCACATCCTTGGGACAGATGTGATCTGTATGTTTGTGTTAATTGTAGTTTTGATTGATATCACACTGTAAACTGACCCTGTTGGAATAAATGGAGGTCCTTAATGGTTTGAACATTATTGTAACTCCATTTAAGTATTTAAAGATACATACCCAATTATTTTCTTGAGAAAGCGGCTGACTTGGCTCACAAAACACATTGAGAATAATCCCTTGTTTCCCTTCTTGCCTACATGGGAAGATTTCTTTGGATGTTTTTGTACATCTTAAGTACTGTATATAACTATATGCAAGAGAGATAAAGGTGATGTGGGGGGCTATTTTTGCAACTGTAGGTATGTGTCTAAGTGCTATGCCAGCTTCCATTTGTATGCTTTTTTTTTTGTTTTGTTTTTTTAAATAATTCTTTGAACAGATGAATACATTTATGATTTTAACCCAACTATTCCTGCTTTATTGCTACGTAAAAAAATCCCATGGTAGTGTATTGTTGGTGTGGAAATCTAAGTACAAGAGCCATATGTGCGCTTACTTGAAGCTAGGAGTGCTTTGTGTATTTCTTCCTGTGCAGTAACCCAGCATGAATCATTGGACTTGATTTACTAAACCTGGAGAGTGCAAAATCTGGTGCAGCTGTGTATGCTACCAATTAGCTTCTAACTTCAGCTTGTTCAATTAAGCTTTGACAAAAAAATATGGAAGCTGGTTGGTTTCTGCAGAGTTGCATCCGATTTTGCATTTCTCAGTTTTAGTAAATCAACCCCTTTGTCTCTGCGAAAGAGCTTCTTGTAATAAAAACAGTCACTACTTCTATTTTCCTTTTTTAGAGTGGCTAGCTGTGTATCCACCCCCTCTTGTAGTTTTCTGCAGACAGCCTATAGTAGCTCTGTTTAGGCTATGTGCAGTGATGATGTCACTGATAATAATACATGAGGTAATAACTGAGTTTGCAAAGCCATTTAATGCACACAAAGTGGATACTGAGGAGTAAATTTTTTTTTTTTTTTTTTTTTTTTTTTTTTTTTTTTTTTATTGTCACATCAGTCGACCAATTTGAGGGTTGTAGATCAGCTTTGCCGTTCCTTTAATCAACCGGCCCTCTCTCATTGTCTCATCATCGTGACACTTTGCCGTTATAAAACAAAAAGAGGAATGCTTACAACCATACATATATCCACTCTAAGGGAATTACCTAGTCTTGCCTGGGGTCATTATGAATCCGATTAACCATGTTAAATTCTTATCTGTCTATCCCAACCCTCACCCTTCTCCGCTCCTACCCACTCCTCCCCCCTCCCCAGTCCCTCCCTTTCCCCTTCTCCAGGGTCTGGCATTCATTCCACTCTCCTTCTTAAATTAGAGATTTGATTTCTTTGGCATAGCTCCATGTTTTTTTAAATTTTTTCCAGTGGTCCCAACTACCCAAGTTCTTACTTCTTATGTCTTCTACTCTACTCCCCAACATCTCCAAGTTATGGCTTTCCTCTATTGCATCAAACCACTCCCATATCTCTGGGCTCTCCCTCCTCTGCCAGTTCCTTGGGATCGTTCTTTTAGCCGCATTCAGAAGTTGCGGAACAAGAGTCTGCTTACCATTATTTAGATCCCCCATCCCCCCTAGGAACAGGACCTCCCAAGGGTCATCTGCTACCTCTATTCCCGTGATTTCCTTTATGAGGACCAATATTTTATGCCAGAAATTTTTAATTATAGGGCATCTCCACCACATGTGTCCCATTGTTCCAATCTCTTGGCATCCTCTCCAACAGGTGGCTGGCCCTTTCTGATATCTGCTTGTTATCTCGGGGGTCAGGTAGCTTCTACTGATACATTTATAGTTCATTTCCGCCGATCGGGTATCTATTTTTGAATTGGCGCTTATTTTAAAAATCCTTTTAATTGTGTCAATATCCTTTTTAGTGCCTAGATCTCTCTCCCATTTAAGTATGAATGGCGGCATCTCCAACTTTTCTGAGGCCAACAAGATTTTATAGATCTGAGAGACTGTATTTCTTGGGGCCTCCTTATCACACAGCTTTTCAAAGTCTGTCAGTTGTCTTCCGGACCTGATTGGCTGTGGTAGCCTATTCACAAAATGGTTTAGTTGAAGATATCGCCATCCATCTAAGCCCCGTGTGTTCCTCCCGTGTGTGAGTTGCTGAAGTGACATAATTTTACCTTCGTTCATAATTTCTCTCAATTGTGTTTTTCCCCAAAGTGCTTCTTTTCCTCCTATACTCTCCATACCTGGTGTAAAAAATGTATTATCTAACAGTGAAATCAGTGGTGAATTATATTTCCCATTTACTTTCTTATATATCCCATCCCATATTTTAAAAACATTTCTTGTTATTTTATGTGTACTATTTGCAAGTGGTCTGACGTGTGTGGGATTCCAAATAATAGTACCTAATTGTGAATCACTTAAATCTTCTTCTAATTTTGCCCATTTTTTCCGTTTATCCTTCATCGCCCATTCCACTACCCTGGATAAAACTACAGCTTTATAATACATCTGTATATCAGGAACTGCCAGACCTCCGTCTACTTTCCTTTGTTTTAGCGTCTGGAGAGACACTCTCGGTTTTTTTTTTTTCCAAATAAAGGTCATAATTATTTTTTTTAGCGTCCTCAGATAGTTTTGGGGGAGGGGGACTGGTAGCATCTGGAAGACATACATGATCTTGGGCAATAATACCATCTTAAAGACATTAATACGTCCAATCCAGGAAAGAGCCTTATGGTAAAGTCTATTACATTCTAATCTTACCAGGTCCAATAAGGGCATGTAGTTACTAATAAACGTTTTCCTACTTGAGCTGGTTAGTTTAATACCCAGGTATTTTAATTCCTTAGTCCATTTAAAACTAAATTCTTTTTTCAAAATCTCGACCGCTGGCTTACTTACATTTATATTTAATATTTCTGATTTATTCATGTTTATTTGAAAATTGGATACCTCTCTGTATTCCCTTAATGCCTTTATGAGGTTGGGCATCGTCGTGTCCGGATCCGTTACATAGAATAGCACATCGTCCGCATATGCTGCGACTTTGTGCTCCTCCTCTCCAACCACAACACCCCGAATGTGCGGGTCCCTTCGTATTGAAGCCAAAAAGGGTTCCATGGCTAAAACGAAGAGAAGCGGGGACAGGGGGCACCCCTGTCTCGTGCCCCTCTCCATCTCAAAGGGTTGAGAAAGAGTCCCATTAATTTTAATCACGGCCGTTGGATGATGGTACAAAGTTTTTATCCTTCGAATCATTTTAGGGCCCAGTCCCATAGCCTCTAGAGTCTGGATCATGAACCCCCAGTCTACCCTGTCAAAAGCCTTTTCGGCATCAATTGACAGAAGTAGTCCTGGGGGCCCACTCTCCTTCATTTTTCCCGTCAAAAGCAGGGTCCTAATCCCGTTGTCCCTCCCCTCCCTATTTGGGACAAACCCTGCTTGGTCTGAATTAACTAATAGGTTCATATGTTCCTTTAATCTTTCTGCCAACACTTTAGCGTAGAGTTTTGTATCGTTGTTCAGTAGAGAGATTGGGCGATAGCTTGAGCATATTGTTTTATCTTTGCCTTCTTTCGGTATAATTGTAATAAATGCTTTCAATGCATCTCTGCTCATCTCAAAGCTATCACCCAACCCGTTCATATACCGGCACAGCCTAGGTACTAAAACTTCTCCAAATGTTTTATAATAAAGTGTTGTTAGGCCATCTGGTCCTGGGCTTTTCCCGAGTGCCATTCCGGCTAACGCTTTACTAATTTCTTCTTCGGAGATCGGTCTTTCCAATAAATCTCCGTCTTCCTCAGGGATCTTGGGGAGCGCTGCCCTTTTAATATACTTGTTACCTCTTACTATCCTATTTTTTGAGTAGGTGTCTTGCTTGGGGGCAGAATATATCTCCTCATAGTAGTCCCTGAAGGTTTCTGCCACCTTTTTAGTTGAATATTCTATTTGGCCCTCTTTAGTTTGGATTTTTTCTATGAAATTCCTAACTTTTTTTTTCCTTTGTACCGTCTTTGCAAGCTGTTTGCTCGGTTTATTACCCCATCTGTATCTCTCCCAGGCTATCTTATCCAGTGATGCTCTGGACTCCTGTTCCATTACCGTTTTTAACTCAGATCTTTTAATGACCATCTGATGGTGTATCTCTTGGGGTAACTGGCCTTTGCATTTTTTGTGGGTTTGTTCTAATCCCGTGAGCTCCTCCGTTAATTTTAGGATTTTTTCCTGCCTCTCTTTTTTCTTCCTAGTCCCCATTTCAATCAATACTCCTCTAATATAGGCTTTATGTGCCTCCCATAATGTGGCCCCTGATATATCCCCAGTGTCGTTTACCTCGAAATAATTCTCTAGTTCTTGTCTAATTCTGTTGTACCCCTCTACTTCTCTTATCAGCTCTTCATTTAGCCTCCACTGCCCCCTCTCAACCTGGTCTCTTCCGGATCTCATCTCGATGGACAAGGGTGCATGGTCAGAGTAGGTTATGTTTCCTATCATGGATCCCTTTACCCTGTCTATCCCCTTGTGCTCAATTATAGCCCAATCGATCCGAGAGTAGGTCCCGTGCACAGGGGAATAGAACGTGTAATCTTTCTTAGTTGGATGTTGAACTCTCCAGATGTCTACCAGTTGCCAGTTAGAAAGTATTTGCTTTATCTTCTTTAGGTGATTACATTCCTTCCCCTGGGGACGAGCCGTACTGTCCATACTTGGGTTGAGGGAGAAATTAAAATCCCCCATCATAATCAGGTGTCCTCTCATAAACTGCACTATTTTCTTCAAGATGTTTGCCAGGTACTTCGTCGGATTTTTATTGGGGGCATAGATATTAACTAGCGTAACTTTCTCTTCATTTAAACTACCTCTGAGGCACAAATATCTTCCTTCTGGGTCCACTAGTCTTTCCTCCAGCACAAACCTTGTTTTCTTTGAAAAACCTATAGCTACTCCCCGTGCCCTATTAGAAATAGTGTCCCCTTGAAACCAGACCGGGTATTCCCTCGAGAACAATCTTAGTCGCGATTGAAGTGATATGTGTGTCTCTTGTAGGAACACCACGTCTGGTCCCAATGATTTCAACTCATTAAAAATATTATATCTTTTCCTGGGTATATTTAAGCCTTTAACATTATATGTTGTGAATTTTATTGTTGCCATGTCTCTTTATTTAATCCTCCTGAAATCTCCCTTTGCCTTAGACCCTGGAGAGTTTTCCCTTTTCCATCGGGATGAAGTTGAACCAGACCCCTCACTCCTACTGCCCCTCCCTCCCTCCCCTCAAATTCCCCCCACCCTCTCCCTCCCCCCCATCCCCACCTCCACACCCCAGCCTCCCCCCCTCCCCCCCCAGCCCCCCACTCCCCTCCCCTCCTCCCCCCACCCCCCTCCCTGGTTCCTACCGAACCCTTAGACCATTGGGGGTCACGAACATTGTGGCCCACCATTGATCTCCTCCTCCAAAGGCAGGAGTCTGAGGTGTACCCCCCCAACATTTCCTATTACCTTAATGACCTAGCCTACCAGGCTCTACTCCGTGGCTCTTCTTTCTTCCCTAAATTCCATAGGCAATGACCTTTCACTCCCTCTTCCTCCCCACAACCTCCCCCCCACAAGCCCCCCCCCTAGCCCACACTCAGTTCTATCCAGCGTTCCATGGACCAATCCAATGTTGGGGGTACCTGTATACCCAGTTTCTCACAGAACTCATCTAGTTCTCCTGGAAATCTTAAACTTGCAGATCTCCCATCTTTCTTGCCTACTAGGCAGGCTGGGAATCCCCATGTGTACGTGATATCTTGATTCACCATTTGTTCCAGTAGGGGTTTTAGATGTCGCCTTCTCGCCAATGTACCTTTGACTAGATCCGCAAAGACTTGGATTCTTGCCTCTTTGAACTGTAGTGGGGTATGACCCTTGAGCTTAGACCAGATGTTTTCCTTATCTTCATAAAATCTGAACCTCACAATTATGTCCCGGCTTCCTTCGAACCGTCTGGTATCAAGCCTGCCCAGCCGATGCACGCGTTCAATTTTGGGGAAGTCCTCTCCTTCCAGCCCTAAAAGTGGGCTGAAAATAGTTGCCACAGTCTTCTTTAGGTCTTCACCCCTATTTTCAGGGACCCCTCTGAGTCTTAAGTTTTGTCTACGGTCTCTATTTTCCTGATCTTCCAGCCTGTAACATATTTTTATCTGGTTTTGCTGGTTTATTTTAAGTTGTTCTTTTAGACTAGAACACTCCCGCCCTTGCTTATCTAGCTTGTCTTCGGCCTCTTCCACTCTTACCAGGAGGTTGCCTAAATCAGACCTCAGCGAGGTGAACTCCGCCTTAATTGATGTTTCAAGCGCTTTCAGCATCTCTGCTAGTTCACCTTTCGAAGGTAGTTGCGGATCTTGTCTATGTTCCTCAATTCTGGATGCTTCCATCGTATTTTCGGCTAATAGCTCCTCCCTCGAGTGATCTGGGGTCAAGTTTTCTCTTTCGTTGAGTCCTTTCTTCTTTTTATCTGCTATATTAGATTTTTGAGTCTCCTGCAGGGAACTCCCCGGGCTCCCCCCTTTTACCATATATTGCTTGATTGTACTAGCAGGAGTACTCCCAGACAGATTCTCTTTTGGGGTTTTCGGTGGACCCCCCTTCCCAGCTTTGGCTGAGCTACGACTCATACTTCTCTTCCCACTGTCTAGGCTTGCTTAGTCTTAATTGGTGTATCAAAATTAGCCGTATTAGGCCAAGCTCCAGGCTTCCTCTTTTGGATGACAAATAGAATTATATTCAGAATGCAGGTACTGGTGCAGTGGTGGTACGAAATTAGTTCGATGAATAAGCCCCTATGTGACTATGCTGAGCTCGTACCTATATACCGTGCTGATATATAGGGAGTCTAGATGCGTTTTCCGCTGAACTATATCTGACGTCCCCTGCGTAAAATAGAAATTAAAGGGAAAGTCCCATTATGGTGCTATATTTAGGGTTTTCTGATCCAACACCAGTTTCCAAACCTTATATCTGCCGTTTGCCGCCTACCACCCTCTTCCGATATATGAATCTTTACCGGGCTTCCTCTCTGGATCAATATTTCCAAAAGAGCCAACTCTGCTGCCGCATTCCCAAGGTTCGCCGTATCGTGGTTTCCCGCTTCTTAAATGCGCTCTTTATGAAGGAGCCGAGAGAGAGTAGCACACAGCAGTTTTATATTTAAACGACTGAAATTGTTATCAAAAAACCCCCCTTTCCCTCCCTCATGGATGCTGCAGCGCTGGTGTGCGGACTTATAGATGGGGTAAGTATGTCATAGGAGTTTGTGTGAAAAGAAAAAAAGGGGGGGGGGGGGAAGAAGCAATCCGTTGTTCCACCCAGGGATATCAGTTATTCCACTTCAACCTTGATTAACAGAGCTCCTGTAATGTTCCATTCATCTAGCACAGTTTGAACCCATAAAAATTATGCAAATTGTTACCAGCAAACCCACTTTCCCTCCATCCGGTTACAGGGATAATAAGAATGATCTGACAAAAATTTCCTTACATGATAACCATCGGCTTAACTTCTCCACATTGTTTCTGATACACTCTTACCTTCAGCGTTTGTTAGGCTTTATATATCTCTTACCACCACCACACATTGGATATCTGTCTCCGCTCTGTGTTATGTATGAGAGGCTCAGCTGTTGAATGCCCTTGTCGCTCTCCGGATATGAGGCATCTATCCTCAGACGCTTACTGCAGTCTCTGTCTCGCTATTTGGCTCCTTTGCTGACATGACCTGCAGGAAGGGGGGGCGGGGGGGGGGGGGAGAGCAGAGACCCCGGAGCGGACCGCGGAATCTGCCGCCCTGTGTGTTCCTCTCACTATCTTCCGGGAGAAGCGCGCCGGCTCTCAGCACGCCGGTCTCCTCTCAATACTCCCAGCGCTCTCCACTCTGACCGCTCCGTCCCGGCATCCCGCTCTGTGAAGGGGAGAGGAGATCCGCCAGAGCTTCAGCGGGACAGCACACCTCCTACTCCTCCCTTCCCTCTGACGTCTGACGTCTCACGTCATCCCCCCCCCCTGAGGAGTAAATTTTAACATAATTTATTGTATTATCAACCAGTAGAAAAAAACAATTCTCATGTTAAAAAATGTAATAAGGTTTATTTAACAATTAACTGCAACTTTAAAAACATTTGACATTTAGGTTCATAAAGCTTATTGCAATTTCTTTATAACAATAAAGTTATATAACCTGAAAACTAAAAGTGAGAACTACAGTATGGAAATTATGAAGAGGAGCAAAATACAACTGATTTAAGGAAAGTCCTTTGATAAATATGACAGCTTTGTTTTCTAGCAGCCTATGTCTGATTGACTTAAAGAGTAACTCTACTTTTGTTGACAAAAAAAACCTGTCTGGATGACCAAGGTGCATTGCAGGGATTTTAACAATCTTTGTAGTAGATTTCTACCTTTTTGTTTAATCAGACAGATCGCATACTCAGTCTGAAAGGGAGTGTCTGGTTCATTATTAATCAGCTAATACACGTTCTGTGTTCTAATGTTCTAATAAGAAAATCTCCTGTGTCTGCATCTCTTTAGAAGCAATTAACTCTTGGTGAGTATCTAATAAAAAAAATACATTTCTATTGTAGTGGTGCCTAAAATCTGACTTAGTGTAGACTTCTGGGAAAACCAGTGAACTAATCACACAAGCAAGAAATTACAGGTCTTTAGTTGTATAGTATATCATGTCATGTTCTAGATGTGGAGAATAACATTATTCTACCAGGGAATAATTGCTAACAGAAAAATGTATTAGAAACCAAAGCTGTTGGGGCGTGGCCTGACACAGCATGGAGTAGGACGTGTGGACACAGAGCTCCGTCCATTACTCCTTTTCTTCATTAATCCTTGACATCCTGCACTAACAAACTGGCTGGATTGTGTCCCTGGGACACCTGGAGCAGAATCATCTGGTTCCTGCGGAGGGGGAACGCGTGACGGCCCGAACGGAGCGGCGATCTCCCGCTCGGCGGCATACTAAATTTAGACCGCGGCTTCGGCCTACCACCGGAGGTCGCGGCCATCTTGGTCCTCCTCATCTGCGGCCCTGCCTGAAGCCTGCCTCACTATACAGGTACCTAGCTGCTGGATAACCCCCTGGGAGAGCTGGACTACACTCATCCCCCTGATTACTGGCCTATTTAAACATCAGAGGCCCAGGGAGACTGACGTCCATAACCGGCATAGATTGCGGCCTAGACCTCTATGCTGTGACCGGCGGCCATTTTGGCACACCTACCTCCTCTGCTTATACTGCAACACAGCCTGCGGTCCTGATATTCCCCTCCAAACAGTACCTGCACGGCCCTCTGTGTCTCACAGGGCATAGATCCAGTCTGCCAATATCACTGAGAAAGGAGGTGTAATACCTCACACATTGACACAGCAAGATTAGCTCCTGTCCCCATCTCCACAGATAACCCAACATCTGGACATCATGTCGCCATCGAAATCTCAGAAAGCCGCCACATCTAAGTTGGATCAATACCGCCGACAGGACAGGGAGGACCAGGCGGAAAATGGCGGCGACGCTGCACATGGCGAGGAGCGCACAGCGGGAGACACAGATAAGCTGCTGGAAGCCATAACCCTCTGCAGAACATCACTTGCCTCACAGATAGAAGAAGTCAAGGTAGACATATCCTTGATCAGACAAGACTTCCACAAACTCCGGGACCGAGTTAAAGAAACTGAAACCCGCATCAGTGACATGGAGGACACCATTCCCCCAATGAGAACGGAGGTGCACCACATGAAGCAGCAAATCCAACAACTATTCTCCAAGCAAGAAGATCTTGAGAACAGAAGCAGGAGATGTAACCTCCGCCTCATTGGACTGCCAGAGGGGGCTGAAGGTAAGGACCCCACGCTTTTCCTGGAGCAATTGCTCATCAAGACTTATGGTAGAGAGGCCTTCTCCCCCATGCTGGCAGTTGAAAGAGCTCACCGCATGCCCGCCAGACCGCCGCCACAAGGAGCCCCACCACGTACTTTTATAGCCAAAATGCTCAACTACAGGGATAGAGACGCTGCCCTGCGACTTGCAAGGGAAAGGGGCAACATCCCCCTAGGCAACGTAAAAATTGCGGTGTTCCCTGACTTTTCGGCGGAGGTGCAGCGACGCAGACAAAATTTCATGGAAGCCAAGCGCAAGCTTAGAAACCTCAACATGAAATATGCCATGCTGTTTCCAGCGCGTCTCCGAGTGGAACACGACGGCCGTGCTTCCTTTTTTGAAGATCCCGCTGAGCTGATGGCCTGGATGGAACGCAGAAACAACTTGGAAAAGGCGGATTAAGGTGTCTGTGAGTATGTAATCATACGTTAATCTCCCACACGCACACCCCTGCAATAGATGCAACAGCAACCCAATATCAATCTCCTACACTGAACACTCACCCCCATTTACTTCACCAGTTGTTATCATTGTGAAGATAGCCTAAGGGGTAGAGAGACACAGTGTCTACACAAATATCTACATGTACTCCCCTGTTGTGGGCTTCGATCCAGTTTATATTCTGCGGATCATTGCTGATACACAATGCTGGAACTTTCCTGGGACAAATCCCTAAGTGATCGAAATACACTCATTACTTTTTGCACCTCAAAGGAGCTCTGGACTGCTACAGTCCTACAGTCCACAAGCAGAGTGCAGCGTACTCTGCCCCCATGCAAGTCTGGAACTGGCAGCCTAGGAAGATACCACCACAACAGCACCAACCTTGATAATGTGCAAACTCCAGATACACACCTGAGTGAAGAGAGGTTAGCCCTCTCTGTGTTTTTTCTTTCATGGAAAGAGAGGTTTAGAGGTGCACAGACAATCATCCTACTTCAAATACTTTACTTTCATTATTTTTTCTCTCAATATGCCGTCAGGGCCGAGACTGCAAAGAAAGTTTTGTTATGGGTGAATGCTAGCATCAGTTGGGGAAGATGCAAAGCAGGGAGGGGGGAGGGGGGAGGGGAAACTTACAAGTTGAATTTCAATATATGTGTTTTAATGCTCAAGCGCACAGCGCTGGCATACCTTATGTTTCACTGGTGTTCAGATGCTGTATGCAGTGAGTTACATCACATGACCAGAAAGAATCTAACCCTTTTTAATTTTCTCCTATTAAGGAAAGAAGGGTGTAGATTGAGACCACAAAAACATATTCTACTACAACTCCCGTTTCTATATAAATATGTTACCCTTCAATATAGTGTCAAGTCCGGGTCCACAGGGAAAGTATTGTCATGCATGCACACCGAGACCAATTGGAAAGAATACGTTTCAGGGGGGGGAGAGGGGGGGGGAAACTCAAAAGCTGGATTCAACTACACGTGCTCCGGTTTACATGTGTATGACAATGCTATATCCTACGTCTATCTGGTGTTCATTTGCTACCCATAGCATGTTATATCGCAGATGTATTGGGAGCCTGATACTTTCTGTTTTGTTTCTTCTAAGGAAAGGGAGCCTCAGGCTGGGTGCACAGAAGTCCATCCCACTTTATTTATTGCCCTTTTATTATTTCTTCTTTTATTATGCTGCCAGATGCAAAAACATAAAGAAAAATCTGTTACTGATGCAGGTTAGCATTGGCTGGGTGGGGGACACTACTGGGAGGGGGGAGCGGAGAAGGGAAGCTGAAAAATTGAACTTAATTGTGTGCACTTTAACTGCTACGTCTACAACACTAACATGTCCCGGATCTATCAGGTGTCTACTGGACAAAGCAATATGTTATATCACCCATCCCTTCTGTTTAACCATTCTACACCGCCCCGCCACAATGGGGCTAAAGGCTACATTAGCATACTAATATATAGTCACAAACAACAATGCCTAGACTATCATTGAAGTTCCTTACATGGAATGTGAGGGGATTGCGTGACAAAATTAAGCGGGCGGCAGCTCTCGCATTTCTTAAAAAGCAAAGAGCGGATGTGGTGACCCTGGTTGAGACCCACATAGAGGGTAGACTTCAGATGACACTCCGTCACCCGTGGGTGGGTTGGGCATTCCACTCGACCCACACAACACACTCAAGAGTAGGGATGAGCCGAACACCCCCCTGTTCGGTTCGCACCAGAACATGCGAACAGGAAAAAAATTCGTTCGAACACGCGAACACTGTTAAAGTCTATGGGACACGAACATGAATAATCAAAAGTGCTAATTTTAAAGGCTAATATGCAAGTTATTGTCAATAAAAGTGTTTGGGGACCTGGGTCCTGCCCCAGGGGACATGAATCAATGCAAAAAAAAGTTTTAAAAAAGGCCGTTTTTTCAGGAGCAGTGATTTTAATAATGCTTAAAGTCAAACAATAAAAGTGTAATATCCCTTTAAATTTCATACCTGGGGGGTGTCTATAGTATGCCTGTAAAGGGGCGCATGTTTCCTGTGTTTAGAACAGTCTGACAGCAAAATGACATTTTGAAGGAAAAAACACATTTAAAACTACCGCGGCTATTGCATTGCCGACAATACACATAGAAGTTCATTGATAAAAACGGCATGGGAATTCCCCACAGGGGAACCCCGAACCAAAATAAAAAAAAAAAAAAATGATGTGGGGGTCCCCCTAAATTCCATACAAGGCCCTTCAGGTCTGGTATGGATATTAAGGGGAACCCCAGCCAAAATTTTAAAAAAAAATTGACGTGGGGTTCCCCCTAAATTCCATACCAGACCCTTCAGGTCTGGTATGGATTTTAAGGGGAACCCCGCGCCAAAAAAAAAAAAAAAACGGCGTGGGGTCCCCCTAAAAATCCATACCAGACCCTTATCCGAGCACGCAACCTGGCAGGCCGCAGGAAAAGAGGGGGGGACGAGAGTGCGCCCCCCCCCCCCTCCTGAACCGTACCAGGCCACATGCCCTCAACATTGGGAGGGTGCTTTGGGGTAGCCCCCCAAAACACCTTGTCCCCATGTTGATGAGGACAAGGGCCTCATCCTCACAACCGTGGCCGGTGGTTGTGGGGGTCTGCGGGCGGGGGGCTTATCGGAATCTGGAAGCCCCCTTTAACAAGGGGACCCCCAGATCCCGGCCCCCCCCCTGTGTGAAATGGCAAGGGGGTACTTACCCCTACCATTTCACTAAAAAACTGTCAAAAATGTTAAAAATGACAAGAGACAGTTTTTGACAATTCCTTTATTTAAATGCTTCTTCTTTCTTCCTTCATCTTCTTCTTCTTCTGGTTCTTCTGGCTCTTCTGGTTCTTCCTCCGGCGTTCTCGTCCAGCATCTTCTCCGCGGCGTCTTCTATCTTCTTCTCCTCGGGCCGCTCCGCACCCATGGCATGGGGGGAAGCTCCCGCTCTTCTCTTCATCTTCTTCTCTTCTTCATCTTCTTCTTCATCTTCTTCTTCATCTCTTCTTCCTTCTTCTCTTCTTCATGTCTTCTGCGGGCCGCTCCGCAGCCATGCTGGCATGGAGGGAGGCTCCCGCTGTGTGACGGCGTCTCTTCGTCTGACGGTTCTTAAATAACGGGGGGCGGGGCCACCCGGTGACCCCGCCCCCCTCTGACGCACGGTGACATGACGGGACTTCCCTGTGGCATTCCCCGTGACGTCACAGGGAAGTCCCGTCATGTCACCGTGCGTCAGAGGGGGGCGGGGTCACCGGGTGGCCCCGCCCCCCGTTATTTAAGAACCGTCAGACGAAGAGACGCCGTCACACAGCGGGAGCCTCCCTCCATGCCAGCATGGCTGCGGAGCGGCCCGCAGAAGACATGAAGAAGAGAAGAAGGAAGAAGAGATGAAGAAGAAGATGAAGAAGAAGATGAAGAAGAGAAGAAGATGAAGAGAAGAGCGGGAGCCTCCCCTCATGCCATGGGTGCGGAGCGGCCCGAGGAGAAGAAGATAGAAGACGCCGCGGAGAAGATGCTGGACGAGAACGCCGGAGGAAGAACCAGAAGAGCCAGAAGAACCAGAAGAAGAAGAAGATGAAGGAAGAAAGAAGAAGCATTTAAATAAAGGAATTGTCAAAAACTGTCTCTTGTCATTTTTAACATTTTTGACAGTTTTTTTAGTGAAATGGTAGGGGTAAGTACCCCCTTACCATTTCACACGGGGGGGGGGGGCCGGGATCTGGGGGTCCCCTTGTTAAAGGGGGCTTCCAGATTCCGATAAGCCCCCCGCCCGCAGACCCCCACAACCACCGGCCACGGTTGTGAGGATGAGGCCCTTGTCCTCATCAACATGGGGACAAGGTGTTTTGGGGGGCTACCCCAAAGCACCCTCCCAATGTTGAGGGCATGTGGCCTGGTACGGTTCAGGAGGGGGGGGGCCGCACTCTCGTCCCCCCTCTTTTCCTGCGGCCTGCCAGGTTGCGTGCTCGGATAAGGGTCTGGTATGGATTTTTAGGGGGACCCCACGCCGTTTTTTTTTTTTTTTTTGGCGCGGGGTTCCCCTTAAAATCCATACCAGACCTGAAGGGTCTGGTATGGAATTTAGGGGGAACCCCACGTCAATTTTTTTTTTAAATTTTGGCTGGGGTTCCCCTTAATATCCATACCAGACCTGAAGGGCCTTGTATGGAATTTAGGGGGACCCCCACATCATTTTTTTTTTTTTTATTTTGGTTCGGGGTTCCCCTGTGGGGAATTCCCATTCCGTTTTTATCAATGAACTTCTATGTGTATTGTCGGCAATGCAATAGCCGCGGGTAGTTTTAAATGAGTTTTTTCCTTCCAAATGTCATTTTGCTGTCAGACTGTTCTAAACACAGGAAACATGTGCCCCTTTACAGGCATACTATAGACACCCCCCAGGTACGAAATTTAAAGGGATATTACACTTTTATTGTTTGACTTTAAGCATTAATAAAATCACTGCTCCTGAAAAAACGTCAGTTTTTAAAACTTTTTTTTGCATTGATCCATGTCCCCTGGGGCAGGACCCGGGTCCCCAAACACTTTTTATGACAATAACTTGCATATAAGCCTTTAAAATTAGCACTTTTGATTTCTCCCATAGACTTTTAAAGGGTGTTCCGCGGCATTCGAATTTGCCGCGAACACCCCAAATTGTTCGCTGTTCGGCGAACTTGCAAACAGCCAATGTTCGAGTAGAACATGAGTTCGACTCGAACTCGAAGCTCATCCCTACTCAAGAGGTGTCTCGGTACTTATCGCAAAAACAGTGCATTTTGAATTATGTGAGCTGCACACTGACCCACAAGGTAGATATATATTTATATCCGCTAAATTACACGGGGAACCCTTCTTGATCCTGGCTGTCTATGTCCCTCCCCCATTTTCTACCTCCATACTACTAGAGGGAATCTCCTTTATAGCAAAATACCCAACAGCTCAAACAATATGGATGGGAGATTTTAATAGTACACTTAATGAAGAACTAGACAGACTGAGACCAACTCCACTTGCTACAAACCCTCCCAGGGATACTAAACTTGCCAGGCTTTTCTCACCCTTTCACTTGATAGACACCTGGAGGCATAAACACCCGCACACGCGTAAATACTCCTGCTTCTCAGCAACACACAATACTATGTCAAGAATTGACTTTATTTTTATATCCCAAAATCTGTTAGCACGTCTCCTTGAGACAGAGTTTGGTCCTAGACTGCTCTCGGATCACGCTCCATACTGGATCACCCTCACCTTCCACATAGATAAACGACCAACTTCATGGCGCCTTAATCCGTTCTGGCTGACACTGTTGCCAGAAGATGACGACTTGTCAGCCGAATGGGAGACCTTCTTCCGAGAAAACACAAACTCTGCCTCTTTCCTGATAGTATGGGAAACTTTTAAAATACACGCCAGGGCTACCCTAATAACTCGCATCAACAGGATCAAAACAAACTCAACAGATATATATGAGAAGGCGGAGACTGAATTCTCACGCACAGAACACACATATCAAACTGACCCATCCCAAGCTAACGCCTCCCTCTTAAAACTACAATCTAGGATCATGAACCAACTCCAATATGAAAAAGCAAGACAGAAATTATTTTTTGCCAAACAGAAGTATTTTGAGCAGGGAGAGAGAGCTGGAAAACTCCTGGCGTTTCTAGCTCGAAATGAGGATAAACCCCCAGTGGTAATTGCACTTCAGAGCCCAGAGGGGCAAAAAATCACAGATCCTCCTGTTGTATCATCTAAGTTTAGGGAGTTCTTTATGGACTTATACAATTCTAGGACCCAAGAGGGACCAGACGATATGACTCTCTTTCTGGAAGGAGTAGCATTCCCTCAACTTACGATTGAACAAAGGGAGCTTCTAGAGGCCCCTCTCACTAGGGAAGAAATAGACACCGCAATTGCGAGTTTTGCCAAATCTAAATCCCCTGGCTCAGATGGGTTACCCATAGAATTTTACTCACATTACAATGAAATAATCACCCCCAAATTGCTTACCCTCTATAATGTCATGTTTAAACAATTCACCCTCCCAACCTCCATGGGTGAGGCCACAATGGTCTTGATACCTAAACCGGGCAAGGACTTGGGTCACCCGGAATCCTACCGCCCTATCTCATTACTACAGGCTGATATCAAGATTCTGGCCAAAATTCTAGCCATGCGACTCAATCAAGTGATACTCAACCTTATACATGCTGACCAGGCAGGTTTTATGCCGGGACGTAACACTTCCTTTAACCTACGGAAATTATTTATAAACCTGCAGGCTACACATGAGAATGTAGGCACAAGAGTGATAGTCACCCTTGATACAGCCAAGGCTTTCGACTCGGTTGAGTGGGGATATCTCTGGTGCTGTCTCGAACGATATGGCTTTGGTCCAAACTTCATTCAATGGGTACAATTACTGTACCAGAACTCCGCGGCCAGAGTGGTGGCGAATGGATGGCCGTCTCAGAAGTTTGACCTCCACAGAGGCACGAGACAGGGCTGCCCATTGTCCCCACTACTGTATGCTCTGGCTGCGGAACCACTGGCTATTTCTATTCGGACAGACCCAGAGATCATAGGATTAAAAACTGGAACCCTCACAGAAAAAATCAGCATGTACGCTGATGACACACTACTTTATCTGGCGGACCCAGGTCCTTCCCTCCACCGGGCTCTTCAGACAATTGAACGTTTTGGGAAATTCTCGGGCCTCAAAATAAATTGGGGGAAATCCCAAGTTTTACCAATAGACACCTTCCCACTCACGGAATTCCAAGCCACCCTACCATTACAAAGAGTAGACACAATTAAATACTTAGGAATAAATACCTCCAAAAATTCAGCAGACTATATAACACTCAACATTAAACCACTATATTCCCTTATTAAAACTAAAACACAGTCGTGGACTAGACTACCCTTAGGAGTATGGGGCCGCATCAATCTTATAAAAATGATACTACTCCCTAAAATATTATATATACTCTGGCATGCCCCAACATACATACCTCTAAAACACTTTAAAATAATGGAGTCCCTTCTCAAACCCTTTGTGTGGGGGAAAAATAGACACAAGATTGCATGGCAAACCCTCAAAAACCCAACAGACATGGGAGGCACAGCACTTCCAGACCTTAATCACTACTATATTGCGTCCCAACTCTCCCAACTTTACCATATAGATAAGGTGGACAGTGAAAGATTCCGGATGCTACTCTGCCCACAATGGGCCCAAGGAACCTCAGATTCCATATATGCTATCACCATGGGTACTAAGGCCAATGAAGGTAACACACACAAAACATCCCTGCTGTACCAGTACAGACGCATCTGGGAACTCGCAAACAACAAACTCAATATACCCAGACATAACGACTTCACTCCCTTATGGTGTAACAGAGACTTACCAGAGCTCCACAACATCCATGACCCGAGACCTTGGATGGAGAGGGGTATACTCTACTTGCACCATGTCTGGTCAAACGGAACCCTTAAAAGTTTTGACACCCTTAAAGAGGAATTCCATCTGACCAGCAATATGGTATTCAGATTCCTCCAATTGAGACACGCAATGCAGGCACAATTTCCACAACTCCCATTACAGTCAGCCCCCAATCCTCTAATAGCAATCATAAAAGATACAGACCCAAAAAAATTAATCTCCTGTTTCTACAACATGCTCACTACCCCAATAGCCACAAAAATAGCATACGGTCTCAAATCCCGCTGGGAAAGGGATCTGGGTAACCTAGAAGATGAGGAATGGGAAGAAGCATTGGACACGTGTAAAGAAGTATCTCCCAAACTGTCAGACAGGTTGACACAATTATATATATATTACACCGTACATATCTAACCCCGCATAGGGTAGCCAGATACAAACACAACTGCTCAACTTTGTGTCCAATGTGTAAGTCCTCAGAGTGTTCATTCTACCATCTCCTCTGGTCATGCCCACAGATACAGGGCCTATGGAAACAGATAGTGACCTTCCTTCATGACAACATGGGCACACCTGTGACACTGGACCCCAAACAATGCCTGTTAGGTGTATTCCCGAACCCACTGGAAAAATACACCAAGGTATTTCTACAGGAGACCCTTTTCTCATGTAGAAAGATAATAGCTAGGAAGTGGATGCGTCCCGTACCACCCGAGACTAAAGAATGGAAAGCAGAGGTAAATGGGACGCTCCCATATAAACGGGTGATATATATCAATAGAGGGTGCCCAGACAAATACAATAGAATATGGGATCGATGGCTACAGGACTCGGAAACTTGCTCATGATCACTGTAAATTTTTTTTGCACCAGAGAAGTACCTCTCCTCAATGAAAGTATTATAATCATATCCTACATTAAATGATAATATCAATAGAGAACGTCAGAAGAATCGTACAACAGACCACTCATGTATGTAACCATTTTTATTTTACGTACAATTACATTGCAATGTATACATGTATAAGTATGTGCAAATAATATGACTTGTATGCATTCTGATTCACAATAAAAAAACTTTGTTGGGAAAAAAAAAAAAGAAACCAAAGCTGTTGTTTAAATGTGCAAATTGTGAGAATTATAATGTATTTTCTTTTTTTTGTTTACAAAAGTTTTATTTGGAAGTTTGGATGAACAGACATTAGGTATAAAATGACATCAGAATATTGCATTAATGTGATTGGTTGAATACAATGAAGGAGGTTATTTAACCTCGTATAACAGATGTGGTCATATACAATGAATGAATGTTTATATATATAAAAAAAGGAAAAAAAAGTAAGACATAACATAGCATTCTCATAGGGTAGTGAGAGAAGATAATAATATTATGTTAAAGACAGTTAGGTTGTGTTCAAATAGGCCCATTTCTTTTTGTGAATATGGATAGTATCATTAAGGGTGTGATAAATCCACTCAGATAGTCTGAGGAGTTCCATTCTATTTATTACTTGTTGCCATGACAAATTAGTGGATTTCCAATTATAGGCCGTCATCCAGTGTATGGAACTGCATAGGGAGTGGAACAGTCTCATACAGGGGGTAGGTATGCCTGGTATATTAGCATACAGCAAGCATATCTGAGGGGAAAGGGTAATTTTTTGTCCCGAGGAATGTTCTATTAAATCAGATGCTTTGTGCCATATACTGTTTATATGGCTGCAGCTCCAAAAAATGTGTAAGAGGGTACCGGAATCCGAGCATCCCCTAAAACAATTGGGGGAGATGGACGGGTAGAAAGTGTGAAGTTTTGAAGGGGTAAGGTACCATCTAGAAAAAATCTTAATTGGAGTTTCTCTAAAAGTGATAGCTCTATTACATTTGCGTAGATTTACTGACATGGAGTGCCAATCCTCAACATCAATCGAGACATCCATATCCTCCTCCCATTTGAGCATTTGAGTAGATTTATCTGGTACTCCAACACAATTAATATAACTATACAACCTGGATATAAGGCCTCTGTCTCTAGAGGATAAAATACATATATGTTCAAAGGTTGTGTATGAAGGGTGTGTTTTTAGTGCAAAATATTTAGCATAGAAGGATTTCTGTGGCTTGAAGATCGGGGAATGAGATAAATTCCCATTTTTGCTGAAGAGATCTCAGTGTAATTCAATTTTTGTCAATCCAGGTAGAGAAAGATTGTCTGTTATTATAGGCACATATGAATCTAGGATCACCTAAAAAGGAGGCTAAAGGTGGTGTGTCTGAGGAGAGTTTATAAGTGTCTTTATATTTAGTCCATAACTGAAAAAATTGAGCTATTATAATGTTTTGTTTCATAAGTCTGCTATATGAGATAGAGTTGGACCATAGAATTCCCTGTAAATGGAGTGGGAGGATTGAGATGGATTCAAACAACTTCCATTGGGTGTTTATCGAGGGAGTGAACCATTGGGTAAGTTGTGTAAGTCTTGTGGCTAGGTAATAAAGCCACAAATTTGGAAGGCCTAAGCCACCCATAGTATGTGGTCTATGCATTAAAGCATAACTGCATCTCGGTTTTTTATCTGCCCATATGAATTTGTTGATTTCTCTTTGAAGGGAAGTCAGTTTAGATTTGGGAACATTGATAGGTAGGGCACGAAAATAGTACAGGAGTTTAGGAAGAATCGTCATCTTGATAGCACATATTCTACCAATGAAGGAAATATGAAAGGAAGACCAAGATTTTAGGGATGTGATGTGCGAGAACAATGGGATATAATTAGATTTATACAGAAGGTTGTGAGATGAGGAGATTGTGACACCTAGGTATTTGAATGAGTTGGAACACCAATCAAATGGGAAGTTTTTTAATAATAGGGATTGGAGATTTTGGGAGTAATTAATTGGTAAAGCAGAACATTTATTGGAATTGATTTTGAGGCCTGAGATGGATTGGAAAGATTTAAGTTCTTTTAGGAGGGATGGAATAGAAGTGAGGGGGTCTGTGAGGAATAGAAGAGCATCATCTGCATATAGGCTGAGTTTGAATTCTCTATCACCCTTAGTGTAACCTTTTATATCAATACTATTCCTAATCTTGTGGGCTAAGGGTTCAATTGCCAAAGCAAACAATAGAGGTGAAAGGGGGCAGCCCTGTCTGGTGCCTCTACTGAGGGGGAAAAAATCAGAGTTGTGTCCTGGGAGTCTATTTCTAGTTTGAGGGTTGTGGTATAGTGTGTTGAAACCTTGTAAGAATTTTTCTGAAACTCCGTATTTGGGTAATAGATAATTTAGATATGACCAGCTAACGCTGTCAAACGCCTTATGAATATCTAGACTAAGAAGGCATACTTTGTGGGAGGTTAGGTTGGCATCTTGGATAATATTGGTGACTAGTCTAGTATTATCGACTATCTGTCGGCCGGGGATAAAACCAGTTTGGTCTATATGTATTAAATTAGTAATGACTGCTGCTAGTCTGTCTGAAAGCAATCTACCAAAAATTTTAAGGTCATTGTTAAGGACTGATATAGGTCGGTAGTTTTGGGGTAGAGAGTGGTCTTTAAGTGGTTTGGGGATAAGGGAAAGGTTTGCAAGAAGCATTTCATCTGGAAAATGATTACCATTGAGAATATAGTTAAAGAGTTTGGTTAGATATGGGGATAGGAGGGAGGAATATTTTTTATAGTATGAAGATGAGAAGCCATCTGGGCCAGGGGCAGTAGATGTTTTAAGAGATTTAATAATTTTGCTTATTTCTGCTTCTGTGCATGGTGCGTTAAGGGATTCTATTTGAAGAGCATTAAGAGTAGGTAGTTGAATGTTGTCTAGCCATGATTTAGAATGTTGATCAAGAGATGGTTGTGGGCTACAAAGTAGGTCTTTATAGAAAGAGGAAAAGATTTCCAGCACACCTTGCGGATGAGTGATCATATTTCCAGAATGATCTCTAAGCTTATATGTATGAGGGGGTTTATGATCATGGTTGAGTTTTTTGGCGAACATGGCAGAGGGGGAGTTACTGTGTAGTAAGAATTTAGCTTTTGAGAATCTCAAGGATTTTTCTGTGTTTGCTGATATTTGATCTAGAGCTTTGCGTTTATCTTGAATTTGTTTTGTGATTTCTTGGGTGGAGTTTTGTTGTAACTTGTTGTAGAGAAGGTTTAAATCTCTGGTAAGATTTTTTATGTTTGTGTTGAGTTTTTCTCTATTTCTTTTGGCTGCTATGCTGATTAGATGGCCTCTTAGAACTGCTTTGTGAGCTGTCCAGAGAGTTGTGGGGGAGATATCATCAATAGCGTTTTCAGTGAAATAGTTTTCAATGTGTGAAGAGATAGTTTGTGTTATTAAAGGGTCAGTTAGAATACAATTGTTTAGTCGCTAATTGTAGGGGGAAGGAGAGAGACATATGTGTGATGTTTCAAAGTAAGTGATTTAATGGTCAGACCAGGGGCAGGGATGGATTAGGGCATTTAGAAGAATTAGCCAATAATATAGGGGTACAAAAGATATAATCCAGTCTAGCATAGACGTCGTGGGGGTAAGAATAGTGTGTATAGGCCCTAAGCCTTACATTGTGGGATCTCCATGAGTCTATAAGTTGAAAATTATTTAAATAACGGTTTATAGATTTGGAGAATGCTTTAGAAGAGGGGGAAGTTTTACTTCTGTCTAGGGATGGGTGTGCAGTTAGGTTAAAATCGCCACCTAGAATTATATGAGGTGAGCTGTATTGGTCAAGCTTATCAAAGAAATTTGTGAAAAAGGTAGATTGAGATTCGTTTGGAGCATAGACTGAAGCTAATGTTATTGCTTTATTATCAACAAGACCTTTGATGATAATATATCTACTATCGACATCTTTATATATGTTTTGTATGTCAAGGATAATGGTGTTGCGTATAAATATGGCTACACCTCTAGTTTTATTGTGGAAGGTGGTGTAATAAAATTGATTGTATGTCTTGTCAAAATAATTGGGATGGTTATTGGATGAAAAGTGGGTTTCCTGCATAAGGATAATATCTACTCCCAATCTTTTGTAGTGTTGGAAGGCTTTTTTACGTTTGTGGGGTGAGTTAAAGCCCTGGACGTTATGTGATATTACTCTAAGGACCATTATATGTGAGTGGGGTAATAAGCTTATGAAGAGAATCCAACTTGAGCATGAGATGTGCTATATACAAAAATATTTTTGGTGTGTGTTTGGTAGGTGTAATATTACTTTTTTCTGGAATAGAGGGGAGAAAAATAATGTGAGTATACAAGGAATACTATGTATAGTAAAACATACCATGAGAGTAATGTGCCATAATAAGAGCAATTATACCAACATTCAGATCCTTGTGGTCGTAAGATGTCATGAAAACTTCCATTTTTTAACAAAATTATGTTTTTTGCCTTGAGGGCAATAAAATTGTGAAAAAACAAAATATAAAATAGTAACAAAGGGACAAGAAACATCCTGTCACTAGTAAATGAATTAACTTCAAGAGGACAATACAGTCCTATTCCTGCGTGTGCCACCAGGCGCGACAACAAAAATCAGTGGTGTCGCAACTGATAACACAAGCAGGATGGGGGACAATCCAGCGGCGGCGGATGCCACAGGCCTTAATACTGAGATAATTTAAAGTTTCAAATACAAAACCATATAAAGTAACCAGGGGGGAAATGAAGATTGCAAAGAATGAGGGGGGAGGGGAAAGGGGGGAGGAAGGGGGGGAGGGGAAGAGGAAGGGGAAGGGGAAGGGAGGGGGGAGGGGGGGGAGGGGTAAGGTACCAGATGGGAGGCGATGTTGTCACCTCCCGTCTCGATGATATGTATGAGAGATATCAATTAACTTATAACCCTAAACGAGGGAGGAGGTTTAAAGTGAAAGTCAGTTTAGACAAACAAAATGAAGAATGAAAAAAATATAGAAAATCCCTCTCTCTTCTTCCCTTTTCTTCTTCCTTCCTCCATCCCAAATTCGGAGGGGGATATGTGTTGCTGGGGACTTCTCGACTCCGTCCTGGGGGAAGAAAAAAAAAAATTTAAATTTCCTGAGGGAGGAGGAAGGGTCTTGGGATTCCGATTCTAGAGGAAAAGCAATTCAAGATGCCAATTGGATAAGGGCAAACTTGATGGCAGTCAATTGGACAATGTTGTGTGAGCATGAAAATCCATCCTCAAAATGGAAAAAAGAAATAAAGAAAAAATAAGTCACTTCCCTCTGTCTACATTACGAGGGGAAAGAAATTCCTATACAATAGAAGGTTGAAAATGTGTTGTATGTGGTCATGAGGGGTCCTCTTGAAATGGTTGACGCCATCTTCTTTGGTTGTTTGTGATTTGTCTGGAGGAAGGAGTGGACCAGATTGGGGAAGGTCTAGGAGATGATGGGAATCTGTTGGGTGGTTCTGGGTCCAGAAGGCCCAACTTTACAAGCAGTTCTTTGCCTTCAATTATATTGTAGACTGTGTATGTGGATCCATTGTATGGGATAGTGAGCTTGAATGGAAAGCCCCATCTATATTTTATTCTTGCTGCTTGTAAGATGCTAGTGGCATCCTTCATTCTGCGTCTTCTATCTAGTGTAGCAGGGGAGATATCTGGGTATATATGCAGCTTTTTACCATCAAGAGAAATGTCAGGAGAGTTTCTTGCAGCACGCATGATGTCCTCTTTAACCAGGAAGTCCTTCATGCACATGATAACATCTCTGGGTGGCTTGTCAGGGGTGGGTTTGGGGCGTAGTGCCCTGTGGATCCTATCACAGACAAAAGCTGATAAAGGTTTATCTGGTAGAAGGTTATGAAATATTTTAGAAACAGTAGGCATAAGGTCCGTGACCGATTCTGGAACGCCGCGTAATCTGATGTTATGGCGCCTATTTTGGTTGTCAAGATCTTCAACCTGGGCTTGCATAAATGCAAAGCTGTCTGCTAATGTTTCATAATCTTTCCTTAGATCATTATGGGCAAGCGACAGTTCATCATGTTTTGTTTCTAGTATGTCGGTACGAGTGCCAATGCTAGCAATCTCTTGTGACAGGGCTGTAGTGGATTTATGGACCCCACTTTCAATCTTGTCCACTAATTTATCAAAAATGGTAGTCAGACTAGCATCTAAGTCAGCTTTGGAGAGGGGAGATGTGTACTCACTGATCCCAGCGTTAGATGAGAGACTGGATGGGATGGATGCAGATTTCCTTGAGGCCGCCTGTGAGCTGGTGCCGGCGCCATCTTGAGACATTCACCTGTGCTTTCTGTCTGCAGCGTCGTGCAGAAAGTTAGTTAAGTGGTGTTTGGAGAGTTTAAAATGTCCCGAAACTCTTCCAGGCATGGACCGCTGTGTCCTCTAGCAGATGGTGTCACTTTGCCTGGGTATGAACGATGTAGCCCTGGTGTTTTAGGCCTGTGATAACAGGGACCGACAGAGCTGTGATCACCCACGTCCGTTCCGCATTGCGCCGCGCATGCGCCCCCTATAATGTATTTTCAACAAGGCTAATGTATCAGAAAAAAACAAAATAAATCACTAAAGTCAATTCACTAAAAAAAGTTATGTGGGAGGGACAGGGCGGTAGAGGGTAGTGTGTTTTAGGTTGGCAGTTGGAAGATTGCAAGCACACATGCTCACTCACCCACACTCACACACAAGTTTTGTAGAATGAAAAACCTGCCAATATATTCACATTGCTGGGCAGGCTGAAGAAGTAGCAGGTTGAAGGCCCTTTAGTGTTTCCAGTCATTCTGTAAAGCTGATTGAACCTCTCGACACTGTTTTTAAAATCTAGTTGCTTCTCTATTTGGAGCTGTGACAATCTATTTCCATAGGCAGGCTATTAAATCTTGTCAGTAATGTTTTGTTAAAGTAACATTTTAGACATCCTTTTGACAAATACCTACATCCTGGAAGCCGACAATTAGTTTTCAAGTTTCAATAATGCAAAAAACTATACTGAAATCAGAACTATTTGAAGAAAGAAATAGAGATTTGTTTTGACATAATAGGGTTGATTTCCAAAAACTGGAGAGCTGTTAAATCCAGTGCAGCTCTGCATGTTAGCCAATCAGCTTCTAACTTCAGCTTGTTCAATTAAGGTTTGACAAAAAAAAATCAGAAGCTGATGCAACTCTATGCAGAGTTGTACCAGATTTTGCACTCTCCAGATTTCGGAAATCAACCCCATAATGTCACCATTTATTGTCCAGAAGCTTACAACCTGCTCTCTAACTCAGTATTGTAACCAGCTGTAGAGATTAGGCCTATACATATCAAAAAATGTAATCAAAGTATACAGGGCATGTGCAGTTTGTGCTGTCATTTGCCCTACTGCCACATCCCTCCCAGCCTTTGGCAACTATTTCTAACACCATTTACAGACACCATTGGGCTATGGTGTCTATTCACCACCAATAAAGCCTGTTCCTCCCATTAATGCAAATAAGTGTGGCAGTAAACACTACCTGATATGGCCAGCATGCCTAAATTTCCCCTCCCAGAAATGAATCAACTAGCCCAAAAATTAAACCTCACCGCATGGAATCTGCTCACAGAATGGGAAATGGGTGATTTGGGGAAGTGAAAAGTATTAATATGATACATAGGCATATGTTCAGGTGGGGGGAACTCCAGCAAATGAAATGAGTAGACATTGCCAAAGACTTTGCCCACATGACTTTACAAGTAGCCAAGGGGATTGATATATATGTATATATATATACAATATATGGACAGGCTCATGATAGTGAGAAAAAAAATCTATAGCAAACTATTCATGTAAGAAAGTCATACAGTCTTCATAGAAAAGTACAACATGGCTATGTTATAACAGAGAATATAAAATAAGACACACAGGATTCACATTAAGGCAGAGTGTGAACTAGACTATTTTGCACCCTAGGCAAGACCAGCAACTTGCGCCCACCCCCAAAAAAAAAACAACAAAAAAAAAACACTAAATGGCTTTGTGCAGTGTCATTAAATAATAGCACAACACACTCTTTGATCACAGATCCCAGTTTGTATTGTGTGACAATCTGACAGTGCACTTTCTAGTTATTTCACTGTGAACACCAGGGCCTGATTGCAAGTGCGACCTTTGCGACCCTGGCCATTTGGCCTGGATTAAGAGCATCATGGGCCTGGTGCTGAGGATTTTGGTGGGCTCTGGATCATGAAGCCCCTTGCCCTGTATGATACATTAAAATTTTCTCTACAGCCCCGCCTTAAAGTGGAGTTCCACCCACTTTTACAACTCTTCAGTATCCCTCACTAAACTGTGCACTGTAAACAAATTGGATATTTTTTAATTTTTTTTCTTAGCACCTACTGTATATCTGCTGTATTCATTTTTCACTTCCTCCTCCCTGGCCGTTGCCCATCGCATCATTTCCTGTTTGCAATGCCTTCTGGGAAGGGGCGGCAACTTCCTCTGAAACTGCCGTTGCTATGGAAACCTGACCTGAAACCTATTACACTGCTTGTGCTGCACTGAGCATGAACGAGATCTGCAAGGATGAGATCCAGGAAGAAATACAGGCTGGCTTCAGATGCCCACACTTAAGATGGCCACGGCCTGCTGTAAGTTTATAAAATAACAAACTACTGCTATAAACTAACAAAACAGACCTTAGTTTACAGACTAACTTTACTAGAATACATTAAGCTTGTGTATTATAGGGGTATTTTTATTTAAAAAGTATAATTTCGGCCGGAACACCACTTTAACCATCACTTGTGCCTAGGCATTCTTTCCATCACCACCCATTGCACCTGGGACCCCTTTCCTCATCATCTACTGTGCCTGCAGCCTCCCTTGCCTTACCACCCACTGCACCCACAGCCCTCTTCCCTCACCACCTACCATGCTTGTAGCCCTCCTTTATTGCAGAAATACTACAGGAGATGATCAGAGACTGCAGACATAGTACAGCAGATGGTCAGAGACTGGGGACATGGTACAGGAGATGATCAGAGACTGCAGACATGATACAAGAGATGATCAGAGACTGCAGACATAGTACAGGAGATAGTCAGAGACTGCAGACATGATACAAGAGATGATCAGAGACTGCAGACATAATACAGGAGATGATCAGAGACTGCAGACATGATACAGGAGATGGTCAGAGACTGCAGACATGATACAGGAGATGGTCAGAGACTGCAGACATGATACAAGAGATGATCAGAGACAGCAGACATAATACAAGAGATGGTTAGAGACTGCAGACATGATACAGGAGATGGTCAGAGACTGCAGACATGATACAGAAGATGGTCAGAGACTTCAGACATGATACAAGAGATGGTCAGAGACTACAGACATGATACAGAAGATGGTCAGAGACTGCAGACATGATACAGGAGATGGTCAGAGACTGCAGACATGATACAGAAGATGGTCAGAGACTGCAGACATGGTACAGGAGATGGTCAGAGACTGCAGACATGATACAGAAGATGGTCAGAGACTGCAGACATGGTACAGGAGATGGTCAGAGACTGCAGACATGATACAGGAGATGATCAGAGACTGCAGACATAGTACAAGTGTGTCCTAGGCTAGCAGTGACCAGTGTGGAAATACATTGATCACTGCACTATGTGTAAACAGGAGTTTACAAGATATAACAATGTGCCAAAAAAACAAAAGTCATTTCTCAAGCACAAGGAGGACAGTAAATGGTTAACAGGTCTGAGAAGCTCCTCCCAGCCTGACCAGATAATGCCTTCAAAGATAACAAATAAAAGGTCAAACAAATCCTGGATGGACTATATAGCTATAGAAAGAGCTGAAGTTGCAGCTTCTTGCAGAAGTCTGATCAGCATTCTCCTGTCCTGTGTTCAGTGTAAATAAAAACACAGATAAGAAGCAGTGTAAGAAGGCGGAGGGGAATCCCTCCATCAGTGTGATCACCGCATATTCTACACACAGGACGGGAGAAGGAGAACACACTGATCCATTTCTGCAGCCAGCAATGCATTGTGACACGTTTGATCTCCATACCTTCTTCATCATACTCAGGTATGTCGGATCCTCTCCATCCCGCCCTGCTCTGGCCACTAGCATCTTCTAGTCAAATGTGGCGGGCTGGGCAATCTGATTGGCTAAGGAGGTAGTGGGAGGCGGAGTAACTTAGCAGTCACGCCCTCCCACTCAGAAGAGCAGCGCTATTGGCTGCCTGCCCTGTTACACAGACGTCCCTCTCCCTCCAGCATGTGTGAAAGCCGATGGGAGGGAGAGGGGAGAAGCTGCACGCCGCACTGCAAGGCTAACACCCGCATGCCTGCTGCACCGAACTCCTTGCTGTCTGGGTCCCCAATCAGCGGTTCTGCCGGGAGCTTGGGGGGGCGACAAGAAGGGGGAGGCAAGGGTCAGATGCGCCCCTAGGCAGCAGTGCGCCCTAGGCGGCTGCCTAATTTGCCTAGTGGGTGCACCGGCCCTGAGTGTGAAGCTTCAGGTCATTGATTGTGAATGGAGAAGACTGGCTTGTCAGAATTCTCTGGGTTTATGAGCTCTGGATCAGGGTCTAGAGCTTAGAGACTTTAAAACGATTTGAGTTGGAAGAAGCCTCCACTCCTGTGTCCAGGTCTTTTGGACGCCTGCAGGCTGTGTGAGTATGCGGGTGTGTGTGCTCAGCCAAGCCTGAGCATAGCTCAGGGCTCACATTTTTAGAGACAGAGTCCTGTCAGGAGAGAGCTGTGTGCTCCAGCCAGGAGGGATGTATTGTTTGTTCCTGCTGGAGACTGCACCCCATGTTGGGGGGATTCTTTGTCAACAGGACAGAGAGCTGCGGTAGCTGTGTTAGTCTGTGTAAAATGAGAAAGCTGAGGTGGCTGGTAAGTTCAGGGGACTGGAGGGAGTTCATGAGTCTCAAGAGGAGTGTGAGAACTCAGGGTGCCTGGAGACCCCATATTGAGAGGTCTGGCGTGGGCCTGTGTAACAGAGGTGCTGCAATCTACTGTATTTGGCAGACTGAGTCTGAAGTAACCTGACAAAAGCAGTGGTGCTGCTGAAATGTAGCCAGGTGGTTTTTTTTTCATTGTTGCTTTTGCTGTGTGAAAATTTGGTTGACTAAAATCTCTGTTACATTTTAGTCAACTAAAATCTAATGGGTTTAGTTAAATTGTAATGCATTATTTTAACATTTCTCTAGAATTTCCAAACTCATTATATACTCCTGGAGTAAAAAATCTAATAACATGGAGCGGGGATGGGTAAGTAAATGGGAGTGAGGGAGTGCATAGGGCAGAGAACTGGGCTGGAGAGGCTGTTATTTTACAAAGTGCTAAGCATTGCTACCTTGCTGGGCAGGGAACCACTCACCATGTAGTTTGCAGAGCATTGTTCCAGAACTCCCAGGCAGCAGGCAGAAAGAGGGAGCCTGCGTCTCTGAGCCAACACAGCTTTTCAGGGGTAGAGTTGGGTGAACAGTTTGAGCCGAGCAAACATTTGGCCCGAACATCGCCTGTTCGCCCGTTCGGCGAACACCCAAATTTGCAGGGTGCTTTGCGGGATGTTCGCCCGCTGAGCACTCCACGATGCACTGTGCATTGCACAGTGCATTCTAGGACCCTAGTTGGGTGAAGCAATGTATCTAACCGCTGGTCAGGTGCAAGGCTTTGCCCAATCAGAGCATAGAGCACAGTAAGAGCAATGATTAGACAAAGTCATGATGGTTCAGTGTTTATAGTCCCACCGCACGCTATAAAAGGTTCCTTGCCACAGGAACCCTTAGTAATGTGTTGTTGGAGTGGAGATAGATAGATAGATCAGGGCTGTTTGCTACTAGTGAGTTAGTGTGTTATTGTGACTCTGGGTGTAGATTGTCAGTGTGGTGTTACTGTAGTCTGAGTATATTGTGATTATAGTGTAGTATCAGTGTGGTGTGTCAGTGCAGTGTTAGTGTAATGTGCTTATAGTGTAGTGTGAGTATAGTGTATTGTCAGTGTGGTGTGTCAGTGCAGTGTTAGTGTAGTGTGCGTATAGTGTAGTGTGAGTATAGTGTGGTGTGTCAGTGTAGTGTCGGTATAGTGTGCCAGTATAGAGTAGTGTTGGTGTAGTGTGAGTGTAGTGTTAGCGTGGTGCAGTGTTTAACACAGCATTATATAACATTTAGTGCTGTATACAGTGCTGTATACCCATTTTTTTTTGGTTGCTGCATTTTTATTTATTTTTTTGTCCCATGCTTGCCCCCTTTTTTGTATATTGTCAGCCGCAGTTTTTCTGACTGTGACGCTGTTGTCCCTCCCCTTTTTTTGTTTTTGTTTTTACATTTCTGTCAGTGGCATTTCCCTGTATCTATTAAATTTGGGTAATAAGTCCCCCCATCATGTCTGGGATGCCAACAAGGAGAGGCAAAGGTGAACGTGGTCCATCAACAGGCAGGGAACCTTTGTCTCTGTTTAGTGATTTTGCCTGTGCTATCCAGCCACAGCATGCAGAGGAGGTGGTGGACTTGATTACTAAACCATCCTCATCCTCCTCATCCTCTATCACCCAAGCTGAGACTACTGCGCAGTCCACCGCAGCTGCCAGAGTGACTTATTCTGCCTCCTTGTCCATAGTACTCCTGCCATACACCCAGCATCTTGCATGGAGGAGTCAGATGAATTATTTGAACACAGCGTCAGCCACTTGCTTCTTGACGAAGCATGGGTATTACTTTATTCTAATGTTGGTTCTGAGGTTGAGGAAGGGAGTAACATGAGCCTACAGAGAGGGGAAACGCTGATAAACAACAAATTGACAGTCATGTTCCCCCAGCCACAGCATATTGCCATGTTGGCTCCAGTGATGATGACGCAACTTGGTTGCCGGATAGAGATAGGAGATAGTGAGAGAGGGGAACAACCCCAGAGAGGCAGGATGTCCCCCAGTGGCAGCGATCATGGAAGAGTAAAGAGCAGCCATCCTATTCCATCAGATGGTAGATCTGGCCCACTTCTCACAGCTCAGTTGTGTGGGCCTTTATCAACACATGTGCAGCTGATTGCACTGTTTGAGAAAACTGTTGCAATTTGCAATCTCTGCCACAAGCAGATTAAGCATGGCAAAAACACAAGCTGTTTGGGTACCACATGCTTGCAAAAGCATTTAACCTCTCATCACTAAGCCCCTTGGCAAGAGCACCTGAAAGCCACACAAAAGGGATACAATTCTTCTCCTCCTCATTCCTCACTATTCATGTTTACCCCTGCTATATCTCATGACCTCTCAGCAGCCTCCACTGACAAGGATGATGGTATAGCAAAGGGGGTCACAGGTCCTTGTAACACATCTGCCAGCAGCACACCACCAGCTGTAAAGTATAGCAGGCAAAGTTCTCTGCCCTAGCTCCTGAATCGAAAAAAAAAATAAACTCCCCGCCACCCACATGCCCAGTGTCTAAATTCCAGCTTGTCCAAATTGCTGGCTTTACAACTCCTGCCCTTCCATCTGGTGGATTCTACCTCCTTCTGTGAATTTGCATAATGTGCTGTACCACAATGACAGGTTCCCTGTCCCCATCTCTTTAAACACAAGGCCATTCCAACTCTGCACCATCACGTGGAAGGCAATGTTTTGGCTTTATTGGTCAAGGCAGTGAGCCGCAAGGTTCACCTTACTGCTGACACGTGGTCCAGCAAGCATTGTCAGGGATGATATATATTTTGTTCACTGCACACTGGGTAACTCTGCTTGCAATTCAGAAGGATGCAGGACAGGGCTCAGTGCTGGAGTTTGTTTAGCCACCACTTCTCCATACACGTAAAACTGGTGGCCATGATGCAAGATCTGTCAGCTCCACCCCCTCCTCCTCCTCCATTCCCTATTCCTCCTCTGAATTGTCCTATGAACCACCAGTACCCCCTAAGTGTTCAAGGGGATATTCAATGAGCCAGGCTAAAAGATGCCATGCAGTGCTTCAGCCGGTCTGTTTAGGGGACAGAAGCCAAACAGGAGCAGAGATTCTTTCCACTCCGCAGGGGCAGGCCCAGAGGTGGTTCATGCCTTCCGTTCGCCCTTCAACAGGGAAAGCTGACACATGTGCCATGCCTGGCACATGTCCTCAATTTGGTGGCGCAGCATTTCTTAAACAGGTACCCAGGTTTGCAAGATCTTCTAAGGCAGAACAGAAGAGTCTGTAGCCATTTCAGGCCGTAATACACAGCAAGTGTTCAGTTGGTTGAAATTCAACAGGAATTCCACCTGCCTGTAAACCGCCTAATTTGTGACATGACCACCAGGTGGAACTCAGGCTCAGGGGAGCTCAGCTTTTTTTCCCCTACCAATGGCTGCTGATAAAGGATGCATGCACCATGATGTCACCGGAGGCAAAAAGGACAGTGACAAGGCCGTGACAATGCATGCATTAGTGACACTATGCCTCTTGTGTTCCTGCTGGAGCATACTCTGTGTGGCATTATGGACAGGACACTCGAGGCAGAGCATCTGGAGGAAGAGGAGGAATTTCTTTCCTCTCAAGGCCCGCTTTATGCAGACACCATTCTTGCAACGCCACAGAAAACACAAGAGGAGATGGAGGAGGAGAATTCTGGGAGTTTTGGTGTCATTGAAGCAGAGGAAGACATAAGTCAAACCTTAAAAGATGGTTTTCAGTCCCTAGAAACCTCAGGAGTAGTATGTGACTGGGAGGAGGCAGGCTCCCTTATTCTTTAAAGCCTGCAAAAAGACCGAGAGGTTTTGTGACAGATAAAAGAGTGTGTCTGTCCACATACTCCATTGACCAGCTTACATTTGTAAAAATGAATCAGTCCTGTATTAGCAGCATGTCATGGTTATGCAGTAACTTTCTCTGTCAGCTTACCTTCTCCTCATGTGTTCAGACTAAGAGGCCAGCCACTCACAGCCAGAGGCCAGCCAGTGCTGATCAACCATTGTGTGTTAGCTTTTGTGTGTACTTGCTGTGTTTCCTACGTCTGATTACAGTTACCGTCTTGGCCTGTTCTCGACTTACCCTGTCTGGTTGTGACCCTGACCTTTGGCGTGTCCCCGACTATCCCTGTTTGCCTGTGACCCTGAACCTTGGGGTGAACTCTGTTGTCCTTGTCTGCTTGTGGCCCTGACCTTGGCTTATTCCCTTACTATCCCTATCCTCCTGTTGCCTACTGTGGGTGTGAGCTGGGGGACCCTGGGGGTCGCGACCTGGAGCCAGTTGCAGCCCAGTCCATCGGATGCGCCCCAGGGAATCTTATGCTCTAACCCCGGTGGGATCCATGTTGGCGTTCCAGCGGCCCTGCCTTCCTTACCACCCTGACTCCCATCCGCAGCAGTCAGCAGTAGGGTCCACTACCTTGCGGTGCACTCCTGATCCCAACGGTGTGCATCTGTCACCTAGCCTCAAGGTGATCTGACACAGCAGCTATCAAGCCCCTGATGCCCATGTCGCTGATTAAATGTTTTTGGGATCTGAGAGACTCTGCAAGACTGTCTAGACTGCCTAGCATTGTGTCATGAACAGGTGTGACCAGATTGTGTGGACTGCAAAGAGGAAACCAAAACGCATGTAAAGTGAAATAAGAGTAATGTTTATTTAAGATAAGTGATATAAATAAACAAACACCCCAAATACAAATAGTGCTCAACCAACCAACAGAAACCCACAGACAACAGATAATATATACAGCCAAAGGGAAGTACCAAAATCAAACACGTAAGCCAGGCCAAGGTCATACACAGGGGATCAGCAACTGAACAAGGGCAGGATAGGAGAGGGAGATAATGGATGGGATATGGATACAAGGGAATAGGAACACAGGAGGGACAGGATCAGGATGGGATTGGATACAGGCTCAGGAGCAGGCTCGGGTTCAGATACAGGTTTACAGGATACAGGATAACAGGTCAGGGCACAAGGAAAAAAAATACCAAGGCAAGCCTATGAGGGCTTGCCGGGTATTTTTAAGGCTGTGGTAATTGACCTCATGTTACAGCTGAGCGCAGAGTGTGCTGTTTGCTCCACACTGCCGGAGTGCACCCGCTGGTGGACACCGGTACTATGGCCCAAGGATGCAACAGTGCCACCAGCAGGAGAGACCTCTTACTACAGGTCCCAGGTGTTGGAAGACACCCGCTGGTGGACACTGGTACTGCGATCCAAGAGACCGATAGCGCCACCAACGGGTAAACCCTCTCATTACAGTACCCCCCCAAAGGAGCGGCCTCCGGATGCTCCAACAAGGTGAAATTGTCCAAAGTTCATGGCCTCAAACCGAACAACAGATGAGGGCACATCAGGCTGGGCATCGGGCACATCAAACCAGACAGCGGGTACATCCGGGCAGACAGCGGGCACATCCGGGCAGACAGCGGGCAGGAATATACCAAGCTGGGCAGCGGGCACTTCGAGCTGGGCAGCGGGCACGGGCACATCAGTCTGGGAAGCTGGCACATCAGTCTGGGAAGCTGGCACTGAGACATCAGGCTGGAAGGCAGGCACTGGGACAATAGGCTGGAAAGCAGGCACATCAGACTGGGAAGCTGGCACATCAGACTGGGAAGCTGGCACATCAGGCTGGAAGGCAAGCTTCAAGACATCAGGCTGGAAAGCTGGCACATCAAACTTGGAAGCTGGCACATCAGACTGGGAAGCTGGCACATCAGACCGTGTAGCTGGCACATCAGACTGGAAGGCAGGCATTGAGACATCAGGTGGAAATGCAGACACCGAGACATCAGGCGAGACTTCAGGCTGGAAGGCAGGCATCAAGGCATCAGACTGGAAAGCAGGCACATTAGACTGGAGAGCGGGTACATCCGGCTGGAAGGCTGAGACATCCGGCTGGAAGGCAGGCATCAAGACATCTGGCTGGAAGGCAGGCGTCGAGACATCCGGCTGGAAGGCAGGCGTCGAGACATCCGGCTGGAAGGCAGGCGTCGAGACATCCGGCTGGAAGGCAGGCGTCGAGACATCCGGCTGGAAGGCAGGCGTCGAGACATCCGGCTGGAAGGCAGGCATCGGGACATCTGGCTGGAAGGCAGGCATCGGGACATCCGGCTGGAAGGCAGGCATCGGGACATCCAGCTGGAAGGCAGGCATCGGGACATCCGGCTGGAAGGCAGGCATCGGGACATCCGGCTGGAAGGCAGGCACATCAGACTGGATAGAAGGCGCATCAGACTGGAAAGCGGGCACCGAGACTTCGGGCTGGAAGGCAGACATCAGGACAGACTGGACAGCGGGCACATCAGACTGTGAGGCAAAGACATCAAGCTGGGAGGCAGGCATCAGGACATCAAACTGGAAAGCAGGCACATTAGACTGGAGGGCGGGTACATCAGACTGGAAGGCAGAGACATCAAGCTGGAAGGCAGAGACATTGAGCTGGAAGGCAGAGACATCGAGCTGGAAGGCAGAGACATCGAGCTGGAAGGCAGGCATTGAGACATCAGACTGGAAGGCAGAGACATCAAGCTGGAAGGCAGGCACCGAGACATCCGGCTGGAGGGCAGGCACCGAGACATCAGGCTGGAAGGCAGGCACCAAAACACAGGCTGGAAGGCAGGCACATAAGACTGGAAAGCGGGCACCGACTGGCAAGTGGGCACATCAGACTGAAAGGCAGGCATCGAGACATCAGGCTGGAAAGCGGGCACATCAGACTGGAAGGTAGATATATCAGGCTGGAAGGCAGGCACCGAGCCTTCAGACTGGAAGGCAGGCATCAAGACATCAGACTGGAAAGCGGACACATCTGACTGGAAGGTAGGCACATCAGGCTGGAGGGCAGGTACTGCGACTTCAGACTGGAAAGCGGGTACATCAGACTGGAAAGTGGACACATCAGACTGGAGGATAGGCACATCAGACTGGAAGGCAGGCACATCAGACTGGAAGGCAGGCACCAAGACTTTGGGCTGGAAGGCAGGCATCAAAACATCAGACTGGGAAGCGAGCACATCAGACTGGAAGGAAGACACATCAGGCTGGAAGGTAGGCACATCAGGCTGGAAGGCAGGCACGAGACTTTGGGCTGGAAGGCAGGCACCGAGACATCAGACTGGAAAGCGGGTACATCAGACTGGAAAGTGGACACATCAGACTGGAAGGTAGGCACATCAGACTGGAAGGCAGGCACATCAGACTGGAAGGCAGGCACCGAGACTTTGGGCTGGAAGGCAGGCATTGGGACATCAGACTGGAAAGCGGGTACATCAGACTGGAAAGTGGACACATCAGACTGGAAGGTAGGCACATCAGACTGGAAGGCAGGCACATCAGATTGGAAGGCAGGCAGATCAGGCTGGAAGGCAGGCAGATCAGGCTGGAAGGCAGGCAGATCAGGCTGGAAGGCAGGCACCGAGACTTTGGGCTGGAAGGCAGGCATCAAGACATCAGATTGGAAAGCGGGCACATCAGACTGGAAGGTAGGTACCTCGGGCTGGATAGCAGGCACTGGGTTGGCAGGTTTAGGTGGGTCATCAAGTTCAACTGGCATTAACGCAGGCTGGAACAGGTTGGTTGGTGTGGAAGCAAGTTGGGTTACTGGCAGGATTGTGTGAGTGGGGAAGAACTTCCGTTTCTTCTTTGGCTTAACTGCTGGAGATCTGTAGGTGGCTGTAGGACTGTAGACAGGAGGTGAGGCATACTGAAAGGAAGGGCTGGGATATGGCAAGGAAGGGGGAACAGCGGCCAGAGGGAGTTCTTGTGGTGAAGTTGCAGGTATTAGAGAAGAGGCAGGTGGGTTAAAGGCAGGATAGGTGCAGGAAGTAGAAACAGGGCATTGATACTTGGTGGGTAGCAGGGTATATTGGACTGCAGCTGAGGTTGCCAGGGGTGATGGGAGAAAGGACATCCGAGCAGGCAGGTATTTAGTAGCAGGTCTGGTTTGTGGAGAGCTGACAGAAGCTGGGCATAACAGGTCTGACCATGCCTGAAGTACAGGTAGCACAAAAGTGGCCTCACATTCCCTCTGTCTGACCAGCGACTGCACTTCATCTATACAATCTTTCAACAACTGTTTGGGACAAACCGAATAATGCTCAAAAAAGGATGCAGAGTCATCCTCCAACAGACATACTAAGGACGCAACCTGGTTAATGCTGAAGGGGGGAGAAAAGTCATCATGGCCCTTTGGGATACAAGGCAGAGCCAGCTCTGTACACATTCCAATCAAAGGCTGAACATCCTCAAACCGTATACTGCCCTGATCGACCACAGAGTGAGCTAAACGGATAATCTCCAGCAGCTGATCACTGGACCACCCTTCCAATGTCTGGCGGAGATATTCAGAACTCTCTGTTGCCAGCAGAGCATAATAAGCAATTATATCTGAATTCATCCCAGTAATGTGCAATAGGGATGAGCCGAACACCCCCCGGTTCGGTTCGCACCAGAACCCGCGAACGGACCGCAAGTTCGCACGAACGTTAGAACCCCATTGACGTCTATGGGACTCGAACGTTCGAAATCAAAAGTGCTCATTTTAAAGGCTAATTTGCATGGTATTGTCCTAAAAAGGGTTTGGGGACCCGGGTCCTACCCCAGGGGACATGTATCAATGCAAAAAAAACTTTTAAAAACGGCCGTTTTTTCGGGAGCAGTGATTTTAATGATGCTTAAAGTAAAAAAAAAAAAGTGAAATATTCCTTTAAATATCGTACCTGGGGGGTGTCTATAGTATGCCTGTAAAGTGACGCGTGTTTCCCATGTTTAGAACAGTCCCTGCACCAAATGTCATTTTTAAAGGAAAAAATCTCATTTAAAACTGCTTGCGGGTTTAATGTCATGTCGGGTCCTGGCAATATGGATGAAAATCAGTGAGACAAACGGCATGGGTACCCCCCAGTCCATTACCAGGCCCTTTGGGTCTTGTATGGATATTAAGGGGAACCCCGCACCCAAATTAAAATAAGGAAAGGTCCCTATATACTCTGAACAGCAGTATACAGGCGGTGCAAACAAGACAGGGACTGTAGGTTTGTTGTTAAGTAGAATCTCTTTGTAATTTTGAACATTTTTAATGTGTTTAGCTCCAGCCAAAAAATCTTTTCTAAGCTTTTTGGAAAACATAGGGAAGGGTTATCACCCCTGTGACATTTGTTTTGCGTCTTTCCTCCTCTTCAGAAGATTTCACCTCACTTTTTTGTCCCAATGAAAAATGTTTTTTGAAAATTTGGGTTTTTTTGTGGAACAAGGATTGGAAAGCATCAGTGGAAAGGAGAAATTGTTTTCCCATATTAACTCTTACATGAGAGAATTTCCCTTCCTATGGGTAGATTTCATCTCACTTCCTGTTGTCTCCTTCCGTTTGCAAGTAGGAGTCGTTTGTAAGTTAGATGTTTGAAAGTAGGGTCCTGCCCTATATACTCAGCAGAAATTTGGGCCTTAGGTGTTGCTGTGGCCAAAACACTGTAAGCCCTCACAGGGCACTGCTGTGAAATATTAGATCAAGAATTGTAATTACATGCCCCTGTTGAACAGGAGCTGAAAAATTAGGCCTTAGGCACTGGTGCTGGTGCCACAACACTGCAACCCCTCACAGACACTCTAGTTGGAACGCAGGAACGAGCCCTGCTGCAAAGTATTGCATCAAAAATTGTAATTACACGCCCCTGTTAGACAGGGGCAGAAAAATTGGGCCTTAGGCACTGGTGCTGGTGCCACAACACTGCAACCCCTCACAGACACTCTAGTTGGAACGCAGGAACGAGCCCTGCTGCAAAGTATTGCATCAAAAATTGTAATTACACGCCCCTGTTAGACAGGGGCAGAAAAATTGGGCCTTAGGCACTGGTGCTGGTGCCACAACACTGCAACCCCTCACAGACACTCTAGTTGGAATGCAGGAACGAGCCCTGCTGCAAAGTATTGCATCAAAAATTGTAATTTCACGCCCCTGTTAGACAGGGGCAGAAAAATTGGGCCTTAGGCACTGGTGCTGGTGCCACAACACTGCAACCCCTCACAGACACTCTAGTTGGAATGCAGGAACGAGCCGTGCTGCAAAGTATTACATCAAAAATTGTAATAAAAAGGCCCCTGTTATACAGGGGCTGAAAAATTGTGCCTTAGGCACTGGTGGTGGCGCCCAGAACCAAAAATGTTCTTACAAGCTATCAGCGTGATGATTGAGGAGGAAGAGGATAATTACTCAGGGATAATCACTCAGCATCAGCATAGGCAGTCTTTGAAGGGATCTGAAAAAAATTATTCAGTTACATCAGCATCAGGTGCTTGGTAGCTGGTGGTGATCCAAGACTGATTCATTTTTATGAAGGTCAGCCGATCGACCGAGTCAGTGGACAGACGCACCCTGTGATCGGTTACCACGCCTCCAGCAGCACTGAATGTACGTTCCGAAAGAACGCTGGATGCAGGACAGGCCAGTAGCTCAATTGCATACTGTGCAAGCTCTGGCCAGTGATCCATCCTCAAGACCCAGTAACCCAGAGGATTTTCGGTGGGAAAGGTGTCCAAGTCTGATCTTGCCCCTAGGTATTCCTGCACCATGTAAAACAGACGCTGGCGATGGTTGCTGGAACCGATCATACCTTGGGGCTGCGGACCAAAAAATTGTCTGAACGCATCGGTCAGACGGCCACCTTCTCCACCGCTCCTTCTTTGACTGACCGAAGCCTCAGCAACACGTTGTCCAGAAACAGGAGTTTGTAACCTCCCAGTCTCTGGGAACGCGTTGCACAGACCTTTCTGCAAGGCCTCCCGAAGATGTTTCATCCTCTGCTCCCTCTGCGATGGCAAGATAAGGTCCGCAACCTTACCCTTGTAACGTGGATCAAGGAGGGTTGCCAGCCAGTATTGGTCCTTCTCCTTGATACCACGAATACGAGGATCCTTACGCAGGCTTTGCAGGATCAGGGAGGCCATGCAGCGTAGGTTTGCTGAGGCATTCGGTCCGGAGTCCTCTGGGTCACTAAGGACAACAACGTCCGCAGCCACCTCCTCCCAGCCACGTACAAGTCCATGTGTTCCTTGGGACTGATCCCTTAAAGACTGCTGATGCTGAGTGCCAGGCTCCACCTCCATACTGACACAATCTTCCTCCTCCTCCTCCTCCTCCTCCTCGTCCTCTTCCTGTGTGATCGGCGGGCACGCAGGAACACTGTCTGGATAAAGGGGGCCTTGAGAGCTAAGGAAGTCCTCCTCTTCCTGCCTCTGTTCTGCCTCAAGTGCCCTGTCCATTATTCCACGCAGCGTGTGCTCCAACAGGTGGACAAGGGGGACAGTGTCACTGATGCATGCACTGTCAGTGCTCACCATCCTCGTGGCCTCCTCGAATGGTGACAGGACAGTGCATGCATCCCTGATCATGGCCCACTGGCGTGGGGAAAAAAAAACAAGCTCCCCTGACCCTGTCCTGGTGCCATAGTCGCACAGGTACTCATTGATGGCCCTCTGCTGCGTGTGCAGCCGCTGCAGCATGGCCAACGTCGAGTTCCACCTGGTGGGCATGTCACAGATTAGGCGGTTCTTGGGCAGGTTAAACTCCTTTTGGAGGTCCGTCAGCCGAGCACTGGCATTATATGACCGGCGGAAATGCACAGAGACTTTCCTGGCCTGCCTCAGGGCATCCTGTAAGCCCGGGTACCTGCCCAAGAACCGCTGCACCACCAAGTTAAGGACGTGAGCCAAACAGGGCACATGGGTCAGTTGTCCCTGTCGGAGGGCAGAGAGGAGGTTGGTGCCATTGTCGCAAACCACCATTCCTGCCTTAAGTTGGCGTGGCGTCAACCACCTCTGAACCTGCCCCTGCAGAGCTGACAAAACCTCTGCCCCAGTGTGGCTCCTGTCCCCCAAGCACACCAGCTCAAGCACCGCATGCCATCTTTTGGCCTGCGTACTTGCGTAGCCCCTTGAACGCCTACGGAGCACCGCTGGTTCCGAGGAAGAGGCCATGGAGGAAGAAGAAGAGGAGGGGGTGGAGGAGAGAGGTGTGTCACAATCAGCATTTTGGAGGCGTGGTGGCGGAACAACCTCCAACACTACTGCACCTTGTCCTGCATCCTTCCCAGCTGCCAGCAGAGTCACCCAATGCGCCGTGAAACTTAAGTAACGTCCCTGTCCATGCCTGCTGGACCATGAGTCAGCGGTAATATGCACCTTACCGCTGACCGCCCTGTCCAGCGAGGCATGGACATTGCCTTCCACATGCCGGTAGAGAGCCGGAATCGCCTTCCGTGAGAAAAAGTGGCGTTTGGGTACCTGCCACTGAGGAACCGCACATTCCACAAACTCACGGAAGGGGGCAGAGTCTACCAACTGAAAAGGCAGCAGTTGAAGTGCTAGCAATTTTGCCAAGCTAGCATTCAACCGCTGGGCATGTGGATGGCTGGGAGCAAACTTCTTTCGGCGGTGCAGCAGCTGGGGCAGGGAAATTTGCCTGGTACAATCTGACGTCGGTGTACCCAAAGCAGATTGCCCACAAGTACTTGGCTGTGACACACCTAATTCTACACCTTCATTCCTCTCACTGCAGGTCTCAGAGAGGACTGAAGGTCTAGTGGGGTTGGAAATCTCAGCTGATGAGGAGCAAGGAGAGATCCTCTTTGTTCTTTGGTGTGGGTCTTTCAGATACGCTTGCCAACGAACTGCATGGCAGGTCAACATATGTCTGGTCAAGCATGTGGTACCCAAGCGGGAGATGTTTTGGCCACGCGAGATACGCTTGAGACATATGTTGCAAATAGCAGCGGTGCGATCTGATGCACTCGTCTCAAAAAAGGCCCACACCAAAGAACTTTTTGAATAACGCGCAGAGACTGCAGCGCCCTGCACATGTGGAGCTTTGGGGTGTGATGCAGTCAATGTGCTGCCCTTAGGCTGGCCCCTGGAGGGCATCCTGCCTAGTTGGTGATGTGCCACCTCCTCCTCCTCCTCCTCCTCCTCTCTCCTATCAGGCACCCACGTTGAGTCAGTGACCTCATCATCCCCTCCCTCCTCATCACTGGAGCAAACCTGGCAGTATGCTGCAGCAGGGGGAGCATGACTGCCAGATTGCTGTCCTTCTTGGGCACCCCCTCTGTCCGTGCTCATGTTACTGCCTTCATTGAGCTCAGTATCATCATCAGAGCCTTCCAAACGCTGGGCATCCTCCTGGAGCATGTACCCAACACTGTGGTCAAACAGTTCGAGGGAATCCTCATGAGGACATGGTGGAGCTAGGGAAGGAGTCACTGATGACATTGAGCTGAGGGAAGAGGCCGCTGCTTTGCCAGACAAAGCACCCTGGGCATGGGTGAGAGAGGATGAGGAGGATGAGGACGGCTTGGTCATCCACTCGACCAAGTCTTCCGCATGTTGCGGCTCAACACGGCCAGCTGCCGAAAAAAAGGCCAAGCGTGTCCCATGGCCACGTGCTGATGAGGATGCACCGTCTCCACGACCAGCACTAGACACAGAGCCTGCTTGCCCTCTCTTATTGGCTTGTGACTGTCTGCCTCTCCTTCTTGGCCTTCCAGACATACTAATGGCCAGTAGCTGCACTAAGCTGGGATAGAACACCTGTAATTTTCTTCAGGTAGCTTTATATACTGTAACCAGACAAGCCTGCCTGTCAGTAGGAAGATAACAGGAACGGATCTAGCTGAACACTGTGAGCAGGACGCACTGCACTGAATGTAAATACCAGGAACGGATCTAGCTGAACACTGTGAGCAGGACGCACTGCACTGAATGTAAATACCAGGAACGGATCTAGCTGAACACTGTGAGCAGGACGCACTGCACTGAATGTAAATAGCAGGAACGGATCTAGCTGAACACTGTGAGCAGGACGCACTGCACTGAATGTAAATAGCAGGAACGGATCTAGCTGAACACTGTGAGCAGGACGCACTGCACTGAATGTAAATAGCAGGAACGGATCTAGCTGAACACTGTGAGCAGGACGTACTGCACTAAATGTATATAGCAGGAACGGATCTAGCTGAACACTGTGAGCAGGACGCACTGCACTGAATGTAAATAGCAGGAACGGATCTAGCTGAACACTGTGAGCAGGACGCACTGCACTAAATGTAAATACCAGGAACGGATCTAGCTGAACACTGTGAGCAGGACGCACTGCACTGAATGTAAATAGCAGGAACGGATCTAGCTGAACACTGTGAGCAGGACGCACTGCACTGAATGTAAATAGCAGGAACGGATCTAGCTGAACACTGTGAGCAGGACGCACTGCACTGAATGTAAATAGCAGGAACGGATCTAGCTGAACACTGTGAGCAGGACGCACTGCACTGAATGTAAATAGCAGGAACGGATCTAGCTGAACACTGTGAGCAGGACGTACTGCACTGAATGTATATAGCAGGAACGGATCTAGCTGAACACTGTGAGCAGGACGCACTGCACTGAATGTAAATACCAGGAACGGATCTAGCTGAACACTGTGAGCAGGACGCACTGCACTGAATGTAAATACCAGGAACGGATCTAGCTGAACACTGTGAGCAGGACGCACTGCACTGAATGTAAATAGCAGGAACGGATCTAGCTGAACACTGTGAGCAGGACGCACTGCACTGAATGTAAATAGCAGGAACGGATCTAGCTGAACACTGTGAGCAGGACGCACTGCACTGAATGTAAATAGCAGGAACGGATCTAGCTGAACACTGTGAGCAGGACGTACTGCACTAAATGTATATAGCAGGAACGGATCTAGCTGAACACTGTGAGCAGGACGCACTGCACTGAATGTAAATAGCAGGAACGGATCTAGCTGAACACTGTGAGCAGGACGCACTGCACTAAATGTAAATACCAGGAACGGATCTAGCTGAACACTGTGAGCAGGACGCACTGCACTGAATGTAAATAGCAGGAACGGATCTAGCTGAACACTGTGAGCAGGACGCACTGCACTGAATGTAAATAGCAGGAACGGATCTAGCTGAACACTGTGAGCAGGACGCACTGCACTGAATGTAAATAGCAGGAACGGATCTAGCTGAACACTGTGAGCAGGACGCACTGCACTGAATGTAAATAGCAGGAACGGATCTAGCTGAACACTGTGAGCAGGACGCACTGCACTGAATGTAAATAGCAGGAACGGATCTAGCTGAACACTGTGAGCAGGACGCACTGCACTGAATGTAAATAGCAGGAACGGATCTAGCTGAACACTGTGAGCAGGACGCACTGCACTGAATGTAAATAGCAGGAACGGATCTAGCTGAACACTGTGAGCAGGACGCACTGCACTGAATGTAAATAGCAGGAACGGATCTAGCTGAACACTGTGAGCAGGACGCACTGCACTGAATGTAAATAGCAGGAACGGATCTAGCTGAACACTGTGAGCAGGACGCACTGCACTGAATGTAAATAGCAGGAACGGATCTAGCTGAACACTGTGAGCAGGACGCACTGCACTAAATGTAAATACCAGGAACGGATCTAGCTGAACACTGTGAGCAGGACGCACTGCACTGAATGTAAATAGCAGGAACGGATCTAGCTGAACACTGTGAGCAGGACGCACTGCACTGAATGTAAATAGCAGGAACGGATCTAGCTGAACACTGTGAGCAGGACGCACTGCACTGAATGTAAATAGCAGGAACGGATCTAGCTGAACACTGTGAGCAGGACACACTGCACTAAATAGTCTAGATAGAAGATAACAGGAACGGATCTAGCTAAACTGAATACAGTGTATATATATATATATGCAACACCTGGGATGCATATATATACACAATACACTGTAAGTGCAGCTAACTGACTGACTGTTCTGCCTAATCTATCTAACTCAAATCAAATGACACTGTCTCTCTCTCTCTCTATCTCTCAGCACACCGGAACACACACTACACAGGGCCGCCGTGCAGGCGGCCTTATATAGTGTGGGGTGTGTACTAAATCCCCTGAGCCATAATTGGCCAAAGCCACCCTGGCTTTGGCCAATTACAGCTCTCTCTACTGACGGCGCTGTGATTGGCCAAGCATGCGGGTCATAGTGCATGCTTGGCCAATCATCAGCCAGCAATGCACTGCGATGCCGCAGTGAATTATGGGCCGTGACGCGCCACACGAATTTGGCGCGAATGGCCCATATCGTTCGCAATTCGACGGACGGTCGAACAGCCGATGTTCGAGTCGAACATGGGTTCGACTCGAACACGAAGCTCATCCCTAATGTGCAACAGAACCGAGATGGTTCCCCTGTGCAGCCACTTCTGGTCAGAGATGGCCTTGGTATACTGTCATGAACAGGTGTGACCAGATTGTGTGGACTGCAAAGAGGAAACCAAAACGCATGTAAAGTGAAATAAGAATAATGTTTTTTTAAGATAAGTGATAGAAATAAACAAACACCCCAAATACAAATAGTGCTCAACCAACCAACAGAAACCCACAGACAACAGATAATATATACAGCCAAAGGGAAGTACCAAAATCAAACATGTAAGCCAGGCCAAGGTCATACACAGGGGATCAGCAACTGAACAAGGGAAGTATAGGAGAGGGAGATAATGGATGGGATATGGATACAAGGGAATAGGAACACAGGAGGGACAGGATCAGGATGGGATCGGATACAGGCTCAGGAGCAGGCTCGGGTTCAGATACAGGTTTACAGGATACAGGATAACAGGTCAGGGCACAAGGAAGAAAGATACCAAGGCAAGCCTGTGAGGGCTTGCCGGGTATTTATAAGGCTGTGGTAATTGACCTCATGTTACAGCTGAGCGCAAAGTGTGCTGTTTGCTCCACACACCGGTACTACGGCCCAAGGATGCAACAGTGCCACCAGCAGGAGAGACCTCCTACTACAGGTCCCAGGTGTTGGAAGACACCCGCTGGTGGACACTGGTACTGCGATCCAAGAGACCGGTAGCGCCACCAATGGGTAAACCCTCTCATGACACTTTGTTTGTCTTTAACACGTACCTGGTAGAAGAGCCTGAATGGACGAGCAAGGCCTCCCTTACCACTCTGACTTAGGGCCCCTGATAGAGCAAACAGAAGGCACCAAAGTACAGAGTCGCACGAGTGCCAGAAAGTCTTTGGTGGTAGCAGGTAGAGGGTTCCGGTCGTACTGGAGAGACACAGGGAAGCTTCCGCAGGAGACTAGCAGATGGCAGCAGGTGCAGATGACAACGACAAGCAGCAGGGTCAGAAAGGCAGGGTCATACACGGCAGATCAAATCTGGTACTAGGTGCAGGCAGGATCGTAGTCAGGAACAAGCCGGGCCAAACCAGATCAGCAGTGCAGGTGCCAGGGAGAAAGCAGAAGATTAGTCACAGGACAAGCCGGGGTCGGTACAGGCAGAAATCAAGGGAAGGTAATAAGACAAGCCAGGAATCAGGATACAGGTTCACAGGGTGCTGGATACTCAGAAGCTGAAGACGAGGCAGCACCAGGCCAAGCACCAGCTGGACTTAAATAGACCATTTGGCGCCAACGTGAACGCGCGCTAGTGCGCGCGTTTGATACGTACGGATGTGTGCAGGTGCCGATCGTTGCTCAGGAATGCGTGACGGCTACTGTTTGCGCTCTTGTTCGCGCATGCGCACGTCTAAATGCCAAAGCCCGGTTTCTGTGTGCAACAGGAATATGTCTTTTTCTGTGCCTTAGACATCTTCGAGGCTGTCTGCTGATGGGTGTATCCTGACATTGCCCCCCTCCAATGGGCAGCCTCCGGATGCCCAACTGAGCTTGTCTCTCCGGGTGGTTTTGACAGAATGCTTGGACAAGCCTGTTGGCATAAATATTGCCCTCTGGTTCCCATGAATTTTCCTCAGGTCCGTACCCTTTCCATTTGACCAAGTACTGGACCTGATTCTGTCTCTTCCTGCAATCCATGATCACCTCGACCTCATACTCCTCTTCCCCATCTACCATTACAGGTGCAGGAGGATTACTACTCCGTTCGGGAAATGGATCTGGACTAGCAGGCTTCAGTAGAGATATATGGAAAACTGGGTGAATTCTGAAGGAATCCGGGAGTACCAACTCATAAGCCACATTATTTATCCTTTTCTTCACCCTGAAGTGTCCCACAAACCTAGGGCCCAGTTTTCTAGATGGGCAGGCAAATTTTAGATTAGTCGTAGCTAACCAGACCGGATCACCAGGTTCCAAAATCAACTCTCCCCGCTTCTTCTTGTCAAAGGATTTTTTATAGACTTCCTGGGCCTTGGTCATGGTCTTCTGTAACAACTGATTGTTGGAGCTGAAAAAGTTTATCGTGTTCTGAACTGCCGGAACAGGGCATTCTGGAGCGGAGGCAGTCAAAAATGAAGGGTGGAACCCATAGTTGGCGAAGAATGGGGCTTGTTTGATGGCAGAATGCTCTGAATTATTATACGCAAACTCCGCCAGAGGTAATAGTGCCACCCAGTCATCCTGCGAGAAGGAAGAAAAACAGTGTAAGTATTGCTCTAACGTCTGGTTGATCCTTTCGGTTTGACCATTGGTCTGTGGGTGGTAAGCTGAGGAAAAGGATAGTTCGATTTTCAAGGATTTACACAAGGCTCTCCAAAATCTGGTCCATGCAGTCTCACAATCTCTTTAATAAAGACCTGCGCTGTCTCAGAAGCAGACGGGGTACCCTTCATGGGTAGGAAATGCGCCATCTTCAACAACCGATCTATGACTACAAAGATGGTAGAGTAACCTTCGTAAGGAGGGAGCTAAACAATAAAATCCATAGAAATCATTTGCCAGGGTCTATCTGGAACTGGTAATGGTCTCAACAATCCCCAGGATCTTGTTCGGCTATATTTATTTCTGACGCAGGTAGGGCAGGTTCCAATGTACTTCTTGCAGTCTTCTTTTAAACAAGGCCACCAAAAGGTACGCTGTAAAAGTTCAGTTGTCTTGTGGACTCCAAAGTGTCCTGCAAGGGCATGGTCATGGCAGAGACCCAAAGTGGAGACTCGTAAACCTTCAGGCACAAAGATTTTGTTGTTGTGCCATAAAAGGCCATCTTTAGCTTGTAGCGTCATCCCAGGGGATGGTGAGACATCAATAGTGGCTTGTCTAATCTGTGACAACAAATCTTCCTGTAATAAAAGGAAACTTCCGGGAGGAAGAATGGTATCCGGAGAAACTGGTTCTTCTGTCGTGCCAAACATTCGAGACAGAGCATCCGGCTTAATGTTCTTAGATCCCGGCCTGTAGGTAATATGAAAAACAAATCTTGTAAAAAAGAGTGCCCACCTGGCCTGCCGGGGTTTTAAGCGCTTTGCGACTCGCAGATACTCTAAGTTTCGATGGTCGGTGTAGATCAGGATCGGATGAACTGCACCTTCCAGTAGGTATCTCCACTCTTCGAGAGCAGCTTTAATTGCCAGAAGCTCACGGTCTCCTACGTCGTAGTTTTTCTCTGCCGGGGACAACTTGCGAGAAAAGAATGCCACAGGATGCAGTAGGGACTTGGCCCCTTGGCGTTGAGACAGAACTGCCCCTACTGCCGTCTCTGATGCGTCTACCTCTAGGACGAACGGCAGAACAGGGTCTGGATGACGTAGTATAGGTGCAGCTGTGAAAAGACCTTTCAGAGTTTCAAATGCGGTTTGCGCCTCGGAAGACCACTGGAACCGTTGAGATTGTCTTGTCAGTTGAGTTATGGGAGAAATTATTGCGGAAAACCCCTTTCTATAGAAGTTTGCAAATCCTACGAACTGTTGCACCCCTTTCTTATCCGTAGGAGCCGGCCAATCCAGGATGGCCGAAACCTTCTGGGGATCCATCTTAATGCCACCTGTGGAAAGGACAAGGCCCAGGAACTGGATGCTTTGGCATTCAAATTCGCACTTTTCTACTTTTGCAAACAAGCCGTGCTGTCTGAGTCGAACCAAAACCTTTCTGACATGTTCTCGATGAGCTTCTAAAGAAGGGGAAAAAAAATCAAGATATCGTCAAGATATACAATAACAAATAAGTCTAAATAGTCCCGGAAAACATCATTAATAAAGTGCTGGAACGTTGCTGGGGCATTACGTAGCCCAAAGGGCATCACCAAGTATTCAAAATGTCCAAACCTGGTACGAAAGGCCGTCTTCCATTCGTCACCTTCACGAATACGTACCAGGTTATATGCCCCTCGCAAGTCTAACTTTGTGAAGATGACAGCAGAATGGAGTCTCTGAAACAGCTCTGGTACTAGAGGCAAGGGGTATCGGTTTTTAATCGTGATTTTATTTAAGTCCCGGTAATCCACGCACGGGCGAAGGGAAAGATCTTTTTTCTCAACAAAGAAAATCCCAGCTCCGGCTGGGGATGTAGAGGGACGGATAAATCCCTTTCTCAGGCTGTCATCAATATAGATTTTCAAGGCGGCAAGTTCAGGCTCAGTCAAGGGAAAGATTCGCCCGAAAGGTATCTTGGCCCCAGGGAGGAGCTCGATGGGGCAGTCGTATGGTCTATGTGGAGGTAGAGTCTCAGCTCCCTTCTTACTGAACACATCGGCAAAGTCTTGGTAGGGTGCCGGAATGGAAGAACGGGTTTCATCATCTGAGTCCATGCACAGCAAGGGGGATGGATGACAGAACGGTCTGGAGAAGCAATGTTGCTGGCAGTAGAGAGAGGGAAACTCGATTTTTCTGACATCCCAATGGATACAGGGATTATGTGCCTGGAGCCATGGCATACCCAAAATGATAGGGAACAGCGGTGAAGCTATGGCATCCAGACGTAACAGTTCTCTGTGGTCACCAGAAATAGTAGCTAATAACGGGACAGTCTCCTGGGTAACCGGACCGGATTTAATATGTGACCTGTCTGCCAGGTGGATAGAGAGTCCATGAGCTTTGGGTTGCAGGGGAATCTTATGTTGAAGAGCAAAAGTCAAATCAATGAAGCAACTGCAAGCCCCTGAATCTACAATAGCAGGTGCTTGGATCACTCTCTCTGAAAGTTGTAGTGAAATCTGTACGGCCAGGTGAGAAGACTTGGGAGGCCGGGATGACTGGCTGGCAGGGAAAAAAGTCAGGCATTTTCGAGTCTTGGCAGGACAGGATCCCACATAATGGCCATCCTTCCCACAGTACAGACACAAGTGGTTCTGACGACGGTACAGGCGTTCCTCTGGAGAGAGGGAGGGATGGAACCTGCCGGGTTGAGCTGGACTAGATGGACCAGGCTCTTGTGGTAACAACCCTAGAGGCTGGAATCGTTCAGCTGATCTCTCGGCATTGCGTTCTCTCAGACGTCTGTCAATTTGAATTGTCAGGTCGATGAGTGCTTCTAAGGATTCAGGTACTCCAACACGAGCCAGCTCATCTTTTAGGGGTTCGGATAGTCCTAGTCAAAATTGGTAACAGAGAGCAGCACTGTTCCATTCGACGTCTGCGCTCCAGCGTCTAAAGTCCGTTACATAGTCCTCAGCGGCTTGGTGGCCTTGCTGGAGCGCATGCAGAGCAGACTCGGCCGTGGCAGTTCGCAGAGGGTCCTCGTAGATTCGAGCCATGGAGGCAAAGAAAGAGGTCAGGCTTGACAGACAGGGATTGTCCTGTTCCAGTAAATGGTGAGCCCAGGACTGAGGTTCACCCTGCAGGAGGGAGATTACAAACCCCACTTTGGTGGTCTCCTGAGAGAAGGTCTGGGGCTGTAATGAAAAATACAGGATACAGGCATTCTGAAGTCCTGAACTTGCCAAGGTTGCCAGAAAACTTCTCTGGAATAGGAACCCGAGGTTCCGGTGACTGCATTATTAAAGCAGGTGTTGGAGAAAGTTCATGAATTAACACTCAAGGACCAATTTTTCCACACCTGTTTGACAGGTGCATATAATTTCATTTTTTTTTTTTACAGCAAGGCCAATTCTTGCTTTAATCAAGAGTACCTCTATAGCATTATGTTGTGATGGTACCACCAACACCCAAAGTCCAGTTTTTCTGCACCTGTTTGACAGATGCATATCATTACATTTATTTTACAGAAAGGCCAATTCTTGCTTTCATCCAATGTATCTCTATAGGGTTTACAATGTAAAAGCACCACCAACACCCAAAGCTCAACCCCCCCCACCCATTTGAAAGGTGCATATACGGTCATTTTTTTACAGAAAGGCCAATTCTTGCTTATACCAAGAGTACCTCTAGCCATTTCCTGCTCTCTCTGGCAGTATGTTCTCAGAGCATACCGCAGGGAAATTTTTTCTTCCTTTAACTGGTCTGTAGATCAGTGGTGGCTTCAGTGTCTGAATGAGTTTGCCACTAAGCCCAAAACCATTCCTTAATGGCCTTACTGGTAAGCCAGTAATTGTGAAACTGAAGTGGGGTATGGAATACAAGGGATACTTGGCCTTGTGGATGGCTACATAAATATGCAGCTGGCCAATACAGAAGAGTATATTAATTTGGCATTGTCTGGACATCTTGGAGAAGTTCTAATAAGGTGTAATAATGTACAGCATATATGAGGAGTAGAAGAAGAGGAAGAAGATGGCGAGATGAGAGAATAAAGCAATTTCCAAATTAGTTTTGTCAATTTTATTTTTAAACTTCTATTTTTAGATTATTGTTGGACATTGTTTTTGTATGTCTTGTTAAGAACAATAAACAAATGTTTTTTCAAGAGAACCTCTAGGGTAACGGTGTGAAGGCACCACCAACACCCAAAGCCCAATTTTTCCACACCTGTTACTTCTAGAGACACCAGACTTTATCTAAAAAAATTCTTAATCTCTTATTTTTGGCCTGAGTGTACTATAATTTGGCTTCTTTACATAAAGCTTGCTCACTGTGGTGCAAAAATGTGTTATTTCCATCCAAAGTCTGCCAAAGAGACACCAGAATGTATCCAAAAAATCTCTAATCTTGTTCAGAGTGCACTAAATTGTGGCCTCATCATACAGACTGGCTCCCCAAGCCGTTGTTTACAAAATAAAGAAAGCTTTCTGGGAAAATCTAAATGTCATTTTTTTCCTTTATACATGTCAGTTTTGCTGCAGCAGGTTCTATACACAGTACAAATGCACCACTTTACAGGCAGACTAAGGAAATCCCCCAGGCACTATTTTTAAAGGAATGTTTCATTTTTATTGTTTCGCCTTAAGCATTATTAAAATCACTGCTCATTTAAAAGCAATCTTTTTTTAAATAAAAAATTGCATTGATGCATGTCCCCCAGGGCCGCACCCAGGCCCCTGTACCTTTTTTTATGGCCAATAACTTGCATATAAGCCTTCAAAATGGGCACGTTTGATTTTTCAAGTTCGGATCCCATAGTCTTTAATAGGGTTTGCGGTTCGCGTCTGAACTTTTGCGATGTTCGAGAGTTCTGGCACAAACTGAACTGGGGGGTGTTCGGCCCAACTCTAGTCAGGGAGCTGGGGTTTTAACAGACAGATGGAGCTCCGAGAAAAGTGGAAATTCTGGTGGGTAGACATCCTTCCATCACGCTTTAATTCTGTTTTTGTTCGTTGATTTTTGTCATAGTTTTCAACAATTTACTAATTTCAAATTTTATTTTACTTTAGTTTTCATCACTGAAAACATTCAGCTGATGAAAATTATGATGAAAATATTTTCAACGTAGTTAACACTGCTCATCAGGTAGGTTGTTGCAAACATCTTGAAGAACTAACCACAAATGTTCTGTAGATGTGCGCTGCCTCAAATCCTTCTGTTTCTTCAAATAATCCCAAACAGATTCGATGATGTTGAGATCAGGGCTCTGAGAGGGCCAAATAATAATTTCCAGGTCTCCTTGTTTTTCTTTGTGTTGGAGAAAGTTCTTAATGACATTGGTTGTATGTTTAGGGTTCGCCCTTCTGTGAACAAACTGCCACCTGCTACAGTCAAATATTTCAAATTTTGACTTATCAGTCCAGAAAACCTGTAATAAGAATATTCCTGCTCTACCCAATTGGAAAAAGAAAAGAAAACAAGAACTCAGAAAAAATAATAAAAACGCACGTATGTGACTGGACAGCTGCATGCACCGAAGCAAGGGTCAGACATAAGCCCAAAATCAAACTGAGGTATAGGGGGGGAGGTGCTGCTCTAACCAGAAGAAAGCTGTAAATCTCTGTCTGTGGTCAATTATTAAAATGACATAAAATCGCATAATGAATCACATAATTCGCATAAATAAGTGTTGACACTAAAAAACATTCAAGTCTTAATAATCAGCATCATGTGTATGTGAAAAAAAGTGCATAAAAATCCTTTTCAATTGGTATATACTAAATGCCAAAAAAATTGCATGTTAAATCGCATAAATAAGTGTTGACACTAAAAACATATAAATCTAGATAATCATGTGTTGGTGCACAAAGGGACATAAACACTACGTCATGTGAATAATTCTAAATAAAAATACATAGAATAAATCAGAAATAACCATCAAAAACATATCCTTATAAATGGTGCAAAACGTACAAAGTGCCAGTGCTTAACCACTTCAGCCCCGGAAGGATTTACCCCCTTCCTGACCAGAGCACTTTTTACAATTTGGCACTGCGTCGCTTTAACTGCTAATTGCGCGGTCTTGCAATGCTGTACCCAAACGAAATTTGCGTCCTTTTCTTCCCACAAATAGAGCTTTCTTTTGATGGTATTTGATCACCTCTGCCGTTTTTATTTTTTGCGCTATACATGGAAAAAGACCGAAAATTTTGAAAAAAAATGATATTTTCTACTTTTTGTTCTAAAAAAAATCCAATAAACTCAATTTTAGTCATACATTTAGGCCAAAATGTATTCGGCCACATGTCTTTGGTAAAAAAAATGTCAATAAGTGTATATTTATTGGTTTGCGCAAAAGTTATAGCGCCTACAAACTAGGGTACATTTTCTGGAATTTACACAGCCTTTAATTTATGACTGCCTATGTCGTTTCTTGAGGTGCTAAAATGGCAGGGCAGTACAAAACCCCCACAAATGACCCCATTTTGGAAAGTAGACACCCCAAGGAAATTGCTGAGAGGCATGTTGAGCCCATTGAATATTCATTTTTTTTGTCCCAAGTGATTGAATAATGACTAAAAAAAAAAAAAAAAAAAAAAAAATTACAAAAAGTTGTCACTAAATGATATATTGCTCACACAGGCCATGGGCATATGTGGAATTGCACCCCAAAATACATTTAGCTGCTTCTCCTGAGTATGGGAATACCACATGTGTGGGACTTTTTGGGAGCCTAGCCGCGTACGGGGCCGCGAAAACCAATCACTGCCTTCAGGATTTCTAAGGGCGTACATTTTTGATTTTACTCCTCACTACCTATCACAGTTTTGAAGGCCATAAAATGCCCAGATGGCATAAAACTCCCCCAAATGACCCCATTTTGGAAAGTAGACACCCCAAGCTATTTGCTGAGAGGCATGGTGAGTATTTTGCAGCTCTCATTTGTTTTTGAAAATAAAGAAAGATGAGAAAAAAATTTTTTTTTTCTTTTTTCCATTTTCAAAACTTTGTGACAAAAAGTGAGGTCTGCAAAATACTCACCGTACCTCTCAGCAAATAGCTTGGGGTGTTTACTTTCCAAAATGGGGTCATTTGGGGGGGGTTTGCCACCTGGGCATTCCATGGCCTCCGAAACTGTGATAGGCAGTGAAGAGTGAAATCAAAAATTTACGGCCTTAGAAAGCCTGAAGGCGGTGCTTGGTTTTCAGGGTCCCGTACCCGGCTAGGCTCCCAAAAAGTCTCACACATGTGGTATCCCCGTACTCAGGAGAAGCAACAGAATGTATTTTGGGGTGTAATTTCACATATTCCCATGGCATGTTTGAGCAATATATCATTTAGTGACAACTTTGCGCAAAAAAAAATTAAAAAAATTAAAAATTGTCTCTTTCCCGCAACTTGTGTCACAATATAAAATATTCCATGGACTCGACATGCCTCTCAGCAAATAGCTTGGGGTGTCTACTTTCCAAAATGGGGTCATTTGGAGGGGTTTTGAACTGTCCTGGCATTTTATGCACAACATTTAGAAGCTTATGTCACACATCACCCACTCTTCTAACCACTTGAAGACAAAGCCCTTTCTGACACTTTTTGATTACATAAAAAAATAATTTTTTTTTGCAAGAAAATTACTTTGAACCCCCAAACATTATATATTTTTTTAAAGCAAATGCCCTACAGATTAAAATGGTGGGTGTTTCATTTTTTTTTTTCACACAGTATTTGCGCAGCGATTTTTCAAACGCATTTTTTGGGGAAAAAACACACTTTTTTAAATTTTAATGCACTAAAACACACTATATTGCCCAAATGTTTGATGAAATAAAAAAGATGATCTTAGGCCGAGTACATGGATACCAAACATGACATGCTTTAAAATAGCGCACAAACGTGCAGTGGCGACAAACTAAATACATTTTTAAAAGCCTTTAAAAGCCTTTACAGGTTACCACTTTAGATTTACAGAGGAGGTCTACTGCTAAAATTACTGCCCTCGATCTGACGTTCGCGGTGATACCTCACATGCATGGTGCAATTGCTGTTTACATTTGACGCCAGACCGACGCTTGCGTTCGCCTTAGCGCGAGAGCAGGGGGGACAGGGGTGCTTTTTTTTTTTTTTTTTTTTTTTCTTTATTATTCTTATTTTTTTTATCTTATTTTTAAACTGTTCCTTTCATTTATTTTTTTTTTAATCATTTTTATTGTTATCTCAGGGAATGTAAATATCCCCTATCATAGCAATAGGTAGTGACAGGTACTCTTTTTTGAAAAAATTGGGGTCTATTAGACCCTAGATTTCTCCTCTGCCCTCAAAGCATCAGACCACACCAAGATCGGTGTGATAAAATGCTTTCCCAATTTCCCAATGGCGCTGTTTACATCCGGCGAAATCTAAGTCATAAAATGCTCGTAGCTTCCGGTTTCTTAGGCCATAGAGATGTTTGGAGCCACTCTGGTCTCTGATCAGCTCTATGGTCAGCTGGCTGAATCACTGGCTGCATTTTCAGGTTCCCTGTTGAGACAGGAGAGCCAGAGAAAAACACGGAAGACGTTGGGGGGGGCATTCCCTCCCACGGCTTGTAAAAGCAGTCTAGAGGCTAATTAGCCGCTAGGATTGCTTTTACATGAAAGCCGACCGCTGGCTGAAAAGAATGATACCAAGATGATACCTAAACCTGCAGGCATCATTCTGGTATAACCACTCAAAGTCGTGAATGGCGTACCTGAAGACAAAAAAATGGTTAACAATAAAGCACAGTAAACGGTAAAGTATAAAAAATTGCATACCTGAAAAGCAAACATGATAAAACATAACAACAATAAAACATTGCAGAATAGAATACAGTAAAAAAGAGCAGAACAATAGAGAGAATAGAGAGAGAGAGAACAATAAAACGACAACTATTTTTTTTTATTTTATATTTTTGTATGTGTTTTTTTTTTTTACACTTTTTTTTGTAACTGTAACTTTTATAACTGTAACCGGTTCCAGGTTCGGGTCTCTCAAAATGCGATGGCATCTTGGGAGACCCTGTGAAAGTGTGCCTAGTCTGTGGAATGCTGTACCCTACGCTAATACTCAACTAGTGAATGGTAGCGTTCAAAACATTCACCAATGCAAAGACCAGGATTGTCAGGACAGGAGGGACAATAATAGCGGGTGTCACGTCTATATCCGCGCTTGCTGCAGACACAACATCTTTTTTGGGGGGGTTCATTGGGTAGGGGTACTCGGGAGGACATAAAGAAAATGCCTCTCATGCAGCCGACTGCATTTGGTTGGGGATGTGAATGGGGGAAGTACGGGCGCTGCAGAAGCGGTGGGTTCCCAATTAGGATTGGCGAATGCAGCAGGAAGGGCACTATGGGCACGACGGGCCTGTGTTTGTCTTTTTGGTGGCAGCGGGACACTACTTGTGCTTGCCACCTCACCAGCTTGAACTGCACTTATGGGACTCGACACGTCACCAAGTGTTACTGCAGTGCTGGTTTGACTACGACCGGGGTGTACTAGGCCGCTGGTGCTTGCCAGTTCACCAAAACGCTACCAAAAAAACTGTTAGCGATCGCAGGATCAGGCCTGACTCTTTAGTTTAGTGTCTTGTAAGTGACAGTGATGGATCGATACTGCACTTGGGTGGGCTGGGCCGGGCGGAGGGGCAAAACGCAGGTGCTAGCAGGTATCTGGGCTGATCCCGCTAACACTGCGTTTTTGGGAACCCTAAACTGCTGGGGACGCTAGTATAGATCTGATCGGATCAGATATTGATCCGTTCAGATACTATACCACTAAGGGAGGTGTACGGTGCGTGCGTGGGTGTTAGCGGTACTGGCGCTAACCTGACGCTGCCTGGGGCTGGTGCTTGCCAGTTCACCAAAACGCTACCAAGAAAACTGTTAGCGATCGCAGGGATCAGGCCTGACTCTGAACGCTTCAGTTATGCGTTTAGTGTTTTGTAAGTGACAGTGATCGATCGATACTGCACTTGGGTGGGCTGGGCCGGGCGAAGGGGAAAAACGCAGGTGCTAGCAGGTATCTGGGCTGATCCCGCTAACACTGCGTTTTTGGGAACCCTAAACTGCTGGGGACGCTAGTATAGATCTGATTGGATCAGATATTGATCCGTACAGGTACTATACCACTAAGGGAGGCGTATGATGCGTGCGTGGGTGTTAGCGGTACTGGCGCTAATCTGACGTTGCCTGGGGCGACGCATATCACCGCCGGGCGATCAGGGGGCTAAACCTTTATTCGGTAATAAACGGCGGGTGCCCTGACACTATAAAAAATAAACGAACTAACCAGCGTCACCCGTAACGGTTATACAGTGATCAGTGGTGAAAGGGTTAACTAGGGGGCAATCAAGGGGTTAAAACATTTATTAGGTAGTATATGGGGGTCCCTGTCGCTATAAAACGCTGACGGCGAACCTAAATATTTACGTCCCTAACTAGCGTCACCAGCGACACTAATACAGCGATCAGAAAAATGATCGCTTAGTGACACTGGTGACAGGGGGTGATCAAGGGGTTAAAAATTTATTAGGGGGGGTTAGTGGGGTACTCTAGACCTAAAGGGGGGTAATACTCACTGTCCCAACACTGTAACTGTCACAAACTGGCACTATGCAGTAATCAGGAAAAAAAAAACCTGCTTGGTGTCAGTTTGTGACGGGGGGGGTGATTGGGGGGGCGATCGGGGGGTGATCGGGGGGGGGGATCGGGGTGTTTTGTATGCCTGGCATGTTCTACTGTGTTGTGTTGTGTTTGTGCACTTACATTCCAGTCTTCTCTCCTCGGCCCGGAACGGAAAATACCGAGCCGAGGAGAGATGACATCATTTCCTCTGCCTCTGTGTACAATACAGAGGCAGGGAAATGATCCCATTGGCTGGGAGCGATCGCGAGGGGGGGGCCACGAATGGATGGCCTCCCCCTCACCACCGATCGCCGGGGAAGATTTGCCGACCGCCGCAGGCACCGGGGGGGGGTCCGATCGGACCCCCCACCCGCGGGCAGGCAGGGACGTACAGGTAAGCCCTTTTGCCTGCCCGTGCCGCCATGTCGACGTACATCTGTGTGCGGCGGTCGGCAAGTGGTTAAAGGTGATCTAGATATCGCAAATAAAACACATCAATCCAACGCAATATGGATAATAAATAATATAGATAAATGTCCCAATAATAGTGATATAAAATATATTGTGCTGGCCTGCGAAACAAATGACCAATGACATGCCAGTAAGTGCAGCAAACTTAAAGTAAGTTTAAGTTTGGTAAACCTGCGTTTATATCTCCACATACCTTAAAACTGAATATTGCATGACTGCAAAAAAGCTTATTTGGTAAATCTGTTTGTCACCACTAGGGATGAGCTTCGTGTTCGAGTCGAACCCATGTTCGACTCGAACATCGGCTGTTCGACCGTCCGTCGAATTGCGAACGATATGGGCCGTTCGCGCCAAATTCGTGTGGCGCGTCACGGCCCATAATTCACTGCGGCATCGCAGTGCATTGCTGGCTGATGATTGGCCAAGCATGCACTATGACCCGCATGCTTGGCCAATCACAGCGCCGTCAGTAGAGAGAGCTGTAATTGGCCAAAGCCAGGGTGGCTTTGGCCAATTATGGCTCAGGGGATTTAGTACACACCCCACACTATATAAGGCCGCCTGCACGGCGGCCCTGTGTAGTGTGTGTTCCGGTGTGCTGAGAGATAGAGAGAGAGAGAGACAGTGTCATTTGATTTGAGTTAGATAGATTAGGCAGAACAGTCAGTCAGTTAGCTGCACTTACAGTGTATTGTGTATATATATGCATCCCAGGTGTTGCATATATATATATACACTGTATTCAGTTTAGCTAGATCCGTTCCTGTTATCTTCTATCTAGACTATTTAGTGCAGTGTGTCCTGCTCACAGTGTTCAGCTAGATCCGTTCCTGCTATTTACATTCAGTGCAGTGCGTCCTGCTCACAGTGTTCAGCTAGATCCGTTCCTGCTATTTACATTCAGTGCAGTGCGTCCTGCTCACAGTGTTCAGCTAGATCCGTTCCTGCTATTTACATTCAGTGCAGTGCGTCCTGCTCACAGTGTTCAGCTAGATCCGTTCCTGCTATTTACATTCAGTGCAGTGCGTCCTGCTCACAGTGTTCAGCTAGATCCGTTCCTGCTATTTACATTCAGTGCAGTGCGTCCTGCTCACAGTGTTCAGCTAGATCCGTTCCTGCTATTTACATTCAGTGCAGTGCGTCCTGCTCACAGTGTTCAGCTAGATCCGTTCCTGCTATTTACATTCAGTGCAGTGCGTCCTGCTCACAGTGTTCAGCTAGATCCGTTCCTGCTATTTACATTCAGTGCAGTGCGTCCTGCTCACAGTGTTCAGCTAGATCCGTTCCTGCTATTTACATTCAGTGCAGTGCGTCCTGCTCACAGTGTTCAGCTAGATCCGTTCCTGCTATTTACATTCAGTGCAGTGCGTCCTGCTCACAGTGTTCAGCTAGATCCGTTCCTGCTATTTACATTCAGTGCAGTGCGTCCTGCTCACAGTGTTCAGCTAGATCCGTTCCTGCTATTTACATTCAGTGCAGTGCGTCCTGCTCACAGTGTTCAGCTAGATCCGTTCCTGCTATTTACATTCAGTGCAGTGCGTCCTGCTCACAGTGTTCAGCTAGATCCGTTCCTGCTATTTACATTCAGTGCAGTGCGTCCTGCTCACAGTGTTCAGCTAGATCCGTTCCTGCTATTTACATTCAGTGCAGTGCGTCCTGCTCACAGTGTTCAGCTAGATCCGTTCCTGCTATTTACATTCAGTGCAGTGCGTCCTGCTCACAGTGTTCAGCTAGATCCGTTCCTGCTATTTACATTCAGTGCAGTGCGTCCTGCTCACAGTGTTCAGCTAGATCCGTTCCTGCTATTTACATTCAGTGCAGTGCGTCCTGCTCACAGTGTTCAGCTAGATCCGTTCCTGCTATTTACATTCAGTGCAGTGCGTCCTGCTCACAGTGTTCAGCTAGATCCGTTCCTGCTATTTACATTCAGTGCAGTGCGTCCTGCTCACAGTGTTCAGCTAGATCCGTTCCTGCTATTTACATTCAGTGCAGTGCGTCCTGCTCACAGTGTTCAGCTAGATCCGTTCCTGCTATTTACATTCAGTGCAGTGCGTCCTGCTCACAGTGTTCAGCTAGATCCGTTCCTGCTATTTACATTCAGTGCAGTGCGTCCTGCTCACAGTGTTCAGCTAGATCCGTTCCTGCTATTTACATTCAGTGCAGTGCGTCCTGCTCACAGTGTTCAGCTAGATCCGTTCCTGCTATTTACATTCAGTGCAGTGCGTCCTGCTCACAGTGTTCAGCTAGATCCGTTCCTGCTATTTACATTCAGTGCAGTGCGTCCTGCTCACAGTGTTCAGCTAGATCCGTTCCTGCTATTTACATTCAGTGCAGTGCGTCCTGCTCACAGTGTTCAGCTAGATCCGTTCCTGCTATTTACATTCAGTGCAGTGCGTCCTGCTCACAGTGTTCAGCTAGATCCGTTCCTGCTATTTACATTCAGTGCAGTGCGTCCTGCTCACAGTGTTCAGCTAGATCCGTTCCTGCTATTTACATTCAGTGCAGTGCGTCCTGCTCACAGTGTTCAGCTAGATCCGTTCCTGCTATTTACATTCAGTGCAGTGCGTCCTGCTCACAGTGTTCAGCTAGATCCGTTCCTGCTATTTACATTCAGTGCAGTGCGTCCTGCTCACAGTGTTCAGCTAGATCCGTTCCTGCTATTTACATTCAGTGCAGTGCGTCCTGCTCACAGTGTTCAGCTAGATCCGTTCCTGCTATTTACATTCAGTGCAGTGCGTCCTGCTCACAGTGTTCAGCTAGATCCGTTCCTGCTATTTACATTCAGTGCAGTGCGTCCTGCTCACAGTGTTCAGCTAGATCCGTTCCTGCTATTTACATTCAGTGCAGTGCGTCCTGCTCACAGTGTTCAGCTAGATCCGTTCCTGCTATTTACATTCAGTGCAGTGCGTCCTGCTCACAGTGTTCAGCTAGATCCGTTCCTGCTATTTACATTCAGTGCAGTGCGTCCTGCTCACAGTGTTCAGCTAGATCCGTTCCTGCTATTTACATTCAGTGCAGTGCGTCCTGCTCACAGTGTTCAGCTAGATCCGTTCCTGCTATTTACATTCAGTGCAGTGCGTCCTGCTCACAGTGTTCAGCTAGATCCGTTCCTGCTATTTACATTCAGTGCAGTGCGTCCTGCTCACAGTGTTCAGCTAGATCCGTTCCTGCTATTTACATTCAGTGCAGTGCGTCCTGCTCACAGTGTTCAGCTAGATCCGTTCCTGCTATTTACATTCAGTGCAGTGCGTCCTGCTCACAGTGTTCAGCTAGATCCGTTCCTGCTATTTACATTCAGTGCAGTGCGTCCTGCTCACAGTGTTCAGCTAGATCCGTTCCTGCTATTTACATTCAGTGCAGTGCGTCCTGCTCACAGTGTTCAGCTAGATCCGTTCCTGCTATTTACATTCAGTGCAGTGCGTCCTGCTCACAGTGTTCAGCTAGATCCGTTCCTGCTATTTACATTCAGTGCAGTGCGTCCTGCTCACAGTGTTCAGCTAGATCCGTTCCTGCTATTTACATTCAGTGCAGTGCGTCCTGCTCACAGTGTTCAGCTAGATCCGTTCCTGTTATCTTCCTACTGACAGGCAGGCTTGTCTGGTTACAGTATATAAAGCTACCTGAAGAAAATTACAGGTGTTCTTTTTGATCCTATTAGTACCACGGTCAGGCAGCTAGACTATTTACATTTAGTACAGTGTGTCCTGCTCACAGTGTTCAGCTAGATCCGTTCCTGTTATCTTCCTACTGACAGGCAGGCTTGTCTGGTTACAGTATATAAAGCTACCTGAAGAAAATTACAGGTGTTCTATCCCAGCTTAGTGCAGCTACAGGCCATTAGTATGTCTGGAAGGCCAAGAAGGAGAGGCAGACAGTCACAAGCCAATAAGAGAGGGCAAGCAGGCTCTGTGTCTAGTGCTGGTCGTGGAGACGGTGCATCCTCATCAGCACGTGGCCATGGGACACGCTTGGCCTTTTTTTCGGCAGCTGGCCGTGTTGAGCCGCAACATGCGGAAGACTTGGTCGAGTGGATGACCAAGCCGTCCTCATCCTCCTCATCCTCTCTCACCCATGCCCAGGGTGCTTTGTCTGGCAAAGCAGCGGCCTCTTCCCTCAGCTCAATGTCATCAGTGACTCCTTCCCTAGCTCCACCATGTCCTCATGAGGATTCCCTCGAACTGTTTGACCACAGTGTTGGGTACATGCTCCAGGAGGATGCCCAGCGTTTGGAAGGCTCTGATGATGATACTGAGCTCGATGAAGGCAGTAACATGAGCACGGACAGAGGGGGTGCCCAAGAAGGACAGCAATCTGGCAGTCATGCTCCCCCTGCTGCAGCATACTGCCAGGTTTGCTCCAGTGATGAGGAGGGAGGGGATGATGAGGTCACTGACTCAACGTGGGTGCCTGATAGGAGAGAGGAGGAGGAGGAGGAGGAGGAGGCGGCACATCACCAACGAGGCAGGATGCCCTCCAGGGGCCAGCCTAAGGGCAGCACATTGACTGCATCACACCCCAAAGCTCCACATGTGCAGGGCGCTGCAGTCTCTGCGCGTTATTCAAAAAGTTCTTTGGTGTGGGCCTTTTTTGAGACGAGTGCATCAGATCGCACCGCTGCTATTTGCAACATATGTCTCAAGCGTATCTCGCGTGGCCAAAACATCTCCCGCTTGGGTACCACATGCTTGACCAGACATATGTTGACCTGCCATGCAGTTCGTTGGCAAGCGTATCTGAAAGACCCACACCAAAGAACAAAGAGGATCTCTCCTTGCTCCTCATTAGGGATGAGCCGAACACCCCCCGGTTCGGTTCGCACCAGAACCCGCGAACGGACCGCAAGTTCGCACGAACGTTAGAACCCCATTGACGTCTATGGGACTCGAACGTTCGAAATCAAAAGTGCTCATTTTAAAGGCTAATTTGCATGGTATTGTCCTAAAAAGGGTTTGGGGACCCGGGTCCTACCCCAGGGGACATGTATCAATGCAAAAAAAACTTTTAAAAACGGCCGTTTTTTCGGGAGCAGTGATTTTAATGATGCTTAAAGTAAAAAAAAAAAAGTGAAATATTCCTTTAAATATCGTACCTGGGGGGTGTCTATAGTATGCCTGTAAAGTGACGCGTGTTTCCCATGTTTAGAACAGTCCCTGCACCAAATGTCATTTTTAAAGGAAAAAATCTCATTTAAAACTGCTTGCGGGTTTAATGTCATGTCGGGTCCTGGCAATATGGATGAAAATCAGTGAGACAAACGGCATGGGTACCCCCCAGTCCATTACCAGGCCCTTTGGGTCTTGTATGGATATTAAGGGGAACCCCGCACCCAAATTAAAATAAGGAAAGGTCCCTATATACTCTGAACAGCAGTATACAGGCGGTGCAAACAAGACAGGGACTGTAGGTTTGTTGTTAAGTAGAATCTCTTTGTAATTTTGAACATTTTTAATGTGTTTAGCTCCAGCCAAAAAATCTTTTCTAAGCTTTTTGGAAAACATAGGGAAGGGTTATCACCCCTGTGACATTTGTTTTGCGTCTTTCCTCCTCTTCAGAAGATTTCACCTCACTTTTTTGTCCCAATGAAAAATGTTTTTTGAAAATTTGGGTTTTTTTGTGGAACAAGGATTGGAAAGCATCAGTGGAAAGGAGAAATTGTTTTCCCATATTAACTCTTACATGAGAGAATTTCCCTTCCTATGGGTAGATTTCATCTCACTTCCTGTTGTCTCCTTCCGTTTGCAAGTAGGAGTCGTTTGTAAGTTAGATGTTTGAAAGTAGGGTCCTGCCCTATATACTCAGCAGAAATTTGGGCCTTAGGTGTTGCTGTGGCCAAAACACTGTAAGCCCTCACAGGGCCCTGCTGTGAAATATTAGATCAAGAATTGTAATTACATGCCCCTGTTGAACAGGAGCTGAAAAATTAGGCCTTAGGCACTGGTGCTGGTGCCACAACACTGCAACCCCTCACAGACACTCTAGTTGGAACGCAGGAACGAGCACTGCTGCAAAGTATTGCATCAAAAATTGTAATTACACGCCCCTGTTAGACAGGGGCAGAAAAATTGGGCCTTAGGCACTGGTGCTGGTGCCACAACACTGCAACCCCTCACAGACACTCTAGTTGGAACGCAGGAACGAGCACTGCTGCAAAGTATTGCATCAAAAATTGTAATTACACGCCCCTGTTAGACAGGGGCAGAAAAATTGGGCCTTAGGCACTGGTGCTGGTGCCACAACACTGCAACCCCTCACAGACACTCTAGTTGGAACGCAGGAACGAGCACTGCTGCAAAGTATTGCATCAAAAATTGTAATTACACGCCCCTGTTAGACAGGGGCAGAAAAATTGGGCCTTAGGCACTGGTGCTGGTGCCACAACACTGCAACCCCTCACAGACACTCTAGTTGGAACGCAGGAACGAGCACTGCTGCAAAGTATTGCATCAAAAATTGTAATTACACGCCCCTGTTAGACAGGGGCAGAAAAATTGGGCCTTAGGCACTGGTGCTGGTGCCACAACACTGCAACCCCTCACAGACACTCTAGTTGGAATGCAGGAACGAGCCGTGCTGCAAAGTATTACATCAAAAATTGTAATTACACGCCCCTGTTATACAGGGGCTGAAAAATTGTGCCTTAGGCACTGGTGGTGGCGCCCAGAACCAAAAATGTTCTTACAAGCTATCAGCGTGATGATTGAGGAGGAAGAGGATAATTACTCAGGGATAATCACTCAGCATCAACATAGGCAGTCTTTGAAGGGATCTGAAAAAAATTATTCAGTTACATCAGCATCAGGTGCTTGGTAGCTGGTGGTGATCCAAGACTGATTCATTTTTATGAAGGTCAGCCGATCGACCGAGTCAGTGGACAGACGCACCCTGTGATCGGTTACCACGCCTCCAGCAGCACTGAATGTACGTTCCGAAAGAACGCTGGATGCAGGACAGGCCAGTAGCTCAATTGCATACTGTGCAAGCTCTGGCCAGTGATCCATCCTCAAGACCCAGTAACCCAGAGGATTTTCGGTGGGAAAGGTGTCCAAGTCTGATCTTGCCCCTAGGTATTCCTGCACCATGTAAAACAGACGCTGGCGATGGTTGCTGGAACCGATCATACCTTGGGGCTGCGGACCAAAAAATTGTCTGAACGCATCGGTCAGACGGCCACCTTCTCCACCGCTCCTTCTTTGACTGACCGAAGCCTCAGCAACACGTTGTCCAGAAACAGGAGTTTGTAACCTCCCAGTCTCTGGGAACGCGTTGCACAGACCTTTCTGCAAGGCCTCCCGAAGATGTTTCATCCTCTGCTCCCTCTGCGATGGCAAGATAAGGTCCGCAACCTTACCCTTGTAACGTGGATCAAGGAGGGTTGCCAGCCAGTATTGGTCCTTCTCCTTGATACCACGAATACGAGGATCCTTACGCAGGCTTTGCAGGATCAGGGAGGCCATGCAGCGTAGGTTTGCTGAGGCATTCGGTCCGGAGTCCTCTGGGTCACTAAGGACAACAACGTCCGCAGCCACCTCCTCCCAGCCACGTACAAGTCCATGTGTTCCTTGGGACTGATCCCTTAAAGACTGCTGATGCTGAGTGCCAGGCTCCACCTCCATACTGACACAATCTTCCTCCTCCTCCTCCTCCTCGTCCTCTTCCTGTGTGATCGGCGGGCACGCAGGAACACTGTCTGGATAAAGGGGGCCTTGAGAGCTAAGGAAGTCCTCCTCTTCCTGCCTCTGTTCTGCCTCAAGTGCCCTGTCCATTATTCCACGCAGCGTGTGCTCCAACAGGTGGACAAGGGGGACAGTGTCACTGATGCATGCACTGTCAGTGCTCACCATCCTCGTGGCCTCCTCGAATGGTGACAGGACAGTGCATGCATCCCTGATCATGGCCCACTGGCGTGGGGAAAAAAAACCAAGGTCCCCTGACCCTGTCCTGGTGCCATAGTCGCACAGGTACTCATTGATGGCCCTCTGCTGCGTGTGCAGCCGCTGCAGCATGGCCAACGTCGAGTTCCACCTGGTGGGCATGTCACAGATTAGGCGGTTCTTGGGCAGGTTAAACTCCTTTTGGAGGTCCGTCAGCCGAGCACTGGCATTATATGACCGGCGGAAATGCACACAGACTTTCCTGGCCTGCCTCAGGACATCCTGTAAGCCCGGGTACCTGCCCAAGAACCGCTGCACCACCAAGTTAAGGACGTGAGCCAAACAGGGCACATGGGTCAGTTGTCCCTGTCGGAGGGCAGAGAGGAGGTTGGTGCCATTGTCGCAAACCACCATTCCTGCCTTAAGTTGGCGTGGCGTCAACCACCTCTGAACCTGCCCCTGCAGAGCTGACAGAACCTCTGCCCCAGTGTGGCTCCTGTCCCCCAAGCACACCAGCTCAAGCACCGCATGGCATCTTTTGGCCTGCGTACTTGCGTAGCCCCTTGAACGCCTACGGAGCACCGCTGGTTCCGAGGAAGAGGCCATGGAGGAAGAAGAAGAGGAGGGGGTGGAGGAGAGAGGTGTGTCACAATCAGCATTTTGGAGGCGTGGTGGCGGAACAACCTCCAACACTACTGCACCTTGTCCTGCATCCTTCCCAGCTGCCAGCAGAGTCACCCAATGCGCCGTGAAACTTAAGTAACGTCCCTGTCCATGCCTGCTGGACCATGAGTCAGCGGTAATATGCACCTTACCGCTGACCGCCCTGTCCAGCGAGGCATGGACATTGCCTTCCACATGCCGGTAGAGAGCCGGAATCGCCTTCCGTGAGAAAAAGTGGCGTTTGGGTACCTGCCACTGAGGAACCGCACATTCCACAAACTCACGGAAGGGGGCAGAGTCTACCAACTGAAAAGGCAGCAGTTGAAGTGCTAGCAATTTTGCCAAGCTAGCATTCAACCGCTGGGCATGTGGATGGCTGGGAGCAAACTTCTTTCGGCGGTGCAGCAGCTGGGGCAGGGAAATTTGCCTGGTACAATCTGACGTCGGTGTACCAAAAGCAGATTGCCCACAAGTACTTGGCTGTGACACACCTAATTCTACACCTTCATTCCTCTCACTGCAGGTCTCAGAGAGGACTGAAGGTCTAGTGGGGTTGGAAATCTCAGCTGATGAGGAGCAAGGAGAGATCCTCTTTGTTCTTTGGTGTGGGTCTTTCAGATACGCTTGCCAACGAACTGCATGGCAGGTCAACATATGTCTGGTCAAGCATGTGGTACCCAAGCGGGAGATGTTTTGGCCACGCGAGATACGCTTGAGACATATGTTGCAAATAGCAGCGGTGCGATCTGATGCACTCGTCTCAAAAAAGGCCCACACCAAAGAACTTTTTGAATAACGCGCAGAGACTGCAGCGCCCTGCACATGTGGAGCTTTGGGGTGTGATGCAGTCAATGTGCTGCCCTTAGGCTGGCCCCTGGAGGGCATCCTGCCTCGTTGGTGATGTGCCGCCTCCTCCTCCTCCTCCTCCTCCTCTCTCCTATCAGGCACCCACGTTGAGTCAGTGACCTCATCATCCCCTCCCTCCTCATCACTGGAGCAAACCTGGCAGTATGCTGCAGCAGGGGGAGCATGACTGCCAGATTGCTGTCCTTCTTGGGCACCCCCTCTGTCCGTGCTCATGTTACTGCCTTCATCGAGCTCAGTATCATCATCAGAGCCTTCCAAACGCTGGGCATCCTCCTGGAGCATGTACCCAACACTGTGGTCAAACAGTTCGAGGGAATCCTCATGAGGACATGGTGGAGCTAGGGAAGGAGTCACTGATGACATTGAGCTGAGGGAAGAGGCCGCTGCTTTGCCAGACAAAGCACCCTGGGCATGGGTGAGAGAGGATGAGGAGGATGAGGACGGCTTGGTCATCCACTCGACCAAGTCTTCCGCATGTTGCGGCTCAACACGGCCAGCTGCCGAAAAAAAGGCCAAGCGTGTCCCATGGCCACGTGCTGATGAGGATGCACCGTCTCCACGACCAGCACTAGACACAGAGCCTGCTTGCCCTCTCTTATTGGCTTGTGACTGTCTGCCTCTCCTTCTTGGCCTTCCAGACATACTAATGGCCTGTAGCTGCACTAAGCTGGGATAGAACACCTGTAATTTTCTTCAGGTAGCTTTATATACTGTAACCAGACAAGCCTGCCTGTCAGTAGGAAGATAACAGGAACGGATCTAGCTGAACACTGTGAGCAGGACACACTGTACTAAATGTAAATAGTCTAGCTGCCTGACCGTGGTACTAATAGGATCAAAAAGAACACCTGTAATTTTCTTCAGGTAGCTTTATATACTGTAACCAGACAAGCCTGCCTGTCAGTAGGAAGATAACAGGAACGGATCTAGCTGAACACTGTGAGCAGGACGCACTGCACTGAATGTAAATAGCAGGAACGGATCTAGCTGAACACTGTGAGCAGGACGCACTGCACTGAATGTAAATAGCAGGAACGGATCTAGCTGAACACTGTGAGCAGGACGCACTGCACTGAATGTAAATAGCAGGAACGGATCTAGCTGAACACTGTGAGCAGGACGCACTGCACTGAATGTAAATAGCAGGAACGGATCTAGCTGAACACTGTGAGCAGGACGCACTGCACTGAATGTAAATAGCAGGAACGGATCTAGCTGAACACTGTGAGCAGGACGCACTGCACTGAATGTAAATAGCAGGAACGGATCTAGCTGAACACTGTGAGCAGGACGCACTGCACTGAATGTAAATAGCAGGAACGGATCTAGCTGAACACTGTGAGCAGGACGCACTGCACTGAATGTAAATAGCAGGAACGGATCTAGCTGAACACTGTGAGCAGGACGCACTGCACTGAATGTAAATAGCAGGAACGGATCTAGCTGAACACTGTGAGCAGGACGCACTGCACTGAATGTAAATAGCAGGAACGGATCTAGCTGAACACTGTGAGCAGGACGCACTGCACTGAATGTAAATAGCAGGAACGGATCTAGCTGAACACTGTGAGCAGGACGCACTGCACTGAATGTAAATAGCAGGAACGGATCTAGCTGAACACTGTGAGCAGGACGCACTGCACTGAATGTAAATAGCAGGAACGGATCTAGCTGAACACTGTGAGCAGGACGCACTGCACTGAATGTAAATAGCAGGAACGGATCTAGCTGAACACTGTGAGCAGGACGCACTGCACTGAATGTAAATAGCAGGAACGGATCTAGCTGAACACTGTGAGCAGGACGCACTGCACTGAATGTAAATAGCAGGAACGGATCTAGCTGAACACTGTGAGCAGGACGCACTGCACTGAATGTAAATAGCAGGAACGGATCTAGCTGAACACTGTGAGCAGGACGCACTGCACTGAATGTAAATAGCAGGAACGGATCTAGCTGAACACTGTGAGCAGGACGCACTGCACTGAATGTAAATAGCAGGAACGGATCTAGCTGAACACTGTGAGCAGGACGCACTGCACTGAATGTAAATAGCAGGAACGGATCTAGCTGAACACTGTGAGCAGGACACACTGCACTAAATAGTCTAGATAGAAGATAACAGGAACGGATCTAGCTAAACTGAATACAGTGTATATATATATATGCAACACCTGGGATGCATATATATACACAATACACTGTAAGTGCAGCTAACTGACTGACTGTTCTGCCTAATCTATCTAACTCAAATCAAATGACACTGTCTCTCTCTCTCTCTATCTCTCAGCACACCGGAACACACACTACACAGGGCCGCCGTGCAGGCGGCCTTATATAGTGTGGGGTGTGTACTAAATCCCCTGAGCCATAATTGGCCAAAGCCACCCTGGCTTTGGCCAATTACAGCTCTCTCTACTGACGGCGCTGTGATTGGCCAAGCATGCGGGTCATAGTGCATGCTTGGCCAATCATCAGCCAGCAATGCACTGCGATGCCGCAGTGAATTATGGGCCGTGACGCGCCACACGAATTTGGCGCGAACGGCCCATATCGTTCGCAATTCGACGGACGGTCGAACAGCCGATGTTCGAGTCGAACATGGGTTCGACTCGAACACGAAGCTCATCCCTACTCCTCATCAGCTGAGATTTCCAACCCCACTAGACCTTCAGTCCTCTCTGAGACCTGCAGTGAGAGGAATGAAGGTGTAGAATTAGGTGTGTCACAGCCAAGTACTTGTGGGCAATCTGCTTTTGGTACACCGACGTCAGATTGTACCAGGCAAATTTCCCTGCCCCAGCTGCTGCACCGCCGAAAGAAGTTTGCTCCCAGCCATCCACATGCCCAGCGGTTGAATGCTAGCTTGGCAAAATTGCTAGCACTTCAACTGCTGCCTTTTCAGTTGGTAGACTCTGCCCCCTTCCGTGAGTTTGTGGAATGTGCGGTTCCTCAGTGGCAGGTACCCAAACGCCACTTTTTCTCACGGAAGGCGATTCCGGCTCTCTACCGGCATGTGGAAGGCAATGTCCATGCCTCGCTGGACAGGGCGGTCAGCAGTAAGGTGCATATTACCGCTGACTCATGGTCCAGCAGGCATGGACAGGGACGTTACTTAAGTTTCACGGCGCATTGGGTGACTCTGCTGGCAGCTGGGAAGGATGCAGGACAAGGTGCAGTAGTGTTGGAGGTTGTTCCGCCACCACGCCTCCAAAATGCTGATTGTGACACACCTCTCTCCTCCACCCCCTCCTCTTCTTCTTCCTCCATGGCCTCTTCCTCGGAACCAGCGGTGCTCCGTAGGCGTTCAAGGGGCTACGCAAGTACGCAGGCCAAAAGATGCCATGCGGTGCTTGAGCTGGTGTGCTTGGGGGACAGGAGCCACACTGGGGCAGAGGTTCTGTCAGCTCTGCAGGGGCAGGTTCAGAGGTGGTTGACGCCACGCCAACTTAAGGCAGGAATGGTGGTTTGCGACAATGGCACCAACCTCCTCTCTGCCCTCCGACAGGGACAACTGACCCATGTGCCCTGTTTGGCTCACGTCCTTAACTTGGTGGTGCAGCGGTTCTTGGGCAGGTACCCGGGCTTACAGGATGTCCTGAGGCAGGCCAGGAAAGTCTGTGTGCATTTCCGCCGGTCATATAATGCCAGTGCTCGGCTGACGGACCTCCAAAAGGAGTTTAACCTGCCCAAGAACCGCCTAATCTGTGACATGCCCACCAGGTGGAACTCGACGTTGGCCATGCTGCAGCGGCTGCACACGCAGCAGAGGGCCATCAATGAGTACCTGTGCGACTATGGCACCAGGACAGGGTCAGGGGACCTTGGTTTTTTTTCCCCACGCCAGTGGGCCATGATCAGGGATGCATGCACTGTCCTGTCACCATTCGAGGAGGCCACGAGGATGGTGAGCACTGACAGTGCATGCATCAGTGACACTGTCCCCCTTGTCCACCTGTTGGAGCACACGCTGCGTGGAATAATGGACAGGGCACTTGAGGCAGAACAGAGGCAGGAAGAGGAGGACTTCCTTAGCTCTCAAGGCCCCCTTTATCCAGACAGTGTTCCTGCGTGCCCGCCGATCACACAGGAAGAGGACGAGGAGGAGGAGGAGGAGGAGGAGGAAGATTGTGTCAGTATGGAGGTGGAGCCTGGCACTCAGCATCAGCAGTCTTTAAGGGATCAGTCCCAAGGAACACATGGACTTGTACGTGGCTGGGAGGAGGTGGCTGCGGACGTTGTTGTCCTTAGTGACCCAGAGGACTCCGGACCGAATGCCTCAGCAAACCTACGCTGCATGGCCTCCCTGATCCTGCAAAGCCTGCGTAAGGATCCTCGTATTCGTGGTATCAAGGAGAAGGACCAATACTGGCTGGCAACCCTCCTTGATCCACGTTACAAGGGTAAGGTTGCGGACCTTATCTTGCCATCGCAGAGGGAGCAGAGGATGAAACATCTTCGGGAGGCCTTGCAGAAAGGTCTGTGCAACGCGTTCCCAGAGACTGGGAGGTTACAAACTCCTGTTTCTGGACAACGTGTTGCTGAGGCTTCGGTCAGTCAAAGAAGGAGCGGTGGAGAAGGTGGCCGTCTGACCGATGCGTTCAGACAATTTTTTGGTCCGCAGCCCCAAGGTATGATCGGTTCCAGCAACCATCGCCAGCGTCTGTTTTACATGGTGCAGGAATACCTAGGGGCAAGATCAGACTTGGACACCTTTCCCACCGAAAATCCTCTGGGTTACTGGGTCTTGAGGATGGATCACTGGCCAGAGCTTGCACAGTATGCAATTGAGCTACTGGCCTGTCCTGCATCCAGCGTTCTTTCGGAACGTACATTCAGTGCTGCTGGAGGCGTGGTAACCAATCACAGGGTGCGTCTGTCCACTGACTCGGTCGATCGGCTGACCTTCATAAAAATGAATCAGTCTTGGATCACCACCAGCTACCAAGCACCTGATGCTGATGTAACTGAATAATTTTTTTCAGATCCCTTCAAAGACTGCCTATGCTGATGCTGAGTGATTATCCCTGAGTAATTATCCTCTTCCTCCTCAATCATCACGCTGATAGCTTGTAAGAACATTTTTGGTTCTGGGCGCCACCACCAGTGCCTAAGGCACAATTTTTCAGCCCCTGTATAACAGGGGCGTGTAATTACAATTTTTGATGTAATACTTTGCAGCACGGCTCGTTCCTGCATTCCAACTAGAGTGTCTGTGAGGGGTTGCAGTGTTGTGGCACCAGCACCAGTGCCTAAGGCCCAATTTTTCTGCCCCTGTCTAACAGGGGCGTGTAATTACAATTTTTGATGCAATACTTTGCAGCAGTGCTCGTTCCTGCGTTCCAACTAGAGTGTCTGTGAGGGGTTGCAGTGTTGTGGCACCAGCACCAGTGCCTAAGGCCCAATTTTTCTGCCCCTGTCTAACAGGGGCGTGTAATTACAATTTTTGATGCAATACTTTGCAGCAGTGCTCGTTCCTGCGTTCCAACTAGAGTGTCTGTGAGGGGTTGCAGTGTTGTGGCACCAGCACCAGTGCCTAAGGCCCAATTTTTCTGCCCCTGTCTAACAGGGGCGTGTAATTACAATTTTTGATGCAATACTTTGCAGCAGTGCTCGTTCCTGCGTTCCAACTAGAGTGTCTGTGAGGGGTTGCAGTGTTGTGGCACCAGCACCAGTGCCTAAGGCCCAATTTTTCTGCCCCTGTCTAACAGGGGCGTGTAATTACAATTTTTGATGCAATACTTTGCAGCAGTGCTCGTTCCTGCGTTCCAACTAGAGTGTCTGTGAGGGGTTGCAGTGTTGTGGCACCAGCACCAGTGCCTAAGGCCCAATTTTTCTGCCCCTGTCTAACAGGGGCGTGTAATTACAATTTTTGATGCAATACTTTGCAGCAGTGCTCGTTCCTGCGTTCCAACTAGAGTGTCTGTGAGGGGTTGCAGTGTTGTGGCACCAGCACCAGTGCCTAAGGCCCAATTTTTCTGCCCCTGTCTAACAGGGGCGTGTAATTACAATTTTTGATGCAATACTTTGCAGCAGTGCTCGTTCCTGCGTTCCAACTAGAGTGTCTGTGAGGGGTTGCAGTGTTGTGGCACCAGCACCAGTGCCTAAGGCCTAATTTTTCAGCTCCTGTTCAACAGGGGCATGTAATTACAATTCTTGATCTAATATTTCACAGCAGGGCCCTGTGAGGGCTTACAGTGTTTTGGCCACAGCAACACCTAAGGCCCAAATTTCTGCTGAGTATATAGGGCAGGACCCTACTTTCAAACATCTAACTTACAAACGACTCCTACTTGCAAACGGAAGGAGACAACAGGAAGTGAGATGAAATCTACCCATAGGAAGGGAAATTCTCTCATGTAAGAGTTAATATGGGAAAACAATTTCTCCTTTCCACTGATGCTTTCCAATCCTTGTTCCACAAAAAAACCCAAATTTTCAAAAAACATTTTTCATTGGGACAAAAAAGTGAGGTGAAATCTTCTGAAGAGGAGGAAAGACGCAAAACAAATGTCACAGGGGTGATAACCCTTCCCTATGTTTTCCAAAAAGCTTAGAAAAGATTTTTTGGCTGGAGCTAAACACATTAAAAATGTTCAAAATTACAAAGAGATTCTACTTAACAACAAACCTACAGTCCCTGTCTTGTTTGCACCGCCTGTATACTGCTGTTCAGAGTATATAGGGACCTTTCCTTATTTTAATTTGGGTGCGGGGTTCCCCTTAATATCCATACAAGACCCAAAGGGCCTGGTAATGGACTGGGGGGTACCCATGCCGTTTGTCTCACTGATTTTCATCCATATTGCCAGGACCCGACATGACATTAAACCCGCAAGCAGTTTTAAATGAGATTTTTTCCTTTAAAAATGACATTTGGTGCAGGGACTGTTCTAAACATGGGAAACACGCGTCACTTTACAGGCATACTATAGACACCCCCCAGGTACGATATTTAAAGGAATATTTCACTTTTTTTTTTTTACTTTAAGCATCATTAAAATCACTGCTCCCGAAAAAACGGCCGTTTTTAAAAGTTTTTTTTGCATTGATACATGTCCCCTGGGGTAGGACCCGGGTCCCCAAACCCTTTTTAGGACAATACCATGCAAATTAGCCTTTAAAATGAGCACTTTTGATTTCGAACGTTCGAGTCCCATAGACGTCAATGGGGTTCTAACGTTCGTGCGAACTTGCGGTCCGTTCGCGGGTTCTGGTGCGAACCGAACCGGGGGGTGTTCGGCTCATCCCTAGTCACCACTGTTTCAACTCCATCTGTAGCCATGCTCACATTATTTCAATGTTTATTTAGCCATTAAGTCTTACCTAAATTATGGTTTCCCTTATCTTTACAATTTTGGCCTTATAGTCCCCTTGCAGTTTGATTATGGTGTGAAAGTTATGCCCTGCTAGCTGTATTGCTAATATGCCCTCCTAATTGATTAATTGCCAGTTTCAACCCACACCCAACACACAGTATAAAAACAAGGCCTTCCTTACGGGGGAACACATACAGGGGGCTGCACGAGCAGGGGTTCTTCCAAAGAAGTGGGTTCTTTAAATAAGTGGCACTTCTGCTCTTACACTTTAGCGATTTGCACAAAGCTAACTATAAAAGACTACAGGTGACCCCATTTCCAAATTTTATCATCTTCCTCTCTGAAACATGCACTCTTTACCTCTCCTCCTTTTCACAATTGCTGCCTCTCTCCTCAAACTCTCTTTTCTACATCCCTCTGCTCCACCCCACAATCTGTACATATCATCCTCACTTCTCCCCTCCCCCTATTACTGCACTCATCACCTCTTTCTAACTCTAAGCCCACTTGCTAACATACCCCCCAGGATACTGAAGCATGTCCCCTCATACAAATCATATTCTCATATTACCTCCCTCACTCTTCTGCTTCTCCTAATCGCTGGAGATATTTCCCCAAACCCTGGGCCCCCTTTATTTAACTGTGCCCAACACACTCTTCACCCTACACCCTCTGGCAGTAGTCACAATCTACACAATCTAGTCTCCATTCCTCTTCTTGCCAACACCAGCCTCCCCCTCTCCTGCGCCCTCTGGAACGCCCGCTCTGTCTGCAACAAACTCACTGCTGTTCATGACCTCTTTGTCACTAATTCCTTTAATCTACTTGCTCTCACAGAAACCTGGCTCCACAAATATGACACCCCTTCTCCTGCCTCCCTCTTCCAGGGTGGCCTTCACTGGACTCACTCCCCTAGGCCTAATGGACGCAAGGGAGGTGGAGTGGGATTCCTCCTATCCCCCCAGAGCACCTTCCAGGTTATTCACCCTCTTTTTCACTCTCATCATTCGAAGCCCACTGTATACGTCTATTCTCTCCTACTTCCCTAAGAATTGCTGTCATCTACCGGCCCCCTGGACCATTATCGACTTTCCTTGATGAGTTCTCTGCCTGGATACCCTACTTTCTCTCTTCGGAAATTCCCACAATCCTTCTCGGTGATTTTAACATCCAGTCATGTCACAAGGGATCACAATTTTGTCCAACCTAGACCTCCAGCCCCCCAATCCCCATATCGTGGACATACTGTGCCAGACTCCCAAGACACAGAGCGGACTCCACCAAGAAGCCGGGGACAGTGGTCAAACCCAACCCTGTAATTGGCTACAGGGGACCCAAAAGGGTGCCTAGAAGGGCTAAAATTAACATATTGACAATGAGTGTGATTATTTATTGATTAATCATGTGGGCTAAGTCTCAATTACCCTGATTGAACACACAAGATCAAGTTCATGAACATTCCATTAATACTATCATCATGCATTGTATTGTTTCTAGTTTCCTTGGTCATTTATACATTCTTTGACTTCTACACCCAAGCACCGTATCGCAATTTATCCAGCGCATTTTCGTGTGCATCTTGTGTCTTCAATCAGGGAATGTAATTGAGGCTTAGCCCACATGATTAATCAATAAATAATCACACACTCATTGTCAATATGTTAATTTTAGCTCTTCTAGGCACCTTTTTGGTCCCCTGTAGCCAATTACAAGGGGGGGTTTGAGCACTGTCCCTGGCTTCTTGGTGGCGTCCGCTCTCTGTCCTGGGAGTCTGGCACGGTATGTCCACGATGTGGGGATTGGGGGGCTGGAGGTCTAGGTTGGACAAAATTGTGATCCCTTGTGACATGACTGCTCACTTGAATTATGCCTCATCATTAATAAATTCTTCTTTTTCAGTTTTTTTCTTTAGTGTTTTTATCTCTTTGTATTAATTTGTATATTCCCCTGATGAAGCCAATGTATTGGCGAAACTAGTTGGGATGAATTGACTATCGATCACCTTTCAACATCCCTGGTGACGGTCAATATCTAAAATTGTAGTGTTTATAATTTTTTCTAATTTATTTGCCTATGATGTATATGTATTAATTATATATACTTTTTAGATTTCTTCATTAATAAAAATATATTTTATAGTAACTGTGTTCTAATTTGTCTCTGGAACCACGATAATCCCACTTTCCCTGTTTCCTATATGTTCTTAAAAATTATTTTGCCTCTCACCTTTAATTAGTCTCGTCCTGGTCTTCTCAGACGGTTCTGAATAGATGGCCAAAAATCAAAATGGGCTCCCTCTATCCTGCCCATCCTTGCTCCCTGCTCTGGTCCCCCTCTTTACTCCAGGACCCTAAACTACAGGGGTTATGTTTGACCCCAATGCTTTTTACTTTGAAGATTGGCGTACCTGCATCATTAAGTTCTCTCTCTCTCTTTGCCATGCCCTCCCCATCTAACGTATTCTTTAACCCCACTATCCCTGATAGCTTATCCTATGCCCATGTATCACCCTGGGCTGGTTTGTTTCAGCTTCACCAATTTGTCCATCCAGTTACCCGCAGATTTCGTACAGTTGATGATCTCCAGACTAAGTAACACATTCCTAAACAGTTGTTTTTTTTTCTACCTCCAAATTAAACATTATGTCTCCACACTCCACATTACTTAATGATGCCACCCACATTTCTGCAGACCTTAATGCCCATATGCGTAAATGGTCATCTATTATACAATGTCCCATCACTTTCTCCTGTTGGAACAAAATATAGTCATCTACATCCAAAATATCTAGATGCGTGGCGCAGAGAGAGATGGCTTACAAAATCCAAATGTTCTGGTACAGAACACCTGAAGTTTTGCATTGTCAAGATTGTTCTCTTCCCCTTTTATGTTGGCGGTGTGATAAAACTAGAGGTACCCATTTCCATATTTTTTGGCAATGTGAGGTTTTTGTGCCTTTTTGGTCTATGGTAATGTCCCTGCTCCAACGAGTACTTTATCACTCTGTTGGATCCACTACATGTCTTTTAGGCCTCCCTTTTCCTGGTATTGGAAAGCCTCTGAATAAGCTTGCTTCTTTTATTCTGTTAGCAGTCAAGAGAACTATTCCATTACACTGGTTATCCTCTCAGGTTCAGCTCCTGAAGGTGATTTCAGAAATACGTAGATTAGAGTACATGATGGTTCAGATGGTAGATGCTGAAACCCAGTTTAATAAGATATGGGATGTTTGGGATTCCTCAGAGTTTGGTACCCCTCCTGGACTTGACTGAGCGAGATAGGCGGCGGACAACACTCCCAAACTTGTGTACTCCTTCATCTCATATCTCTGCTCTCTTTATCCTGACCCCTGGTGTAATTTTCTTTTGTTTTTCTTTCTTTTTGTCAATTAACTTATTGTGCATCCCAAGGTTATAGCTACATGATGCAATAGCACTTATATATATGCATTTTTAATGATTTATGGTTTAGTTATTAATGATCTTATTGCTCTCCACTTTTGGTGATGTTTCCATCTGTGGTATTTTTTTTTTCCATAAAAGATTTTTATTTAAGCAATTGTGCATACAACTTTTACAATCTGTGGTACATATGTATAAAGTACAAGAGAAGAAGCTTCCATGTTTCATACAAGTAAAAAAAAAAGCATAATTTTACATCTTAAGTCATGGAAAATCGAACATTATGTTTTAAATTTAGTCCCTTAGAGGGTCTTGTCATTATATTCGGTATAGTTGGATTTTGAGATAGAGATACTCATTTAAATAACATTTAGAGCATTTGAATTAGTTTAGCTTTGTTCAAGATAGAGTGTCTCTAAAGGCTTATTTGGTACCGAATGGTTAGTTATGATGTTTGTATGATTTTCCCTTTAGTCAGCTTATGATATGATGATCAAAGAAAACTTCCTGTGTGTGGTGTTTAAAGAGGGGGCTTAAGTATTGAGAAATGGGAGAATATGATTAAGTGCAGTTTTAGAAAAGGGGATAGTGGGGTAGTAATGGGAGGGAGGGTGGGGGGGGGGGGGGTTAGGGCTGCTCTTCCATTGTATGCTTTTTCTTCCATCCTGCACAATGGGAGGAGGGAATACTGTGGAATCCAGTAATGGAGAGGGATCTGAATTATTGCACTTTATGTTGAGAATAAAGATTTATAATAATCCGTCGTTTTGAAGTGGTTCCAACAGGCCCAAGTGGTTGTAAATTTTTGTATGCGCTCTTGAGCTATAAGGATCAACTCTTCCATTTCTGCTATCTTGGATATTTTCTGTAACCATTCCCTAATTGTAGGTATGTCTGTTGTTCTCCAGTGGGTTGGAATGCAGAGTCTCGCAGCATTGACCATATGCATGGCCAGGGATTTAAAGTACTCGTGTTTGGGAAGTGTAGTATGATGTAATAGATATTGGGCAGGGGTGAAGTTCAAGGTGTATGTGGAGACTTGTTCTATGATGGAGTGGACCTCCCTCCAGAAAGTCTGGATGGAGTCGCACTCCCACCAAATGTGTATCATGGAACCTACTGCTTTTTTACATCTCCAACATACATCAGGTATTGATGGAGAAAATTTGTGTAATCGTGATGGGGTCCTATACCATTTAGTTATGATTTTGTAACCATTTTCTTGTATCGCTACATTCATTAACCCTTTGTGTGCGTAAGAGTATATGGTTTCCCAGTCTTCTTCTGTCAGTGTGAGTTGTAGGTCTGTATCCCATGAGTATCGTGGGATTTCGGAAGGTTTTGTTAGGTCGTCGTCATGGAGCATTAAGTAGATTTGAGAGATGATATGTCTCTGAGGTGAGTCGCTTGAGCAGAGGTGTTCAAATGTTGTTAATTTTCTAGACCATATTGCGGTTGAGCTTTTAGATGTTAAATAGTGTCTTATTTGTCTGTAGGACCAGAAAGGGAACGTATTTGTATGACATTCTGATTTCAGGTCTTGATATGAACGTATGGTGCCTTTGTCAAAAAAAATTGTGGGCCTTTATCTCTTTATGTGGCCATTCAGTTTGTAGGAACTTCAAGGTTTCACCAGGTGGAAATTCTGGGTTTCCTCGTATGGAGGTAAGAGGTCCTAGATGTGTGGATAATTTATGCACTGTTATGGCCTTATTAAAGGCCATTAGAGTGGGATATATAAAGGGGTGTGTCTTGAGGGTCTGAGGCCATAGTCTTGAAGGAAGCCAGGGGAGAATATGAGTGGGGGTGTGAGTATAAAGGTGTTCTATTGTTACCCATGCTTTTTCTATATGGTGTATCTTCCAGTCCACAATCCTGACCAGATGGCATGCCATGTGGTATTTGTATAAGTCAGGAAGGCCAATTCCCCCTCTAAGTTTCGGCAGGGTTAATTGGGTATATTTTATGCGTGGAAATTTGTTGTTCCAAAGAAAGGCTGTGTACATACTTTTGTATTTGGCAAAAAAGGAGGGGGGTAAGTGTATAGGGATTGCCTGCATGAGGTATAAGAGGCGGGGGAGAACAATCATTTTTATTAAGGCTGCGCGGCCGAACCAGGAAATGTTTAAGTTGGTCCATTCTTTAAAGTTTGTTTGAAGTTTAGTTTTTGCGTGATTATGATTATACAGGTCTGATGTTCGTTCAGTAATCCGTATTCCTAGATATGTAATGGCTTCTTTTTCCCAATGAAATGGGAAGTGTAATTGGGCATGGGTTACTTCTTGTGGGGTAAGAGATACATTCAGGGCATTGGACTTGGTATAGTAAATTTTTAGGTTAGACAATTCTCCGAAATGTTTTAAATCTCTCAGTAAGTTGGGTAGGGAGATTCGGGGTTCTTGGAGGGTAAGTAAAATGTCATCCGCGAAAGCGGCTACTTTAAACTCTTTATGTGCAATGGGTATTCCTTTAATATCTGAGTTGTTGCGTATTTTATTCAGTAGGGGTTCTAATGTCAGGACATAGATCAGTGGGGAGAGTGGGCATCCCTGGCGGGTACCATTGCTTATAGAGAAGGTGTTTGACAGGAGGCCATTGACTCTTACCCTGGCTGAGGGGTTAGTATATAGTGCGTTAATATGTGTGTACATGCGTGACTTGAGGCCTATGCCCTTGAGGACCTCCTGCATGTAATCCCAGGCCACCCTGTCAAACGCCTTCTCAGCGTCCAGGGATAGGAGAAAGCCTTTGGTTCCAGAAGTGGCTAGCCAATGTTGTATATTTAGGGTACGGATAGTGTTATCCCTGGCCTCTCTTCCCGGGATAAACCCAACTTGGTCGGGGGATATGAGACCAGGGATAAATGGTAGTAGTCTATTTGCCAGCATTTTGGCGTATAGTTTGATATCTACATTCAGTAGAGAAATCGGTCTATAGTTCGGGGCTTGTGTGTGATCCTTGCCTTCCTTTGGTATGAGGGTTATGTGTGCTTCTAGTAGTCTGCTTGTTGATGTGTGTGAGTCTGCGAGGGAGTTAAAGGATTTAAGCATTTCTGGAATCAAAATATCTTGGAAGCTTTTGTAATATATTAATGGAAAACCTTCTGGGCCTGGGCTCTTGCCTACGCTCATCTGTTTGATTGCTAGTTGGAGTTCCTCTGATGACAGGGGGCTTTCCATGTATTCTGCTTGTTGAGAGGTGATAGGTTTGGGGCAGAACTGTGTTAAAAATTCTTTTAGTTGGGACTTTCGGTCACTCTGTTTTGATTTAGGGTTGATATGTTGGTTTATGTTATACAGTTTAGAGTAATATTCTTCGAAGTGTTTGGCTATATCTGCATTTTTGGAGAGAAGAGTGTTGTGTGTATCTCGAATCATGTGAATTCTAGAGGGTGCTTTGGTTGCTTGGACTGCCCGAGCGAGCAGTCTCCCGCTCTTGTTGCTGTGTTCATAGAACACTTTCTGTTGAAGGATATATCTCCTTCTGGTACGCTTTCCTAATATGTCTAGTAATGAAGAGCGGGCTTGAAGTAGTTCCTGTAGTGTGTTTTGTGATGTTGTTTGCTTATGTGTAGCCTCTAGTCGGTTTATGGTTTGGATCAAAGATCTAATTTGTTCCTTATGTCTCTTTTTGATTGTGGATGTGAGTGTAATGATTTCCCCCCTTAGTACACACTTATGTGCTTCCCATATAGTGATTGGTGCGATGTCTGGGGTGTTGTTTTCTCTGAAGTAGTTTTGTATGCGAGAGTGTAACTGGGTCAAATTGTCAGGGTCCTTAAGTAATGGGGTTCAGTCGCCATGTTTTGGTAATTTCTCTTTTTTCGGGGAAAGTGAGTGTTACTGAAATAGGGTGGTGGTCCGACAAAAACATTGGTTCTATAGTCGTCTGCGTGAGTAGGGGCAAATCATTTTGCGATAGGAATAGATAATCTATCCTAGAATATTTTTGGTGTGGGGCTGAATAGAATGTATAGTCCTTATCAGATGGGTACATGGTACGCCAGGTATCATGAAGAGTAAGGTTTTGTAATTGAAGTTTCATTTGGCGTAAGGCCCGGTATGTAAGTGTGGATGTACCTGTGGACGTGTCGAGGCTGGGATTTAATGGTACATTAAAGTCGCCTCCTAATAGTAGTAAACCGGTTTGGAAATTTTGTAGAAGGTCACAGATTTTTTTGACAAAGGACACTTGGTGTTCGTTTGGGCAGTAAATGTTGGCTATGGTGATGGGTTTGGCAGCGTATGTTCCTTTTATGAATATAAATCTGCCGTCCGGGTCAACTAATGTGTCTGTCACTTGGAAGTCAGCTTGTTTGGAAATGAGAATCGAGACTCCTTTTGTTTTGGATTCCTGGTTGGTGGAGTGAAAGACTTGTTTATAGATATGGTTTGTCAATTTGGGTATGGCGTTAGTTCTGAATGTGTCTCCTGAAGTAGGATAAAGTGTGCTTTGTGTTTTGTCAGAGCTGCAAGGACTTGTGACCTCTTTTCTGGTAGGTTTAGACCTTTAACGTTAAGGGATAAGCATTTTAGTGGGATTTGCATCTTACTGGTTCTCGGCTTCGGAAGCATTTTAAAAGTCTAGAGGGAGAGGGAAAGGGTATATGTGTGGTTTGGAAGAGCAGCCCTCACTAGGATCTAGGGTAGTAAGAATAGTAGGTAGGGCTATATAGTAGGTAGATGACCAGAGGGGGAGGGGGTAAAGGGGTTTCAGATTGTACGTTTATTCCTTACTTCCCCACGGATTGTGGCTTGGGGTATGAGAAAGTATTGGCTTGCACAGTCGTGGATAATCCACGCTCTGTGTATGATCTTTACCGGAGGTGGTTATCGGAAAACCTAACCACCTAGTTAAGAGGGGGTCCGGAGTGTCAGTTAGAGTCCAAAGGACTACTGTGGTGGGAGAATAAACCTGGAAGGTGATCAGAGGTGTCGGCACACATAAGGACTAGTAAGGTACAATAATGTGTCTTCAAGTGTATTGCTATGGGGTGATAAAGAGATAGAGTTAACTATGTGGTGTAAACCGTGGTTGTAAGGGGGATATTTGTATACATACCCCCCTTTTTCCCTTTTTCTTTCTTTAGTCGTGTGATTGGTAAGCCCAATGATTAATCTATCCAGATCAAATGTTACTTAGGGGAATTTTAAGATTCTGGGTCTATGATCAAGACTTCTTTAAGTATATGTATTTCTACTCATTCAAATCTTACTAAAACAAACAAACATAGCAAACAGTGCTAACTATAACCTAAGGGTATACCCCATGTTAGATGGGAGTTCCCTATGTCTAATTACTTCCCGTCTCAGCTCTCGGGTCCCGCCCCCCGCAGTAGGGGAGAAGGTCCCTCAAAGCCAAGAAGGGCTGTCCTTTCATAGCGGTGAGGGATCAGCCCAAAACAAGGGGTCATCCCTTCCCCCACTTTTGTGCATCCTAGTACTGATCGTTTACTGTTACATTGCAGCGAGAGTTTTAAATAAAAAAAAAAACACATACAAGAAAAAACATATCTACTCAAGGAGTGGATTTAAAACCTTGCTATGAATTGATCATATAACTATTTCCGCTTTAGGGAATAGGTTATTCATTAAGGCTTTCAGAAACGAAACCTTTTACCTATCTCCATTAATTTGTGGTGATAGAATTTTTGAGCAATTGCTCAAGATGTAGTCTCTTCATTACTATGAAAGTTCAGTCCGAGTAAGTTGAAGAGGGGTGTCTGTGAGTAAATTGTACTGAATATTAACATAAGGGGACTCCACATGCCTATTGGGAATTCCCTGTGTCTGTTTACCCCTCGATACGGTTCCCGGGCTCCGCCCCTCCACAGTAGGGAAGCGGGTCCCACGGATCCACGAGTGGTCAGTATTGCATAGTGGGGGAGGATCAGTCTGCAAGAACTGGACTGGTCCCCCTCCACTATTGTGCAGCCTAGAACTGAATATTATCTGTTAAAGCAAGACACATGCGAGAAAAAATAGAAGAAAAAAAATTGCAAAAAGGTAAAAAGGCAAAAACAAGAAATTATATAGGACCAGTTCCACAGAGGCAGTTAATGAAAATCCCCTCCCTTGTTATGATTGAAGTATGTATTTCTTACCACTGTAGGGGGTCGGTTAACTGCTGAGTCAATCAAAAATTAGAACTTTTACCTTTCCCGTTAACTTGTGGCAAAAGGGTTTTGGGAAAATTATGTGGTATTTAGCCTCTGCCTTTGGAAATTCAGTCCAATGGAGTTGAAGAGATGTGTTTGTATTCGTAACACAGTAAGGTACTTTTCTAGATAGAACACAGTATCTCAGTTAATATTTTGATTCTGAAGAGTTTCCATCATCTTACATATACAAAAGTTCAGGCATATACAGTATATGACTCTGGGGTATGTTGAGCACTAAATTAATCATCTCTGTAATTCCTGCGCGGGGTGTCTGCGCGGTTCATGGCATGTGGTGGTACATCTCGACGTGAAAAGCATTCTCCCGGGGATGTAGGGTCCAGTCTTCGGTGTCTGGATCTGTGGCGTTGTGCTTTTGGTGAAGCATTGTAGGAAACTGCCTTCCAAGGTTCCGATGGGAAGTAGAAGGAGTACCATTCCGGTAATTCAATTGCTGGGATATCAAGCTGTTCACAGAACATGGGGAGGTCTTCTGGTGTTCTGAGGAGTGCGATGTGACCTCTGGTGGTGGCTGCGAGGCAAAATGGAAACTTCCACCTGTATTGTATGTTGCGTTCCCGTAACGTTTCCAGCAGGGGGCGTAGTGTGCGTCTGTTTTGTAATGTTATCTGAGATAGGTCTTGGAACAATTTAATGTCTGTGCCATTGTATAAAATACGGCCTCTATCTCTCGCCTTTCTAAGAATCTCCTCTTTAAGTGGAAAGTTTACTAGACAGCATACTATGTCCCGAGGGGGTTCTGTGTCCCGGGGAGGTGGTCTTAGTGCACGATGGATTCTTTCCATATCAATAGGGGTATCTGCGTGCCATTCAAGGAGTTCATTGAATATTGTGCAGACTGTCTACGTCAGTGCAGATGGATCTATGCCTTCAGGGACCCCCCTTACTCTTATATTATGTCTGCGTTCTCTGTTGTCGAGGTCTTCCACTTGTCTGTGGAGTTCAAAGATATGTGGGAGATGCATATCATGTGCTCTTTGTACTTGCCTGATTGCAGCTGCCTGTATTTGAGATGATTCCTCCACTTCAGATAGGCGATTATGCATTGACTGGATGTCCATTTTCAGATCTGATATGGCAGTTGTTAGGGTATGTTTTATGTCCAGAGCGACCCTCTGCAGGTCCCTTTGCAGATCCAGTAAGGATGGGATTGTGGATGTTGCGCTGTGAATGTCCGTCGGCGCGATCGCGGAGCAGCTAAGCGAGGCCGGGGATGAGGCCTTGGATGCCTGTGAGGCCTGTGTCTCCTCGTGGAGGGTTGCGGCCTTTATACGAAATATGTCCGGGATGTTATTACTTAGCTGTGTCCCAGATTGTTTCTCTGTCTCCTTGGTCGAGCGGGGTGCCGAGGTGCTTCTATTCGGCTTACCCATGGCTTAATCTGGCTGGCGGTGGTGTTAGAAGAGGCTGAAATCGTCCTCAGTGTGCCGGAGCTCTCTTCTCAAGCGGCCATCTCCGATCCTGTCCAAGCCACGCCCCCCATCTGTGGTATTTTATCTGTATGATTTATTTTTGTAATTTTGTAAAACTTTAATAAAAAATACAATTATAAAAAAAAATATGTATGAGGCCTTCAACTAAGATAGAGGTCTGTTATAGAGGATTGGAATCCCCAACCACTGATAAAAAGCCTTTAGGAGGTGTCATTTTCCCTGCAATGTAATGCACTTTTTTTGTAAATGTCAGTTTTGCTTTAGTAGAGACAGCTGCACACTTCACAAGAAGGGTCAGAGCTTCCCCAGACATGATATTTAATTTAATTTTTCATTTTTGATGTTTCACTTTAAGCATTAGTAAAATCCCTGCTCCCTTCCAAATATTTTTTTTTTTCTTTGGTATATGTGCCCTAGGGCAGTGCCCTTCGCCAATGCCATTTGTTTGACAATCGCTTGCCTATCCACCTAGAACATTACATTTCTTTTTTTTTAACATTCAGCTCCTATTGACTTCAATGGGGTTTGAATTCCACACACAAACTTTATTAATGTTTGCCGAACCCTGCTCGTACTGAACTCAGGCATCTTCAGCTCATCACTAGTCAATAGTGGATTGACAATTAAAGCAAGATCTGTGTTTCAATTACTTCATTTAACCCATACGGGATTAAAGTATCCTTCTGAATCTTTCTCCTTTAGTTAGATCTAATGAAATAGCTTCAATACCAAAAGCAGAAAACCGTGCAGGATCCAAATTATGTTTTTCAGAGAAATGTCGAGTTGCACTGTGATTAATGATGTTGCTGGAGAAAGACGGCAGCTTTAAGGGCTGATTACACAGGGACAGAAACATGGATGGCATTCAAACTTGCAGGGATGCATTTGGAAAGATACTAGGATTTCTTTGCTGTTTAACTGAATTAATTTGCATAGGGTGAAGGACTTCTTTAAGGAATTTTATCGCTTGTCCGTTCTGAAAGAAAAGGTTAGAATCACGTATGCTTATGGAATTTTTTCCATTTTACAAACAGTATCACATAAAAAACTGACTATTATTTTGATTTGTAACAGGAGGAGTTGGTGGTATTCAAGATCACTTGCTTAGGGAATGCATTCAGTGTGTTTTTTGTTTGTGTTCAATCACTTTGGGAGTTTGTGGTTACGGTTTCATGGGTTTGTTCATAAAGAGCCCTTTTATCTATACACGAATGTGCCATACACACTATCAGATTTTCTGCTGATTTTTGTCTTCAGATTTACCAAAACCATATAATATGAGGTCAAACCTTAGGAGTTTCAATTTGTATGCAATCAGGCAGGCCCTTGCACTACATGGTTTTGGTAAATCTGAAGACAAAAATCATAGTGTGTATGGGGCTTAACCCCAATTTATCTGGGATTAAAGAAAAAAAACATGTAAACGACGGTGTAGGGGAGGAACTAAACAATTTCCTTGTCAAAAGAAGTTTATTGAGTATACAATATTATAAAGATACATAAAGTAAGTTTAAAAGGATCTATAAAGTAAGCTCATTGTTTTACAGTAGGGTTTAAATAGGTAAATATCATGAAATTTCAAATATTAAACCTTGGGTTCACGTAAACCTAAATTAAAGATATATATAATTTCCTTGGTTACTTTTGTAGGTATTTAAATGATTTATACCTACTATACATATTGTTTACAGGTAGAGTGTATATAGGTCAAATAAATTCTGATAATGAGCTTTAATCGTAAGGTGGAGAAAAGGAAAGAGAAAGAAGAAAAAGGGTAGAAAGGCAGAGGTATGGTCCACAAGGGTGTCCCGCTCGTCAGTTTATTATTCTTTTTAGTTCTCTTTGAAGCCTTAGAATGGGTGTCTCTGTAAGTCATTTAATCTGTTACCATGGTAACATGACAGAGTCATTGAAATTTGACAGGAACTGTTGTTTTATCCAAGGATGCCAAAGTTTTTCAACTTTTGGAATTTGATTTTGATCGATGGCTACCATCTTAGCATGGGACATTGTATTATTCATTCTGTGAATTGTTTCTGCTAGTACCAATGTAGCAGATTTCCATGCCTTGGCCACTGTTTGTTTTGCAGCCGTTATTAGTTGGATCATAAGTTTGAATTGAGAGAGTGTTAACCATTCCGGTTTTAGATTAAGTAAAGTTATATATGGATCTGGTTGTATTATTTTTTAAAATATTTTAGATGCAATCACGAAGACTTCCTTCCAGGAGGTTTGGATTACTGGGCATGTCCACCATATGTGTAAATTTTTGGGCATCCTCGAAAACAAAGAGCTGAGGTATTAGGTGAATATTTTGCCACTCTAGCAGGTACAAGGTACCAGCGAGTTAGGACTTTATAATTTGCCTCCAGTGCTAAGATGTTGGGTGAAGATGACTTAGCTGTGAGCCATATGTTAGACCAGTCCGTGTCTTCTAAAGTTCGTCCCAGGTCCTCCTCCCACCTCTGAACGTAAGAGGGTCTATTAAGATTTACTACTCCATATAATTGATCATAAAGTGATGAAATTGTACCTTTAGCAAATGGATCTTTTGTACAGATTGATTCAAAAATGGATAATTGGGATAATGGTGTATCCCCCTTTAGGAATGGCGTATAGAAATTTTTGATTTGGAGATATCTAAATATCTCAGAGTTTGGTAGATCATATTTTTCTCTAAGCGATGGGAATGAAAGGAATGATTTAGATGCTATGAAGTCATTTAGTGTCTGAATGCCTGATGTTGTCCAAGCTTTAAAAGATTTTGGGTAGATCCATGCCGGATAAAAGGCCAGATTTCTGATAAAAGAAAGGAGAGGATTGTGTGGAGATTGTAACTGATATTTGGTTTTTAGTTTATCCCAGAGAGATAAGAAGTGTTTAGTTATGGGATTATGAATTTTAAAGCGGTCTTTAGGATCAAGCCATAACAAGTTTGATATTAATAGAGGGTCATTTTCTGAAGCCTCTATAAATACCCATAATGGGATTTCCTGTTTTGCATGGTATTTGGACAGACTGGCCAAATATGCTGCTCTGTAATAGTTAGTAAAATTAGGGTATCCCAGGCCTCCTTTATTTTTGGGAAGATGTAGTGTGTGTATAGGTATACGTGGTTTAGAAGAGCCCCATATAAACGAAGTTGCTCTTTTTTGTACTATTCTCAAAAAATAGGAAGGAATTGGAATAGGGAGGACTCTGAATAGATAAAGCAATTTGGGTAGAATAGTCATTTTGATTGCATTAATCTTCCCTATCCAGGATAAAGGAAGTTGCGACCATTGTTTTATTAGATTTGTGATCTGTCTTAATACAGGAGGATAAGGTTGAGAATAAGTCAGAATGAGATGCTGTTAAATGAATTCCAAGATATGGGATTGATTTTTCTGCCCATGTGAATGGGAGTGCAGCCCTAGCCGGGATCAATTCCATGTTTGTGAGCGAAATATTAAGCACTAGGCATTTCTTAGGATTAATCATAAGGCCGGATAGGGCTGCAAATCCATCAAGAGCTGGTATTAAGTTAGGACCAGAGACCTGTGGTGATGATAGAAAAAGTAATATATCGTCTGCAAATATACATAATTTGTGTGTAATACCTCCTACTTCAATGCCAGTTATAGTTTGGTTTGTTCTGATGTATTGGGCCATGGGTTCGAGTATAAGGGCAAATAATAAGGGAGATAATGGGCAACCCTGTCGGGTACCTCTTTCGATATTAAAGGCATCAGATTTGTATCCAGCATATTTTATATAGGCTTTGGGTTTATTATATAATGCTTTGATCCATGTTAAAAAGTGGGGTCCAGTGCCAGGGGCGTGGCCTGACCTCGGGAGAAGATGGCAGCTTAAATCTTTTGCTCCCACTGACAGAGAGGATCTTCTAGCTAAAACGGAGGTTACTTGCCCGCCTTTACGCGAAAAAACCATGGGAACTTCATCCCGCAGCTCCTCCGCATCCAGATCAAGGTCCCCTCGCGACTTGACTGGCAGGAATAGCCATATTATACCAGAAATGTTCCGCTCCCATTCTGGCAACATGGCGCCCACACGAGGCTTACCTCAGACAACAGGCCCAACGGAGGAAAATGGAGCAGTGATTCTAATGCCGAACTCCCAACCCAGCCTCCAGGACCTACACTCCGTAGCGCAGGATATAAAAAACACCCTCACGGCAGCTCTGACAGCGGCAATCACGGATCTCAAGATCGACATTCAAGCGATTGCAGGCAGAGTCCAGGAAGTGGAGAAGACGACCACGACCCATTCTACTGTGCTCCGCCGTACGTGTCAGGCCCTGGATACACACACCCTACAACTGCGAGATATGAATCGACACATGGAGGATTTGGACAATCGCGGTAGGCGCCACAATTTGCGGGTGAGAGGCCTGCCGGAATCGATTGAAGCTGACAGGCTCCAAGCAGAGGTATCCAGCTTCTTTAACAGCCTCCTGGATAAACCACCAGCCACCCCCATAGGTATGGAACGCATACACCGCGCCCTACGCCCACGGGGGAGAGAAGCTGATCCGCCTAGGGATGTGATTTGTCATATTATTGACTACCATCTGAAAGAAGAACTGCTTCGTAAGGCCCGCATGGCTACAAAGCTCTCACACAATGGCGCCGACATACGCATTTTTCAAGATCTTTCCACAATTACACTACAACGTCGGAGAGAACTGCGCCCCCTGTTGGAAGTACTACGATCCAAGGACATCCCATACAGGTGGAAATTCCCCTTCGGCTTGTCAGCATCCTACCAGGGTCGCACTGCACTACTCAGAGTGACAGAAGATTTGCGCTATTTCTGTGAAACCCTAGACTTACCGTTCACGGATGTTCCCGAATGGTATGCGGAATTCCGCCCTCCGGCCTCCAGAAAACTCCCGCCTGACAGTGAACCAATGGACACTCAGCCGCACCGCTACAGACGGCAGCGATCTCCATCCGAAGCAAGACAACGTCTCCATGGGCCTGGTACGGACAGGGGCCCCAGCCCGCTAGACACACCGCAGACCAGAAGAGCACGCCGAGACCGCTGATCAGCGAAGCCGGATCGTACGACACACGGAGACTCGATTTGCTCACTGCCTTTAGTTTCACTGGTTCCAGTGAGTTTTGTTCCAGTTTTTTTTTATTTCTCTTTCTCTGGTTTTTGTCACGCTTTGTTCACACTAGCCGCTAGCCACCAAGCTCCCTGTAGTCCTAACTATCTGCTCCGGCCTTAGCCACTCTGCTCGAGACATCACACTACGATTGATGAAACTGAAACCACACGGATTGCTGGTGAAGGGAAAATTCAGGAACCCCGGATCAACACTGTCTTCAGTATAGGAAGAAACCAAGATCACGCAAGACATGACATTTCAGCTCACACGGCTTTGGTCACTCTTGTCAGCTATATGCCCACAGCCACAGTATCCTTTCCTCCTCTGATCCCTCACTCACACGCACTTTAAGCGGAGAATGAGGGAGACCGGGTGGCTCTAATATTCAAATGATACGTTATAGCTCTCGTACTGTCACTAACCTTTTATTGTCTTATGTTAGCCTTTATTTATTAAGATCTCTAATCTAGAATTGACTAGACAAGGCTGGGGGAGGTGATGATTCGCGGGAATGATTTCGTAATTTTTTAGTAATACCATGCTCTCCGACATGGTATTACTAACATTGAACAATACACAATCGATGCTCCGTACACAATTCTTTGTGCAATGTAGTACAGGCTTGCTCAGAGTGCACTTGGCTACTGCCCGACACAAAGCTCGCTGTTATTAAGAACGCCGATTACACTAGCACACCTCAGTTAGACATTATCCCGGTTACCCCACTTACTGCATATAAGTAAGGGAAATACGATTCCCGTGGATCGTCACCTCCTATGCTGAATGGATGATACTTGGAATATATACAATTAAGGGCTTAGGTTCTAGTACCAACTTTTTTAAAGCGATGGGCTCATAATTGCTCGTTCAGCATGCACATAAATTTATCCTATGCTCACGGGTGACGGGAGGGCTCCGGATGCATCATGTTACCTACGTCATCCAATAATATACTGCTTTGCTCAAGTAGCGAAGCAGGTTGCACCCATCTGGATTAGCCCTGGCTACATTAAAACGTTATGAACAAGGCTCTGATTAACAGGGAAAATATCACCACAAAATATCAATCTTCACAGATGGCTGAGAGGCTTACTGTCCTCATTGTTCCATCTCATCACACCCAGCATAGGGTACCCTCAATGACGCATGCACTATTATCCTGTGGCGTGGGAGCATGATGTATCTGCAGGCCCCTATTCTACACATAGTCACGTATAGGGATGAGCTTCGTGTTCGAGTCGAACCCATGTTCGACTCGAACATCGGCTGTTCGACCGTCCGTCGAATTGCGAACGATATGGGCCGTTCGCGCCAAATTCGTGTGGCGCGTCACGGCCCATAATTCACTGCGGCATCGCAGTGCATTGCTGGCTGATGATTGGCCAAGCATGCACTATGACCCGCATGCTTGGCCAATCACAGCGCCGTCAGTAGAGAGAGCTGTAATTGGCCAAAGCCAGGGTGGCTTTGGCCAATTATGGCTCAGGGGATTTAGTACACACCCCACACTATATAAGGCCGCCTGCACGGCGGCCCTGTGTAGTGTGTGTTCCGGTGTGCTGAGAGATAGAGAGAGAGAGAGAGAGAGACAGTGTCATTTGATTTGAGTTAGATAGATTAGGCAGAACAGTCAGTCAGTTAGCTGCACTTACAGTGTATTGTGTATATATATGCATCCCAGGTGTTGCATATATATATATACACTGTATTCAGTTTAGCTAGATCCGTTCCTGTTATCTTCTATCTAGACTATTTAGTGCAGTGTGTCCTGCTCACAGTGTTCAGCTAGATCCGTTCCTGCTATTTACATTCAGTGCAGTGCGTCCTGCTCACAGTGTTCAGCTAGATCCGTTCCTGCTATTTACATTCAGTGCAGTGCGTCCTGCTCACAGTGTTCAGCTAGATCCGTTCCTGCTATTTACATTCAGTGCAGTGCGTCCTGCTCACAGTGTTCAGCTAGATCCGTTCCTGCTATTTACATTCAGTGCAGTGCGTCCTGCTCACAGTGTTCAGCTAGATCCGTTCCTGGTATTTACATTTAGTGCAGTGCGTCCTGCTCACAGTGTTCAGCTAGATCCGTTCCTGCTATTTACATTCAGTGCAGTGCGTCCTGCTCACAGTGTTCAGCTAGATCCGTTCCTGCTATATACATTTAGTGCAGTACGTCCTGCTCACAGTGTTCAGCTAGATCCGTTCCTGCTATTTACATTCAGTGCAGTGCGTCCTGCTCACAGTGTTCAGCTAGATCCGTTCCTGCTATTTACATTCAGTGCAGTGCGTCCTGCTCACAGTGTTCAGCTAGATCCGTTCCTGCTATTTACATTCAGTGCAGTGCGTCCTGCTCACAGTGTTCAGCTAGATCCGTTCCTGCTATTTACATTCAGTGCAGTGCGTCCTGCTCACAGTGTTCAGCTAGATCCGTTCCTGGTATTTACATTTAGTGCAGTGCGTCCTGCTCACAGTGTTCAGCTAGATCCGTTCCTGCTATTTACATTCAGTGCAGTGCGTCCTGCTCACAGTGTTCAGCTAGATCCGTTCCTGCTATATACATTTAGTGCAGTACGTCCTGCTCACAGTGTTCAGCTAGATCCGTTCCTGCTATTTACATTCAGTGCAGTGCGTCCTGCTCACAGTGTTCAGCTAGATCCGTTCCTGCTATTTACATTCAGTGCAGTGCGTCCTGCTCACAGTGTTCAGCTAGATCCGTTCCTGCTATTTACATTCAGTGCAGTGCGTCCTGCTCACAGTGTTCAGCTAGATCCGTTCCTGCTATTTACATTCAGTGCAGTGCGTCCTGCTCACAGTGTTCAGCTAGATCCGTTCCTGGTATTTACATTTAGTGCAGTGCGTCCTGCTCACAGTGTTCAGCTAGATCCGTTCCTGCTATTTACATTCAGTGCAGTGCGTCCTGCTCACAGTGTTCAGCTAGATCCGTTCCTGCTATATACATTTAGTGCAGTACGTCCTGCTCACAGTGTTCAGCTAGATCCGTTCCTGCTATTTACATTCAGTGCAGTGCGTCCTGCTCACAGTGTTCAGCTAGATCCGTTCCTGCTATTTACATTCAGTGCAGTGCGTCCTGCTCACAGTGTTCAGCTAGATCCGTTCCTGCTATTTACATTCAGTGCAGTGCGTCCTGCTCACAGTGTTCAGCTAGATCCGTTCCTGCTATTTACATTCAGTGCAGTGCGTCCTGCTCACAGTGTTCAGCTAGATCCGTTCCTGGTATTTACATTTAGTGCAGTGCGTCCTGCTCACAGTGTTCAGCTAGATCCGTTCCTGCTATTTACATTCAGTGCAGTGCGTCCTGCTCACAGTGTTCAGCTAGATCCGTTCCTGCTATTTACATTCAGTGCAGTGCGTCCTGCTCACAGTGTTCAGCTAGATCCGTTCCTGCTATTTACATTCAGTGCAGTGCGTCCTGCTCACAGTGTTCAGCTAGATCCGTTCCTGGTATTTACATTTAGTGCAGTGCGTCCTGCTCACAGTGTTCAGCTAGATCCGTTCCTGCTATTTACATTCAGTGCAGTGCGTCCTGCTCACAGTGTTCAGCTAGATCCGTTCCTGCTATATACATTTAGTGCAGTACGTCCTGCTCACAGTGTTCAGCTAGATCCGTTCCTGCTATTTACATTCAGTGCAGTGCGTCCTGCTCACAGTGTTCAGCTAGATCCGTTCCTGCTATTTACATTCAGTGCAGTGCGTCCTGCTCACAGTGTTCAGCTAGATCCGTTCCTGCTATTTACATTCAGTGCAGTGCGTCCTGCTCACAGTGTTCAGCTAGATCCGTTCCTGCTATTTACATTCAGTGCAGTGCGTCCTGCTCACAGTGTTCAGCTAGATCCGTTCCTGGTATTTACATTTAGTGCAGTGCGTCCTGCTCACAGTGTTCAGCTAGATCCGTTCCTGCTATTTACATTCAGTGCAGTGCGTCCTGCTCACAGTGTTCAGCTAGATCCGTTCCTGCTATATACATTTAGTGCAGTACGTCCTGCTCACAGTGTTCAGCTAGATCCGTTCCTGCTATTTACATTCAGTGCAGTGCGTCCTGCTCACAGTGTTCAGCTAGATCCGTTCCTGCTATTTACATTCAGTGCAGTGCGTCCTGCTCACAGTGTTCAGCTAGATCCGTTCCTGCTATTTACATTCAGTGCAGTGCGTCCTGCTCACAGTGTTCAGCTAGATCCGTTCCTGCTATTTACATTCAGTGCAGTGCGTCCTGCTCACAGTGTTCAGCTAGATCCGTTCCTGGTATTTACATTTAGTGCAGTGCGTCCTGCTCACAGTGTTCAGCTAGATCCGTTCCTGCTATTTACATTCAGTGCAGTGCGTCCTGCTCACAGTGTTCAGCTAGATCCGTTCCTGCTATATACATTTAGTGCAGTACGTCCTGCTCACAGTGTTCAGCTAGATCCGTTCCTGCTATTTACATTCAGTGCAGTGCGTCCTGCTCACAGTGTTCAGCTAGATCCGTTCCTGCTATTTACATTCAGTGCAGTGCGTCCTGCTCACAGTGTTCAGCTAGATCCGTTCCTGCTATTTACATTCAGTGCAGTGCGTCCTGCTCACAGTGTTCAGCTAGATCCGTTCCTGCTATTTACATTCAGTGCAGTGCGTCCTGCTCACAGTGTTCAGCTAGATCCGTTCCTGGTATTTACATTTAGTGCAGTGCGTCCTGCTCACAGTGTTCAGCTAGATCCGTTCCTGTTATCTTCCTACTGACAGGCAGGCTTGTCTGGTTACAGTATATAAAGCTACCTGAAGAAAATTACAGGTGTTCTATCCCAGCTTAGTGCAGCTACAGGCCATTAGTATGTCTGGAAGGCCAAGAAGGAGAGGCAGACAGTCACAAGCCAATAAGAGAGGGCAAGCAGGCTCTGTGTCTAGTGCTGGTCGTGGAGACGGTGCATCCTCATCAGCACGTGGCCATGGGACACGCTTGGCCTTTTTTTCGGCAGCTGGCCGTGTTGAGCCGCAACATGCGGAAGACTTGGTCGAGTGGATGACCAAGCCGTCCTCATCCTCCTCATCCTCTCTCACCCATGCCCAGGGTGCTTTGTCTGGCAAAGCAGCGGCCTCTTCCCTCAGCTCAATGTCATCAGTGACTCCTTCCCTAGCTCCACCATGTCCTCATGAGGATTCCCTCGAACTGTTTGACCACAGTGTTGGGTACATGCTCCAGGAGGATGCCCAGCGTTTGGAAGGCTCTGATGATGATACTGAGCTCAATGAAGGCAGTAACATGAGCACGGACAGAGGGGGTGCCCAAGAAGGACAGCAATCTGGCAGTCATGCTCCCCCTGCTGCAGCATACTGCCAGGTTTGCTCCAGTGATGAGGAGGGAGGGGATGATGAGGTCACTGACTCAACGTGGGTGCCTGATAGGAGAGAGGAGGAGGAGGAGGAGGAGGAGGTGGCACATCACCAACTAGGCAGGATGCCCTCCAGGGGCCAGCCTAAGGGCAGCACATTGACTGCATCACACCCCAAAGCTCCACATGTGCAGGGCGCTGCAGTCTCTGCGCGTTATTCAAAAAGTTCTTTGGTGTGGGCCTTTTTTGAGACGAGTGCATCAGATCGCACCGCTGCTATTTGCAACATATGTCTCAAGCGTATCTCGCGTGGCCAAAACATCTCCCACTTGGGTACCACATGCTTGACCAGACATATGTTGACCTGCCATGCAGTTCGTTGGCAAGCGTATCTGAAAGACCCACACCAAAGAACAAAGAGGATCTCTCCTTGCTCCTCATCAGCTGAGATTTCCAACCCCACTAGACCTTCAGTCCTCTCTGAGACCTGCAGTGAGAGGAATGAAGGTGTAGAATTAGGTGTGTCACAGCCAAGTACTTGTGGGCAATCTGCTTTTGGTACACCGACGTCAGATTGTACCAGGCAAATTTCCCTGCCCCAGCTGCTGCACCGCCGAAAGAAGTTTGCTCCCAGCCATCCACATGCCCAGCGGTTGAATGCTAGCTTGGCAAAATTGCTAGCACTTCAACTGCTGCCTTTTCAGTTGGTAGACTCTGCCCCCTTCCGTGAGTTTGTGGAATGTGCGGTTCCTCAGTGGCAGGTACCCAAACGCCACTTTTTCTCACGGAAGGCGATTCCGGCTCTCTACCGGCATGTGGAAGGCAATGTCCATGCCTCGCTGGACAGGGCGGTCAGCGGTAAGGTGCATATTACCGCTGACTCATGGTCCAGCAGGCATGGACAGGGACGTTACTTAAGTTTCACGGCGCATTGGGTGACTCTGCTGGCAGCTGGGAAGGATGCAGGACAAGGTGCAGTAGTGTTGGAGGTTGTTCCGCCACCACGCCTCCAAAATGCTGATTGTGACACACCTCTCTCCTCCACCCCCTCCTCTTCTTCTTCCTCCATGGCCTCTTCCTCGGAACCAGCGGTGCTCCGTAGGCGTTCAAGGGGCTACGCAAGTACGCAGGCCAAAAGATGCCATGCGGTGCTTGAGCTGGTGTGCTTGGGGGACAGGAGCCACACTGGGGCAGAGGTTTTGTCAGCTCTGCAGGGGCAGGTTCAGAGGTGGTTGACGCCACGCCAACTTAAGGCAGGAATGGTGGTTTGCGACAATGGCACCAACCTCCTCTCTGCCCTCCGACAGGGACAACTGACCCATGTGCCCTGTTTGGCTCACGTCCTTAACTTGGTGGTGCAGCGGTTCTTGGGCAGGTACCCGGGCTTACAGGATGTCCTGAGGCAGGCCAGGAAAGTCTCTGTGCATTTCCGCCGGTCATATAATGCCAGTGCTCGGCTGACGGACCTCCAAAAGGAGTTTAACCTGCCCAAGTACCGCCTAATCTGTGACATGCCCACCAGGTGGAACTCGACGTTGGCCATGCTGCAGCGGCTGCACACGCAGCAGAGGGCCATCAATGAGTACCTGTGCGACTATGGCACCAGGACAGGGTCAGGGGAGCTTGGTTTTTTTTCCCCACGCCAGTGGGCCATGATCAGGGATGCATGCACTGTCCTGTCACCATTCGAGGAGGCCACGAGGATGGTGAGCACTGACAGTGCATGCATCAGTGACACTGTCCCCCTTGTCCACCTGTTGGAGCACACGCTGCGTGGAATAATGGACAGGGCACTTGAGGCAGAACAGAGGCAGGAAGAGGAGGACTTCCTTAGCTCTCAAGGCCCCCTTTATCCAGACAGTGTTCCTGCGTGCCCGCCGATCACACAGGAAGAGGACGAGGAGGAGGAGGAGGAGGAGGAGGAAGATTGTGTCAGTATGGAGGTGGAGCCTGGCACTCAGCATCAGCAGTCTTTAAGGGATCAGTCCCAAGGAACACATGGACTTGTACGTGGCTGGGAGGAGGTGGCTGTGGACGTTGTTGTCCTTAGTGACCCAGAGGACTCCGGACCGAATGCCTCAGCAAACCTACGCTGCATGGCCTCCCTGATCCTGCAAAGCCTGCGTAAGGATCCTCGTATTCGTGGTATCAAGGAGAAGGACCAATACTGGCTGGCAACCCTCCTTGATCCACGTTACAAGGGTAAGGTTGCGGACCTTATCTTGCCATCGCAGAGGGAGCAGAGGATGAAACATCTTCGGGAGGCCTTGCAGAAAGGTCTGTGCAACGCGTTCCCAGAGACTGGGAGGTTACAAACTCCTGTTTCTGGACAACGTGTTGCTGAGGCTTCGGTCAGTCAAAGAAGGAGCGGTGGAGAAGGTGGCCGTCTGACCGATGCGTTCAGACAATTTTTTGGTCCGCAGCCCCAAGGTATGATCGGTTCCAGCAACCATCGCCAGCGTCTGTTTTACATGGTGCAGGAATACCTAGGGGCAAGATCAGACTTGGACACCTTTCCCACCGAAAATCCTCTGGGTTACTGGGTCTTGAGGATGGATCACTGGCCAGAGCTTGCACAGTATGCAATTGAGCTACTGGCCTGTCCTGCATCCAGCGTTCTTTCGGAACGTACATTCAGTGCTGCTGGAGGCGTGGTAACCGATCACAGGGTGCGTCTGTCCACTGACTCGGTCGATCGGCTGACCTTCATAAAAATGAATCAGTCTTGGATCACCACCAGCTACCAAGCACCTGATGCTGATGTAACTGAATAATTTTTTTCAGATCCCTTCAAAGACTGCCTATGCTGATGCTGAGTGATTATCCCTGAGTAATTATCCTCTTCCTCCTCAATCATCACGCTGATAGCTTGTAAGAACATTTTTGGTTCTGGGCGCCACCACCAGTGCCTAAGGCACAATTTTTCAGCCCCTGTATAACAGGGGCGTGTAATTACAATTTTTGATGTAATACTTTGCAGCACGGCTCGTTCCTGCATTCCAACTAGAGTGTCTGTGAGGGGTTGCAGTGTTGTGGCACCAGCACCAGTGCCTAAGGCCCAATTTTTCTGCCCCTGTCTAACAGGGGCGTGAAATTACAATTTTTGATGCAATACTTTGCAGCAGGGCTCGTTCCTGCATTCCAACTAGAGTGTCTGTGAGGGGTTGCAGTGTTGTGGCACCAGCACCAGTGCCTAAGGCCCAATTTTTCTGCCCCTGTCTAACAGGGGCGTGTAATTACAATTTTTGATGCAATACTTTGCAGCAGTGCTCGTTCCTGCGTTCCAACTAGAGTGTCTGTGAGGGGTTGCAGTGTTGTGGCACCAGCACCAGTGCCTAAGGCCCAATTTTTCTGCCCCTGTCTAACAGGGGCGTGTAATTACAATTTTTGATGCAATACTTTGCAGCAGGGCTCGTTCCTGCGTTCCAACTAGAGTGTCTGTGAGGGGTTGCAGTGTTGTGGCACCAGCACCAGTGCCTAAGGCCTAATTTTTCAGCTCCTGTTCAACAGGGGCATGTAATTACAATTCTTGATCTAATATTTCACAGCAGGGCCCTGTGAGGGCTTACAGTGTTTTGGCCACAGCAACACCTAAGGCCCAAATTTCTGCTGAGTATATAGGGCAGGACCCTACTTTCAAACATCTAACTTACAAACGACTCCTACTTGCAAACGGAAGGAGACAACAGGAAGTGAGATGAAATCTACCCATAGGAAGGGAAATTCTCTCATGTAAGAGTTAATATGGGAAAACAATTTCTCCTTTCCACTGATGCTTTCCAATCCTTGTTCCACAAAAAAACCCAAATTTTCAAAAAACATTTTTCATTGGGACAAAAAAGTGAGGTGAAATCTTCTGAAGAGGAGGAAAGACGCAAAACAAATGTCACAGGGGTGATAACCCTTCCCTATGTTTTCCAAAAAGCTTAGAAAAGATTTTTTGGCTGGAGCTAAACACATTAAAAATGTTCAAAATTACAAACAGATTCTACTTAACAACAAACCTACAGTCCCTGTCTTGTTTGCACCGCCTGTATACTGCTGTTCAGAGTATATAGGGACCTTTCCTTATTTTAATTTGGGTGCGGGGTTCCCCTTAATATCCATACAAGACCCAAAGGGCCTGGTAATGGACTGGGGGGTACCCATGCCGTTTGTCTCACTGATTTTCATCCATATTGCCAGGACCCGACATGACATTAAACCCGCAAGCAGTTTTAAATGAGATTTTTTCCTTTAAAAATGACATTTGGTGCAGGGACTGTTCTAAACATGGGAAACACGCGTCACTTTACAGGCATACTATAGACACCCCCCAGGTACGATATTTAAAGGAATATTTCACTTTTTTTTTTTACTTTAAGCATCATTAAAATCACTGCTCCCGAAAAAACGGCCGTTTTTAAAAGTTTTTTTTGCATTGATACATGTCCCCTGGGGTAGGACCCGGGTCCCCAAACCCTTTTTAGGACAATACCATGCAAATTAGCCTTTAAAATGAGCACTTTTGATTTCGAACGTTCGAGTCCCATAGACGTCAATGGGGTTCTAACGTTCGTGCGAACTTGCGGTCCGTTCGCGGGTTCTGGTGCGAACCGAACCGGGGGGTGTTCGGCTCATCCCTAGTCACGTAGGATTTGAGACTCCACCCAGCCTATAAAGGTTCTGGACGGTACTAAACATCTAGATGTAACCCTTGATGAGAGGCCCATGTTCCCTCTTGCTTCAAATTCCCAGTCTCCTACCTTCCAGCAGGGGGCGCGGCAGTTTGTCGCGACTTGTCATAGATGACGCGCACGTCTTACTGATCCTTGTTAAGACAAGACACAGAGCTTGAACATACACACCCAGCATAAAGGGTAGTAGCCAATGCAATACACAACTGTTAGACCAAGGTTGACAGCATGATATGTTGGGGTTTCCACTGTTATGAGCTTTATTTAGCTTTAATATATTAACCGATTGTCACTTTTAAGATGTGTCTAGGATTCTTTCCGACATGTGGTAATCAAAACCTATGTAACACTTACGAAACATGCATTAGTTTACTCTTACCTAGAAGGTGCCCTGTATAGAGAGTATCACGGACCAGGGACACGCGGATTAAAACCTCAGACGGCACTCTTCCTCAGATATACAGGTACCTCCACACAAATATTTTGCATGCCTATGTAATTGAACGAGCAACTCTGCTCCCAACATTTATCATTCCTCAAACCTATTCATACAATACCCAGGTTCTACCTTTACACTAGTTTACCATAATTTTACACCTCCCCCATAAGCTCATTCCTCCTCCCTGTCAAGCGGGTAGCCTCTCCTCTTCGAAAACACACCCCTTCAAACCGACGTCAGTCGCTCCTCACCTCAGTGGCGCCCATAAGCACTTCAGCTGATATATATCTCAGATCTCATTACGCGCCGCAGACTCATTCCGGTTCTACCTAAACATAGGTAGTTATTCCCTACGGATCAGCGAGCAGGATTTCGCTGATCACCGGAAACAACCACGCCCATAAGCGAAGATACCCAACTATTTACTCTCATTTACACATTGCGCTTCAACATAAAAGTATTGCATTCCTAGTCCCCCATACACCTTCTCAAACCCCTAATTGTTATCGAAACCCCTCCAAAGACACAAATTCTCTGATACCTCATTCTAATCCCCTCTCCATCTCCCTCCTCGTCCTCCTCCGACAGAGACGCTCAGGTATAAGGAATCTTCACGCCATCCTTTACCAGCTCATCCAAATTTTAAACACACCAGCAATATGCCGCACACACCATCAGCCAACAACAAAACAATCAAGATAATATCTCTAAATACAAGGGGACTTAACATCCCTGAAAAACGCTCTCAGCTGCTACTTTCCCTACATAAAAACAAAGCGGACATTGTCTTTCTCCAGGAGACACACTTTAGAACAAGCTCCATCCCCAAACTCTTCAACTACCGATTCCCAACTTCCATACACGCAACTAACAACTCAACAAAATTGAAAGGAGTCTCCGTCCTATTTGCTAAAAATTGCCCGTTTCACGTTACAGAAACATGCATAGACTCGGAAGCGCGATATCTTTTTGTCAAGGGCACACTTCACGGTAAAAGAATAACCCTAGCCAACATATATGCACCCAACACGAAACAAGTACCCTTCTTCAGGTCCACCTTACGAAAACTCACTTTGTTCCAAGACGGCATTCTTATACTAGGAGGAGACTTCAACGTCCCTCTAAACCCACTACACGATACCTCGACCGGTTCATCCAGCTTACCATATAGCGCGCTACGTGCAATTAAAACGCAACTGACAGAACTATCACTACACGACTCCTGGCGCACTCTCCACCCGAACGAGAAAGATTTCACTTTTTTCTCGACTCCCCACAACAGATACTCCCGATTGGACTATCTATTCCTTTCGCAAAGGGACCTGCCGATGCTAACGACTGCCACCATAGACCCCATGTATCTTTCAGATCACCACCCAATTTCCATGATGCTAGCCTTTTCACACACTCAGCCCAGACACCATATTTGGCGTCTGGACCCCTCGCTTCTCACGGACACCGCAACCATGACAGCCATACAAAAACGCCTCTTGCTTTACTTTAAGGAGAATGACTCCCCGGAGATCTCACCTATGATGAGATGGGAAGCACATAAAAAGCACCATTCGAGGAGAACTAATTGCACTCTCAGCCAAACGTAGGAAGGACAGTCAGGAACACATAAATACATTGACTTCACGGATACAATCCTTAGAAACAGCACACAAAACCTCCCTAGCAGTGACGTCTCTCCCGGAATTGCTCAAAGCTAGATCTGAGCTTTTAGAGGCTCTCAACAAGCAAACAAAATGCAATTATTTACTTTCCCAAAAAATATTCTACGAGTATGGCAACAAATCGGGCAAAATCTTGGCCAGAGCTCTACATGCCAAAAAAGCAAAAACAACGATCCACTCAATAATAGACCCTACTGGGAAAAGACTAGTTTCCAATGATCAAATAGCCGAACAATTTGTTGACTATTATTCCCAGCTTTATAACCTACATCCCCACACAGAAGGTAGGCAACCACAGAACGAAAGCCATCCAGGATTTTCTCACGAAATATTGCCCCAAGCACATACCTACTGATGAAGCAACTGATCTAGAAAGACCCATATCCCCAACTGAACTGGACGTGGTTCTAAAACAATTGAAGCCTGGGAAGAGCCCTGGCCCAGACGGTCTAACGACCGGATATTACCAAACCTACACTGAAACACTCAAACCACATTTCCTGCAGGCATTCAATTCCCTTTCCTCGGATAATCCCCCACCTAGAGACCTACTTGCGGCACATGTAACGGTGATACCTAAGCCCAATAAAGATGCATCTACGGTATCGAACTATCGCCCGATATCCTTATTGAATGTTGATCTAAAAATATACGCCAAGATATTAGCCAATCGTCTCTTACCTCTCCTGCCCAACCTCGTCTCACTGGACCAGGTGGGTTTTATACCTGGCAGAGAGGCTAGAGACAACACTATTAAGGCCATCAACATACACAAATGGTTAACTTCACAACAACAGCAAGGATTCTTCTTGTCGCTGGACGCGGAGAAGGCATTCGATAGGGTAGCGTGGGACTATATGGAGGAAGTACTTAAAAAGATCGGTATACGAGATCGTATGTTACAATTTATAATGGCCCTCTATGCCTCCCCCACCGCACAGGTCCGTGTTAATGGACACCTATCGAGTGCCTTCTCCATGTCAAACGGGACACGTCAGGGATGCCCGCTTTCCCCGTTAATATTCATCCTCACCTTAGAACCACTCCTCCAACGCCTCAGATCCAACCCGGACATCAAAGGAGTATCCATATCGGGGACTACATACAAGCTATCTGCTTTCGCAGACGACATTCTCTTGTTTCTGATTGAACCCCACATTACACTACCTAACTTACTTAAGGACCTCAATATGTTCAACCTCCTGACCAACCTACAAATCAACTTCAAAAAATCCGAAGCCCTGAACGTTTCCTTACAAAAAGTAACCCTTGAAGCATGTCAGTCTAACTTCCCCTTCAAGTGGACTCGTGAGGCGATTACCTACCTAGGGATCCGCTTACCAACCCGCCTTTCTGACCTGCATCTTAAAAACTACTTACCAATTCTCCAACAAATTCAAAAAGACCTTAAGTCCTGGTCAATGGGACTCTTTTCCTGGTTTGGGAGAACAGCAATAATTAAAATGAACATTCTCCCAAGAATACTATATGTTATGCAAACAGTCCCCATACGATTACCGCAAGCCTTCTTAGCTTCATACCGCAGGGCTTGCAACGAGTTTATCTGGGGAACAAACCACCCTAGGCTTAGTTTCGAAAGACTTTCCCTGCCCAAGTTAAAAGGAGGACTAGCCCTCCCAGACATTGCGAAATACCACCAAGCATGCCAATTGTCCAGAATAGTTGACTGGTCTGTCCATTCCCACACTAAAGCCTGGACGCAAATTGAAAATGAATTCTCACAGATCCCCGTTAAATCACTACCTTGGACGCCCACAAGACAGATTCCCCAGACATGCTCACAACACCCTTTGATTTCCTCCACACTTCACTCATTCAAATCAATGTGCCAAAAACACCACATTTCCTCCAACCCAAGCCCCTTAACACCAATCCGAAACAATGCAGACTTTCCACCGGGTTTATACACCACATTCCTTAAGGGATACTGGCCCCAAGACGATATACGCGCAAAACACTTCTTTTCAGGAAATACCTTCCAAGCAATTACAAACTTACCCACACACGTGTCTGGAAAGCCCTTTCCGCCTTGGATATATAATCAAATATGACACTTTCTTGACCATCCCCCCAAAAATACAGATTATTCCAGACAACTTACCCCTTTTGAAGTGCTATGCTCCAAGACAGAACCGCAGAGACATGTAATCTCAGAATTATATGCTCTCCTTTTCTCGGAACACACCCCTAAATCCAACATAGCCACGCGTGCTTGGGAAAGAGACTTAGACTTAGATCTTTCAAACCAAGATTGGGAAAACATATACTCCTATATACACAAAGGTACGATTAATGTGTCAGCACAAGAAAACAGATTTAAGATCTTTTCTAAGTGGTACAAAACCCCCCTTAAACTACACAAAATGTCCCCCTCTATACCTCCGACATGCTGGAGATGCTCAGATGCAGAGGGCTCCATGGTCCATTTATGGTGGTCGTGCCCACTTATTCAACCCTTCTGGAAAGAAGTCCAACGTATCACCACTAATATAACCACCTATCAGATTGAATTTACCCCTGCCCAAATGTTATTACACCACTCCTCTATACCAAAAAAACACTACCATCGCTCACTCGCACTACATATGATAAATGCAGCAAAAATGTGCATCCCGACTCTCTGGAAATCTACTAAACCCCCGACTATTGCAGATTGGCTCAAGCGTATATCTAAAATAGCCGAAATAGAGGAACTGATCCACCAAGCCAAAGATACATCCTCCAAATTCAGAACTATTTGGTCCTGCTGGCAACATTTCCAAACGACAACTGAATATAAAGATCTCCTGTCCTAAGAACTTATAACAATGCCTGGGACTCTGTCGGAGGAGGACTCAAAATACTCATACTCAATATACTCAAGATATTCTCTTTCCTTTCTTACCTTTCATACACTTATACTCCCCCCCCCCATCTTATATTTCACCCTACTTCATGTCTCCCCGTTAAACACTTAGGACCCTTCTTACAGACAACCGAGTCATATTGAATACCCTTATCTTACTCAAATCCTTCCTCACCTACTTCATACTCCGAACCTCCCAATCACCCCATCCCCTCACGATAGGAATATCATTCCTCCCTACCCAACTAAGATTAGGATTGCTTGTGGTCCGGTGACCGCAATCCTATCACAAGTCAACAAACCCAGAGGCAAATTACACTACAAAGTAACACTTCACACGAAGATGTACCCAGGACTCCACTCTAAAAACTGACAATTTGAAAGCAAGAAGGAGCGGACCCATGAATATCTTCGCACACACTTAACAGCACTAAGCCTTTATCCACGCCCTTCTTAGGATCCCGATCTGAGATAAGAGATAACTTACAATCTACTCGATGGATTCAATTACACAATGCTCAGGGCCATCACTCGAATCATAAGAGGACATCTCAAGGTCCCCAAAAGAACACATATTCATAGATATGCCTCTGGGCACAGACCCGCCTGTCCCATTGTTTATGACTGAAGTTTGTTTGTTCAAGGTCATACCATACATAAAAATTTTTCTGTTTCGTTCTTTATCTTTATGTTCACACAGCTGAATTGGATGTATTGTATTGAATGAGATGTTCACTGTATCACATCTTATACAACAACACAATCTTATGTATATTCATTATGTTATGCTTCTGTATAACTTGACTTTTTAATGACAATAAACATGATTCTGTAAAAAAAAAATAACGCAGTGCCATATCGCTAAAAATGGCCTGGTCATGAAGGAGGGGGGTAAATCTTTCGGAAGTCAAGTGGTTATAGATCCATTATAAAAAATGTACGGATTTGCTGAACTGAATCTCATCTTTTTTAAAGTGAGGACATTTTGGAGGCAGAGCGTAGGTAAATATTAGCTCAAAGTGTAAAAAGAAATATATATGTTTAGAGACCTTTTTGTAAAAATTGAACAGATTTTATGCAAAGGATCACATGCTGTTTAATACAAGGCAATTTTAGAAGCAGGTAGAAGTCATATTTTATCCAGAAATAATCACTGAGACTACTTTTTCAGACACTATATTAAAATATTACTTCTTTCCTGAACACAATCTCATCTTTTTTTAGAAGCAGAGACTAGGCATAGTTCATTCAAAAAATGTCAAGTACACGGTATAAAAATTGAAAAAAATTGATGCACAAATTTTCATCCTTTTAACTACCTCAATACAGGGTACTTACACTTACACCCCCTTCCTGCCCACGCCATTTTTCAGCTTTCAGCGCTGTCACACTTTGAATGACAATTGCGCAGTCATGCTACACTATAACCATGTGAATTTATTTATCATTTTCTCTTTACACAAATAGAGTTTTCTTTTGGGGGCATTTAATCACTCCTGGGTTTTTTATTTTTAGCTAAATATATATATATATATATTTTGAAAAAAATATGTTTTCTTAGTTTCTGTCAATAAATTTTGTAAATAAAAAAGTGGGGTCCAAAACCCCATTTTTGTAATGAAAATTGCATATATTGCCAGGATACTGTGTCAAATGCCCTCTTAATATCGAGAGACAGAAAACATAAAGGGATTTTCCGTTTTTTAGCAATATGTGCCAATAACACTGCCCTGCGTATATTATCGCCTGCCTGTCTATTTGGCATGAAGCCTACTTGATCTCTATGTATTAATTTTCCTATAATGCTATTGAGGCGTTTTGCTATTATTTTTGCTAATAATTTAATATCAAGGTTTAACAGAGAGATAGGCCGATAATTCATACAGGAAGTATCATCAGAAAGGGGTTTTGAGATCATACAAACAATTGCCATTAGTGTTTCTTGCCGAAAAGAATGTCCTTCTAGAAGTTTGTTAAAAGTTTCAGTGAGAATGGGAGAGAGTATTTCTGAGAATGTTGTATAGTATAAAGCCGAGTAGCCGTCTGGGCCTGGTCTTTTGTTAAGTTTTAGGTCTTTTATGGCGTTAGCAACTTCATCTATAGTTATAGGCTCATCCAAACTGCTTTTTTGATTCTGAGACAACTCAGGTAAGGTTATTTTTGAGAAGAAGGATTCAGCCTCTGTAGGATTAAATTCATTGTTTGTCTTGTATAAAGTTGCGAGATGTGAGTGAAATTTTTGGACTATTTTAACTGGATTACAAGTATAAACATTTTTTGATAATTTCAAACGTATTGGTTTGAAAGATTTGTTAGTTGAATTTAATGCCCGAGCCAAATATGTACCTGGTTTGTTTGTATTCATGTAGAAATTGTGTTTGGAGCGTTTGAGGGATTTATCAACTGACTCAGTGAGAAATAGATCGTATTCCAATCTAGATTTTTCCAGATGAGATTTTGTACTCTGAGATGGATTATCTTGGAATGATATGTAGGCTGCATTAAAATTGAGTTCTAGTTTTTTTGCTAGATTTTTGCGTTCCCGTTTAAATAGTGCCATTTGTCTTTGTATTGTACCACGCAAGACAGGCTTATGAGCTTCCCACAGTGTTATTGGGGAAATGTCTGTTGTATTATTAATTGATATGTATTCCTTTAAAGCTTGTTCAATGGCCATCTGATGTAGTGGGTGTTTGAGCATTATGTCCGGTAAGTACCACGTTGGGTCATGCGCTTTTGGTATGGCCGAGGCTATAGTAGTATATACTGCATTAGTAATAGGGGGATGGTAGTTGCGCTGTGATGGGAAAGGGATAAGGGAAGGGGCAAGACTACACTAAAGTGCATGTGACAAACATGCCAAGTGACCTAAAAAACCATATAAAACGAAAATGAAAAAGACACACTGACTAGTGCATATAATGAATGAATGAAAATACCACTAAATAGTGTTGGCATGAAGGGGGAGTGGAATTAAATAACATAAAAGTGAGCAATGCACATGGTAAAAAAGGCAATCGAGCCAGTGAAAGTATCAAAAGCAATAAGCAATAAGTGAATAAAACACTAAGTGCACAAATGGACAAATGAATAATAAAAAAATTGTCCCATTGATAAACGTTATAAAAGAATCAAAACACTTGACCAGTGAATCAAAAAAACATGAGAGAGAGTTCAGCATAAAAAACAGACAATAAATGATGATGGCAAAAAAGTGACAAAAATGTGAAGAAAAAATATATATAAAGCAGTCCCGCCACCAAGTGTGACACTTCTGAGTAACAATCCAAAAAACACAATGATGAAAGTGACAGGGGAAGAGGGGTGGTCTTCGATGGGAGCACCTCAGTGTCCACAGGCCCCTTACCTTACAGCTGTAAGGTATACAGCATATGTGTTAAGCGCCCAGTGGATGATGAAATCCAGAAAAATGCAGCAGATGGTGTGGCTCACAGATGCAGTAGTGTCATATGCGAAAAAACAAAATAAACAGCATATGGTGTGATACCGTTTGATGATGAAAAACAGGGGGACAGGCAGGCTGAGGGAGGGGGGAGAGGGGGGGTTGCACTCACTTGTGACAGATGAGCGCAAGCCTCAAACCACGAGCGCCGAACTCATATAATCCAAACTGCTGGCCAAAGGACCCTCCAACGTCTCACACCTCCTGTAGCTCCCCGCCCGTCATACGTCATATAAGCAGTGTAGTATCGAAACAGAAAAACCGCATATAGCGTGATCCCGTATATAAAACACTTTATTGCACAGATAAAAATACTATGAACTTACAAAGGATGACAGCTGGGGGGTAAAAGACTCCGCGAGCGCCGTGCTCGTAACATCAGCTGTTGTGTGGCAGCGTCCCGTGCTCCTAATGCGTGTCATCACGTCATGTGACTTCTTCAGAGGATAGCACGGGATAGAAAGCCAATGCTTTTAAATGGTCCCCGTGTGATAGACGCACGGCGGCCATTTTCCCGGAGAACGCTAATAGTAAATGGTAGTGCAGCACCTGGCGGCCATTTTCCCAGGGCTACTCATGTGAACGGGCAAAAATGACATGATAATATTATGAACGCAGCCGATAAAATCCTACTAAGACAGGGAGGGGGGAATGAATCCCAAGTATTAAAGGTCTCAGAAAAATAGAGACTTAAAACAAAAATGCAATGCATTATGGTCAGACCACGGAATCGGAATTATATCTGATGCAATAATTTCTGGTATCATTCCTATTGTTAGAAAAATATGATCTATTCTGGTGAAGGTTTGATGAGGGTGCGAGAAATAAGTGAATTTCTTTTTCATTGGGTTACTTTCTCTCCACGAATCTACCAGATTGTATTTAGAAAGAAATTGAGAAAAAGGTAATAGAGGTTATTTTGGATGGTGTAAAAGGTGATTTATCTAGAAATGGGAGGAGGACCTGGTTCGAATCCCCGCACATTATCACTGTTCCTATTTTGTGTGTATTAATCACTTGTAATATATATGAGAGGAATGGTGTAGGTTGTTTGTTAGGAGCGTAGTAGGAAATCACCGTGATTGCTATATCCATTATATAACCCATGAGTATCAGGTATCTACCTTCTGGGTCTTTAATTTCTGATGATAAGGTGAATGGTGTGGATCGGTGAAATGCAATTAGAGTACCCCTTTGTTTGGTACAGGCAGAAGCCGTGTAAATTTGTTGATAAAAAGGAGAAATATATTTTGGAGTAGAATCTTTGGTGAAGTGTGTTTCTTGGAGGCATACTATGTGAGCCTTCTTGTTATGGAAAGTACGGAAGGCTTTGGTCCTTTTTTGAGGGACATTTATTCCCTGAACATTCAGGGAAAGTATATTCAGTGGTGCCATGGCAACAGATCAAATAGTTTTGACTTACTTTTTGTTATGCAGAGCTGACTGCGCAGATCAACCTGTGTGGACTGAAGAGATGAAAAGATAGAAAAGAAACCAGTGAATTCTGGAGTAAAGAATAAACAAAAAACATATGAGATTAGATGATACATTGTATAAATTATTTTTTGCAAGTAATCACAATTTACCCGTGAAAGAGAATAAATATCTCTCTCAGGGGAATAAGTGCCTTCCTCACACTCCCACATAATATGTTTGGGAGAATGAGGAGGGCTAATGGGGGTACACGGATCTTCCGCTTACAGGAGAGAAGTGCTATGTCAAAAGACATCAAAATGATGATTCATTAATTGGAGTGCAGAATATAGTTTTTGTTGAAATTATTTATTCCAGGGTGGTTGTATATGGTTAGTCTTGCCCTAGGCTAAATAATTCAGTTAGAAAGGTACTGTTAATAACTTTGGTATTGATGAAGATAGTTTGAATTATTTTGGGATTTTAACCCTTTTAGAGTAAACAATTACATATTTTATTCATATGTAACTGTTTAGATATGTTAACTCATAAAATTGAGGTTGTATTGCTTCAGATTAGAATAAACAAAAACATAGTTCTAGGAACTAGTTAGGTAATAATATATTTGTTTTAAGAAAAGAAAGAAAAAGCTTCCATTACTTCTGGATTATTGAACATATTTGTCCTAAAAAGTAATAAATCTATTGTTATTACCTGAAAATATATAACTGAACAAGAATTTCCTTATTTCACTTATATATTCTAAGGCTATATGAATCAGAAGTAATAAGAAATATAACTGGAATGTAACATGATCCCACACAGTGTGTGACTATCAGAATGCAGTTACATTCAGTTATAAATACAGGTTTTTTTATAGAGAACCATCTCTTAGTATAATAAATGAAGAGATATCAGGAATTAGGATGTCAGTCCATTGAATCTTCTTGGTCCATGGATGATGTGGCATAACGGCCTCTTTTGTGAGAATGATGATTCCCATTTTGTTCTGAAATTTTCTGGGTGTTGCCTGAAGGTGAAGATGATGCCATTCTTCTGCGTGTGGGAGAGTTGCTGCTTGTGGGTTCTGTCAGATTTAATTTTAAAAGGGTTTGTTGTAGTTCATCTGCTGATCTGCTTCTGTAAATTGTACCTTGGTAGTTAAATCTGACTGAAAAGGGGAAGCCCCATTGATACATAATGTTGTGGCGTTGCAGTTCCATTAGTTGGGGTTTCATGGATCGTCTTTTAGTAATAGTAAGTTGGGATAGGTCAGCAAAAATTTGATAATTGTGTCCTTGAAAAATAAGTTCCTTTTTTTCTCTTGCAGCAATTAGTATTTGTTCTTTCGTTCTGTAATAATGAATTTCTGTGATTATATCACGTGGGGGTCCATCTTTCTTTTTGGCTGTGAGGGCTCTGTGTACTCTGTCCAGTTCTAAACGTTCAATAGGGATATCTGGCTTTAGTTCTTGTAATAGAGCAGTAATAGTAGATTGCAGGTCTGTCACAGTTTCAGGTATTCCACTTATGCGCAAGTTTGAACGTCTGGCTCTATTTTCGTAATCTTCGAGCTTAGTTTGAAGTATTAAATTCTCTTCTTTTAATTGTTCCAATTCTGTTATATTTTCTTGGGTTGTAATTTCAATTTCATCCATTTTTATTTCTAAGGCTGCGGTGCGGTTTCCCAGCTCTCTTATTTCTTTGGTTAGGCTGTTTGTTATTTGGTCTGAGGTTTGTTTTAAAACCTTATGAAGCATCTTTTCAAATTGTAATACTATTACTGGGGATGCTGAGGAGGCTTGTGGAGAAGTTTGTGAGAGGATTTGTTCTGTATCTGACTCAAATGGAGAGTCTTGCTGTGACATTTTCTGTCTGTGAGAGCGCCCTGATGCTGTATATTGTGAGGTGACTGGAGCTGCTTTAGTTGCAGTGAGTGCCTGTGAGCTCTTTGTGAGGTGATTTTTATTTCTGCCACGGCTTCCTGCCAGTACCATATTTCCTGCCCAAACTTTCACAGTTTGTTCCCTGGGGCAAAAAGGTTCAAATGGATACCTTTTGAGCCTGCAGGCTCCGCTTTGTCCTTCTCTTCTCTCCTCAGCGGTGCGGAGCTCTAACAATGCATGTCTGCTCCGCTAGGCTCCGCCCATGCACCTCCGGAACTAAACAATTTCAAACCAAAGTTTATATTTAACCCTGTACATGCAAAAGGGCCTATCAGTGTTCAGGAGACAGTGATAAGTGAGTTTAATTCTCCAGACACAAAATGATAAGAAAGTCATAACCATATGTGGGCCTAACCTTTCCTTTCAGTAAGGACAAGCAATAAAAGTCCACTCGAACCTCATTATTAGACAGGCTGACAAGTGTAAGGGATAATGATTCATGATGACAGCAAACTATTGGACTGAGGGATATCGGCTTATGAATGATGTGACCACCTATAATAAATTGCCAAAAGACCCCACTGATGAATTCCAGTAGGATCTGAAAAATCTCTTGGAGAAATGAACTTCTGGAGGGGTGACCAGTAAATACTGTTCCGGGTGCAAGCGTAGACTTCCTGTCTCATACACGGAACACAGGGGAGTCTACAGCAGTGGTGCTCAGCCCTTCAGAGGATGCTATCAGGGAATACAAAGCTTCCTTTGATTGGCTGTCAGAGGTGTGACATCATCAGCCCACCTCTCGCTCGGCCAATAAGAGGAAGCTTTGTATTCATACCTCCTTTGTATTCATACCTCCTGTGTTCTAGGTATGAGACAGGAAGTCTCCACTCGCAACTGGAACACAGTGCGGTAAACTGTATGTAGCCTCACAGGTTAGTGAGGGACATAGTCCGTTTGGGCCAGCTTGGAATAAATGAACAATGTAAATTATGTGAAAACCTGGAGTTCTTCTTTACCTAACCCCTTGTTGCTGTACACTGACTTACATATAAAAAGCATAAAATGTAGTGCTACATCTATCATTTATCTGTTGCACATCTGTATCAAGAGTATTTGCCATATTTCAATATATCAACTGGGGATTTTACCACATGTATTTGAGTGCCTCTTTTTTGTGCATTTTGATTTTAGTGTGAGCAATTTATGTAATGCCGAACATTTCATATAACTGTTTTTTATGCAGTACAGCATAGTTGTCAACAGTCCCGAATTTCCCAGGACATTCCCAGTATTTAGACCCTTGTCCCGGTCTTACCGTGTCCCAGGAAATTATCGTTTTCAAGATATTTCACCAGTGCCACTGCTAAAGGTCCAGGGCTGGTACTAGTGAATTACCTCCATCGCCATTTTACAGAAGACCAGCTCTCGTGAGGAAGAAAGAAGAGACGGAGCCCAGGTGGCAATTAAAGTGACTGCCAATAGAAATGGAGCTGCTCCATTTCTATTGGCAGCTACTTTCATTGCCACCCAGGTTCCGCTTCTTGTTTCTTCCCGTCAGCCATCCACGAGAGCTGGTCTTCTGTAAATGGCGCATAGACCAAATCACCAATACAGAGCAGCATGGACTAGCTGCTTCTGTGGTGACAGAGTGACAAGCTGTATCTGTGGTGACAAAGTGACAATATGTATCTGTGGTGACAAGTGCGCTGCATTTGTGGTGACAAGCTGTATCTGTGGTAACAAGTGACAAGCTATATCTGTGGTGACAAGTGCGCTTCATCTGTAATGACAAGCTGTATCTGTTGTGACAAGTGACAAGCTGTATCTGTGGTGACAAGTGACAATCTGTATCTGTAGTGACAAGTGAGCACTGTATCTGTGGTGACAAGTGAGTGCTGCATCTGTGGTGAGAAGTGAGCACTGCATCTGTGGTGAGAAGTGTGCTGCATCTGTGGTGACAAGTGAGCACTGCATCTGTGTTGACATGTGCGCTGCATCTGTGGTGAGAAGTGACACGCTGTATCTGTGGTGACAAGTGAGCACTGCATCTGTGGTGACAAGTGACACACTGTATCTGTGACAAGTGAGGACTGCACAGTGGTGATGCGTCCATAAGGGCACACGGGCGCTGATCCTTTTCTCCAGCCACGCCTCTAGCACCAATAGATAGATTCATGCATTGCATGAATCTATCTATGGCCGCCGCTGCCACCCCCTATTCAGACACCCGACCCCTTTTCCGGGGCAGGGCACCTGAATTACAGTGGTGTGAGGTGTTTTTGAAGCACCTGATTAGAGCCATAGGCTCTAATAGGCATTAAAAAAGGTGACCTGCGAGCGCCATGCTGGGCGCTCACAGGTCACTAAGCTGTGTTAGAAAAACAAATGAATATTCACTTTCCTAACACTAAACCGCCTCTCCGCCAATCAGGTGCTCAAATCTGTTACCCGTCACCTGATTGGCTGAAACAACAGGCGCTGTGATTGGATGCCAGGCGTCTAATCATAGCAAAGGACGGGAAGAGAGGACGGGAGAAGACATTGAGGAGCTGTCCCATCAAGACAGGTAAGTGCAGACGGCGGGCCAGCGGGGGGGGCACACTGGCAACATTTGATATGGCACAGTGGCTGCGTTTGATGGGGCACAGTGGCTGCGTTTGATGGGCACAGTGGCAGCAATTGATGGGCACAGTGGTGGCAATTGATGGACACAGTGGCTGCGTTTGATGGCACAGAGGCGGCAATATCCCCAATTTAAAAAAAATAAAAACAAAACAAATTTCTTCATCAGTTTAGGCCGATATGTATTCTTCTACATATTTTTTGGTAAAAAAAATCACAATAAGTGTATATTGATTGGTTTGCGCAAAAAGTTATAGCATCTCCAAACTTTGGGAAAGATTTATGGCACTTTTATGGCATTTTTATTATTATTTTTTTCTTTACTAGTAATGGCGGTGATCTGCGACATTGTGACGGACAGATTGAACACTTTTGACACATTTTTGGGACCTTTGACACTTATACAGCGATCGGTGCTATGAATATGCACTGATTACTGTATATGTGTCACTCGTAGGGAAGGGGTTAACACTAGGGGCGATCAAGGGGTTAAATGTGTGTTCCCTAGGTGTGTTCTAACTGAATGGGGATAGGATTAACTAGAGGAGGATACAGTACATATCATTGTTCCTACTTAGTAGGAACAAATGACATGTCTAATCTTCCCTGACAAAACAGGGATTTGTGTGATTACACACACAAATCCCCTTGCTGGCTCTTGTTCCCCGCCCTGCAGCGGGTGCACACGCATTCCTCCAGCGGCGCACCCTCTGGCGTCTCTTAAAGGGAACGTCGTACGGTGCAGCGGTGTCATTGTGCCGCAGTATATGTGCGCGGGCCAGTCGGGACCCAGTTAAAGTCACATCAAAATTGCGGCAAAAAAGGCGCTACAAAATCACATGACTTTCAGGTTGCACAAGTGTGAAATGGGCCTAAGTCAGTGTGCTGTGTACTATTATACCTAGAATATAAAGTAGTCCCACCATCAAACACTAGTAAACCTATGTTCTCAAAATAATTGTGCTCAAATGGCTGAAAATCACACAGATGGTATCACTTACTGAAAGTTAGCATTGTAATCAGCAGCATATGCTGAAAAGAAGCGAACGCCTATTAGCCAGTGCCACATCAGCATTAGCATAGTTGTTACTATAATATTAATGCCTAAAATGCAAAACATTATTGTATAGAATCAAACATTAGTAAATGTTTTTTCTATGCAGGTTTGTGCTCAGCTCTGTAGCATAGTGGTTTGTCTAGCTACTTTCAAAGGTCAAAGCTATGAGTTCAAATCCCACTGACTGCATCATCTCCTGAAAATGTGTGTTGTACTCAGCAGCATATTTAGCCAATGCACATTAGATTATTCCATAACTTTAGCTCTACAAATGCATGCAATGGTATGTAATTATTCAATAATTATGGTGTGGAATTCCAAAAATCATGGAAAAAACGTAGGGTCCCCCCCTCAGTACATACCAGGCCCTTTGGCTCTCTCATGCCCTTAACATGGGTAGGGTCCCCCAAAGCACCTTGTCCCCTTGTTGATGGAGACAAGGGCCTCTTCCCAACAACCCTGGCCAGAGATTGTTGGGGTCTGTGAGTGGGGGGCTTATCAGAATCTGCAAGCCCCCTTTAACAAGGGAGTCCTCAGATCCTACCCCCCCTACGTGAATGAGTATGGGGTACATCGTACACCTACCCGTTCAGCAAAAAAAAGCAGTGAAATGTAAAAAAAACAATAGCCGGTTTTTGACAAGTTCTTTATTGAAAAATAGCTCCAAGCCGTCTTCTCGTGTCACTGTCTCTCCCACCGCCATCTTCTCCCCGAGCTGTCTTCTCCCCAAGCCGTCTCTCCTGCCACTGCCGTCTTCTCCATCTGCTGTGTTCTTCCGTGCTGCCGGTTACTCGCTAATAAAAAAAAGTTGCTCTTCTTCTGTGGTGGGTCTTCCTCCGCTGTGTTGTCACCCGCTGTGTGGCATTCGTTACATAGCCATGGGGCTGGCTCTCCGGGTGGTGTCATCGGATCGCCATGGAATACCGCCGCAGAAGAAGATCGGCTTTTTTTATTGGAGCGTAACCAGCTTTGCGGAAGAACACAGCAGCGGGAGAAGACAGCGGTGGCAGGAGAGACGGCTTGGGGAGAAGACAGCTCGGGGAGAAGAAACATCAAACACTAGTAAATGTATTTTCTAGGGCTGATTGTGCTAAGCCCAATAGGCTAGTGGTCAGCACTTCTACCTTGACAAGCTCAGGCCTTGATGACGCATGGGTTCAAATCCCAAAGAGGGTTACTAAAAGATTGCATTGATAATAAAGGTGAATGATATTGTGCCAAAGCAGCATATGCTGAAAATGGGTGAATGACAATGACATTAGCCAAGCATGCTTGGCTGATTCTATTATATTAACTCTTCAAATGCATGCAATGGTATGTAAGTATTCATTTTCCAAACATCACACACTGGTTAAAGTGGTTGTATACCTTTTTTTTAACTTTTACCTACAGGTAAGCCTATAATAAGGCTTACCTGTAGGTAAAAAAGAATATCTCCTAAACCTGTACGATTTAGGAGATATTCCCCTCGCAATGAGCTGCTGCATGCGCACAGGGGATTCTCGGCTGACAGCCCGGCAAACTCCGGAGCTTGCCGGACAGAGCGGGAGTGAGGACATCGCAGCTCCGGGCACTCACAGCGCCAGAGCCGCGATACCCGGAAGACACGCCGAGGGGAAATGTCAGCTCCCTCGGCATGGACAGGATGAGATGCCGGCGCCTCGTTCTAAGGTAAGTATCTCATAATGAGCTAGTATACGGTGCATACTAGCTCATTATGCCTTTTCCCTTGCAGGTGTAGGAAAAAAAAAAAACAGCGGGTATACAACCGCTTTAATGGGCAGTTACATTTCTTTGTTTATTTTAATTCGCTTGTGCACTGAAAAAATAAACACAGCTGGTGGATGATAGGTTGGCTGGGAAGTGAACTCATAAGTTGAGTGCTGTGGAAACATCTGAGTAGACCACCAAGCCCTTGTGCTAAGTATGCTGAGACCTGCATAATAGTGTAGAATGATTAAAGAATGAACATAAATAATTACCGCTTTATAGTCACCTAAATAAAAAAATGAAAAAAACAACATACAACAAATAGGTAACCTAAATGTTCAATACATATAACTTTACAGAATAGCAGACATTACTCTGTAATAATCATTCATAACTGCTATCATTAGCGAAAGAAGGCAAAAACTAGAAATACTAATTGCAATATAAATCAATAGATGCACATGAGGTAGAGCACATCTCACATAAAAATGTTTTCTTCACATACATGGATCATGGTTGCAGTGCAGTGCTATATAATAATGTAGTAGAAATTGGCATTTGCATATCCGCGGAATCGCTAATTAGCGCTGATTTCTGAATTTACTAACGTGTGTTCGCCGCTGCACCTAGTCCATGCATGCACCTAGTCCTTTAAATTAATTTTTTTTATCTCTTTAATAATATGTTTAGTTGTTTTTTTTTTTCATGCTCTGGCTCTAATATTGAAGCAAAATTTGCTTATGTAATGGAGTTCCTAGGGTAATTGGGATCTTGGAAAATTTGAGTTGAGCTCGATTGAAAATCAGTTTTGCTTTTCACTGTTTCCATAAGTTGCATGACTGTTTCAGGATTAGAGATACTGTAGGGAAATTGTGATATACAGGCATACCTGACTTTTAAGTACGCAATGGGGTTTATTTACTAAAGCTGGAAAGTGCAAAATCAAGCTCACTTCTGCATAGAAACCAATGAGCTTCTAACCTCGGCTTGTTCCATTAAGCTTTGGTAATAAAACCTGGAAGCTCATTGGTTTCTATGCAAAAGTGAGCTTGATTTTGCACTTTCCAGCCTTAGTAAATAAACCCCATTGCGTTCTTAAAAGTGGGGTATGCCTGTATAGAGGTTTCATCAGAGAATAAAATAAGAACATGTCCCACCTTTATGTTTAGGATCTGAGTCCAGTGATGTGTTTTGTAGCTTTATTCCTGTCAGGATATTTGTGCTGCGTATCCACATTAACTGTTGACAAGATCTCCATCTTGAGGCTAGTGATAGTAGTAGCAGAGCTAGTATGTAGCATCTGTTTACTTTGTTTGTTCCCTGATGTGCCATAAATCAACTTTCTGGTGTTACCTGTCACAATGTACAGGTAATCGAGGGAATTTAAAATAGTCCTAACAGCAATTAGAACAGCTTTCTCCTCCTGATGCCAACAATAAATTTACTGTATACATGGAAATGTATGCTTTTTTATTATACATATAAAAAGTTCATAAAACATAGACAAACACGTATCTGTGCTTGTCTCTATATTTGATCAACTTAATTCACAACAAACTACTGCCCTATCATCCCCCAGCGGTCAGCCTTTTCCCAAGTTTTTTACCAAAAAGGAAACTTCTTTTACAGTATATGGTATAGTATATTGCATCAACTGTCAGAGGAGTGGTGTGGTTCGACAGGTTTCATGGTATTCTGCAACCGCATTCTCATGAACTGTGGAAGATTCATAAAGCTATATAATTAGCAGTTTCTTAGACACAGCACCTAAAGCCTACCCCAAACTTAGTAAAAAAAAAAAAGAATACCACAAAGGGGCACCTATAGAGTCAACTGAGTATGATCTTTAAATGCAGTGGCGGCCACTCCATTAAGGGCGCCCCCCTGATCCATGCACCCGGCCCCTAATCTACATGAAGGGGCCGGACACGTGGATTTTAATGTTTTTTGATTCTTTTCTGAAGCACATGATTAGAGCCTGCGCCCTAAGCCCACCCAGTTGTGTGACATTAGCAAATTAATAATCACTAATGTCTTCCTGCTTCTCCTTCCAGCCTATCAGGAAGCGGGTCCTGAGACCTGATTGGCCAGGGAGTCTTAGGACTCCCGGCCAATCGGGTCTCAGGACCCACTTCCTGTTCGGCCATGAGGAGAAGCAATGCCTTTTGGCCGGGAGCCTGGAGCAAGGAGCAGCCTCCTAAGGTAAGGCCAGACTGATCGCCACCTTCCTGTCTCTGATCGCCGCCTTCCAGTCCATCTCCCGCGCGGGGGGGGTGATGGTTGTGCGAGTGAGGGGGGGAGGGTTGTTTGCCTCCCCCCAAAATATTGAGCACCAGCCACCACTGTTTAAATTTTCATAAGCCCAGGTGAGACCCTCTGTTGAATCATGTATTCACGGGATTAATTATTGTTGTTCCCTTGGACAGAGCAGTGATGTTATTTTCACATGCAGCATCCTTATTAAACTTATTGGCTCCATATCTGGTACCCCCATTCCAACAGAGAAGAGGTATGCAGGCATGCCTCCCTTGTTCGATTTGCACATATAGATGTTTGGCGGTTGATCTGTGGTAATTGGTTCATGTACAGTACAATAAATTACAAGGGTCTTTTATGAAACTTTAGGAGATCCCATACTAGCTTTTTTTTTTTTTTAATGATGAACTGGACCTTTAGGGGGGGGGGGGGGGACAGCTTGTGGTCCCCCTAAATCTGGATATGCAGCCTGGGTGCCTAAGAAAGGGGGGTCAGCAAGCAAGTTACCCCCTAACCATGCACCATACCAAGCCACATGCCTTCAACACTAGACATTGGGAGGGTACCTTGCAAGGGGCAGTCTGGTGCGAGAAATCTGAAAGCCTGTTTAGAATAAGGGGGCTTCCAGATGTTTGTTCCTCCCGTCTGGTTATAGTACCCCGTGTTACTCATTCACAAAATAATGAAAACATAACAATAAAAAACATATTTATTTCACCAAAATGCTTGCGGAATTGTGGTCACCCAGTGACTCTATATCACATCGGTTGGGACTGCCCCATCAGTAAGAATTATTGGCTGGATGTCTCAAGTGTCATTACTTCACCTGTTCCCCCATACCATGACTCCACTGGATCTCTTGATGGGTTTGGCTCTCCTCACATGGCCTAAGGCATCCCCAAGTGTTGGTAACCCATATCCTAATAGCTTTCCGACTGTCTTTAGCGAGGCATTGAAAATCTCTGCACCCACCTTCATTATCAGATGTCACCCACATACTAAACACCCATTTTCAGATGGAATATTCATTCTCCAAAGCCAGCTTGTCTACTTCAAAATTTTATCATTCATGAGCAAACTGGATCCCTGACCCTAAAAGTGTGGCCCTCACCTGATTGGGATCCTTTTTGCACTCTCTTCCCTTTCTACCATGCTCTTTAGCCTCTTCCCATCCAGACCTCTAGTGCACAACCATAGTTTTACTTTAAGCATGTTCTGCTCTCATCCTAGACTACCTATCCAGAGATATCACAATTTGATATGTAACTCTATTATGATAAGTCAAGTAACTCCTTTTTGTTTTTTCTGTCCCAACACAACAGACAGTTCTCTGTTATTACTCTATCTGATGCATACCATCATACCTCATATGTAATGTACAATTATCTCTTCTTTTCCTATATAAAGAAAAAAAAAAAAACATATTAAGTCAATAACATCACCCAGATTCCCTGGCACTGTTGTTTAACTCCAACAGTGCTGGGGGACTCTCATTTGTGATGAGATTGGTGTCTGGGCAGCATCACCTCATTAGTGGGTCAACATCCTTGCTCATCAAGGTCACAAAAAGTGATGTGGGGATCGGAGTGGACTCACTTGAATCTTAAGAATAAGGAGGTATCTGGACCCTCTACATAAATGCTTAAGGGTAAAACATCTACTGTACATTTTAGAAAAAAAATGAAAAATGTTTACACATATTCCACATATGAATTTCTGTATATCACTAGCGAGAACTGTGATGGTGCAGAGTCAATATGGCGGGAGCTCCATAAGAGTATAACAAATTGCTTTTACAAGTATTTTATAGACCCCATAAAATATAGAAGAAGAAGAGTCTCATCTCTTTTCACAAATTAAATATATAGGAAGCAGGGAAATATTATTATGGGTGATTTGAATTATCCTGATACTGATTGGGCAAATGGAACTGCACACTTTTGTATCCCCTTAAAGATGTGGGGAGTTAGCTGGGGTATACACTGCACTGCAAGTGTGTAACATTTAATATTTTTTCAGGACATATGGAAGAATTTTTTTTTTCAAAGTTTGTACTGCAAAAATATATATATATATATATATATCCAAGAATTTTTATAAACTAAAGTTTTACTTTAAGCCTTAAAGCAAATAAAATAGTTCTATGCATGGAGAACAAGTACATAAATAAAAGGTCCACCTCCTCCACTCATAGAGTATCCTCCACTCATAGGGTGCAGTTTTTTACAGGACAAAATAGTACAACTTTTATAAATAATGCAGGAGGACAGAAAGGCCTCTTTCACACGAGGGATCCGTATGTCCGTTTTTCATCCTTCCGTTTTCGGATGAAAAACGGACATACATGTATCCCTATGGAGCGTTGGATGTCAGCGGTGACCACTGACATCCGACCCGCTCCGAAAAGTGTAACAGAGGAAAACCCTACTTTTCCATCCGTTTTTGGATACGGTCCATCATCATCCGATCCCCCCATAGGGGAGAGCGGTGCTCTGACAGGTCCGTCCCTGCACAGTGTGCAGCGATGGACCTGTCATCTTCCTGCTCAGCGGGGATCGGCAGAGCGATCCCCGCTGAGCAAGCGGGTGTTCACGGGGCGGATCATCACTGATCCGCCCCGTGAGAAAGAGCCCTATGGCCAGGCATAGTTGACACCTTTGACAAGTGCCTGTGACAGGTCCAGTGGTTCATTTTAAACCCTGCACCTTGGCGATTACAGCTGCAGGGATATTAGCAGAGCAGAGGACTGAATATTTACAGTAACTGAACAGTACAAATCATATTCAGCGTAAGTACCAGCCCTTGTGTTAATTTTATTTAAAAAAAAAGGACTAAACATAAAGTTTAATCTGAGCCAGTAATTCCCCCAAACAGTTCACCTGTACCTGACCTCCTAAAGCAACCCTTTAATTAAGATCACCAAGGCAAACTAAGACTGTTAATGGAGTAGATTTCTGGCAGCTCACGGTCTATGTCTTAGAAATCCATTGTGTTTCAAATGTCTACCCACTGCAGGTATCCTGTTGTGGCAGAGTAACCAAGGGTAGGAATCTCATATTTATCTCATCCTGTTCTTAAAGCCTCTGAAATAAAAAGTATGCAGGTCCCAAACTGAAAGTGCACCGTGATCACACTGATCCACCAAATGGGAAATTTCTTTTTTACAATGGAGTCTATGAAACAACAAAAAAGTATCTATGTTCATGTATTTACACACAAAGGGGTTAGAAGCTTTGTAGTTATGTATGAAGCTCACCATATGAACTCCCAACCACTAAATCAGTTATCTGACATAAGTCTACTAGCATCATAAATCACTGGGTTTTACCTTTGAATTAGTCATGGTCTATTAGACACAGTGGGGGTCATTCACTATAGCACCGGGAAGTACTGGGCGCTATTACATGTAATAGTGCCCATTTTAGGCAATTAAGATTTCAACAGGCGAATGTGCGAATGAAAAAGAGCACTATTAGTGGCGAACATACGTTAGTAAATTCGGAAATCAGTACTAATTAGCGATTCTGCAGATATGCAAATGCCAATTTCTACTAAGTTATTTTATACTGTAGCACTGCAACCATGATCCATGTATGTGAAAGAAACATTTTTATGTGAGATGTGCTCTACCTCGTGTGCATCTATTGATGTATATTGCAATTAGTATTCCTAGTTTTTTTCCTTCTTTTGCTAACAAATGCAGTTATGAATGATTATTACAGAGTAATGTCTGCTAATCTGTAAAGTTACATGTGTTGAACATTTAGGTTACCTATTTGTAATATGTTGTTTTTTTTTTTTCATGTTTTTTTTATTTTTTTTTGCATCTGAAGAGTTAACATAAGAGAATCAGCCAAATGTAACGTGCATTGGCCTATTTTCAGCATATGCTGCTTTGGCTAATTGGCATTCACCTTTTTTTTTTACTAATGCAATCTTTAGGTAACCCTCTGAGGGATTTGAACCCATGAGTCTTCAAAGCCTAAGCTTTACCAAAGTAGAAGCACTGACCACTAGCCTATTGGGTTCAGCACAAGCATACATAGAAAATACATTTACTAGTGCTTGATGTTTCTTCTCCCCGAGCTGTCTCTCCTGCTGCCGCCATCTTCTCCCGCTGCTGTGTTCTTCCGTGCAGCCGGTTACCCGCTAATAAAAAAAAAAAAGCCGCTCTTCTTCTGTAGCAGTCTTCCGTGGCCATCCGATGACATCACCCGGAGAGCCCGCCCCATGGCTATACAAGAGACGCCACACAGCGGGTGACAACACAGCAGAGGAAGACTGCCACAGAACAAAAGCAGCTTTTTTTGTATTAGTGGATAACCGGCGGCGTGGAAAAACACAGAAGATGGAGAAGACGGCGGTGGCAGGAGAGACGGCTCGGGAGAAGATGGCAGTGGGAGAGACAGCGGCAGGAGAACATGGCTCAGGGAAGAAGATGGCTCAGAGCTATTTTACAATAAAGAACTTGTCAAAAACCGACTATTGTTTTTTTTACATTTCACTGCTTTTTTTGGTGAATGGGTGGGGATACGATGTACCCCATACCCATTCACATAGGGGGGCAGGATCTTGGGGCCCCCTTGTTAAAGGGGGCTTCCAGATTCTGATAAGCCTCCCGCCCGCAGACCTCGACAACCACCGGCCAGAGTTGTCGGGAAGAGGCCCTTGTCCCCATCAACATGGGGACAAGGTGCTTTGGGGGGACCCCAAAGCACCCTCCCCATGTTGAGGGCATGTGACCTTGTACGGTTCAGGAGGGGGGTGCTCGCTCGTCACCCCCTATCCTGACCTCCAGGCTGCAATCTGGTATGGATTTTGGGGGGCCCACGACAATTTTTTTTAAATTTTGGTGTGGGGTTCCCCTTAAACTCCATACCAGACCCTAAAGTACTGGGGGTGGGACCCTACAACGTTTTCTTTTCTTGATTTTTGGAATTCCACACCATAATATTATTGAATAATTACATACCAGGGCATGCATTTGAAGAGTTAAAACTATGGAATAAGCCAAACTGATGTGCATTGGCTAATTATGCTGCTGAGTAAAATGCACATTTTCAGGAGGTGATACTGGTGGTGGGATTTAAATTCTTGGTTTGAACCTTTGAAGGTAGCAAGGCATAACACTATGCTACAGAGCTAAGCACAAGCCCATGCAGAAAATACATTTACTAATGTTTGATTGTATACAATAATGTTTTCCTTTTTTATAATATTATAGTAACAACCATGCTCATGCTGATGTGTCATTGGCTAATAGGCGTTCGCCTCTTTTTAGCATATGCTGCTGAGTACAATGCAAGCTTTCAGTAGGAAATACCATCTGTGTGATTTTCAGCCATTTGAGCTCAATTATATTGGGAACATTTGTTTACTAGTGTTTGATGGTTGGACTACTTTATATTCTAGATATAATAGTATTCAGCACAGTGACTTAGGCCCCTTTCATACCTGAGCGACCTGAAAATCACGCTTCTTTGCCACAATTTTGATGTGACTTTAAGGAATGCCTATGTAATCCTGAGGTCTATGAGCGCAGGAGTCTCAGGGAAAGTCGCGCAATTTTCCCGCGATTTTGCGGTGGCAATTTTGCAGTGATTTCAGGCAATGCCTGTGTAAACTTGAGGTCTATGGACCTCAACTCGCATCAAAGTCGGACCAAAATATTACAGGGTCTACTTTGAAGTCGGTGTGACTTGAAGTCACACAGATATGAATGGTACTCATTGAAAATCATAGGGTGTGACTTGTCATGAGACTCTGATGTCCAAAGTCGCAGGAAAATACCAACAAGTGTGAAAGGTACCTCAGCCCGACTTTGTGAGTGATTTCAGAGACATCAGTGCACTTTCCTGCACAGATGTCTAGTGAAATCGCATAGGTCCCAACTGTCCCTGATTTGGAACAAAGTCCCTCAGTCCTTCGGTTCCTCCTCATTTGTCCCTCATTTTGTTCTGATCTATATAGTTGTATATAAAATGCACTTTTCATCTTTCAAAAGGGTTTCCCAGTGCTAAACCTTTCATCCAATTTCTTGCTTTGTTTGTAAATTTCCAAAGCCAATCTAAAGGAATATTATTGGTAAAAAAAAAGCACTTAGGGGTTTAAATAATCATTTTTTTTAATAAATCTCCTTTAAAGAGGTGTGTTAGGGGGTGTGTCCTATGCCTACATACTTTTGCTAATAGGTGTCCCACATTCCTATCTCAAAAAGTTGGGAGGTAAGAAATCGCCCCCTGAAGTCGCCCAAAGTAGTGCAGGAACTGCTTTTGGGAATCGGTGCAGCGTCACACTAATTCAGACAGTCAATAGAAGCTGATTTGGCCTGCAATTTGACATGTCAATTCAGAGCTATGTGAACATGGGTGAAGGTACATAGATATGAATGGAAATCATGGGGGCAACTTTTCAAGCAACTCTGAAGTTTAAGTGTGAAAGTAACCTAATGAGATTAATTGATAACACCTTTGAATTAGGCCCCATTTGCACTTGTGCGACCTTAAAATTGCACAGCTTTGCCGTGACTTGAAGCAATGCCTGTGTAATCTTGTGGTGTATGGAGCTCAAATCGCATCAAAGTCAAACCAAGGTAGTGCATGGATGAATTTGCCCCACTTTCAGGATGCATAAATGACAATAGGGCCAAATTCAAAGGTGTTATCCATGAATCTCCTTTACACTGCTGTGACCTGAAAGTCAGTGTAGAAATCGTTTTTTCACACAGTTTTAAAAAGCAGATTATCTTTAACCACTTCCCTACCCGCCTATAGTAATATGACGTCCACAGATGGGATCTCCCATCCTGGGTGGACGTCATATGATGGCCTCGGGTTCCCGGCCGCCTAGGGGGCGCCCGCCGCGTTGCTGGGGACCCGGTGCGTGTGCCCCACGGCCGCGATGTCCGCCGTGCACCCGCGATTGCTCGTTAACCGGGCCGGACCGTGGATCTCTGTGTGTAAACACAGAGATCCACGTCCTGTCAGCTCAGAGGAGAGCGATCTGTGTTCCCAGAACGGAGGAACACTGATCGGTCTCCTCCCTTTGTGCGCCCCCTCCCCCTACAGTTAGAAGCATTCCCTAGGAAACACATTTAACCCCTCCCCGCCCCCTAGTGGTTAACCCCTTCACTGCCTGTCACATTTACACAGTAATCAATGCAATTTTATAGCATTGATCGCTGTATAAATGTGAATGGTCCCAAAAATGTGTCAAAAGTGTCCGATGTGTCCGCCATAATGTCGCAGTCACGAAAAAAAATCGCGATCGCCGCTATTATTAGTAAAAAAAATAAATAAATATTTTTTTTTGAAAAATGCCATAAATCTATCCCGTATTTTATAGACGCTATAACTTTTGCGCAAACCAATCAATATACGCTTATTGCGATTTTTTTTACCAAAAATATGTAGAAGAATACGTATCGGCTGAAAAAATTGGGATATTTATTATAGCAAAAAGTAAAAAATATTGTGTTTTTTTCAAAATTGTCGCTCTTCTTTTTTTTATAGCGCAAAAAATAAAAACCGCAGAGGTGATCAAATACCACCAAAAGAAAGCTCTATTTGTGGGGAAAAAATGACATCAATTTTGTTTGGGTACAACCTCGGAATTATCCTTTAAAGTGTGACAGCGCTGAAAACTAAAAATTGGTCTGGGAAGGAAGGGGGTGAAAAGGTCCGGTATTGAACCGGTTAACCGCATATTTCAGTACCATTTAGGCAATTATATCATGCTCTAAACATTATTTCAATGTGCAATTCTCCAGGTTTTAGCAGTAAGGGTTTTCAGGAAGCTATAATAAATTTGATCTTGGGAGTATTTTTTCACTATAGTGAATACCGTTTTAGCACTAATTCGCGGCAATTAGTGCTAATTCGTAAATGACCCCCAGTGTGTTAGTCTAATTAGTCTAATTCTGTATTGTAAAGGATTGTAAAGGGAACATTTCATAACTAGTCTTTTTACAGATGGTCTGTATAATTCAAGTCCTGAAATTCTAAATATGAAAGAATAAATGTTTTTGTTGGTGGCATTGGGAATGAAGATTGATTTATGATGATTACAACCGTGTATTTCAGCAGTGGTATGCTTTGCATACTGGATACAGGTATATTCATTATGAATTTGCTACTGTTTTAAAATATACATATAATCTATTCTGACTCAGATATAGTAATAAATATATTGCTTTCTGTATTGGTTACAGTTGTTTTAGATCTCTAAGTGTTTTCCACAATATACTATTCCTTCTATACCATTAGCATTGATCCTAAGCTGTAAGATAGGCAGTACTCTAAATAAATGGAGCTGTTGAATCTTCAATATGTTGATTATTGTATTGCTTTACTCATTGGTGAAATACATTTGTTGCAACAATAGTCAATTGAATGTGTGGTAAAATGATAACATTTATAAAAAGCGGGATCAACATTTTTTTATAGAAAATCTATTCACTTAACTGTAACTTTCTTAGAAATGCAAACAGCGAATGTTGCAATGTCCAAAAATTAAAGTTCAATGTATTTTTTGCAGAATGCTCAACGTGTCTATCATAATGCTCTATAATAAAACAAAAAAAATATGTTTTGCCAATAAGTATAATTTTTTTCCTTGTTCAATGTTTTTATTAAGATTTACATAAAGAAGAACAATAGAATATAAACATTGTTACAAGGGATACTGTCCAAATCATTTGATTTTTGATCAATATATGAATATATTGTGATATACAATCAAGGTTTAATAAATGAAAAATAAGAGAAGAAAAAAATAAAGTACAGAGCGTAAAGTGTATGAGCAATCTATATTCTTATAGATAGTTTAAGATCGGGCTGAGAGCCTCTGATCAATTTGTAAAACCTATAAATCATGCCTCCAGACCACCCTACCACCCCAATGGGTGCAAGCTGTGGAAGGGTGGGGGCATTTAAAAATATTTGTTACAAAGATATCCTGAGGTAAATAAAATGAAATCAATTATAAATCAGGGTCTTGACCTGCTTATTTGTAGAATTTGATTGCTCAAAATGAATATACAGATATAATAAATCATATTATTATTTATAAATAGAAAGTAATGTATTAATAGTAAAAGAGTATCCCAAAAATATGTATCATAGTAGAGAAGAGAGAAAGTAAGAAAATAAAATAAATAAATAAAGGAAAGGAATAAGAGAGAGAAAAGAAGAAGAAGAAGAAGAAGAAGAATCTCTCCAGGTGGTGGCCCGGCTCCAACATACATTTTGACAGTAAGCAATCAAGAATCCTAGTAAGGTAACAATAATGACTGGTCAAAATCGTAGGGGAAGAAATGTTTAACCCATGGTTGCCAGAGTTTGCAAAATTTATTAATGTTATTGTCCTCAATAGCTGTCATTTTGGCATAAATGAGGGCTTTATTCATTCTGTGTTTGGCTTCCGCTACAATCAAGGTTTGAGACTTCCAAGCTTTTGCAATAGTTTGCTTGGCTGCAGTGCTAAGCTGGAGAAATAACTGAAATTGGGTGCGGGTAAGAGTAGTGGGTTTCAAATTTAGGAGTGCCAAAGCTGGGTCTGGGGAAATTGAGGTTTCCAGAGCTTTAGAGGCCATTCCAAAAATATTCTTCCAAAATTCTTGAGCTATGGGGCATTGCCACCATATGTGAAAGTGGGTACCTGGTGCAGAGCAACCTCTAAAACAGTTAATTGGGTATGTCGGAATAAATTTTGCAATTCTGGCTGGTACTAAGTACCACCTTGCTAAGACTTTAAAATTTGTTTCCAAAGCATAGCAGTTCGGGGAGGAATTCTTAGTGGCTAACCATATATCGGACCAGTCATTAGTGTCAAACACTCGGTTCATATCCTGTGCCCATTTATCTGTATAAGAGGGTAATGATCCATTATGAGTCTCAGTAAGTTGTTGGTACAAATATGAAATCAAGCCCCTTACATGTGGGTCGCTTTTACAAATACGTTCAAATTGTGACATTTGATTCATTGTTGAGCCTGTGGTAAGAAGTGGAGTATAAAAATTTTTGATTTGCAAATACTGAAAAATTTCAGATCTAGGAAGCCCATATGTTTCACATAGCACCGGAAATGCATGAATATCGGTATTGTTGCTTAATTGATAAAATCTAATTAAATTCATGGAAGACCATGCAGCAAATGATTTCGGGAATTTCCAACAGGATAGAAGGCCGGGTTTCTAAGGAACGAAAGAAGAGGGTTATGTGGGGATTGGAGATTACAAGCTCTGCTAAATTTATCCCAAATAGACAAAGAATGTTTCGTTATGGGATTAGATAGATGTGATCTATCTTTAGGTTGGAGCCATAGCATATTGGCCACAGAGATAGGGTCGCTGTCGACTGACTCAATATGAACCCACAGGGGTGTTTCTGCCAACGAGTGATATTTAGGAAGGGGTGATAGTTGAGCAGCGTAGTAATAGGAAGTGAAGTTTGGCAAACCTAATCCGCCATTCAATTTTTTGAGATACAGTGTAGTTTTGGAAATTCTGGGTTTAGTGTTTCCCCAAATAAAAGACATGACTCTGCGTTGTGTGAGTCTTAAAAAATATGTAGGTAACGGGATAGGTAATACCCTAAATAAGTATAAAAATTTTGGTAATATAGACATTTTTATAGCATTGATCCGTCCTATCCATGATAATGGAAGAGATGTCCATTGTTTCATAGAGCCTGTAACTTGTTTCAGTAGAGGAAGATAATTAGCAGCAAATAAATCTTTAATCGAGGTTGTAAGTTGTATTCCTAAATACGAGATCTGATGGGTAACCCAGTTGAATGGTAATGAGGTTTAGACGTGTCGAAGTTCTGCTTGTGGCAAAGAAATATTTAACACATTCGATTTTGTGGGGTTAACAAAAAGTCCAGATACTTGGGCAAATTTGTCTAAGACATTTAGTAAATTTGGGGCTGATATATGGGGATGAGATAAAAAAATAAGGACATCATCTGCATAAAGACACAACTTATGTTGATATCCGCCTAATTCGATACCTTTAATATCTGGATGAGACCTAATTAGTTGTGCTAGTGGTTCAATCAGGAGAGCAAAAAGCAATGGGGATAGAGGACAGCCTTGCCTTGTCCCTCTTCTAATGTCTAACATTGCAGATTTATATCCCGCATATTTAATATATGCTTTTGGGTTATTATACAGAGAGGAGATCCATGTAAGAAAATGATTCCCAAATCCCCATTTTTGAAGCATGTATTGCAAATATGGCCAGGTGACAGAATCGAAAGCTTTTCTGATATCCAAAGACAATAGGCATGTAGGGATGTGTCTGACTTTAGCTGCGTGAATAAGTAAGAGAGCACGCCTGACATTATCACCTGCCTGGCGCGTTGGCATAAAACCTGTTTGGTCTCTGTGAATCAGTTGACCTATAACGTTATTCAAACGAGTCGCCAAGATCTTGGCTAGCAATTTAATGTCTAGGTTAAGGAGCGATATGGGGCAGTAATTGGTCCAAGAGGTAGAGTCGGAACGGGGTTTGGGAATCATTGCTATAATGGAGGTCAGTGTATCAGACCCAAATGAATAACCTTTCAGGATAGAATTGAAGGCCCTGGTTAAGATGGGTGCTAAAATGTGTGCATACTGTTTGTAATATAATGCCGAGAACCCATCAGGACCAGGTCTCTTATGTGGTTTTAATAGTTTAATGGCAGTCAGAACTTCAGGTGCTGTTATGGGGGACTCGAGGTTATCCTGTTGTTCCTGGTCTAAGGTAGGGAGCTTTATGTTGGAAAACAGAGTATCTACTTTTGTTTTATCAAAGTCGTGAGCGGGGGAATATAATTTAGCTAAATTAGAGCGAAATATTTCTAATATTTTAACTGGGTTGCTAGTATATCCATCACGGGATATTTTCAATCTGAAAAAAGTCTGTGCGTGTTGTATTGCCTTCAAACTACGCGCCATAGGGGTATCTGGTTTATTAGTTTTAAGATATTGGATATGTTGGCGTTTATGTAGTAATTTATCAGCAGAATCGGTTAAAAAAAGGTCTAGATCGAGACGAGCTTTCTCCAGTTTTGAGTTATTGGCGGCATTCAGGTAAGATTGAAAGGTCATATGGCATTTATTATAAACAGCCTCAAGTTTAGCAAACTGTAGTTTACGTTCTTTTTTAATTGCTGATGCTTGTTGTATCAATCTGCCCCGAATGACCGCTTTGTGGGCCTCCCACAATGTGAGGGGGGAGACATCATTCGTGTCATTAAAGGAAAGATAATCAGTAATTGCCTCTTCAATCTCAGTTTTAAGGGATGGATTAGTCAATAAAGAGTTATTAACACACCAAGTAGTATCGTGTGATCTGGGAATAGTGGAAGCCAAGGTTGTGAAAACAGCACAGTGGTCAGTCCATGGAAATGGGATTATTTTAGAGGAAATAATTTCTGGTATCATGCTAGATGGAGTTAAGATATGATCTATACGTGAGAAAGAGTTATGTGGATATGAATAGTGTGTGAAACGTTTACTGGAAGGATTAAGTTCTCGCCAAGTATCTACTAAGTTATGAGTAGAAAGCAGAGATTGGAGAGTCAATCTAGCAGAGCTTGTAGGTGGGGCTGAAGGGGATTTATCCAAGAAAGGAAAAACCGTAGCATTAGAGTCTCCACATAAGACAGCCGTACCAAATTTGTGCGTATCAACTAGTTGAAAAAGATGGGATAAAAAAGCTTCTGGGCGTTTATTTGGGGCATAGTAGGATACTATCGTAATAGGAGTATCAGAAATATAGCCAGTAAGTAATGTATATCTACCTTCCGGGTCATTTAACTGTGACACAAGGGTAAAGGGAGTATTGCGGTGGAAGCCAATAAGAGTTCCACGCTTTTTAGCTGAGGCAGAGGCAGCATAAAATTGTGGGTATGAGGACGAAAGGAACTTAGGGTAAATTTTGTCTGTAAAATGGGTTTCCTGCAAGCATATAATATGTGCTTTCTTAGCTGTAAAGGAGCGCATAGCCTTTGTGCGTTTATGCGGGATATTAAACCCTTGTACATTTAAAGATAAAATATTTACGGGGGCCATAAGAGAGTCAGGGATATCATTATATCATGAGGAATATAATACATACCAAGAACCAGGACCACCACCTGAAGAGATAAAAGAGAGAAAAAAGTGACAGAGAAAAAAGTAAAATAATAAAATTGAACTACCCTAGAATAGGGACCAAATATCGCTAATTTGTGACAGAACAAAAGGGTGTGGGAGCATCTCGAGAGAGTAATTAGAAGTCTCCGAGAGGCTCCAGGGCCACCAACAGAATCCCACATAATAGCAGGGGTCTGAGGGTGGTAAAGGGGGCGGCAAGAAATTCCTAAGGGAAGATCAACACCAGAGGACCACAGGGGTTATATAAGTAGTTAACACTAAAATAGAGCATTTTTAATCTATGCAACCATAACTACCAACTACCAAGCTCACTCTAATCAGCAAAAAAGAGAGAAAAAAAAATATATATATATATTATACCCGTATATATGTATATACACATACATACAGATATATACATATGTATATGTAGACACGCACACACACACATGTACACGCAAACATAACCTCATGAGGACCTGAAAAGATAAAAGAAAAAGGTAATTAATGAGGCCAAAAAGAGTGGTAGTTTGGTTATCAAGAGGTAAGAAAAAAAAAATAAAAAATAAAAAGGACCATCAAAAACGAACGAGAAACCAAATATAAGATATATCAGGTGAGCTAGTAGAATCTAAAACCTTCTAAAAAGAAAAAAGGGAAGAGGGAAAAAAAAAAAAGTGAGAGTCCAGCAAAAAAAATTGTTAGTTTTTAGTGTCAATAGGAAAGTGTATAAACCAGCATTGAGTACTGGGATCGAATAATGAGTTGTGGTCTGAAAAAAGGGGTGTATAGATCAGTCCATGGTGTCTTCATTAGATGGTGTTGAATTTTCAAATCGTCCACGTTTATGAATATTCTGGCGTGAAGAAGAAGAGGGATTGTTGAAGCCTGCTGCTGTGTTTTGTGGAGAGGAGCTGGAGGCCGATCGTCTACGATGTTGCTCTTTAGGCGTAACTTTATCTACAATACCCATTTCAATCATAGCCGACTGCAAGTCCTCTGAAGAGCGACAAACATACTTGGTTTCCAGGTATGTGAATCTAAGAGAAAAGGGAAACCCCCATTGATAGGTGATCTGGTTTTGTTGTAAAACCTGTAATTGGGGTTTGAGTGCTCGCCTCTTTGCTACTGTGAGTGGGGAAATATCTGCAAAAAGCTGATACACATGGCCTTGAAATTGCAGAGAATCTTTCCCTCTAGCAGCTGAAAGTAATTGCTCTTTGGTTTTATAATAATGAAATTTGGCAATTATGTCCCTAGGGGGGCCATTGGTTTTGCGAGGAGCTAAAGCCCTGTGCACTCTGTCCATTTCCAGTCTATCTACAGGAATACCAGGCTGTAATTCCTGGAATAGAGCTATCATGGTGGCTTGGAGATCAATGACAGTCTCAGGGATTCCTCTAATTCGCAGATTCGATCGTCTGTCCCTATTTTCCTGATCCTCTAAACGTGACTGTAGTATAACATTTTCCTCTTTAAGGTTCTCAAATTCAGAGTTAAAGTGCTGCGTGTGGCTATCTATTTCATCCACTCTCAATTCCAACTCAGCTGTTCTCTGTCCAAGCTCCCTTATTTCCTTTGTCAATTTATCAGTAATGTGATCTGAAGTTTGTTTGAGGGCTTTCTGTAACATTTTTTCAAATGTTTTAAACATGTCAGATTGAATCACAGTCTGTGAGCCGCCTGTATCAGAGTCAGACTCAGCGGTGAAATCCTGGGTCTTTACTCTGTGTGACAGTGTTTTCCTAGTGTGCGGTGTAGAAGGCTGTGAGGTAACTGCCGCCGCCATCTTGGAAGACTGCCTGGCGGGCGCTTCTTTAGCCATACAAGCTTTATATTTCAGTTTTGGGCCCCGCAGGACCATAATAATGATACCTGAGGGCTCTAGGAAGTACCAGCTATCGCTGTGTGTCGTTCGCGGTGCCGCTGGAACCTGTAGTCCTCCGTTGCAATCGTCCCAGGAGCGGAGCTCTAAGATAGCATTACCGCTCTCCTAGGCAGCCGCGCATGCGCCCCCAAGTATAATTTTTTCAAGCACTAATGGAAATTGTAGATTTTGTAATATGCAGACAGTACTAAACTGAATTTTGTTATAAACCATACAGTTAATTTTCATACTAATGAAACAAACACTACTGTTTATACAATAAATATCCCTTGTCATAAAATTCCCTTTTAAAAAACTATTGTTTTCAATGTATGTGTTACTTACATCAGTACATTATTTTCCCAATTATTACAGTAACTACAACATGCATACAATTAAAAGAAATAAAGTCCAGCCAAACATTTCTTCGTATAGTGTCGTGAGCCGGTCTTAATGCATCCTATGCATTAAGGTGAAAAAACTTCTGACACTGACCAGCCCCCTAGCCCCCCGTTTTACTCACCTGAGCCCGTTCTCATGGCGGAGATGCGCTCTACCTCTCTGCCCGTTGTCTCGGCTCTTGATTGGATAGATTGATAGAATCGCAGCCATTGGCTCCCGCTGCTGTCAATCAAATCCAATGACGTGGGCACGGGGGCCGGGCCGAGTCCGGCATTCTTTGTCTATGGACGCAAAAGCCGGACTCGGGTGCGCACCCTCATGGGGACCCCCAAGGAGAGCACTTGTCTTAGGTGGTTTCCCGATGCGGGGAGGAGCTCATAGCGCCACTGGGGGACCCCAGAAGAGGTGGATTAGGGCCACTCTGTGCAAAACGAACTGCACAGTGGAGGTAAGTAGAACATGTTTGTTTTAAAAAAAAGGGTTTACAACCCCCTTAAAAGGGTGAGCTGGGTAGTAGAGGGATAGCTCTGGGCGTCATCGGGTTAGAGGTGACATTGGAAGCCTTGGAAGTTATCAACCAGCCCAGGGAAGAGATATAGAAAGAGAATAAAAAGGGCCCAAGGACAGAGCCATGGGGTACCTCATCAGAAAGAGGAAGAGGAGTGGAGAAGATGAGTTGTATGCCACACTTAATGTCCACACTAGCCGGGAACTCCGCACCGCTCATGTCCTTCGGCGGCCCCCACACCAGCTATAATTAGCGGGACCCCTCGGTGAGACCCCCTGATCTCCAGATAGCGCAGAGCACCCGCCCGCATGTCAGGGGTCCACCTAAAGAAGGAAGTTCACCGACAGCTTCACTTCGGCCTGTCTACCCCTGAGCCTCCAAAGATGGCAACCGCAGCTCCTCCATGCTGTGACACAGGAGACCAGGACACCATAGCGGACCCACCGCCTCCTCCCTTGCCTGCTTCTACCCCAGTGAGTAATGTACACAAACTTATTGTGTCCCCTGCCTCCACTGAGTCACTCCTGGACAGATCAATTGCAGGCATCACCTATACACCCCTGATGAATACTCCTAACTAGGGATGAGCTTCGTGTTCGAGTCAAACCCATGTTCGACTCGAACATCATCTGTTCGATCGTTCTCCGAATTCTGAACGATATGGGCCGTTCGCGCCAAATTCGTGTGGTGCGTCACGGCCCATAATTCACTGCGGCATCGCAGTGCATTGCTGGCTGATGATTGGAAAAGCATTCACTATGACCCACATGCTTGGCCAATCACAGCGCTGTCTGTAGAGAGAGCTGTAATTGGCCAAAGCCAGGGTGGCTTTGGCCAATTATGGCTCAGGGGGTTTAGTACACGCCCGACACTATATAAGGCGCCTGCACGGCGGCCCTGTGTAGTGTGTAAAACAAACAAATTTATACAGCGCTGGCAATGTGACCAATAGTACCAGAGTTAATATAAATATGTGAAACTAACACTGTGCAATAACACTATTATCATGAATAATACCTATTATACAAGTGTTAGGCATATATAGGTAACATAAAGATAATGCAAGATAAGTATAAGTAGAAAAACACAATATGCTGTAATTCAATGAAGGCAAAGGAAATGAAATTCATTGAATTACAGCATATCAGCATATCAGGTGACTGACTGTTATCATAAGCTGAAGGATTGATATTATCACTGACCAGTGAGACTGTTTTTGTTAATTTACACATGTGTGTTTTTCACTTATACTTATCTTGCATTATCTTTATGTTCCCTATATATGCCTAACACTTGTATAATAGGTATTATTCATGATAATAGTGTTATTGCACAGTGTTTGTTTCAAATATTTATATTAACTCTGGTACTGTTGGTCACATTGCCAGCGATGTATATATTTGTTTGTTTTATATATTAAGCATCAGTACTTCTTTACAGCAGCGGCAACACATATAATTTTCACTTTAAGGATAGTCGCTAGCGCTGCATATATTGTTCACTGTGTAGTGTGTGTTCCGGCGTTGAGAGAGAGAGACAGTGTCATTTGATTTAAGTTAGATAGATTGGGCAGGACAGTCAGTCAGTTAGCTGCACTTACAGCTAGCGTAGTGCGACCTCTGCACAGTGTTCAGCTAAAGCTACAAGTTAGTGTAGTGTGTCCTCTGAACAGTGTTCAGCTAAAGCTACAAGTTAGTGTAGTGCGACCTCTGCACAGTGTTCAGCTAAAGCTACAAGTTAGTGTAGTGCGTCCTCCTCACAGTGTTCAGCTAAAGCTACAAGTTAGTGTAGTGCGACCTCTGCACAGTGTTCAGCTAAAGCTACAAGTTAGTGTAGTGCATCCTCTGAACAGTGTTCAGCTAAAGCTACAAGTTAGCGTAGTGCACAGTGTTCAGCTAAAGCTACAAGTTAGTGTAGTGCGACCTCTGCACAGTGTTCAGCTAAAGCTACAAGTTAGTGTAGTGCGTCCTCTGAACAGTGTTCAGCTAAAGCTACAAGTTAGTGTAGTGCGACCTCTGCACAGTGTTCAGCTAAAGCTACCTGTAGAAGGTTGGTGGTGTTTTCCTGATCCTATCACTACCGCAGGCAGCTACATTATTTTAACGTTAGTGTAGTGCGTCCTCTTCACAGTGTTTAGCTAAAGCTACCTGTAGAAGGTTGGTGGTGTTTTCCTGATCCTATCACTACCGCAGGCAGCTACATTATTTTAATGTTGGTGTAGTGTGTCCTCTGCATAGTGGTCAGCTAAAGCTACCTGTATAAGATTGGTGGTGTTCTCATACTACAGGCAGGCAGTTGATTTTGCTAGCTGCAGTATCAGTATATATATATATATATATATATATATCCCAGCTTAGTGCAGCTACATCTCACTGCAGGCCATTAGTATGAGTGGAAGGCCAACAAGGAGAGGCAGACAGTCACAAGCCAATAAAAGAGGGCAAGCAGGCTCTGTGTCTAGAGGCAACAGTACTGGTCGTGGAGACAGTGCATCCTCATCAGCACGTGGCCGTGGGACATGCTTGGCCTTTTTTTCAGCAGCTGGCCGTGTTGAGCCACAACATGCGGAAGACTTGGTCGAGTGGATGACCAAGCCGTCCTCATCCTCCTCATCCTCTCTCACCCATGCTCAGGGTACTTTGTCTGGCAAAGCAGCGGCCAACGCGGCCTCTTCCCTCGGCTCAATGTCATCAGTGACTCCTTCCGTATCCCCACCATGTCCTCCTGAGGAGTCCCTAAAACTGTTTGACCACAGTGTTGGGTACATGCTCCAGGAGGATGCCCAGCGTTTAGAAGGCCCTGATGATGATACTGAACTAGATGAAGGCAGTAACGTGAGCACGGACAGAGGGGGTGCCCAAGAAGGACAGCAATCTGGCAGTCATGCTCCCCCTGCTGCAGCATACTGCCAGGTTTGCTCCAGTGATGAGGAGGGAGGGGATGATGAGGTCACTGACTCAACGTGGGTGCCTGATAGGAGAGAGGAGGAGGAGGAAGAGGAACATCACCAACGAGGCAGGATGCCCTCCAGGGGCCAGCCTAAGGGCAGCACACCGACTGCATCACACCGCAAAGCTCCGCATGTGCAGGGCGCTGCTGTCTCTGCGCGTTATTCCAAAAGTTCTTTGGTGTGGGCCTTTTTTGAGACGAGTGCATCAGATCGCACCGCTGCTATTTGCAACATATGTCTCAAGCGTATCTCACGTGTCCAAAACATCTCCCGCTTGGGCACCACATGCTTGACCAGACATATGTTGACCTGCCATGCAGTTCGTTGGCAAGCGTATCTAAAAGACCCACACCAAAGAACAAAGAGGACCTCTCCTTGCTCCTCATGAGCTGAGATCTCCAACCCCACTATATCTTCAATCCTCTCTGAGACCTGCACTGAGAGGAATGAAGGTGTAGAATTAGGTGTGTCACAGCCAAGTACTTGTGGGCAATCTGCTTTTGGTACACCGACGTCAGATTGTACCAGGCAAATTTCCCTGCCCCAGCTGCTGCACCGCCGAAAGAAGTTTGCTCCCAGCCATCCACATGCCCAGCGGTTGAATGCTAAATGCTAGCTTGGCAAAATTGCTAGCACTTCAACTTCTACCTTTTCAGTTGGTAGACTCTGCCCCCTTCCGTGAGTTTGTGGAATGTGTGGTTCCTCAGTGGCAGGTACCCAAATATTTACATATTTTTTACGGCTACCATCCGACGAGCGCGAAGGACACTTTCCACTAACATTTAGATCTCACATAATTCACCTTTGCTGCTAACATGGATGTGTTCACATTTATTGAAAATAGAAAAGTTAATTTAGATGAGGTATTCAACCCACATAATAAAACACGTAACACTGATTCAGAAAGTATGACTAGAATATTAGGACACCATATGGAGAAAAAAATCAACCTATGGTGGGACACCAATACTTTTGAAAGATACATTAGAGAAAACATTGTCCCCAGAAGATTAAGGTGGGAACTACCACCAAATGATGGGTTAACAGACAAAGAATCATTGGAAGAATGGTTCACGTTCTTTAACAGTAAAAGTATAGAAGGTCTAAAATTCCTATTATGCCCCGTACACACGGTCGGATTTTCCGATGGAAAATGTCCGATCGGAGCGTGTTGTCGGAAATTCCGACCATGTGTGGGCTCCATCGGACATTTTCCATCGGATTTTCCGACACACAAAGTTGGAGAGCAGGAGATAAAATTTTCCGACAACAAAATACGATCACGTCAATTCCAACCGTGTGTGGCCTGTTCCGACGCACAAAGTGCCACGCATGCTCAGAAGAAATTCCGACACGGAACAGCTCGTTCTGGTAAACTTAGCGTTCCCAATGGATACAGCACTTTCGTCACGCTGCAATGTTAAAAATGGTTTAATACAGCGCAATTTCTTCTTCTTTATAATGTGACAAGAATATAGTAGTTTTGCTTCTCATATTTACACAGACTTCTCACAAACTTATTTTGTTACTATTTATCGGGATTCCCTCAATATATTTTGATTTCTCACATCTGACAACATATTTTTTTTTTGTTTTTTTTTTGTTTTTTTGGCTTTACTGTAGATTCTTTTTTTGTGTTTGTATTTTTTTGAAGGGTGTTATTTTTTTTGGGGGGATTTTGATTTGTACTCCCGAAAATGTTTGTGTGTGTTTTTTGTGACAAGTTCCCACAACACTATTGATATGTTGTTCTATTTAATCTGTAGGAGATTGTTTGGTGTTGTTGTCCCTTGTTAATTTCACATTTTATGTTAGAAATGTACCTGAATCGTCACCAACAAACTGTCCTTTTTGGATTAAAACACACACAGGAGAGTATAATTTCCCAGAAAATTTTTTATTAAGGGCTCACAACTAAACAAAGAGGGAGCCAACGCTGGAGAAACAGCAGAAGTGGGTGAAGCCTTGGACCCCCAGGGCAGACATCAACTATTTCAAAGCAAAATTGGTGGCCTGAGGAGTCCTTATCTAAGGGAGGGCAGTCTGGTCCAGAAGTCCCAGAGATCCGGAAAGCAGCAGATGACATCTGTGTCCCCAGGCTGTGGTCATACGAGAGACTGCAGCTTCTGTCAGACCAGACTGAACCCAGGGTCATCACTCTCAGGTCTTCTTTCCATGCTTCCTTCCACACTGTGGCTGTGGTGGTGAAGTTGTGGCAGCAGGAGGAGGAGGAGGATGGTCCAACTCAACCATGTCGGTCTTGGGTGTTAGTTCCCCACTCACCCCCTTATGTAGGACTTTATACATAAGGTCCTCACAGAGCCTGCGTTGACCCCCCTGCATGCCCTGCAGTTTGGTGGCAGCCATGCAGGCAAAGGCCTCTTCAGGAGTGGGTAAGGCTCGTAGGGACGCTGAAGCATCCTGAATCAGCCTGAACGCAGAATCCTGCATGGGACTCGAAGTCGTCTTCCTGGCTCTTTTGTATGGAAGGCGGAGGGGAGGAACCTGAGATTCAGTCAGACTGCGACTGGTCCCAGGCTTTTCCTGGCTGACAGTTAGCCCCACCTCCTCCTGGCTGCCACTAATCCCCGCCTCCTCCTGACTGCCACATCCCACAGCCTCCTCCTGGCTGAGGTCTTCCTGTGTATGAAAAAGGGACATAGTTTTAGTATTTTATTCATCAATCACACACAATTTTCACCTCCTGACTGTTGCAAATTGAATGTTAACAAATATAACAGACTATCCTTCTGAGCTCAACAGTTTTCATTCTTGTCCCAAATTTGGGTGCCCACTGCTGTCTATTGATATAGTTACATAGTTACATAATAGGTGAGGTTGAAAAAAGACACAAGTCCATCAAGTCCAACCTATGTGTGTGATTATGTGTCAGTATTTCATTACATATCCCTGTATGTTGCGGTCATTCAGGTGATTATCTAATAGTTTCTTGAAGCTATCAATGCTCCCCGCTGAGACCACCGCCTGTGGAAGGGAATTCCACATCCTTGCCGCTCTTACAGTAAAGAACCCTCTGCGTAGTTTAAGGTTAAACCTCTTTTCTTCTAATTGTAATGAGTGGCCACGAGTCCTATTAAACTCTCTTCTGCGAAAAAGTTTTATCCCTATTGTGGGGTCACCAGTACAGTATTTGTAAATTGAAATCATATCTCCTCTCAAGCGTCTCTTCTCCAGAGAGAATAAGTTCAGTGCTCGCAACCTTTCCTCATAACTAAGATCCTCCAGACCCTTTATTAGCTTTGTTGCCCTTCTTTGTACTCGCTCCATTTCAAGTACATCCCTCCTGAGGACTGATATGTAAAACACTTTATTAAATCAGCAATTAGTGATCAATAATAACATCTAGTAAACATCATTTATTTATTGACCAGAAATCTGTAGAACAATGCTATACCTGACTCCAGCTGGGCTCCTCCACTTCTTCCTGGCTGGAAGGCCCAGGTTGGACATCGGAAGCCTCAGCTGGGGTGGAAGGAAGCGTGGAAGGAAGAGTAGAGAGGGATTCCTTACTTTAGTGTGGTCTGACAGAAATCGCAGTCTCTCATAGTACCACAGCCTGGGGACATAAACGTCATCTGCTGCAGCTCCGGACCTCTGGGAATCTGTGACCTTCTTGCGCTCCCTAAGATAAGTGCTCCTCAGGCCACCAATTTTAGCTTTTAAATAGGGGATGGTTGCTGTGGGGACCACCGGCTTCACCAACTTCAGCAGTTTCTCCAGCGCTGCCTGCCTCTTTTGTTTATGGTTATAGTGGGGGTGTCTCACTTGCCACAGACAGGGCAGCTCCCTGTATTTGTCAATGAACAGGGGGAGGAAATTGTGGTCGTTGAACCCATCCATTTTCTCTGCAAGACACAACACAAGACAAACCCTAATGTCAGGCCAAACTCCCCTAATCTTGTTACAATATAGGCTTCCATTTCGAAGCAGTATAGGCCCAAGTTTAGATCCTACCTTCGTTATCACGATTGACGCCTCCGATGCTCCTTCCTCCGCTCACAGATCGTACGTAAGGCGCACGCGTGTTACGCTTTATACACACTGCGCATGCGTGTAACTCCGCCCGCCCCTGACGTTCTTTCTAGTCTATTCCCCGCCCCTTTTCATTCGGCGCAGTGGGGGAAGAGCGCATGGCGGAGACACAGCAGGATCGTGCTAATTGTAGCAACGACGAGGAGGAGGAGGAAAGCTCGGAGCCTGAAACGTCCCGATCCAGAAGGAGATTTAAGGACTCAAATATGTCCTTTGGGGAGATGTTGGAGATGGTGGACATCCTGAAGAAGGCCGACTATGACGGGAAGTATGGACCTTACCCCAACCCCAATGTCAGAAAGGCCAAGATCATGGCGAAAGTGGTCAGGAGTCTGCACCGGAATTTCGGGGTACGACGATCGAAAGATCAGCTCAGGAAGCGGTGGTCAGACCTCAAATTACGAGAACATGAGCAGTACAGAAAGATCCGGAGAGTGCTGCAAAAAAGTAAGTAGTTGTGCTGTGTTCCTATTCTTTATGTTTATTACGTTCGTGCTGCTCCATGTGCTTTTAGGAACTGTTGTACAGTTTAAAATGGCAACTTTCATGTTCATGGGCACATTATTCGTTCGTATCAAACATTTTTCTTTCGGACTCAAAAATACCATTGTTTAGGCCATATGCATTTGGCTACCATTTTTACGCCCTATACTTGTCTTAAAAAAATTGGGTTGTGTAGATGGCTTTGTTACTAGAATGAAATGCAAAGTAGATTCTGTGTAAGGAGAGGACACTCAGCAGCTGTTTTCACATCTGGACACTGGAGCACTAGTGTGTGACCCCAGAAAACCATTTTTATTAGGGGACCCACACAGGTGCTCCAGTGTATACTATGGGGGGGGGGGCTACATCTGTGAATCTTGTACCAAACAGGTAAAGTATTGCAGCTTGACAAAGGACACTGAAAATGCAACATTTTGGAACTGTACTAAAATTGACTATTGTACCCCACTTCCAAGCAATGTTTCCTATTTCTAGTTCTGCCATCAAATATCTGTGTGCTAATTATACCATTTTGTTTTACATAGGGGATAAAAGACTCGGAGGACACCCCTCATCCGAGGAGACCAGAGACGCCCCCCTCTGGAAAAAGGGGAAATCCCCCCAACCCAAGAAGAGCAGGAGGAGGAAGACGTGGTGGAACTAGTCACCACAACAGGTGAGTGTCTGCGACCACAGGCTCAGGTAAGAGATAGATGGCGGCATATTTTTGACACCTAATTTTTTTTTGGGGTTCCTCTCCTTTTAGGTGATCGTGATGTTGCGGATCCAGATCCTTTCACATCCGAAAGTGCCCAGATCCTGATCGGGGAGATCATGGGGTGTAATTTACAATTGGAAAACATCAAGAAAAACATCAATGATGTTATTCCAAAAAATAATAACATCATTGATGTTTTGGGTGTGTTTAAAACCCCTCCAAATCACTTTCTTCTTGTGTGTGCTACAATGTGCAAAATGTTTTTGTGATTTTTCACAAAGCCAAATTTAGAGGATGCACACAGTGTGTCAACATGTCATCACGGGAGATCAATGGACGCGTTTTGTGGGTGCAACCCCTTCCTCAATAATAAAGTAGCGGTGAGGAAGGGCTTGCTCCCCCAAAACACGTCCCTTGATCCCCCGTGATGGCAGGTCACACATGTTGACATTGGTAAATTGGTGTGCATCTTTCAAATTTGACTTTTCCTGTAATGACTTTACCCCATCTGAATGCAATATCAAACACAGTTCCTAAATACTCATGTCTGCTATTGCCTTCAAGTTCTACAAAATGTGACGTTTGTAAGTTCAAGATTTGTGTTTTTCTTGTTGGTTTTACACAGGCCTGTTTTATCAAAAATGGACATTTCTATTTTTGATAATGCTACCCCAAAAATTGTTATACAACAAACATGTTGGTTTGTTTGAAAAACCTTTGGTAAATGCACATGTGATTGTGCAGGTATAAAAAAGTGTGTTAAGCAAGAATGTGTGGATTATTGTCTCAACGCTACAACACTTTTGGGGTGATGTCATTGTTGTTTTCTGAGAAAATTGGGGTTATATACTAAGGGCAAATCCTCTTGGCACTACAAGTGCAGTTTTAGTGCAGTTGCAACTGCACTTGTATTGAAATGTGTTTTTGCATTTAGTAAATAACAGCCAACAGTGCTTTGTATAATAAGGTTACACAATCACGACATTTTCTGGACTCAACACATTTCTGTCAGGGTCAGGTAAAAGAAACACAAGCAGTAAATGTCCACAAATAATTTCTTTTTTTTTTATTATAAAAAGGCTTCACAGATTTGCTGGCATATTGATAGCCCCCCTACCCGCAAAGAACTCCAGGTAGCGTAACCGGACATCACGGGCACTCAGGGAGGGCAAGCCAGGACGGCCGCTTTCAAGTGCCGTCAGTGTGGTTTCATGTATCATTCCGGCCTCAGGCCCAACTGAGCCAGCATAGTTGGCCGAATGTTTCCTTAAAAAGTTATGGAGAATACAGCACGCCAGTATAATATGGTTCAGTTTATACTCCGCCATATGGATGGGTGTCATAAATAGGCGGAACCGGCTGGCCAGGATTCCAAATGTGTTCTCCACCACTCTTCGGGCTCTGGCCAGCCGGTAATTAAAAACCCTCTGTTCCGGGGTGAGGGTCCTCATCGGGAATGGCCGCATCAGGTGGTCCCCCAGCGCAAACGCTTCATCAGCAACGAACACGAATGGGAGTCCTTCCACATTGTCCTCTGGAGCTGGCAAGTCCAAGCTGCCATTCTGGAGACGCCTGTAGAACTCCGTCTGGGTGATGTCTCCACCATTGGACATCCGGCCATTCTTCCCCACGTCCACATACAAGAAGTCGTAATTAGCCGACAAATAAAAGGGATAAATCTGCGGCGCTAATCTATATATGTGAATTCCTGGGACGCCAAGGAGATAAAAACTAGTAGAAAGATGCCAATAAAAGCTCCAAAAAATGACAATAGTTCTAAGGTGCGTGGATAACTAATAATAGAAGGAATATGCTATGTAACAAAGCCACATAGAAAATAGGTAAACAACAATAATATAAAGCAAGCTCATCCAAGGAGGAAAAGATAGCGACCACAGATGATAATGTTCACACACCTAAAAACAAATACGGGGGGTAAAACCGCGGCGTAAAACTAAATGGGTATATTCCTGGGATGCCAAAAGGAAAAACCAGTGGACACCGAAGGACTATAAGCCAGTAAGGAAGATGCAGGTAGCAATTCAAAGATTTCTATGATGCGTGAATAACTGGTAATTCCTCGAACGGGATAAGCTATGTGACAAAAAAACTAATGACCACACCAGGAAGGGAAATCCAGGTACGGAACTAGTTCATGTAGATTAATATTCCACCATTTTTGTGCAACCAAGAGTCATAAAAAATCAATGTTGCATCAAAAGAGTGCGGCTAATTAGGGAACTAAATGACTGGGATCCAGATAATTGGTGGCCTCTTTACAGACCTTAATTGTGTAAAGCAATAAATTCTACTCGTGACTCCAACAACACAGGGTTCCTAAATATAAATAGGTGCAAACAATAATTCAGTGCAACATTCAAGGTAGGGGCAAGTGCATGAATAAATAATTACATTAATAATGACTAAGGTCCTAATGATCGAAAACCAAATATAAATAATTAATTGCTGTTTAACTAAACCTTAAATGAAAAAATCAGTGAATAAAACTAATTAAGAAATATAATATCTGAATTAAACTCTATAAAGAACACTCTATAAAATATATTGTGCAAATGTTTGTGCAGCATCCAAAAAATATATATATATAAATAAATAAATAGGAATGAGTATCCAGTTTAACAGAAAAAGTGTATCAAATCGGACAAATGTTTCTACTAAGCATGAAATGTATCTTCCAAATAATAACACACCAGCGAATAACAAAGCCAGTGTTCAGCACAAGTGACAACTGAATGTGATAAAAAAGTGTGATTCCCAAAGTGAATAAAAGTCGTTTCTAAACTAAAAAAATGAAGAAATATTTTAACAAAACATCCTATTCATATCTCCTTCATGATGAATCCAAACAATCCTTCACATATCCCCAGTGAAGACAGACAGGTGTATAGACAAATGTACTGGTTCCCCCAGCCTCTCACCTCCCGGCTGAGCGATAACAGCCCAAAAAATAGCCTCACGCAGTCTGTGCTTGCAGGTGGTTTTGAACGCTGTCAGCTCCCAGCAGAGTGATATCAGCCTTTAGTGTAGATGATAAAGCCTCTCCCGATCTCCAAATTTCTCAAGCAGTGTTCGCTCAAAAGAATAAGGGGAAGGATTCCATAGTGTAGTATGTAAATCATCAATTTTTTTATTAAATAGTAGCCCACTTACATTCAAAAATTAGCAACATCAGCAGAAACTTTAAAACCGGCTCACTGACTCACCGATCCCGGCCGTGATCGGAAAGACAAGCAGCCCAGCAATACCGCCTCTCTTCTCCCTGACGCGTTGCGTGACTGTCACGTCACTTTCTCAAAGGGAATGAAGAAAGGCGGACACGGATCGTTCTTATGGCAGAGGGGTAACCATGGCAACCCCTCTGACACGAGCGTAACGGCAGGATAAAGCGGCACTCCTCGTGCACAATATAAATAAACTATACATTGTTCCTAAACAAATCTCTAAAATTCTACATATTGGCCATGTTTTCATACATACTTATAAAAATTATTAATAATGCAGGTAGATTAAAAGATGTTGTACATGTATATAAATGAACTTAAAAACATTAAAATGGAAAAGGTAGGGGGAGGAATGGAAAGACTCCCTCTAGTGGTCCGTCATAAAAATACAGATCCAGGTAATAATGGCAAGTAAGGGATTAAACTTCAGTGTTTATAAATATAGGCAAAAAAGACATAAAAGAATCTAGCTTTAAAAAGGTTCTAAAAAATCGAGGATCAAATTGGGTACTATGTTAAAAGAAAATCATAATAATGCCTATTGTAAAGGTGAATGGCCCAAGGAAAGAATTATTATATATCAGCACTTCTAATAGTTAGAGATAAAGCAATTTAGGTCAAATTCAACATTATGACCCAGAGGCGTTAAAGTACGGAGCTCATGTATCCAACGGGATTCTGCCTGACTCAGTTTTATCACTTTGTTATCACCCCTCCAATGGGGTTTATATTTCTCAATTCCCCATACTTTTAATGAGGAGGGGTCCCTATTATGATATTGATCGTAGTGTTTTGACAGACTATGTTTCGGATATCCTTTCTTTATATTTTGGGTATGTTCTCTCAGTCTCTTCCATAATTCTCTTTTTGTTCGTCCTACGTACTGGATCTGACAGGGACATTCCAGCAAATAAACTACTCCCTCTGTTCGGCAAGATATAAATTCTTTGATTTGGTATTCTCTATTGGTGACTGTTGATTTGAAATTGCATTTTTTCTTTTTTACCTCATTTGTGTGTCTGCAGGTGTAACAAGTCTTACAGGGATAGAAGCCCTTCCCATCAAAGAAGGAAAAATTTCTCCGCGGGGGAGGGTCTAGTACATTTTTAGCAACCAGATCCCTCAATGTGGGAGCTCTCCGATATGTGAATCTCGGTTTCTCTGGTAGTAGCGTTCCCAAGTGCCTATCTGCTTTCACTATATTCCAATATTTTCTAAAGATTTTTTCTATTTGCTTATGTTGCAAACTATAATCCATCACTAATGGTACAGAGTTCATAGAGTTAGTTTTTCTACTTGAATCCTCTATTAGTTTACTTCTATCCATGGCCTCCACGTCTTTAATTTTCTCCTTTATGAAATCAGAGCCATATCCCTTTTGAATAAATCTTTGTCCGATAAATTCAGCTTGTTTCAGAAATACCTCTTGTTTTGTACAATTTCTTTTCAGCTTAGTGAGCTGGCCCTTAGGTATATTGTTTAGCCAGGGGGCATGATGACAGCTATCTATTGGCAGATAGCTGTTTCTATCAACTTGTTTAAAAAATGTTTGGGTAATAAATCTTCCATCCTCTTTTAAAATTTCCAAATCTAAAAATTTTATTTTTTCATCATTGATCCCCCATGATAAATTAATATTTTTATTGTTTAAATTCAAATTAAAACCAAAGTCCATCAAGCTTTCCCTGTCGCCAGCCCAGATTACGATAATATCATCAATAAATCTTTTAAAGAAAAGAAGTTGCTGGGGTCTGTTCATATATACGGCTTCTTCCTCCCATTCCGCCATATAAAGGTTAGCTACGCTGGGTGCATACTTGGCACCCATTGCAATACCACAAATTTGTTTAAAAAAATCATTTTCATGCCAAAAATAATTGTGATCCAAACTATATCTTAAACACTCCAATAAAAACTTTCTTTGCACCGCTTTTAGATCACTAAATTTCTTCAGGGCCCATTTTGTTGCTTGTATCGCCTCTTCGTGATTAATTATGGTATAAAGCGATGCTACATCTGCTGTTGCAAGATAAACTGGTCTGTCCCCAAATGTGACAGTATCCAATAACTGGAGTAGATGTTTGGTATCTCTTAGGAAGGACTCAGTTTTTCTCACTAATGGTTGTAAGAACCAGTCTATATACTCCCCTATTCTTGCTCCCACTGAGTTTATTCCATGTACAATTGGCCTTCCTGGAGGTTTCTCTTTATTTTTATGAATCTTGGGGAGGGTATATATAACTGGGGTACGACATCCACGTAGTTGTAAATATTTTGCCTCTTTTTTATTTAATAGGCCTCTAGATTTTCCTCTTTCTACCAGATAGGTTAGGTCATCTTTATACTGTACTATCGGATTTCCCGGCAGTTTTAAATAAGTGGTGGTGTCATTCAATTGTCTTTTTAATTCCTCCTGATAATCCTTCTTCGATTGGATCACTATTGCTCCTCCTTTATCAGCCTGTCTTACCACAATTTCCCTTCTCTCTTCCAATTTTTGGATACCACTCTTAATCTCCATGGGATCATTTATTTTCCTGATTTTTAGATCATGCAAATCCTTCAGGACCATTTTCCGAAACACTTCAATATTTCCCTCTGTTCCCAGTGGGGGGTTGAATAGTGATTTATTCTTCAGGTCACTGTGTTTGATTTCACTTTCCACCGTGTTGTTCCTTATTAGATTTTCTCCTGGTTTGCGCAACATATACTTCTTAATATGAAGACTCCTGGCGAATTTGTTAATGTCTACGTACGTACTAAATTTATTTAAGTTCTTTTTAGGCGCAAAGTAATTAGCCGACACCACCGCCAACATCACTATACTATTGAACCCCTTATAGTTGAAATAGTATGACCCCGAGTTGGGTGGTGGGATGATGTGGACGTGTTTCCCATCAATTGCCCCTCCGCAGTTAGGAAAGTCCCACCGCTGGGCAAAGTGGGAGGCCACAGTCTGCCATTCCTGTGGCATGGAAGGAAACTGTTGAGGGAAAAAATAAAATATTACTATTTTTTCTCAGAAACATGGCAAGCAGATTAGGCACAAACATTAGGGGGCAACCTCCAGATAGCATTTATTAAGGGGAATTTAACAACGCCAAAGTATTAGGTAAACCTACCATATTCCCCCCCCCCCCATGGGCCATTTCTAACATTATGGGGTGTGTGGAAATCTTGGACAGGTAACCCTCTTCACTTCATTGAGAGATGAATGCCTAAATAATGGGTATTACTTGGAACAGCGCCTCCTTAGTTACACTATTGGCAGCCCACTGGACAGGTAAGAAGTGTCATAATACAAAGATATAAACACACACTGTACACATTTGAGGACATTTGGACATTCTGCTATTACCTATCAAGATAATAATAGAATACAAAAACTTTAAACAGTACCATTTGAAAGTATACAGGCAGGCCCTTGTACTACATGCTTTGGGGAATTCATCCATAAATCTGAGCACAAAAGAGGTGGGTATAGTGTGTATGGGTTTGGCAAAGTCAGCAGATGATTGAGGATAGATAGAGAATTGGGATCAGCTGAGTTAGCAGTTGGGGGAGGGAGGGTTACTAAATATTATTTGGGCACACCACCAAAAAAAAGCCTCTGGCACTCTGCCAGAATTTAAAGCAAAAATAACATTTCTAAACATTTTAGGGTGTGTTTGGGGTAAAGCACTACTATGGAGCAGAAAAAATACATTGTTAAGTGACTACATGAGGTGAATATAGGGCCAGGAGACACCATGCTGGGGAGGTTATTGAAGGGCAAATATGTATGAAGGACCTAAAATAATAATTACATAAAAATCCAGCATGCATGAGGACATTCACAGCATATTACAATCATGGTAATTAGGGAATGAGGAAAGAAATACAATATATTATCAAACATTCAATACAATAAAATTTGATATTAAAGAATAAAAATCTTACCTTCATATACTCCTTCTGCAGGACCTGTATGATGGCAGAACAGGTCTCTGGGATAATGATCCCCAGAGCCTGGGGGGAGATGCCTGTCGAGAACTTGAGGTCCTGCAGGCTTCTCCCTGTCGCCAAGTACCGCAGGGTAGTGACCAACCTCTGCTCCGGAGTGATGGCTTGCCTCATGCAGGTATCCTGCCTGCTAATATAAGGGGTGAGCGAAGCCAACAGACGGTGAAACACGGGGTCCGTCATCCTGAGAAAGTTCCTGAAATCATCAGGATTATTCTCACGGATCTCACAGAGCAAAGGCATATGAGAGAACTGGTCACGCTGAAGCAACCAATTCTTGGTCCATGAACTCCTCCCCACCCTGTTCATGGACTGGACTTGTGTCAAGGTCAGGACCTCAACACCAAGCCCCCACACAGCACGAACTCTACGAGGAGTACGCATACGCAACATGGCTAGAAAACGGTCGGCTGCTCAGAACGAAGTAACAGAACGCACTGAAGAACAGCAAGGCCTGTGAAGAGCGACCTGAAAAAACAGTAACGAACGAACAAGAATACAATGACTAATTAAAGTCACGCGGAACTTGCTGTACGCACTGAAGAGCAGATACAAACCCACAAGCACAAACTGAACGGCAGAAAACGATCTGAAAGCCACGAGTCTGAAAAAGCGCGAATCGTCTCCCACCAAACTTTTACTAACACGAGATTAGCAAAAGGAGCCCAAAGGGTGCCGCGCTTGGTTCTGAACCGACCTTTTCTAGTCTCGTCGTACGTGGTGTACGTGACCGCGTGGTTGGCGATCGGAAATTCCGACAACTTTGTGCGACTGTGTGTAGACAAAACAAGTTTGAGCCAACATCCGTCGGAAAAAATCCTAGGATTTTGTTGTCGGAATGTCCAAACAAAGTCCGACCGTGTGTACGGGGCATTAGAACGTAAATTAAAGAAAACCAGACTGATAGAACAACAAATAGAAGAAATTAAACAAAAAATTGAACCATATAAAGAAACCACAGAGTTCAAAAAACTGGCAACACAACTTAATAAAGATTTAATCGCTAAAGACCTAGAAGTACAAAATCGGAAAATGAAGAAATACCAAAGGGATATCACAGATTACAAGACGGACCAAGTCTTCAAATGGCAAAGTAAAATCGAACAAGCCCCTCCCACATCCACATATTCAACACCAGAACGGGAAGTTAGGATCCAAGATCCCACAACATCACATGTGCTCAATCCACCAAGATGGGAGGAAAGAGAAAGACGAATGGAAACGCCACGATCATAATTATACATCGTCACCATTAGGAGATAGTGGCCATAGCAATTAACTGCAACATAGAGACAATTGGTCCTTACAGTAAAGGCTACATCCACCACTATCACCATTGTCACAAATTCATTTGTTTTATTATACTGTTTCACTATTTTGATTCTTATTTACTTTTAATATTGCGCAAAATATATTATAATATCTACTTGATTAAGTGTTGGTGTGAACACCCTCATTTTGCTGCAATATTTTTATAAATTTTTTATGTGATTTTCAAGCTTTCACTTTACAGTAGTATAGAGAATATTTACATATTCTTTACGGCTACCACCTGATGAGCGCGAAGGACACTTTCCACTAGCAGGTACCCAAATGCCACTTTTTCTCACGGAAGGCGATTCCGGCTCTCTGCTGGCATGTGGAAGGCAATGTCCATGCCTCGCTGGACAGGGCGGTCAGCGGTAAGGTGCATATTACCGCTGACTCATGGTCAAGCAGGCATGGACAGGGACGTTACCTAAGTTTCACGGAGCATTGGGTGACTCTGCTGGCAGCTGGGAAGGATGCAGGACAAGGTGCAGTAGTGTTGGAGGTTGTTCCGCCACCACGCCTCCAAAATGCCACTACTAATGATTCTGACACACCTCTCTCCTCCACCCCCTCCTCTTCTTCTTCCTCCATGGCCTCTTCCTGTGCTTTGTCCTTGGAACCAGCGGTGCTCTGTAGGCGTTCAAGGGGCTACTCAAGTATGCAGGCCAAAAGATGCCATGCGGTGCTTGAGCTGGTGTGCTTGGGGGACAGGAGCCACACTGGGGCAGAGATTCTGTAAGCTCTGCAGGGGCAGGTTCAGAGGTGGTTGACGCCACGCCAACTTAAGGCAGGAATGGTGGTTTGCGACAATAGTACCAACCTCCTCTCCGCCCTCCGACAGGGACATATGACCCATGTGCCCTGTTTGGCTCACATCCTAAACTTGGTGGTGCAGCGGTTCTTGGGCAGGTACCCGGGCTTACAGGATGTCCTGAGGCAGGCCAGGAAAGTCTATAGTCTAAAGTCATATAATGCCAGTGCTCGACTGGCAGACCTCCAAAAGGAATTTAACCTGCCCAAGAACCGCCTAATCTGTGACATGCCCACCAGGTGGAACTCAACGTTGGCCATGCTGCATCGGCTGCACACACAGCAGAGGGCCATCAATGAGTACCTGTGCGACTATGGCACCAGGACAGGGTCAGGGAAGCTTCTTTTTTTTCCCCACGCCAGTGGGCCATGATCAGGGATGCATGCACTGTCCTGTCACCATTTGAGGAGGCCACGAGGATGGTGAGCAGTGACAGTGGATGCATCAGTGACACTGTCTCCCTTGTCCACCTGTTGGAGCGCACGCTGCGTGGAATAATAGACAGGGCACTTGAGGCAGAACAGAGGCAGGAAGAGGAGGACTTCCTTAGCTCTCAAGGCCCCCTTTATCACACAGGAAGAGGATGAGGAGGAAGAGGAGGATTGTGTCAGTATGGAGGTGGAGCCTGGCACTCAGCATCAGCAGCAGTCTTTAAGGGATCATTTACAGTCCCAAGAAACACATGGACTTGTACGTGGCTGGGAGGAGGTGGCTGCTGATCATATCGTCCTTAGTGACCCAGAGGACTCCGGACCGAATGCCTCAGCAAACCTACGCTGCATGGCCTCCCTGATCCTGCAAAGCCTGCGGAAGGATCCTCGTATTCATGGTATCAAGGAGGGGGATCGTTACTGACTGGCAACCCTCCTTGATCCACGTTACAAGGGTAAGGTTGCGGACCTTATCTTGCCGTCGCAGAGGGAGCAGAGGATAAAACATCTTCGGGAGGCCTTGCAGAAAGGTCTGTGCAATGCGTTCCCAGAGACTGGGAGGTTACAAACTCCTGTTTCTGGACAACGTGTTGCTGAGGCTTCGGTCAGTCAAAGAAGGAGCGGTGGAGAAGGTGGCCGTTTGTCCGTTGCGTTCAGACAATTTTTTAGTTCGCAACTCCAAGGTATGATCGGTTCCAGCAACCATCGCCAGTGTCTGTTTTACATGGTGCAGGAATACCTAGAGGCAAGATCTGACTTGGACACCTTTCCCACCGAAAATCCTTTGGGTTACTGGGTTTTGAGGATGGATGACTGGCCAGAGCTTGCACAGTATGTAATTGAGCTACTGGCCTGTCCTGCATCCAGCGTTCTTTCGGAACGCACATTCAGTGCTGCTGGAGGCTTTGTAACCGATCACAGGGTGCGTCTGTCTACCGACTCGCTCGATCGACTGACCTTCATAAAAATGAATCAGTCTTGGATCACCACCAGCTACCAAGCACCTGATGCTGATGTAACCGAATACATTTTTTTGAAATGTCAGATCCCTTCAAAGACTGCCTATGCTGATGCTGAGTGACTATCCTGTTATACTGAGTAATTATCCTCTTCCTCCTCAATGATCATGATGATAGCTTGTAAGAACATTTTTGGTTCTGGGCGCTGCCAGTCCCGCAACCAGTGCCTATTGCCCAATTTTTCAGCCCCTGTTTAACAGGGGCGTGTAATTACAATTTTTGATGCAATTCTTTGCAGCAGGGCTAGTTCCTGCGCTCCAACTAGAGTATCTGTGAGGGGTTCCAGTGTTGTGGCACCAGCACCAGTGCCTAAGGCGCAATTTTTCAGCCCCTGTACATGTAATTAGAATTCTTGATCTAATATTTCACAGCAGGGCCCGTTTCTACGCCCACCAAGAGTATCTGTGAGGACTTACAGTGTTGTGGCACCAGCACCACCGCCACCACCAAAGGCTCAATTTTTCTGCCCCTGGTCAACAGATGCATGTAATTAAAATTCTTGATCTAATATTTTACAGCAGGGCCCTGTGAGGGTTTACAGTTGTGGCCACAACAACACCTAAGGCCCAAATTTCTGCTGAGTATATAGGGCAGGCCCCTACTTTCAAATATCCAACTTACAAAGGACTCCTACTTGCAAATGGAAGGAGGCAACAGAAAGTGAGATGAAATCTACCTTTAGGAAGGGAAATTCTCTCCTGTAAGAGTTAATATGGAAAAAACATTTCTCCTTTCCACTGATGCTTTATCATCAATCCTTGTTTCACAAAAAACCCCAAATTTTCAAAATTCATTTGTCATTGGGACAAAAAGTGAGGTGAAATCTTCTGAAGAGGAGCACAGACAGCAAAACAAATGTCACAGGGATGATAACCCTTCCTTAGGTTTTCCAAAAAGCTCAAAATAGATTTTTTGGCTGGAGCTAAACACGTTAAAAATGTACCAGTTCAAAATTACAAACAGATTCTACTTAACAACAAACCTACAGTCCCTGTCTTGTTTGCACCGCCTGTATACTGCTGTTCAGAGTATATAGGGCCTGGGGGCCCTACACCTTTCCTTTTTTAATTTGGGTGCGGGGTTCCCCTTAATATCCATACAAGACCCAAAGGGCATGGTAATGGACTTGGGGGTACCCATGCCGTTTGTCTCACTGATTTTCATCCATATTGCCAGGACCCGACATTACATTAAAGCCGCAAGCAGTTTTAAATTACTTTTTTTTCTTTAAAAATGACATTTTATGCAGGGACTGTTCTAAGCACGAGAAACACGCGCCACTTTACAGGCATACTATAGACACCCCCCAGGTAAAATATTTAAAGGAATATTTCACTTTTTTTTTTTACTTTATGCATCATTAAAATCACTGCTCCCGAAAAAACGGACGTTTTTAAAAGTTTTTTTGCATTGATACATGTTCCCTGGGGCAGGACCCGGGTCCCCAAACCCTTTTTAGGACAATACCATGCAAATTAGCCTTTAAAATGAGCACTTTTGATTTTGAACGTTCGAGTCCTATAGACGTCAATGGGGTTCTAGCGTTCGTGCAAATTTTTGGTCCGTTCGCAGGTTCTGGTGCGAACCGAATCGGGGGGGTGTTTGGCTCATCCCTACTCCTAACAGTCTGGCTGATTCCCTGCAGGCCTCACCTATGCTCAACAACCATCCCCATGAAATGGCCCAGCTATTAAGCAGCTTCTCTGAAATGCTGGCTGTGGGTCTGGCACAAAATGCGATGCAGATCACATCCTTCATTAAAGTAGACCTACAGAGCCTGGGAGCCAGAATGGATGCCATTGAACAGGCTGTAGATGACTCAGCAGCACACACTAATCAGAATACCACATGCACAGCACACAAGAACAGCTTGAAATGTCTCTCTCCAAGCTAGATGATTTAGAGAATAGGAGTAGACGTCACAATTTTCGAATCAGAGGTGTCCCCGAGTCTATCATTGATGTTCATGGCACCGTCAAATCTTTCATAAAAGATATCATACCAGATATCCCGAATCAGAGGCTCGAATTGGACAGGGCCCACAGAGCGTTGCAACCCCCTAGCTAGGATGGACTCCCACGGGATATAGTGGTAAACCCCATTACTATGTGGTGAAAGAGGAAATCATGAGGAAATCTCGCAATCTGGACAATCTCTCCATACAAGGCAATAAAATCCAAATGTTTGTGAAATTTCCCCTGCCACAATCCAGGAGCGGAGATCAGTCAAACCTCTCCTGGACATACTTTCCTCCTTCCAGTACAAAGAAAAATCTTACAGCTTCACAAACTTCCAGAATGGTGAGCGTCTACTCCTGCAACTCGGGTTCATTTCGCAGGAACTACCTCCACACCAGACGGCGAACCGCCCAAGCTCCTCCAAGAGGCCTCCGCCAAACAGTCCCCTTATTCCGCTGTGGGTTAAACAGCAATTGAAGAGGCACAGTGACTCTATCCCACCGAGTGAACTCCTGGTCAGACTGACCCTGTTGGGACTGCTTTCAACCCTTCCTAAGATGGTGGGAACCCCCGATGGTGTAGTGGCTACTCCTACACTCAACTAGTCCTTTACTGAAATTTTTGGACTAGCTATCCCACTTCAGCTATACCTTACATCTAATATTTTTTTATTTGAATATATCCAAGGTTCACCACCCTTTTCAATGTGCTTAATCCCATAGGCTGACGTAAAACAAGCTATTGACTTGGACCAAAAGGACTGGTATAGTCTTTCTCCCACTATTACAGGCTCCTCCTCCCACCTACTCCTTGCCCCTCCCCCCTTTCCTCACCCCGTCCCTCTCCCTCCTCTCCCCCTTCCCATCCCCTCCCTACCCTCCCCCGTTAATGTTGCTTTATGGTTGAATCTATGTTTGTTCTCTTTACCCTAAGGTAGGTGATATAATGTTGTTTGTTAACAATTTAGCAGTTCATACATTTTTTGTGTAACCCCATCCGGGGTCCTCCATAACCTTCTTTTTACAGGGGGCCCAGCGGCCAGAGCGGGACTGTTTGCCACTCCACTTGTTGTGACCTAGAGGAGCTACTGTCACGTACCTGGTAGGTAGAGCCCCGAATGCAGGGAACGGCCTCTCATATACCTCCGACTCGGAAACCCCTGGTAGTGATGACAGGGGCTCGGGAGTGCGAAGGGGCACAAGTGCCTGACTGGAAAGCTGATGCAGAGGGCTGGATCCTGTAGTCATCTGGGAGGTGTCCTGTAGTGCAGCAGCAGGATGCAGGCAGCAGGGAGGTGTCTTGTAGTCCAGCAGGATGCAGACAGCTGGGAGGTGTCTTGTAGTCCAGCAGGATGAAGACAGCTGGGAGGTGTCTTGTAGTCCAGCAGGATGCAGACAGCTGGGAGGTGTCTTGTAGTCCAGCAGGATGCAGACAGCTGGGAGGTGTCTTGTAGTCCAGCAGGATGCAGACAGCAGGGTACAGACAAGCCGGGTCAAACACAGGCGGGCAGATCAGGTACAGAAGGAAGATCCGGGAGAATAGTCAAAGTCCAAAAGCTGAGATCAGGGCAGGCAGAAAACAGAGTAGTCAAAGTCCAAAAGCCGGGATCAGGGCAGGCAGCAAACAGAGTAGTCAGGAACAGTCCAACAGGTATCAGGTAGCAAATGTAAGTAACAGGGCACAAGGGGTCTTCAGGAACGCTGTAGACTGGACAGCAAGGTAGCAGTGGAACAGTCCTCTTTAAATAGCCTCTTTGGCGCCAAGTGCTGTCACAGGGGGTGTGCGCACGTACCTGCGCGTGCCCGTGCGCCGCTATTGGCGCTATTGCGCATGCGCGTACGCCCGTTTGCGCTATTGGCGCTATCGCACGCACGCGAGCGCCAGATGGCGCTTCTGTGCACAGGCATTCCTTTAAACTTAGGTTTGCTGAGATATTTGCAAGAGGGCTTTACCTGACATTGCCCCCCTCCAATGGGCAGCCTCTGGATGCCCAACTGGGCCATTTTACTAGGGTGAGCTCTCTTGAAGGCTAGAATTAATCTTTTGGCATGGATGTTAGTCTCTGGTTCCCAGGAGTTATCCTCAGGCCCGTACCCTTTCCATTTGACCAGATATTGAATCTGGTTGCGTCTTTTCCGGCAATTTATGATTGATTCCACTTCAAATTCCTGCTCACCGTCAATAAGTACAGGTTCAGGAGGACCAGTGTTTCGGTGAAGGAAAGGATCTGGGACTGAAGGTTTAAGAAGGGCCACATGAAAGACTGGGTGAATATGAAATGATTCCGGTAATTTTAATTCGTAGGCCACATCATTGATCTTCCTTATTACTGGGAAGGGACCCACAAACTTAGGACCCAACTTCCTGGAAGGGCAAGCCAAATTCAGATTAGGGTAGACAGCCAGACATGATCCCCTATCTTCAGATTAAGCTCCCCTCTCCTCTTCTTATCAAAAGTCGCCTTGTTCCGTTTCTGGGTTTTTGACATGGTCTCTTGGAGTAGCTTGTTGTTAGTACTGAAAAAACCCAAGGTTTCCTGGACAGCTGGCACCGAACATTCCGGAACATTGTTGGACAAAAACAAAGGATGAAAGCCATAATTTGCAAAAAATGGAGACTGATTAATTGCAGAGTGAACAGAGTTATTGTAGGCAAATTCAGCCAGAGGTAGTAGAGGAACCCAGTCATCTTGGGAAAAACAGGAATAGCACCGTAAGTATTGCTCCAAAGTTTGGTTAGTTCGTTCAGTCTGACCATTAGTCTGAGGATGGTAAGCAGAAGAGAAGGAGAGGTCAATTTCTAGGGATCCACATAGAGCTTTCCAGAACTTGGAGGTAAATTGTCCCCCTCGACAAGACACAATGTTTGGTGGTATGCCATGAAGCCTTACGATTTCTTTAATAAAAACTCTTGCAGTCTCTGAAGCAGAGGGGGTACCTTTCATGGGTAAGAAATGGCTCATCTTGGAAAGTCTGTCGACCACTACGAAAATAGTGGTGTAGCCTTCAGATGGTGGTAATTTGACGATAAAATCCATGGAGATCATCCTCCATGGTCTTTCTGGAACAGGAAGAGGTCTTAGCAACCCCCATGTCCTGGTCTTGCTGCCTTTGTTTTGGATGCAGGTAGTGCATGATTCCACGTAGAGTTTACAATCCTCCCTTAGCTGAGGCCACCAAAATGTGCGTTGGAGCAGTTCGGAGGTCTTCTGTATCCCGAAGTGGCCAGCTAATTTGTGATCATGGCAAGATTTAAGAACAGCAACCTGTGTTTGTTGGGGTACAAAGATTTTATCCTTGTACCATAGTAATTCATCTCTGGACTGTAGGGTGACATCTGCTGGAAGGGGAGTTTCTGAAGACGCCTGTCTAATTTGAGACAGTAAGTCTCTTTGGAGCATCAGAAAATTCCCAGGAGCAAGGATGGTGTCTGGAGAAGGAGGAACTTCAGGTTCACTGAACATCCGGGACAGGGCATCAGGTTTGGTATTTTTTGATCCTGGTCTGTAAGTGATGTGGAAAGTGAACCTGGTGACGAAAAGTGCCCACCTGGCCTGGCGTGGTTTCAACCTCTTGGCAACCTTCAGGTATTCCAGGCTCTTATGATCGGTGTATACCAGAATAGGATGAGCCGCTCCCTCCAGGAGGTAGCGCCATTCCTCAAGTGCGGCCTTGATTGCTAATAGCTCCCTGTCCCCAACATCATAATTTCTTTCAGGTCTGTTAACCTGCGGGAGAAGAATGCCACTGGGTGCAATAGGGCCTTGGGGCCCTGTCTCTGCGAGAGTACTGCTCCCACCGCTATCTCGGAGGCATCTACTTCCAATATGTAAGGCAAGGCCGGGTCGGGGTGCTTCAGGACAGAGGCCGACACGAACTGATCTTTCAGGGAAGTAAACGCAGCTTGAGCTTCAGGAGACCATTGGAACCGGGTGCCTTGACGAGTCAGTTTTGTGATGGGGGTGATGATGGAAGAGAATCCCTTGATGAATTTACGGTAAAAATTTGCAAATCCCACAAAGCGCTGTATTCCCTTTTTGTCTGTTGGAGCTGGCCATTCCAAGATGGCAGAGACCTTTTGCGGATCCATCTTGATGCCATCTATGGAAATAATTAGACCCAGAAACTGAATGCTTTGGCGTTCAAATTCGCACTTTTCAGTGCCGGGCTAGAACTTTCTTGACATGCTCTTGGTGTATAGGCAGAGAAGAGGAAAAGATCAGGATATCGTCCAGATATACTATGACGAACAGGTCAAGATAGTCTCTGAAAATGTCATTCATGAAGTGCTGGAAAGTGGCGGGAGCATTGCATAACGCAAAAGGCATCACCAGGTATTCAAAGTGTCCGAAGCGGGTGCGGAAGGCAGTCTTCCATTCATCCCCGCTTCGGATCCGGACTAAGTTGTATGCTCCCCGAACATCAAGTTTGGTGACTACGGCTGCACTTCCCAACCTCTGGAATAGTTCGGGTACCAAGGGTAAAGGGTACCGATTTTTGATTGTAATTTTATTAAGATCCCGGTAGTCTATGCAAGGGCGTAGGGAATGGTCCTTTTTCTCCACAAAGAAGATTCCTGCCCCAGCTGGTGAAGTGGAAGGCCGTATGAACCCCTTTTCCAGATTCTCAACTATGTATTTTTTAAGTGTAGAAAGCTCCATCTCAGTTAAGGGAAAGATTCGCCCAAAGGGGACCTCTGCCCCGGGAAGAAGTTCAATTGGGCAGTCATAGGGTCTGTGTGGTGGAAGTGTTTCTGCCCCTTTCTGACTGAACACATCCAGGAAGTCATGGTATGGTTCTGGAACGGTTTGGCAGTTTTCAACATCGGTTTCAAGACAAAGTAGGGGAGATGGAGCGGTAGTAAATCCTTGTAGGCAATGTTGATGGCAGTAAGGAGAGGGAAAGCTGATGTTTCCAGTAGATCAGTCAATTTGTGGGTTGTGAGCTTTGAGCCAGGGCATAAATAGTATGATGGGAAACAGGGGTGACTCAATGATGTCCAGACGGAGTACTTCTCGGTGGTTGCCGGAAATGATGGTGTCTAGAGGAACTGTCTCTTGTGTTACGGGCCCAGATTTGATAGCCGATCCATCGGCCAGGTGTACAGACAGTCCCTGTGCTCTTGGTCGTAGAGGGATCTGGAACTTGTGAGCAAAGGATAAGTCCATAAATCCGCTACAGGCCCCAGAATCAATTATAGTGGTTGCCCGGATGTTCCCTCCTGGAAGCTGCAGAGAGATGGGAACAGCCAGGTGAGTGGCATTGTTAAACATGGCAGATAAGAAAGTTGAATAGAGGGTAGTATGCTTACAGGTCTTTGCCGGACAAGTCCTCACGTAATGTCCAGATTCCCCGCAGTACAGGCAGAGATTGTTAGCCTGCTGGCGCTGTCTTTCTTCAGGGGTGAGAGAAGGACGGATCAGGCCGAGTTGCATTGGTTCAGAAGTATCGGTAGTGGAGTGTGCAGAAGGGTTAGGTACACGTGGTAACATCCACACTGGGCGAGAGGGACCAGTTGTGCGTTCAGCCCTGCGTTCTCTTAAACGTCTATCAATTTGGATTGACAGGTTGATAAGGTCTTCAAGTGTGGCAGGAATGCCTACCCGGGCTAATTCATCTTTTTATGATTCAGAAAGTCCCATGCGAAACTGGTAGTGTAGGGCGGCGTCGTTCCAGTTTGTGTCGGAACTCCAACGTCGGAATTCAGAGGCATAGTCCTCCGCCGCCCTATGGCCCTGCTGAAGTGAGAACAGTGCTGCTTCTGTGGTGGCTGCCTGTTGTGGGTCTTCAAACAAGAGCAAAAGAAAAAAAGTTGCGCTAGTAAATAGAAAAATTGTACACCATACATAAAACTGACATGAATGATAGCAGAGTAATAATGAATAAACCCATATACTCAGCATGTGAGCAGATCAATAAATAATATACCCCTGCAGGTGCGACTTAACGAGCACATTAATAACATCAGGAGAGGATTCACTAAGCACTCCGTATCGAAACATTACCTTACATGTCACGGTAGAGATCCCACTGGTACTACCTTTCTAGGAATTGATAAATTTAGGCCCCATTGGAGGGGTAGTGCGCTTGTGAGAAGCATCTCAAGATTAGAGATGGCTTGGGTCCATAAGCTCAAGACTTATACCCCCTTCGGCCTTAACATCGATGTAGATGTTAATTGTTTTATAGATAATTCCTAGGCCTTTAGGATTATTTTATGGTTTATTTCTGACATGATACATTCCCCCCTTTTTTTATTTTAGGGATGTCCTAGATTTGGTCTTTGTGTTTTTCTTATTCTTATTTTTTCTGTTATTTTTTCTGTTATTTCACATGAAGTTGGAAAGCAATTTTTGCCAGTGTTATTATTTATATGTCTCTCTAGGGGCGCCTTTTCACTTCAGGGAGAATGGCAACTTTAGGTTTAGGATTTTTAAGATCGCCCTGGAGGACCATTACACGCCCTGATAGTTTTTTTCATGTTAAGATGCACACATTAACCCTACGAGTGCTGGTTCAGATATATTGAGCCCACCTGTATGTGTCACTAACTATAATGACAGTCCACTATTAGGGTTATTTCCAGCGGTGTGCACTATTTGTATTCTGACATTTTTTATTTATTTATTTGGTTTTGATAAAGGCCCTTTTAGATTTGGTAGTCTCGAGATATTCATTCAATTTCCTGTTCTTATGTTTGACCATCCAACATCTAGTACAATTTGGCATGTCTATTATGGACATGGGAAGGTAGTTCTAGTTGCCCTGAGGTTTTCCCTTAAGTGGGATGGCGCCCGAGATATCTCGTCTGCAATAGGCGGGGTCTCGTCTCTTCTCTGTGTATTTAAGCGGTGCGTCAGGACGCAGCCCGTATCCCGTGACCACGTCCTGTAGTGACGAAACGACGTAGGGAGGAGGAGCCACGTCCTGACGTCACCGCTACGCGTCTAGTCCCGGAAGACACGGGCTGTTTTTGGAGCCGGCCAGCTTGTTCCTTTATGCTGTCATTTATCTACTTACCAGTAAGTGTTCATTTGGCATTTTAAACTCAATAAATGTTAAGGGTTTTATGCTATGTGGATTATCTTGTGTTTTTTATGGTAATCCTACCATCCTGCTGAGATCGGTGGAGAGGACTCTATGGGATGTGATTGTATCTAGTGCCTGCCTGTGAGATCCCGGGCTGGGGTTACAGCCGTCTGCCTAGTGTGGTCCCCTGTAATAAGGGACCAACTCCATCTGGTAAGCGGCAGCATATACTTTCTCTGAAGGTGGAGGTTTCATCTTTTCACATACTCACCACAACCGAGGAATTTTTTTTAACACCTGTCACTTGGGAAGAAATAGTAGTTTTTTTCATATTGGTTGTTTTACATGGACTTTTTTATGTGGATTTTAATTTTTTATTCACGTTAATTGACTGTATATTATTTATTGATCTGCTCACATGCTGAGTATATGGGTTTATTCATTATTACTCTGCTATCATTGATGTCAGTTGTATGTATGGTGTTCAATTTTTCTATCACACTTTACTAGCGTGACTTTTTTTCTTTTTTTCTTTTTATTTTGGTTTGTGTTGTATAACATTTTAGTCGCAGCTTTTCACGTTTTCACATAGATTGTTAGCGCAGTATTTTTCTTGCTACTTCAAACAAGAGCGCCATGGCTTGGAAGAAGGTTCCCAAGTGGTCAAGGCATTTGTTCTTCTGCTCCAGAAGTCGATGGGCCCATGCCTGAGGTTCGCCTAGTAGGAGGGAGATGATAAACCCTACTTTAGTGGTTTCTAAAGAAAAAGTCCTGGGTCGTATTGCAAAGAAGAGTTCACAGGCATTACAGAATGCTCTAAAGTTGCTGCGGTCCCCGGAAAACCTTTCTGGTGTAGGTACTTTGGGTTCAGGCGGCAGCATGACCACAGAGGGGGCAGCAGGTGGACCTGGAGCTGGATTAGAGAGAACTTGGACATGCTCCTCTAGTTGCTTATAACCATCTTGCAAGTCTTTGACAGCTTGTGTAAGTCCAGCTAGATGACGGCATAAGTCCTCCATGGGCGACGTCCCCTGTGTGGGCTCGGACATGGCTGTCCGGTACTGTCACGTACCTGGTAGGTAGAGCCCGGAATGCAGGGAACGGCCTCTTGTATACCTCCGACTCGGGAACCCCTGGTAGTGATGACAGGGGCTCAGGAGTGCGAAGGGGCACAAGTGCCTGACTGGAAAGCTGGAGCAGAGGGCTGGATCCTGTAGTCAGCTGGGAGGTGTCCTGTAGTGCAGCAGCAGGATGCAGGCAGCAGGGAGGTGTCTTGTAGTCCAGCAGGATGCAGACAGCTGGGAGGTGTCTTGTAGTCCTGCAGGATGCAGACAGCTGGGAGGTGTCTTGTAGTCCAGCAGGATACAGACAGCTGGGAGGTGTCTTGTAGTCCAGCAGGATGCAGACAGCTGGGGGGTGTCTTGTAGTCCAGCAGGATGCAGACAGCAGGGTACAGACAAGCCGGGTCAAACACAGGTGGGCAGATCAGGTACAGAAGGTAGATCCGGGAGAATAGTCAAAGTCCAAAAGCTGAGATCAGGGCAGGCAGAAAACAGAGTAGTCAAAGTCCAAAAGCCGGGATCAAGGTTGCTTTTAAACCGATCCCTACATCTCATAGGGCATCGGAGCAGGTCTTGGCTGGCCAAACCTGCTTCTCAGGAGTTCAGGATATTTACTATTTTGGTCCTGATTTCGCTCATTCTCTTCCTTTCTCTTTTCTGTTTCAGGTCTTCCTCTACCTCCTCTACCTACTTCTCTCTCCCCCTCAGGTGCCTTCAAGGAGAGCTCTCCAGACCACATCTGCCTGGACTCTAGGCTCGCTCCGATAGCTTTGGACGGGAACGCCCACACAAATGGACCAGGTAGGAACCATTTACAGTGCCTTGCGAAAGTATTCGGCCCCCTTGAACTTTTCAACCTTTTGCCACATTTCAGGCTTCAAACATAAAGATATAAAATTTTTATTTTTTGTGAAGAATCACCAACAAGTGGGACACAATTGTGAAGTGGAACAAAATCTATTGGATTGTTGAAACTTTTTTAACTAATAAAACAATGAAAAGTGGGGCGTGCAAAATTATTCGGCCCCCTTGCGTTAATACTTTGTAGAGCCACCTTTTGCTGCGATTACAGCTGCAAGTCGCTTGGGGTATGTCTCTATCAGTTTTGCACATCGAGAGACTGAAATTCTTGCCCATTCTTCCTTGCAAAACAGCTCGAGCTCAGTGAGGTTGGATGGAGAGCGTTTGTGAACAGCAGTTTTCAGCTCTTTCCACAGATTCTCGATTGGATTCAGGTGACTTGGCCATTCTAACACCTGGATACATTTATTTGTGAACCATTCCTTTGTAGATTTTGCTATATAGATGTCCTCTCTCCTTAGCTGGTCCGTTTTTTTTAGTTCCATTGGCAGGGAATCGCCATTAGACTCAGCAGCTAACCTAGTATACATTTCTGTCATCTCCAAACCTGGCAAGGACCCGAGCCAAGTAAGCAACTACAGACCAATCTCGTTAATTAACAACAACCTGAAGATAATGACGAAAATTCTATTCAACAGACTAGGATCCTTCATAGAGTCTATGTACATAAAGACCAGGTTGGTTTCATCCCAGGGAGACAGGGTCCAGACCAGATAAGGAGGGCAGTTGATATCATATCCCTGCTGAAGTCAGGCTGGGATGGCAGTCCTCCACAAGAGGGCTTTCTTTTGTTCATAGACCTCAGTAAGGCCTTTGACACAGTCACCTGGCCCTACCTATTTGGTACATTGGAAAGGTGGAGATTTGGCCCAAATTTCCTCAACTTATTAGAGGTCCTTTATTCCCTACCCAAAGCACAGATTAGACTCCAAGAACACCTCTCAGACCCTTTCCCTATTACAAAAGGAACATGACAGGGCTGCCCCTATCCCCCCTCATCTTGTCATAGCAATAGAAACTCTAGCTATTGCTATCAGAGGTCACCCAGACATTCACAGAGTCAAATGTGGCCCATCAACACACAAATGCACACTTTTTGTGGATGATATCCTCCTTTTCATCACCTCCCCTCTTACCTCAACCCCTAATGTCTTGCAACTACTTAATAAATTTGGACAGATATCGGGCTTGCGAGTCAATATGTCCAAATCTACCGCCCTCAATGTTTCAACCCCTTCGTCCCTAGTAGACAGACTGAGGAATTATTTCCCCTTCTCTTGGAGTACCTCCTCCATCTCATACCTGGGGGTACACCTGACAGCCTCTATAGACAACTGTACAAATACAACTACCCACCCATGTACAAGAAACTAAAGTCTGATATTGACCAGTGGTCCTTGTACAAGTTATCCTGGTTAGGAAGAGTTAATGCTATTAAAATGACCCTCCTTCCAAGGATTCTCTACCTCTTCCGCTCTCTTCCCATACCGGTCTCCTAACTCCCTATTAATAACCTACAGTCAGCAATCATCTGTTTTACCTGGGGCAAATCGAATCACCAACTTCCTAAAAAGACCCTCTTTAGACCCAGGCGGAAGAAGGGTTTAGGACTGCCTAACTTCTGGTGGTATTACCAGTCGGCACAAATGAGCCAAATATCAGCCATATACTCCAGGGGCCCAAAACTCAACTGGATAGGAATGGAAAAATAAGCTATCCCAAGTTTTACTATTGATTTCATAATATAGCGCCCCCCTAGATCTAGGCCCCCTGTCCTATCCCCTACCCTATCCCACTCGGTAGCCTTATGCGACTCCCTACATATATTGAACTCCATAACATCTAGGTGGCATCCCTTAGACCACATTTTCCACAATCCCTAATTCCCTCCAGGGATGGATATCAAGGCCTTCCAGTGGAGGCTTGATAAAGGTCTCTATCGAATTGGGCACTACTTTAACTCAAATGGACCCCTTAAACTAAGTTACTACACTACGAAACTAGAAATGTCTTCCTCAGAAAAATTTAGCTTCCACCAAATATCCCACTTTCTACATTCAATCCATCCCAAGATACTCTCCCCCTAGATGTTACCCTGTATGAGCAATCCACAGCCATAAATATGAGGGGGGAATTTCCCTGATCTACTCAGCTTTAGCTGAACCGTCATGGAAAGCGTCTTACACGCAGAGCTGGGAACATGACCTGGAGATTGAGTGGGACATGGACACTTGGCACTCTCACTAGCGCATTCAAGGGGATCCTTAACATCTTCTTGACTGAAGCAGACCTAAAGGTCATGTCCCATTGGTACCTGGTTCCGACACGTCTAGCTAAATTCTATCCACAGTCATCACCTCTATGCTTCACTTGGGCTCTCTCCTCCATTTTATGTGGCAATGCCCCAGAATCAGAGGCTATTGGAACAAACTCTTTAACCTAATCCGCAAAATCACTGGGACAGCAGTCACCCAAGACCCGACAATAGCCCTCTTAAACCAAAAGATTCCCAAACTTCTAAAGTGCACCCAAACGCTGATCCATTTCATTCTCCTAGGAGCTAAGCTGACAATAGCTTGGGCTTCAAAGTCCCCAACAGTTTCCTTTCATTTAACCAAACAAAAAATCTCCTGGATCATGTATCAGGAAAAAACCTCTAATACCATCCTTGACAAACTAGAGATTTTCAAAGGCATTTGGGAACCCTGGGCCCGACATATTGGAGTCTTTCTTTAACCCCACGGTAGTTCCTTCTCAACCGCAGTCCTCCCGAAGACAGCCTACCTACATCCCCTAGCTCTCCTTGAAGGCCGCACCCTTACCTCCATACCCTCCTTCCTTTCTCTGCTTCAATTACTCCACTTCTATCTTCTCTTGTCTATCCCTGTTCCCATCATTCCTAACAGCCTCTGCTGGTGGGATTTTGGGCTATGAACGTGACAAAAGTCCTTCTTCCTCTCACATATGCTCTTGGTTGTTTACAGAACAAGTTAGTTCCCATTCCACAGCTCAGGTTTAGTTGCCATTTTGACACTTGTCAAATATACCTTAGGCCCCTTTCACACTGGGGCGGGAGGTCCGTCGGCGGTAAAGCACTGCTATTATTAGCGGTGCTTGCGGTTTTACCCCCCGCTAGCGGCCGAGAAAGGATTAAAAACCACCACAAATTGCCTCTGCACAGGCGCTTTGCCGGCAGTATAGCCGCACTGCCCCATTGATTTCAATGGGCAGGAGCAGTGAAGGAGCCGTGTATACATCGCTCCGAAGATGCTGCTAGCAGGACTTTTTTTCCTGTCCTGCTAGCGCACCGCTCCAGATCAGATCAGGGTTGGCAGTCTCCATAGCCCTAATGTGGCGGTATAGTCTTTTCCATAATTTTTGTACCGTTTTGCAAAATCAGTTCCAGTTACATAGAATCAGATAGACTGCTCCCGTTGTCTTACAGTTAGAATAGTGCCTTGGTCTGAACGGCATGCTATTGGGTAGGTAAATGTTTTTTCTGGTGTCCATGTATTTACAGTAGGAACAAGATCCGCACGGGAATGTTCCCACTGTTTTGCAAGGATCACCTCTCACTGAGCCGCAAAATTCGCTCTGGACCAGTAGATCACCCATAGAGATACAAAGGAACCTAAAATAGGATCAGAGGTTAGCAAGTGCCAATATTTCTTGCATATTTGCATGAATTTAGTAAGGTCATTGGTAAAGGTTGTGACTATTCTATGGCTTTCATTTGAAATTTTGGGTTTCTTTGGTGCTAGTAGCTCATGCCCGTTTTTTTAAATTGTTAGCCTCACGCTTGAAGTCCAACTGGTTGGAACAATTGCATTTGATACGCAGGTATTCACCATATGGAATGGAATTCATAAGAGGTCTGGGATGGAAGAGAGTAAGACCGTGTTCCCTGCAGTGGGCTTTCTGAATAGTTTACAAGATAGTAAGTTAGATTCATTTTTAAAGATTTCATTGTCCAAAAAAGTGATTTTGGACACATCAGAATTCATTGTAAAATTAAGATTAAATTCGTTAGTATTTAGCTTAGTCAGACTCAACTAGAAGTGATTGGGGCCATCCTAGACGACGAAGATGTCATCTATGTACCTGTGCCACATGATGACGTGGCACAGATACATAGAGAGAGCCTCATCGATGAAGATGGTATTTTCCCATTCCCCCAGGTACAGAGTGGTGTAGCTAGGGGCACAGCCATGGCTACCCCCTGCACCTGTAGGAATATAGAACCATCAAAGGAGAACACATTGTGATTCAATATGTAGTCCAGAGATAGGAGTATAAATTCATTAAAGGAGGTTTCATGATGGCTGATTCGAGACAATACCTTACGTATGCATGCCAACCCCCTACAGTGTGGCATTGAACTGTAGAGGGCTTCTATGTCAATGGTTGCAAGAATGCAGTTGGCTGGAACTTGAACATCTTCTATGATTTGTAGGAGATGAATGGTGTCGCGAATGTACGATGGAATAGTGAGAACAAATGGTCTAATATGTTCATCTATTAGTTTGGACAAATTTTCAGGGATCCTAGATGAGTGTCTGACTAAGCTAAATACTAACGAATTTAATCTTAATTTTACAATGAATTCTGATGTGTCCAAAATCACTTTTTTGGACATTGAAATCTTTAAAAATTAATCTAACCTACTATCTTTTAAGCTAGGGATGAGCTTCGAGTTCGAGTCCAACTCATGTTTGACTCGAACATCGGCTGTTCGCCAGTTCGCCGAACAGCGAACAATTTGGGGTGTTCGCGGCAAATTCGAAAGCCGTGGAACACCCTTTAAAAGTCTATGGGAGAAATCAAAAGTGCTCATTTTAAAGGCTAATATGCATGGTATTGTCATAAAAAGTGTTTGGGGACCCGGGTACTGCCCCAGGGGACATTGATCAATGCAAAAAAAGTTTTAAAAACGTCAGTTTTTTCGGGAGCAGTGATTTTATTAATGCTTAAAGTCAAACAATAAAAGTGTAATATTCCTTTAAATTTCGTACCTGGGGGGTGTCTATGGTATGCCTGTAAAGGCGCGCATGTTACTCCTGCTTAGAACAGTCTGACAGCAAAATGACATTTCAAAGGAAAAAAAGTCATTTAAAACAACTCACGGCTATTAATGAATTGCCAGTCCCGAGTCTCCCGACAATACACATAAAAGTTCATTGATAAAAACGGCATGGAAATTCCCCACAGGGAAACCCCGAACCAAAATGTAAAAAAAAATGACGTGGGGGTCCCCCTAAATTCAATACCAGGTCCTTCAGGTCTGGTATGGATATTAACCACTTCACTACTCGCCTATAGTCATATGACGTCCTGGGATTGGATCTCCCACCCTGTTCAGTTAGAATCATTCCCTAGGAAACATATTAACCCCTCCCCGCCCCCCTAGTGGTTAACCCCTTCACTGCCTGTCACATTTACACAGTAATCAATGCAATTTTATAGCATTGATCGCTGTATAAATGTGAATGGTCCCAAAAATGTGTCAAAAGTGTCCGATGTGTCCGCCATAATGTCGCAGTCACGAAAAAAAATCGCGATCGCCGCTAAAAAAATAAATAAATATATTTTTTTAAAAATGCCATAAATCTATCCTGTATTTTGTAGACGCTATAACTTTTGCGCAAACCAATCAATATACGCTTGTTGCGATTTTTTTTTACCAAAAATATGTAGAAGAATATGTATCGGCCGAAAATGAGGAAAAAATTTGTTTTTTAAAAAAAAAATTGGGATATTTATTATAGCAAAAAGTGAAAAATATTGTGTTTTTTTCAAAATTGTCGCTCTTCTTTTGTTTATAGCGCAAAAAATAAAAACCGCAGAGGCGATTAATACCACCAAAAGAAAGCTCTATTTGTGGGGAAAAAAGGACGTCAATTTTTTTTGGGTACAACATCGCACGACCGCGCAATTGACGTTTAAAGTGCGACAGCGCTGAAAACTAAAAATTGGCCTGGGAAGGAAGGGGGTGAAATTGCCCTGTATTGAACCGGTTAAGGGGAACCCCGTGCCAAAATTTAAAAAAAAAATGACGTAGGGGTCCCACTCAAAATTCATACCAGACCCTTCAGGTCTGGTATGGATTTTAAGGGGAACCCCGCGCCAAAATTAAAAGAAAAATTGGCGTGGGGTCCCCCCAAAAATCCATACCAGACCCTTATCCGAGCACGCAACCTGGCAGGCTGCAGGAAAAGAGGGGGGATGAGAGAGCGGCCCCCCTCCTGAACCGTACCAGGCCACATGCCCTCAACATTGGGAGGGTGCTTTGGGGTCCCCCCTAAAGCACCTTGTCCCCATGTTGATGAGGACAAGGGCCTCATCCCCCACAACCACCGGCCAGGCCATGTTGAGGGCATGTGGCCTGGTACGGTGGGCGGGGGGGCTTATCAGAATCTGGAAGCCCCCTTTAACAAGGGGACCCCCAGATCCCGGCCCTCCCCCCTGTGTGAAATGGTAAGGGGGTACAAAAGTACCCCTACCATTTCACAAAAAACTGTCAAAAATGTTAAAAATGACAAGAGACAGTTTTTGACAATTCCTTTATTTAAATGCTTCTTCTTTCTTCTATCTTCCTTCATCTTCTTCTTCTGGTCCTTCTGGCTCTTCCTCTGGTATTCTCGTCCAGCATCTCCTCCGTGGCGTCTTCTATCTTCTTCTCCTCGGGCCGCTCCGCACCCATGGCATGGGGGGAGGCTTCCGCTCTTCTCTTCATCTTCTTCATCTCCTTCTCATCTTCATCTTCTTCTCCGGGCCGCTCCGCATCCATGCTGGCATGGAGGGAGGCTCCCCCTGTGTGACGCGTCTCCTCTTCTGACGGTTCTTAAATAACGGGGGGGCACCCAGTGACCCCGCCCCCCTCTGATGCACGGGACATGACGGACTTCCCTGTGGCATTCCCCGTGACGTCACAGGGAAGTCCTGTCAAGTCACCGTGCGTCAGAGGGGGCGGGGTCACCGGGTGCCCCCCCGTTACTTAAGAACAGTCAGAAGAGGAGACGCGTCACACAGCGGGAGCCTCCCTGCATGCCAGCATGGATGCGGAGCGGCCCGGAGAAGAAGAGAAGAAGATGAAGAGAAGAGCGGGAGTCTCCCCCCATGCCATGGGTGCGGAGCGGCCCGAGGAGAAGAAGAAGATAGAAGACGCCGCGGAGGAGATGCTGGACGAGAACACCGGAAGAAGAACCAGAAGAGCCAGAAGAAGAAGAAGAAGATGAAGGAAGATAAAAGAAAGAAGAAGCATTTAAATAAAGGAATTGTCAAAAACTGTCTCTTGTCATTTTTAACATTTTTGACTGTTTTTTAGTGAAATGGTAGGGATACTTTTGTACCCCCTTACCATTTCACACAGGGGGGGCCGGGATCTGGGGGTCCCCTTGTTAAAGGGGGCTTCCAGATTCCGATAAGCCCCCTCCCCCAGACCCCCCACAACCACCAGCCAAGGTTGTGGGGATGAGGCCCTTGTCCTCATCAACATGGGGACAAGGTGTTTTGGGGAGCTACCCCAAAGCACCCTCTTAATGTTGAGGGCATGTGGCCTGGTACGGTTCAGAAGGGGGGCCACTCTCTCATCCCCCCCTCTTTTCCTGCGGCCTGCCAGGTTGCGTGCTCGGATAAGGGTCTGGTATGGATTTTTGGGGGGCCCCCACGCCGTTTTTTTTTTAAATTTTGCCATGGGGTTCCGCTTAAAATCCATACCAGACCTGAAGGGTCTGGTATGGAATTTAGGGGGACCCCCACGTCATTTTTTTTTAAATTTTGGTTCGGGGTTCCCCTGTGGGGAATTCCCATGCCGTTTTTATCAATGAACTTTTATGTGTATTGTCGGACCGGCAATGCAATAGCCGCGAGTAGTTTTAAATGACTTTTTTTCTTTGAAATGTCATTTTGCTGTCAGACTGTTCTAAACACGGGAAACATGCGCCCCTTTACAGGCATACTATAGACACCCCCCAGCTACAAAATTTAAAGGGATATTACACTTTTATTGTTTGACTTTAAGCATTATTAAAATCACTGCTCCTGAAAAAACTGCCATTTTTAAAACTTTTTTTTGCATTGCTCCATGTCCCCTGGAGCAGTACCCAGGTCCCCAAACACTTTTTATGACAATAACTTGCATATAAGCCTTTAAAGCAGAAACAACATTACCTCTGCTCTCCTTTTTTCCTACATAGTATATACTCTCCTATGCTGGTCATCCCTCAGTTTCCATTCTCGCCCTATATATCGTTTTGCACTTCTTTAGCATTGACTTTCCTCCCCCCCTTGGCAGGTAGTTTTTGCTTGCCTTGTTTTCCTTATTCACTCAGTGGGAGTTTACCAATGGTTTTGTGCAATATGAATAGACTAGCAGCATACATATATATACTTTCCCTTCTCTTCTTTGCCCTGACAGATCTGTGCCCTTCATACCCATGTTGGGTAGTTCCTGTGAACTCTGACTTGCCGCACCACTCGCCTCCTTGTGGTGTTTGATCCCATCCCAGACCTTTGACAAAATTGCTATATGCTTTGCATTCTGTTGATTTATTGAAGGGGGAGACAGAACTCCCCCTATAATTGGGGTCTCCCCTTGCTTATAATCGATCCTCTAAGGGATCTTTGGACGTGGGATCCCATCTACCCACATACGTGCTGTGTATCATCCTCTTGTAAAAGAACATCCTTGATCTGTAATAGGGATGAGCTTCGTGTTCGAGTCGAACCCATGTTCGACTCGAACATCGGCTGTTCGGTCGTTCGCCGAATTGCGAACGATATGGGCCGTTCGCGCCAAATTCGTGTGGCGCGTCACGGCCCATAATTCACTGCGGCATCGCAGTGCATTGCTGGCTGATGATTGGCCAAGCATGCACTATGACCCGCATGCTTGGCCAATCACAGCGCCGTCAGTAGAGAGAGCTGTAATTGGCCAAAGCCAGGGTGGCTTTGGCCAATTATGGCTCAGGGGATTTAGTACACACCCCACACTATATAAGGCCGCCTGCACGGCGGCCCTGTGTAGTGTGTGTTCCGGTGTGCTGAGAGATAGAGAGAGAGAGAGACAGTGTCATTTGATTTGAGTTAGATAGATTAGGCAGAACAGTCAGTCAGTTAGCTGCACTTACAGTGTATTGTGTATATATATGCATCCCAGGTGTTGCATATATATATATACACTGTATTCAGTTTAGCTAGATCCGTTCCTGTTATCTTCTATCTAGACTATTTACATTTAGTGCAGTGTGTCCTGCTCACAGTGTTCAGCTAGATCCGTTCCTGCTATTTACATTCAGTGCAGTGCGTCCTGCTCACAGTGTTCAGCTAGATCCGTTCCTGGTATTTACATTTAGTGCAGTGCGTCCTGCTCACAGTGTTCAGCTAGATCCGTTCCTGCTATTTACATTCAGTGCAGTGCGTCCTGCTCACAGTGTTCAGCTAGATCCGTTCCTGGTATTTACATTTAGTGCAGTGCGTCCTGCTCACAGTGTTCAGCTACATCCGTTCCTGCTATTTACATTCAGTGCAGTGCGTCCTGCTCACAGTGTTCAGCTAGATCCGTTCCTGCTATTTACATTCAGTGCAGTGCGTCCTGCTCACAGTGTTCAGCTAGATCCGTTCCTGCTATTTACATTCAGTGCAGTGCGTCCTGCTCACAGTGTTCAGCTAGATCCGTTCCTGGTATTTACATTTAGTGCAGTGCGTCCTGCTCACAGTGTTCAGCTACATCCGTTCCTGCTATTTACATTCAGTGCAGTGCGTCCTGCTCACAGTGTTCAGCTAGATCCGTTCCTGCTATTTACATTCAGTGCAGTGCGTCCTGCTCACAGTGTTCAGCTAGATCCGTTCCTGCTATTTACATTCAGTGCAGTGCGTCCTGCTCACAGTGTTCAGCTAGATCCGTTCCTGGTATTTACATTTAGTGCAGTGCGTCCTGCTCACAGTGTTCAGCTAGATCCGTTCCTGCTATTTACATTCAGTGCAGTGCGTCCTGCTCACAGTGTTCAGCTAGATCCGTTCCTGCTATATACATTTAGTGCAGTACGTCCTGCTCACAGTGTTCAGCTAGATCCGTTCCTGTTATCTTCCTACTGACAGGCAGGCTTGTCTGGTTACAGTATATAAAGCTACCTGAAGAAAATTACAGGTGTTCTTTTTGATCCTATTAGTACCACGGTCAGGCAGCTAGACTATTTACATTTAGTACAGTGTGTCCTGCTCACAGTGTTCAGCTAGATCCGTTCCTGTTATCTTCCTACTGACAGGCAGGCTTGTCTGGTTACAGTATATAAAGCTACCTTAAGAAAATTACAGGTGTTCTTTTTGATCCTATTAGTACCACGGTCAGGCAGCTAGACTATTTACATTTAGTACAGTGCGTCCTGCTCACAGTGTTCAGCTAGATCCGTTCCTGTTATCTTCCTACTGACAGGCAGGCTTGTCTGGTTACAGTATATAAAGCTACCTTAAGAAAATTACAGGTGTTCTTTTTGATCCTATTAGTACCACGGTCAGGCAGCTAGACTATTTACATTTAGTACAGTGTGTCCTGCTCACAGTGTTCAGCTAGATCCGTTCCTGTTATCTTCCTACTGACAGGCAGGCTTGTCTGGTTACAGTATATAAAGCTACCTTAAGAAAATTACAGGTGTTCTTTTTGATCCTATTAGTACCACGGTCAGGCAGCTAGACTATTTACATTTAGTACAGTGCGTCCTGCTCACAGTGTTCAGCTAGATCCGTTCCTGTTATCTTCCTACTGACAGGCAGGCTTGTCTGGTTACAGTATATAAAGCTACCTGAAGAAAATTACAGGTGTTCTTTTTGATCCTATTAGTACCACGGTCAGGCAGCTAGACTATTTACATTTAGTACAGTGTGTCCTGCTCACAGTGTTCAGCTAGATCCGTTCCTGTTATCTTCCTACTGACAGGCAGGCTTGTCTGGTTACAGTATATAAAGCTACCTGAAGAAAATTACAGGTGTTCTTTTTGATCCTATTAGTACCACGGTCAGGCAGCTAGACTATTTACATTTAGTACAGTGTGTCCTGCTCACAGTGTTCAGCTAGATCCGTTCCTGTTATCTTCCTACTGACAGGCAGGCTTGTCTGGTTACAGTATATAAAGCTACCTTAAGAAAATTACAGGTGTTCTTTTTGATCCTATTAGTACCACGGTCAGGCAGCTAGACTATTTACATTTAGTACAGTGCGTCCTGCTCACAGTGTTCAGCTAGATCCGTTCCTGCTATATACATTTAGTGCAGTACGTCCTGCTCACAGTGTTCAGCTAGATCCGTTCCTGTTATCTTCCTACTGACAGGCAGGCTTGTCTGGTTACAGTATATAAAGCTACCTGAAGAAAATTACAGGTGTTCTATCCCAGCTTAGTGCAGCTACAGGCCATTAGTATGTCTGGAAGGCCAAGAAGGAGAGGCAGACAGTCACAAGCCAATAAGAGAGGGCAAGCAGGCTCTGTGTCTAGTGCTGGTCGTGGAGACGGTGCATCCTCATCAGCACGTGGCCATGGGACACGCTTGGCCTTTTTTTCGGCAGCTGGCCGTGTTGAGCCGCAACATGCGGAAGACTTGGTCGAGTGGATGACCAAGCCGTCCTCATCCTCCTCATCCTCTCTCACCCATGCCCAGGGTGCTTTGTCTGGCAAAGCAGCGGCCTCTTCCCTCAGCTCAATGTCATCAGTGACTCCTTCCCTAGCTCCACCATGTCCTCATGAGGATTCCCTCGAACTGTTTGACCACAGTGTTGGGTACATGCTCCAGGAGGATGCCCAGCGTTTGGAAGGCTCTGATGATGATACTGAGCTCAATGAAGGCAGTAACATGAGCACGGACAGAGGGGGTGCCCAAGAAGGACAGCAATCTGGCAGTCATGCTCCCCCTGCTGCAGCATACTGCCAGGTTTGCTCCAGTGATGAGGAGGGAGGGGATGATGAGGTCACTGACTCAACGTGGGTGCCTGATAGGAGAGAGGAGGAGGAGGAGGAGGAGGAGGAGGTGGCACATCACCAACTAGGCAGGATGCCCTCCAGGGGCCAGCCTAAGGGCAGCACATTGACTGCATCACACCCCAAAGCTCCACATGTGCAGGGCGCTGCAGTCTCTGCGCGTTATTCAAAAAGTTCTTTGGTGTGGGCCTTTTTTGAGACGAGTGCATCAGATCGCACCGCTGCTATTTGCAACATATGTCTCAAGCGTATCTCGCGTGGCCAAAACATCTCCCGCTTGGGTACCACATGCTTGACCAGACATATGTTGACCTGCCATGCAGTTCGTTGGCAAGCGTATCTAAAAGACCCACACCAAAGAACAAAGACGATCTCTCCTTGCTCCTCATCAGCTGAGATTTCCAACCCCACTAGACCTTCAGTCCTCTCTGAGACCTGCAGTGAGAGGAATGAAGGTGTAGAATTAGGTGTGTCACAGCCAAGTACTTGTGGGCAATCTGCTTTTGGTACACCGACGTCAGATTGTACCAGGCAAATTTCCCTGCCCCAGCTGCTGCACCGCCGAAAGAAGTTTGCTCCCAGCCATCCACATGCCCAGGGGTTGAATGCTAGCTTGGCAAAATTGCTAGCACTTCAACTGCTGCCTTTTCAGTTGGTAGACTCTGCCCCCTTCCGTGAGTTTGTGGAATGTGCGGTTCCTCAGTGGCAGGTACCCAAACGCCACTTTTTCTCACGGAAGGCGATTCCGGCTCTCTACCGGCATGTGGAAGGCAATGTCCATGCCTCGCTGGACAGGGCGGTCAGCGGTAAGGTGCATATTACCGCTGACTCATGGTCCAGCAGGCATGGACAGGGGCGTTACTTAAGTTTCACGGCGCATTGGGTGACTCTGCTGGCAGCTGGGAAGGATGCAGGACAAGGTGCAGTAGTGTTGGAGGTTGTTCCGCCACCACGCCTCCAAAATGCTGATTGTGACACACCTCTCTCCTCCACCCCCTCCTCTTCTTCTTCCTCCATGGCCTCTTCCTCGGAACCAGCGGTGCTCCGTAGGCGTTCAAGGGGCTACGCAAGTACGCAGGCCAAAAGATGCCATGCGGTGCTTGAGCTGGTGTGCTTGGGGGACAGGAGCCACACTGGGGCAGAGGTTCTGTCAGCTCTGCAGGGGCAGGTTCAGAGGTGGTTGACGCCACGCCAACTTAAGGCAGGAATGGTGGTTTGCGACAATGGCACCAACCTCCTCTCTGCCCTCCGACAGGGACAACTGACCCATGTGCCCTGTTTGGCTCACGTCCTTAACTTGGTGGTGCAGCGGTTCTTGGGCAGGTACCCGGGCTTACAGGATGTCCTGAGGCAGGCCAGGAAAGTCTCTGTGCATTTCCGCCGGTCATATAATGCCAGTGCTCGGCTGACGGACCTCCAAAAGGAGTTTAACCTGCCCAAGAACCGCCTAATCTGTGACATGCCCACCAGGTGGAACTCGACGTTGGCCATGCTGCAGCGGCTGCACACGCAGCAGAGGGCCATCAATGAGTACCTGTGCGACTATGGCACCAGGACAGGGTCAGGGGACCTTGGTTTTTTTTCCCCACGCCAGTGGGCCATGATCAGGGATGCATGCACTGTCCTGTCACCATTCGAGGAGGCCACGAGGATGGTGAGCACTGACAGTGCATGCATCAGTGACACTGTCCCCCTTGTCCACCTGTTGGAGCACACGCTGCGTGGAATAATGGACAGGGCACTTGAGGCAGAACAGAGGCAGGAAGAGGAGGACTTCCTTAGCTCTCAAGGCCCCCTTTATCCAGACAGTGTTCCTGCGTGCCCGCCGATCACACAGGAAGAGGACGAGGAGGAGGAGGAGGAGGAGGAGGAAGATTGTGTCAGTATGGAGGTGGAGCCTGGCACTCAGCATCAGCAGTCTTTAAGGGATCAGTCCCAAGGAACACATGGACTTGTACGTGGCTGGGAGGAGGTGGCTGCGGACGTTGTTGTCCTTAGTGACCCAGAGGACTCCGGACCGAATGCCTCAGCAAACCTACGCTGCATGGCCTCCCTGATCCTGCAAAGCCTGCGTAAGGATCCTCGTATTCGTGGTATCAAGGAGAAGGACCAATACTGGCTGGCAACCCTCCTTGATCCACGTTACAAGGGTAAGGTTGCGGACCTTATCTTGCCATCGCAGAGGGAGCAGAGGATGAAACATCTTCGGGAGGCCTTGCAGAAAGGTCTGTGCAACGCGTTCCCAGAGACTGGGAGGTTACAAACTCCTGTTTCTGGACAACGTGTTGCTGAGGCTTCGGTCAGTCAAAGAAGGAGCGGTGGAGAAGGTGGCCGTCTGACCGATGCGTTCAGACAATTTTTTGGTCCGCAGCCCCAAGGTATGATCGGTTCCAGCAACCATCGCCAGCGTCTGTTTTACATGGTGCAGGAATACCTAGGGGCAAGATCAGACTTGGACACCTTTCCCACCGAAAATCCTCTGGGTTACTGGGTCTTGAGGATGGATCACTGGCCAGAGCTTGCACAGTATGCAATTGAGCTACTGGCCTGTCCTGCATCCAGCGTTCTTTCGGAACGCACATTCAGTGCTGCTGGAGGCGTGGTAACCGATCACAGGGTGCGTCTGTCCACCGACTCGGTCGATCGGCTGACCTTCATAAAAATGAATCAGTCTTGGATCACCACCAGCTACCAAGCACCTGATGCTGATGTAACTGAATCATTTTTTTCAGATCCCTTCAAAGACTGCCTATGCTGATGCTGAGTGACTATCCCTGAGTAATTATCCTCTTCCTCCTCAATCATCACGCTGATAGCTTGTAAGAACATTTTTGGTTCTGGGCGCCACCACCAGTGCCTAAGGCACAATTTTTCAGCCCCTGTATAACAGGGGCGTGTAATTACAATTTTTGATGTAATACTTTGCAGCACGGCTCGTTCCTGCATTCCAACTAGAGTGTCTGTGAGGGGTTGCAGTGTTGTGGCACCAGCACCAGTGCCTAAGGCCCAATTTTTCTGCCCCTGTCTAACAGGGGCGTGTAATTACAATTTTTGATGCAATACTTTGCAGCAGGGCTCGTTCCTGCGTTCCAACTAGAGTGTCTGTGAGGGGTTGCAGTGTTGTGGCACCAGCACCAGTGCCTAAGGCCCAATTTTTCTGCCCCTGTCTAACAGGGGCGTGTAATTACAATTTTTGATGCAATACTTTGCAGCAGGGCTCGTTCCTGCGTTCCAACTAGAGTGTCTGTGAGGGGTTGCAGTGTTGTGGCACCAGCACCAGTGCCTAAGGCCTAATTTTTCAGCTCCTGTTCAACAGGGGCATGTAATTACAATTCTTGATCTAATATTTCACAGCAGGGCCCTGTGAGGGCTTACAGTGTTTTGGCCACAGCAACACCTAAGGCCCAAATTTCTGCTGAGTATATAGGGCAGGACCCTACCTTCAAACATCTAACTTACAAACGACTCCTACTTGCAAACGGTAGGAGACAACAGGAAGTGAGATGAAATCTACCCCTAAGGAAGGGAAATTCTCTCCTGTAAGAGTTAATATGGGAAAACAATTTCTCCTTTCCACTGATGCTTTCCAATCCTTGTTCCACAAAAAAACCCAAATTTTCAAAAAACATTTTTCATTGGGACAAAAAAGTGAGGTGAAATCTTCTGAAGAGGAGGAAAGACGCAAAACAAATGTCACAGGGGTGATAACCCTTCCCTATGTTTTCCAAAAAGCTTAGAAAAGATTTTTTGGCTGGAGCTAAACACATTAAAAATGTTCAAAATTACAAACAGATTCTACTTAACAACAAACCTACAGTCCCTGTCTTGTTTGCACCGCCTGTATACTGCTGTTCAGAGTATATAGGGCCTGGTGGCCCCACACCTTTCCTTATTTTAATTTGGGTGTGGGGTTCCCCTTAATATCCATACAAGACCCAAAGGGCCTGGTAATGGACTGGGGGGTACCCATGCCGTTTGTCTCACTGATTTTCATCCATATTGCCATGACCCGACATGACATTAAACCCGCAAGCAGTTTTAAATGAGATTTTTTCCTTTAAAAATGACATTTGGTGCAGGGACTGTTCTAAACATGGGAAACACGCGTCACTTTACAGGCATACTATAGACACCCCCCAGGTACGATATTTAAAGGAATATTTCACTTTTTTTTTTTTACTTTAAGCATCATTAAAATCACTGCTCCCGAAAAAACGGCCGTTTTTAAAAGTTTTTTTTGCATTGATACATGTCCCCTGGGGTAGGACCCGGGTCCCCAAACCCTTTTTAGGACAATACCATGCAAATTAGCCTTTAAAATGAGCACTTTTGATTTCGAACGTTCGAGTCCCATAGACGTCAATGGGGTTCTAACGTTCGTGCGAACTTGCGGTCCGTTCGCGGGTTCTGGTGCGAACCGAACCGGGGGGTGTTCGGCTCATCCCTAATCTGTAAGCACTGAATTGTATACTTTGACTGTATAGCCGCCTTTCTGCAAATCAACTCAAATATGTAAATTTATTGCACTTTGTAGTGTTTGGCTACTTATACATACATACATATATATATATATATATATATATATATATATATATATATATATATATATATATATATATATATATATATATATATATATCTTTTTTTGATAGAAATGTAACAACACGTTCTACCTGAACCCCTGAAGAAGGAGGTACACTCATCATAAAAAGAAATCAATCTTTTTGTGGTTTTTCCAAAACATGTAGGGTGGTTTTGCAGCAGCTGCATTTTCCAAGCGTTTGCTGCAGCATCCAGTAGCTGTATGTTTGCATTTATGACCATGTTCTTCTTGATTGTTTTTAGATATTTATAAATCTTTGTATTTTTTCCCTTTTTTTGTACTTTGAATAAAATTTGTCTATTTTTTATACATACTTTGTATCTTTTCTATTAACATTCTTCATTGGTTCCCTGCCCATATTATTCCCTGGGGGCACCCCTTTCTTCCACAGCCTTGTGGTGCTTGGGTCAACTATCACCAACTCTCAAAGCCCACCCTCTAATTGGCAACACCCTTTGCATATGTTCAAAGGCCATCTTCCCAACATCTCTCTCGACCCGCGACTCCCCACTGTTCCCAATCCTCAGTAATCTGGCGTTCACTCCTGGCATGGGAGCATGCAACTTTCTGACTCTTTTCCAGGATGGCCTTCATCAAGCTTTGCATTTTCTGAGCACAGACGGACGGCCTTCTATCACAATGCTGATGAGTCAGACAGGACAGTTTAAACTCCCTTTCAGGAAGCGTTACAATTGCACCACTTCTTGCACTCCCTCACAAATCCTCAGGGTTTCAACCGTAGTTTAACGACCTTTGAGGACTACTGTCTATATGAAGGGACACTACCACAGGTTCTATCCAAGACTTACTCCCTATTAGTTACCCCTTGGAGCCATTGAATCTCCTGTTTTTACAAAAATGGGAGACAGACCTACACCACTCATTCTCGGACAACCAAAAACAACTTATTTTTAGATTCTCTTTGAAGTCATCGATCTGCACCAAAATACAGGAGACTAATTTTAAAATATTAACAAGGTGGTATCACACACCACATCTTTTGAATAAGTATTATCCAAACACCTCAGATCATTGCTGGAGGTGCCAGACAGACAGGGGAACGCTCCTACACATCTTCTGGTCCTGCCCCAGACTGAAACACTTCTGGATGGAAGTCCGGAGGGTCACTCAGAAGTTCACGGACCATGAGATAGCTGATGAACCGGCCTTCTTCCTTCTCCATGTGTCTACCATCACTGCAAACAGCTACCAAAAATCAGTTGTGCGTCACCTGCTGAATGCTGCCAAATTCTGCAGTCCCCCACTTTGGAAACAACAGGCACCGCCAGCTATTGCGAGGTGGATGCGCAAAGTGGAGGAAATAAAAAAGATGGAGGACCTGATTGTCACGGCACAGAATAGACAGGACAAACATTCCAAACAATGGAGACTTTGGAATATGTACATATGACCTGAAGAGGGGCTTACCTTATTAGGATCATAAAACAACCCCCTCTGTTCATTGACTACTCCCAGTCTTCTGTGTGAAGCCATATTTGCTGAGAACCTCCACCCCCTTTTCCCCCAGCCCTCACCCCACCTTTTCTCTCTCATCCCCCTGCCTTCCGTTCCCTATTTTTTCTTTTCCACCCTCATCTAACCTTTAAACCTCCTTCTCTACATTTTCCTTCTAGTTTTAGTTATAAGAAAAATAGCTACGGGTTTGCGCGGCCTACAGTAACATTCCAGCGATAATTTCTTACAGTTACAAGCTTCATGGGTCAGCAGACGAAGTCCATTAGAAATACCAGTTGTTTTTATCTATGTGAATTGCATATGCTAACGTTAGGCATATTTTTCTTGTTAGATATTTCACATGTTAGAGTCTCGGAAATGCTCATGTATGTATGACACATGTAATATTTTATGTTTTTTGGGCTCTGCCCTCCCGGCGCTTTAAAAAAAATGTATATTTGAAAAAAAAAAAAAGAAAGAAGGACTTCTGGAGATCTCACTATGAATTGCATCAGTCTTGTTTTTAAAATAATTGGCAAACTCCTGGGCAGTAAATATATTAGTGGGTTGGGAAGTAGGGAAATAAGGGTAGAAACTAATTGATGAAGATTGGATACAAAGGTTTTGATAAGAGTGGTATGATAGGTTTGTTAACAGTGTGGAAGCAGGAGTTATATTTGAGAAGTAAAGTCTTGGAGGGATTTCGTTTTACACCACACTGGCTGAAGGGCATGGCTATGTCTCTTGAGACTTCGGGTGCTGTCTGTTTGCCAGGGTTGTAGCAGGCAAGCCCTAGTTCTGTATGTAGAGAGAGGTGCAAGTGTGTTTAGGAAGGTTGAGAGAAAGCTATTGTAGACAGAAGTGGCCAGTTGGAGACAGGACAGCGGTGTGACCTATATACCCCACTACCATCAGTAATGTATGGATGCATCCATTTAAAAGTTCCAATGTAGCTCAGACTCCTGAGCTACAGTTTTACTCCTGTATTTAACAGTATTAATCACAATCAAGATATGATTGCACTAAAAGTGGATTCAGAGATGAGGGGACACAGAACAGCCTGCTTAAAGAATATGTTGACCCAACATTTCATATTCTTCATATGTGCCTGTTGTACCGTGTACAGTACTTGTATGAAAAAAGTATTCTGTTCTCTTTGCAATACTACCTTTGTGTGAAATACCTGGTCTTCCTGACAGTCACTCTGCTTTCCTGTTAATAACTGACCATGATAGGTATGAGAACACAGCATGGTAAGTTTTATATGGCTATGTTGGAAACCCAGCCTTCTCTCCTCCAATGATTAGAGTTTTGCTAACATGCCCACCTGCATAGCCATTCACTTGGAAGATCAGTGTACTGCTGGTTCTCTTTCCCAGCCCTCTGAGCTCCTTATGCAGTGTCAAACAGAGGGTATGTGATCACTTCTAAAACAGGAAAAAAAAGGTGTTTATAATGTTTGCCTATGTATACACACATGTTTTGCCTTTCATTTCTATTTTAAACTGAATGGGTTGTTTTACAAAATGAGGTTCCCATATATTTAAGTATATACTAGAACCCTCACCTTGTAAAACAACCAATTTAGTTTAAAATATAAATGAAAAGAAAAAAATGTGTGTATACATAAGCAAACATTATAAACACCTTTTCTCCCCTTTTTTTAGAAGTTATCACATACTGTGTGTTCTCAGCTGTATAAGAAGCTCATACAGCTGGGGGAGGAGAAACAGCAGCATGCTGAACTTCCCAGTGAATGGCTCTGCAGGAAGGGTGTGTCAGCACAAGTCTGATTATTGGAGGAGAATGACCACACTGTGCTCTCATGCCTAGCATGGTCACTTTTGATAGGAAAGCAGAGAGACTGACACAAAGGAAAACAGGAAACATTTTCATACAAGTACATGGTACAGCAGGCACCTATCAGGAATATGAAATGCTGGGTTTACATATTCTTTAAAAGTTGTTCTGTATTCCTCAAAGCATAGCAATTGCTGAAATAGTACAGTACTCTGTGTCTGTCAGGTTAGAGGGCAAAAATGAAAGGAGGCATTAGAAATTAACACACATAATAAAATAAAACCACAACAATAATATTACTAAAACAATAATAGCTAAAAGCTATTAATTGAGAGTAATATCTGCCAGCTACAAATTTTTAACTTTAACTAATCTAATACAATAATCCCAAAAAGAACAAAAAAAAGGACAGAGAGAGAAAAAATAAATGTCTCAGGTAGTGGGCACAGGGAAAAAACACTCATAAATCAAAAAGGTGTCAATTTGTAAGAAAATTAGACAACGTATGCAAATTGTATGGGCTCAAAATGCTGAACGTTATCCACATTATTAAAAAAAAAAAAAAAAATTAAAAAGTTCATCTCTACAACTATAAATTAGGAGATTTAGGACATTTTAAAGAGATAAAAAACATTTATGTCCAGGCTATTGGCACATTACCCATACACACAGGGATATGTCAAGGTTTGATGAAGCTGACAGAAACATAATTTCACTGTCCATCCTCAGACCACCATTTTCCCCTTGAAATCCATCTTTCCTGACAGACTCCATGGCAGCCTACGTGTGGGTTAACCCCGCCTCCTCTCCAATGCTATAGGACCCCATTCCCATAAAAGAGTACTCACCACTAGCTACTGCGTTCCTTTTTTGTCCTCCTCCAATGGACCTATTCAAGTTGTTCACGTCCGGTCGGACGGATCCAGGATTATGGCATACCTCCTGCGGTGCAGCTCAGGGCCCAGCCACGGGCGGGCGAGTAGCGTTTGAGGCTGAAGATTTTCCCCTTGTGGTGGAGGGATGGTTGCCTCTGTATGCTGAAAACTTCTGGACGTACCAAACGGCTGGCAAGGTCGGAAGCATGTTTGTCTCCATGGCAGTGTTTTCTTTGTATCCTGTCTTTCCCCAGGTATCTCCGGTCTCTATGTCAGCGAGACCGGTCGTCTTGGGTCCTTTTCCGCCCCTCATGGCGGCTGGAGCGCTGGTGCGTTCCAGCCTGCCTCACTACTTCCGGGTACGGCGTTCTCGCTGTTCGCGCGTGCGCAATAGCCTCCTCGAGACCGAGGCTTGGCTCGCGCACGCGCAGTACGGCATAATGCCCTGGAACCGCGCGTGCGCGGTACGATCGCTGACCCATGGCGCAGGCGCGTCATGGGCGGTGACGTCACGGGCGGGGAGCTTTAAATGCCGCTCTGAGACTCCCTCACAGTGGGATTTCCCTCGCAGTGAACAGGAGTGCAGCGGTCTTCCCCATGCCCAGCACTGGTCAAAATTAGGTGAGTGTTTTGAGTACTTTGGTATACTTTGTGCGTGGAAATGTAGAAATGCATATACTTGTAAAAAAAAAAAAAAAAAAAAAAAAAAATATATATATATATTTAATTATATTCAAAGTTTTAAAAAAAAAAAAAAAAAAAAAAGGGAAATAATATAATAAAAAAAAAAAAAAAAAAAAAAAAAAATAATATATATAAATAAATTTTCTTCTTGATATATGATGAGATGTTGTGACTCTTTAGGGGCAACGGACTCCTTCTTACTGGTTTGTTGGCCCATCTAGGCCATTTTTTCTCTCTTTTTTGCAGACCAGCTGCATTGTATCGCACTTCTTATAGAAGAAGCAAATTATGGATAGTTCACCGCCTTTAAGTGGCCAGCCCTCTCGCACAAGGTATGTGCTTAAGAGGGGAGGGGTGGAAGGTCAGTCGCATGGTATATGCGTTTTCTGATGACGGTCCCATCATTTTCCCTTCCCTATTGTGCTTTTTTCCAGCCCTTCTAGATCGGACCCTCAGATTCCGGTCCAGAATGTTAAAGACCTTGCCAGGCCACAACGCCAGTCTCCTTCAAGATCCAGACGAGACTCTGCTTCTGGAGACCACCACCAGAGGAGACGATCTCATTCCTCCTCCAGACACCGCTCCCACCGCCATGACAGCCGCTCTGATCGTAGAGCCTGCTGGGGATGTGGAACAAGAGTTCCGGAGGGCAAATCACTATGTGACCGGTGCTATGCCCGGGCGGTCAGGGAAAAGGAAACAGAGACCCAGCATTTGGAATCTCTAGTTAAACGTGTGGTACAGCAATCCCTGAAAGAGCTGGATTCACCCCACACGCTGAGCCAGTCTACGGTGCTGTCTGGCCCCCCGGCTGATGAGGCCCGTGAAGACCCGGGCACGTCCCAGCCTTATGCGGCCTCTCTTGATGCCTCAGATGATGATCTTCGGGAGGAAGAGGAAATCGGAGGCTTTGACTTCAACATGGTGTCACCTTTAATTAAAGCAATCAAAGAGGCCCTTAAATGGGAGGATCCCGCTACTCCCCCGGCCAAGCAGAAGAAATTCTTCAAACACCTCGGAAAAGAACGTTCAAGCTTTCCGCTCCTTTCAGAGCTGAAAGATATTATAGATGAGGAATGGAGCAAAACGGATAGGAAATCCTCTATGGTTAACAAAACCTCCAGATTGTACCCCTTCAAGTCAGAAGAGGTGAAATACCTAGAGAATGCTCCCCTTGTAGACGCTGCCCTGATGCGGCTGGCTAAACATGTCACTCTTCCCCTGGAGGATACGGTATCCTTCAAGGATGGTCTCGAGAGAAGGATTGACCAGGATCTGAAGAGAATCTATGGGTTGGCAGGCACGGCCTGTAAACCAGCGTTTGCTCTGGCAGCCATGTCAAAAGCCATGGAGGCTTGGGCGGAGAATGTGGATTCCTTCCTTAAGGGAATTTCGGAAGAACTGGCGGGAAGTTCAGCGGCCGCAGAATTAAAGCTAGCGGCAGTCTTCTTGGGGGAGGCATCCATTGATTTGATACGCCTGTTGGCGCGAATTATGCTATCGTCAGTCACGGCCAAATGGGCATTATGGTTACGTCCTTAGCTTGCTGACCCTATTTCTAAACAGGCCTGGTGTAAAATTCCCTTTGAGGGATCCTCATTGTTTGGCAATAAACTCGATGATGCCATATCACGTGCTACGGGTGGCAAGTCGGGCTTCCTTCCCCAGGACAGACGCCTTCTTGGGCGGAAGAAACCTCAGTTTAGAAGACGTTCCCCAGAGCGCTCCAGGGAAGCTCGCTCTTACAAGCCCGGCAGGGACTTCAGGAAGAACTGGAGCAGAGGTCAAGCTTCCTTTCGCAAGTCCGCTAAAGGCCAGACATCCAGTGGTCGTGAGCAGGCAAAGTCCTTTTGAGATTACGCCCGCCCAGGCGGGTCGGGTAGGGGCACGGCTAAGCCTCTTCCGGCACGTCTGGGTGGCCTCGATCTCGGACTTTTGGGTAATAAGAACAGTTTCAACAGGTCACAGATGGACCTTTTCCAGTATTCCTCCCCCCAGATTTGTCTCCACTCTTCTTCCCCGGTCGGAAGATCAAAGGAAAGCTCTTCTGTCCTATGTGGACCTTCTGAAGTCTCAAGGAGCAGTTGTACATGTCCCCAGGGATGAATGGTTTCAGGGGGTATATTCTCCCCTTTTCTTAGTTCGAAAAAAGAGTGGCTCTTGGCGCCCGGTCATAGACCTGACCTACCTGAACGAGTTTATAGAGCAAGGAAAGTTCAAGATGGAATCTCTGTCGACCATTCAGCAAGCCATTCAGCCAAACGATTGGATGATTTCCATCGATTTGAAGGACGCTTACTTCCACGTCCCAGTAGAGGAGCGGCTTCACAAGTACCTACGTTTCCAAGTAGGGCAGGAGCATCTGCAGTTTATTTGCCTCCCCTTCGGGTTGACAACCTCCCCCTGGGTCTTCTCAAAGATCCTCTTAGCCACGGTGGCCCTCATAAGGTTAAAGGGGGTGCGGCTCTACCACTACCTCGACGACCTCCTGGTTCTATCTCAAAGCAGGGATCAGCTGCTGGCCCACCGGGAGCAGGTGATCTCCGCTCTATCCAGCTTCGGGTGGCTTCTGAATCTTGCAAAGAGCCACCTAATTCCGACTCAACGCCTAATATATCTGGGAGCACAGTTCGACACCGTAAGGAGCACTATTTCTCTTCCACTACAGAAAGTTCCGGTGGTCCGGGACAGAATTGCTCGGGCTCTACATACCTCACACCTGAAGGCCTCTCAGTGTCTAATAATCATCGGCACGATGGTCTCCACGACTCCCATGGTCAAATGGGCCTTGTGGAGATTACGTCCCTTCCAGTCAGGGTTCCTGCAGCAATGGAAAACAGGGGACAAGAATCAGGTCATCCGGGTGACATCATCAATGAGAAACAGCCTCTTCTGGTGGCTCCAACGCAAGAACTTACTGACATGTCATTCCATTGCTCCCATCGCCTGGATCACGGTTACGACCGATGCCAGCGGGACGGGCTGGGGAGCCCTCTGCGGTTCGAACCTTGCACAGGGCAAATGGGATCCATGCCTGCCAGTCCCGGGTTTGAACGTCCTAGAGCTCAGAGCGGCCTGGTGTGCACTGCAGTCCTTCTCTCACCTACTGAAAGGGAACTCAGTATTGCTAAGAATGGACAACACAACGGCAGTCGCCTATGTTAAGAGGCAGGGGGGTACCCGGAGCCTCAATCTCCTTCGGGAAGTCGAGCCCATCCTTTCCTGGGCACAGAAGAACCTATGCAATATCTCGGCAGTGTTTGTCCCAGGGGTCCAAAATACCCAAGCAGACTTCCTTTCTCACACCAAGCTGGACAACAACGAGTGGTCCCTGAATATGGAGACATTCAGATGGGTCTCATCACTGGGGATCGAACCCGAGGTGGATCTATTCGCCTCACGCCACAACTGCAAGTTGAAGAAATATTATGCCAGAGGTCATTGCAGCCAGGCTCTCGGGTCGGACGCACTGACGGATCTCTGGAGATTCAACAAGGCCTATGCCTTTCCACCGCTTCCAGTCATCCTGAGGTTCCTGCAGAGGCTCAGTTCGGAAACAGCCGAAGTGTTGATGATAGCTCCATACTGGCCGAACAGGCCATGGTTCCCTCTCCTTGTCCAGCTCAGCTTCAGGGACCCGGTGCCTCTCCCTCTCAGGCCGGACCTTCTTTCTCAGGGGTCAGTTCTGCACCCATGTCCGGCAGTACTGAGACTGATGGTCTGGTTCTTGAGAGGGAGAGGCTAATCTCGCTTGGTTGCGCTCCCACAGTGATCTCAACTCTTATGAGCTCAAGAAGACCTAGCACGAATAAAGTCTACAGTAGGATCTGGTCCAAGTTCGTGGATTTCTGCTCTTCTAACGGCAGGTCTTGTAGACACCCGGAGGTGCAAGACGTCCTCAGCTTCCTTCAAACAGGTTTAGACCTACCATTATCCATCAGCTCGCTTAGAGTCCAGGTATCTGCACTGTCTGCCTTTTCGGGGTCCTCTTGGGCAAATAATCCGTTAATCCGGCAATTCTTTCGTGGCGCTTCAAGGCTTAAGCCCCAAAGAAAATCTAGGTTCCCCAAATGGGATCTGCCACTAGTTCTGGATTCAATCTCGGGACTCAGTACTAGCGGGCCTTCCCCGCTCTCTATTAAGGACTTCTCGGCAAAGGTGGTCTTTTTAGTAGCCGTCACATCGGCAAAAAGGGTCTCTGAGATTGGCTCTCTAGGTTGTGAAGAACCCTTCCTGACGTTTTTCCCGGACCGGGTAGTACTCATCCCTATGCTGGGTTTAAATCCAAAAGTGTCCTCAGTGTTCCATGATAATCAAGAAATAGTCCTTCCCACGTTTAAGTCTCCAGGATCCTCCGAAATTCATCCTCTGGATGTAGGGGAAGCAATTAAAGAATACCTGAGAATAACTTCTCCCTTCAGACATTCTGACCATTTATTTATTTTACACTCAGGAAGCAATAAAGGGAAAAAAGCTTCGATTAGGACACTCGCTACTTGGATTGGTCAGACTATTCAACAAGCGTACAGGGCGAAGGGCTTGGCTCCTCCACAGGCGGTGACAGCTCACTCCACCAGGGGAATGGCGGCTTCATGGGCGGCAGCTCGACACGTGGCCCCGGACACCATATGCAAAGCGGCCTCGTGGGCCTCTATCAATACTTTCATGTCTCACTATTGTATTGAGCCTGCTTCATTGTCCTCTGTAAACTTTGCTTTGAGAATCCTATCGGTTGATAGGGCAAATTAAAATTTTTGGTTTGATTCAACATACCCACCCGTGTGGTCGGCTAGTTATTTCCCACACGTAGGCTGCCATGGAGTCTGTCAGGAAAAAGGAAAATTTATTATCAAATACTTACCGTAATTTTCCTTTCCTGATGGACTCCATGGCAGACGGAGTTCCCACCCATTGGTCATAGAGTAGGCTAGTTACGGAACGCAGTAGCTAGTGGTGAGTACTCTTTTATGGGAATGGGGTCCTATAGCATTGGAGAGGAGGCGGGGTTAACCCACACGTAGGCTGCCATGGAGTCCATCAGGAAAGGAAAATTACGGTAAGTATTTGATAATAAATTTTCCTTTTTTTTATTCCCAGTTAAATTGCTTCATGCGCCATTTGTGCTGATTCTTTAGCGAAGTTGTAAATAATCATTAGAGGGCCTTTATTTATCTCTGTTTACAGTATCTGCAGAATTCTAATTTCTTTTTCTTCTCTCTCTCTAGTCTGTTCTCTTTAGATAAATATGCAATCTTTAATATACCTGTACGTTGTCATGCGAAATTAATTTTCTGCTAAAAATATTGAAGAATAAAAATATATATTTGACTTTTATAGCACCTAATTGTTATGGTGCTGCTTTGCCACCATTTGATTGATACAGGATTAAAACAATTATCTTATTCAATTATCCTCTGACTATTAAACAAAAGAGGTAATGCTCTTGGAAAAGTCAATTTGTTTTGCTTAATAAGAAACATAAAACTGGTTGCTTACACTACATTTTCCAACTATAAATAGTCAGGGGAGTACTAATTACAATATGATTACTAATAAAGTAATCTTTGATCTGCACATTGAAACATCCCTCATAAGAGCTGAATAAAGGAATACAAGCTCATTATTGCCTTGTCATGTCATGGCCAAATGAAAGAGCATGGAGCAGCATTCAGGAAAAGGTTTCCCTAAAGTATAATCGTATACCGTATGTATCAGCATATAACACGCATCCCAATTTTAGGAAGAAAGTTTAAAAAACTTACATTTTAAATAAAGAACTTTGAAGCAAAATTAGGGTCACAGCCCATCAATGCACCCTGCTCAGTGCTCATCTGCAGTCATTAAATTGCCCAACAATGCACCCTGCGCAGTGCCTATCTGCAGCCTCTAAATTGCCCATCAATGCACCCTGCTCAGTGCCCATCTGCAGCCATTAAATTGCCCAACAATGCACCCTGCTCAGTGCCCATCTGCAGCCGTTAAATTGCCCAACAATGCACCCTGCTCAGGGCACATCTGCAACCATTAAATTGCCCAACAATGCAGCCTGTTCAGTGCCCATCTGCAGCCTATAAATTGACCAACAATGCAGCCTGTTCAGTGCTCATCTGCAGCCTATAAATTGCCCAACCATGCACCCTGCTCAGGGCCCATCTGCAACCATTAAATTGCCCAACAATGCAGCCTGTTCAGTGCCCATCTGCAGCCTATAAATTGACCAACAATGCAGCCTGTTCAGTGCCCATCTGCAGCCTATAAATTGACAAACAATGCAGACTGTTCAGTGCCCATTTGTAGCCTATAAATTGACCAACAGTGCAGCCTGTTCAGTGCCCATCTGCAGCCTATAAATTGACAAACAATGCAGACTGTTCAGTGCCCATCCACAGCCTATAAATTCACCAACAATGCAGCCTGTTCAGTGCCCATCTGCAGCCTATAAACTGACAAACAATGCAGCCCGTTCAGTGCACATCTGCAGCCTCACCATTTCCATCATTGCAGCCTGGCCAGTGTTGGATTATCCCTGCCTTCTCCGAGGGAAGAGGAGGAGCGAGTGCCGCTGAATTACACAGAGCCGTGATCTCCTGTGTACCCGACACTCCGCAACTCACAGCCACGCCTCCTGGCCCTGCTCATATAATAGACAAAACAGTGGCCCAATGCAGGGCCAGGAGGCGTGGCTGTGTGTGACGGAGCGCCGGGTACACAGGAGACCACGGCACTCGCTCCTCTTTCCTCAGAGACAGCAGGGATCGGCGTATAATGCGCACCACGATTTTCCCCTGATTTTAAGGGGAAGAAATGCGTTTTTTACGCCGATAAATACAGTATATTATATATAAGATTATATATATATATATATATATAAGATTATATATAAGATATTATAATATAAGATTTTAGAGCATATTGTTTTATCACTTTAATTGTTTAATAAATCACTTAGTTGTATACAGTATATTAATACATTGGAATTTACCAATAAAACAACATTCTCAAACAAAACAAAATCCAAATATGCAAATTAAAGCCTCCACAACACACCCTTCATGCTTCACCACAAGTCCTTCGTGGGAATGACTCACCAGATGTTTATGCCTTGCATTAAAGCTCTGCAAACTCAGCTTCGGTAATAATACGTGTCCTGGTATACAGCTTGGCTCGCAGGTCAAGAAATCTCTCTTATGTCAAAAAAAAGCTCCCATGGTGCAGTACTTTAAAATTATTTAAAATGTATTAATAAGAAAAGAGTGCTACTCACAAACATCTTAAAAACATAGGCTTCACTTATCCACACAGGTTACTTCAATCCTGCTTCTAGCACGCGTCCCCGTGCTTCCCAGTGTGACAAAGCCCCAGTCAACTCACCCTCCTATGCAGCGATCCAGATTCCGAATCTCCATTGAGACAGCTCGTGATGTCATCAAATGTCGCCGTGTGGCTTCGCACTGACGTGGCCTTTCGTCAAACCAACATTCTCAAAGGGCCAAATTTTTGTATAGGGGTAGCCATGACTTACTACTGATATTTACATTCTTGGATATTTCTACTTTATATATATATAGGCCACAACACTCTCTTTATACCATTTCCACTGAAAGATCCATCCATCCACAGCTTTCAAGAAAGACAATGCAACATGTCCTCTTGCAAGCAAATCAAGTCCCCATTAAATGTTAGGCATCATCTCCATACCATTCATAAAAGGAAGATAAGGAAGCCCCAATATTTTAGTATATTTTATTTCATTCAGTAATCACATCATACCAGGGCCACACTGTGTGATCTTGTACATTGATCTGTGTACAGTGGGTCAAAGATCACACCACTGTGCGCCGCCTGATGCACGGGAATGGGAGGATGTCATATGGTGTCCTCCTAAAATAACAGTGCTTCAGCCTGGCTGTTTTTTTTTTTTTTTTTAATATAGGCTAGGCAGGAGGTGGTATGTAACCATTTTTGACACTGTTCAGCTGCATTCATGCAGCCATCGAATACTACTGCGATCACTGTGATTGTCTACGTGGCCCTGTAATTGTTGTGGCTAATCACAGAGATCACAGCAGTAAACAATGGAATCATGAATGGAAGCCAATGTTTACTAGACATGTGCGCCGTCAATAAATTAGTTTTGTTCCGTTTTGTATTAGAATTAATTCGTATTTCATGATTCGTGTCTGAAATTTCATACGAAATATGAATATTTGTTAGGTTTGTTAACTTTTCGTAACAATTATGATTGTTCGTTATGATGAATTTATCATTATGAGGAACTCACACCATCCCTGTGCTGTGCTGACTTCCTAGGTTTTTAACTTTTAGGTTCGTTAAATTTTCATAACAATTACGAATGTTCGTTATGATGAATTTATCATTATGAGGGGCTCCCACCATCCCTTTGCTGTGCTGACTTCCTGGGTTTTTAACTTTATGATTCGTTAACTTTTCGTAACAATTACTAATGTTCGTTATGATGAATTTATCATTATGAGGGGCTCCCACCATCCCTGTGCTGTGCTGACTTCCTGGGTTTTAACTTTTAGGTTCATTAACTTTTCGTAAAAATTACGAATGGTCATTAGGAATTTGGATCCGAAATTCGTAAACGAAATTTCCATATTTCGTACAAAATTCGGAAGCATAGCAATTCGTATTTCGGATCCTCCCGAATGTACGAATTTATGGAAATTCGTACAAATTTTCGATTCGTACAAAACTAATTGCACATGTCTAATGTTTACTAGTGTTACTGTGATCACTGTGACTGGTCATAGTAATCACACAGTACAGGGTAAATCTGCCGTGTCAGGTGGACACAGTGATCACAGTTTGGGCAGCCATGCACAAGCACCCTAAAGGGGAGGAAGTATGGGTACATCCTCACAGAACGATAATTGTCCCGTGGCCCTAGTCACTGACCTCTGTAAATGCAGAGATTTTGGAGCAATTCAAAGTTTACAGCAGAAGTACTGAAGTTATATCTCAGAAGTACAGCACACAGGCCAAAACCCAGCAAATTAGCTCATGCACCTTTTTCAGTGTCAAACTTTTGCCACAATTACCACTCATTTTTCACATGAAAAACTTGAAACTTTTTTTGCTACATTTGGGGTGCCATTATCAATGAATGGCAATTCAAGCACAACATGAGTTTTTCATGCACTTCATAAACTTTCTTGCTTAATAAACAGCAGCAGCAGTTACATCTGAAACATTTCTTGCTTTTTGCAGTGTGGAGACTAGCAAACAAGCCCATCTTTTATACTGATTAAAAACATTTGTATCCATAAACCTGTTCGTAAACTTTTTATCACTAGTCTCCTACATCAACTGTTCTTTCTTATTACCTTCTTAATATAGAAAACAAGTGTTACAAAAACATCATAGGGTCTTTATATATATATATCATTATGATGTTTTTTATAGCACTTTTTTTGTATAGTAATAAGGAAAAGCACTTGATGTAGGGGGTCAATGACAAAAATAATTTCCCAGGTATGTGAGTGCAAGTTTTAAGTGTTTTAACCTCTTACCATCCATGTAAGGCCTTACTGCCTACACACTGAGCATATGTATTCATGGGGACTCCCAATTATGTTATCACTGTGACAACCAATAAGAGGGATCACATGATTAGGAAGTCCTTCCTGGCATTAAAGTGATTGTAAAGTCACATTTTTCTTACCTGTTATACTTGTTATACATACCTCCTCTCTGCAGTGGATTTCTCAGGTCCCTCTTCTGCTCTCCTGGCCCCTCCCTCTTGTTGAGTGCCCCCATAGCAAGCAGCTTGCTATGGGGCATCCATGCTCAGACACTCACACGCTCAGACACTGAGCCCCGGTTTCGCTCTCCTGATTTGCTAACTGACTAACTGACTTTGATTGACAGCAGTGGGAGCCAATGGCGCCACTGCTGTGTCTCAGCCAATCAGGAGGAGAGTCTCAGACGGCCAAGGAATTCTTGGACATCACTGGAGAGAGATGGGGCTCAGGTAAGTATTACTGGTTGCTGGGGGGGCTGCTGTACACAGAAGGTTTTCTATCTTAATGCATAGAATGCAATAAGATAAAAAAAAACTTCCGACTTGCAATCACTTTAAGACACATATAAAAGGGCCACTGGGAAGGGGCAGAAAGGGGTTAAGCAATTATTAAAGATAATACATTTTCAAAACAATAGTATGTCCCTTTTACCAGAAACTCTAAGTAACTACATTGTTCTTTGGATCATTATAAAATAAATCATTGATAAACTAGTAGACAGTGGGGTTGATTTACTAAAGGCAGATTGTGCACTTTGCAAAGTGCAGTTGTACTCTGTAAGAGCAGTTGCTCCAGAGTTTAGTAAATGAGCAGAAGCTCTGCTGACTTTCATCATTCAATCATGTGCAAGCAAAAATGCTGTTTTTTTAATTTTCTTTGCGTGTGATTGGGTATTCTTTGCAAAGTGAAGCTTTTCATCATTTACTAAGCCTTGGAGCAACTGCACTTTGCAAAATGCACATTCTATCTGCCTTTAGTAAACCAACCTCAATATCTTTTATTTTTTATGATAGCTCCTTATCCAGAAGATCCATGATTATTTAAGGCTGTTATTCTGTATTCATTTTTCAAGTGTGCAAGTTAAGTTACTTTGATTGATGCAGCACAACTGTTCCAATTCTATAATCTAAATATTCAAAGAAAATTGTTAAGAACCATTTGTTTCTCTCATCTCCTATTGTATCTTATGTTCTAAAAAAAAGTTCACAGACAAAAACAAAATTTTACATGATGAATCATTAAAATGAAACCATTAAATTTTCACTTAAAAACCAAAGCAAGCTTTCATATAACATTTTATTCATATTGTGGTTGACTGATGTTTAATGTTTGACTACGCATACACATAAGCACAGACCCGCATAAGCTAAAATCATAAATTTACATGTTATAGCCTAACTATATTTCTTAAAGCTGTTGTAAACCGCTGCATTTTTTTTCTTACCTGAAAGGCAAAGGCATAATGTGCTAGTATGCATTGCATACTAGCACATAATGTGAAACTTACCCCAAAACGAAGCCTTCCAGCGATGCAATGTCAGCGCTGGAGTCCATCTTCACCAGGTCTTCCTGACACTGACACTGAAAAAGGTGCATGAGCTAACTTGCTGGGTTTTGGCCTGTGTGCTGTACTTCTGAGATATAACTTCAGTACTTCTGCTGTAAACTTTGCATTGCTCCAAAATCTCTGCATTTTCCTTCCAGGTTCGTGGACTCCGGCTCTGTGACTGACCCAAGCAGCAATTAAGTCACTCCTGCTCATGCGTGCGGGAGCCACCGGTCATGGCACAGGGCTCTGAAGAAACGGCATGGGCGGCCATTCCTTCAGAGCGCATGCGCTAGTGATTTCACTGCCTGAATGTATAGTAAATATCTCCTAAACGGTTCATGTTTAGGAAATATTTACATTACCTATAGGTAAGCCTTATTATAGGTTTACCTATCTGTAAAACCTAAAAATTGAAGTTTACTTCTTTAACTATAAAGTTATTATGTATTTTATTTATTTGCAGATGTCACTACCTATTATTTAGGTAAAAGCTATAGAACATTTTTTAACATTAAAATTGAACAATATAATAAAGAATGCAACATAGCATGATATGTGGCATTTTGTGGGGGGAAAAAAAAAACAACTAAACAGGGGTTCAGTTCTAAACAGTTGTTTAATGAGATTTAAAGGCAGCAAAAGCCTCTCTAGCAAATAATTTTAGACACACTGAAACCCAGCACTCTAATTGCTATAACACCACCATTACTTCAGATAATTATCAACGAATTCTGCCACAATCATTAAAATTAGGTGAGTATCATGGCATATTTGGGATACTGAACACCTATAATAATTGGAAATTTGTCAACCAATAACCTATTTTATTTCTCCAGGGTAAGAGAAATTTAGCCTCTACATACCTACGCATTTGCTGCATTTTCCCTCCAATGCATCAAAACACATCAATATACTGTAACCTGCGTTATAAGAATTTTTCTTTAATCCAAAGAAATTTGACTTGGAGCTGAAGTACAGCAGGTGTGTAATTCTTTTCATGTTGCTCTGGGTTCATCGGCTTTAAAAGATTGTACATCTTGTTCATGGAGTGTTATTGAGAGGATGGTAACTCCCAGTTAGAATCATTCATTAGCACAGCAATGACTTGGGGCTGATTTATCAATTCTAATACGGCTGCGCTGAAAATTCACCAAGGTGAAAATCCACAAAATTGTACTTCCCAACATTTTAAACTGCACATAACTGTGGTTCATTAGCCAGGGTCTCACAATGCTATAACTCCTACTTTTAGAATGAACCTGAAGTGAATGTACACAGGGCATGTGAAGTGGTGAATGTAGTAGTGAACTACTACTTAGAACTGATGTAACATAGACATTTATGAATTATTTAACATTAGTTTGATAGCTATGTAATGTGGAAATTGCCCTAAATTGCAAAAGTATAAACTTACCCAGGCACAACAAGGCATTTGCAGAAAGAAAAGAGTTTGAGGGCTATGCACAGGCATAGTAGGTGGCTAACAAAATCACACTGTGTTTTGGCTGTGTTTATCGCTCATGCGGCTTAAGCAGCATTTGTATATTAAATTCCCATGCATATAAAGGTGCACGTTGCCAATAGGGATGAACTGAAGGTTCAGTCTGAAGTCTGAAATTTAAACCAAGCTTTGGCTGTTTGGGTGTTGGGATGAATACTTGAACAATTACACATAAGGTAGGAGCCAAACATCATGTATGATAGCAGTACTATTGCCACTATGATACATGTCGGTTCCTGCTGTCAATGGTTGTTAAGGATGTCGGCGTGTGCAACCAGTGATGTCACTGTCCCCAGCCATAGAAGCAAGGGAACTGGGGATAGGTAAAACAAAAAAAACTGTGTAGGGATTCCCCCATTGTTCATACTAGGCCTTCAGGTCAAATATGGTACTATATGACACTGTACTGGTGTGGCTGATGATCAGGTTATCGGTGCTGGCTTACACTGGCACTGGTGACACTGATACTTGTGTGGCTAGCGATTAGAACACTGTTGCTGGCTGCATTGGCTTTGGTGACCCTGGCATGGTGTGACTAGTAATCAGGACAATATTGCTGGCTTCACTGGCTCTGGTGATACTGGCATGGTGTAGCAAGTGATCAGGACAATGTTGCTGACTTCACTGGCTCTGGTTATACTGGAACTGGTATACCAGTGATCAGGTAATAGTTGCTGTCACTAGTGACACCGTCACTGGTGTAGCTAGTGATCAGAACACTGTTGCTGGCTTACACTAACTCTAGTGACACTGTACTGGTCTGACTAGCTATCAGGATACTGCCTCTGGCTTAAAATAGCTGTGGTGACACTGAAATAGTGTGGTGGTAATCACCATGCAGATTATTGCTCCTCCTCTATTGCTGCCAGGAATCCTTCCCTCCTGCACAAAACTTATACTGCAGCACATTATGTTTGTTGTCACATTCTCTTCTATATCCAAAGAACCCACTCTAAATAGTCTCTAATGCTGACTCTGATTGGTTGCTGCTACTAGGCCAGGGGTCTGCAGTACCTCTCCCTGGAGGCCTAGTAGTTTAATAGCATGGGCTGAACAGTGTACTACTGTTCCCAGCTAGCCCAGCTTGCAAATCCTGCGCCATCGGTCCGCATTGATTTGACACTATTCCCCACAGTCTCTGCTCTGATCCAGGACTCATCATCAATGACTGTGTAAAGATGAGGACTTCATTCATGACCGTGTAAGAAAAAGTTCTCTCGCAAACTTCCTGGCATGTCTCCACATCCAGCCCTCCACTGTGGTACACTCACAGACCTTTCTCTGCCCCGAGTCCATAATGGAGAACTTAACCGGAGCGTACGTTCCGACAGTTTCTCCTGCCCCTCTGCTCCAGGAACTTCTCATCAATGACCGTGTAAAGATGAAGTTAGCTCACAGATCTCCCGGGCCTCCTCCTGAGATCGGCGCAACTCCCCCCAGATGGGGGTGCCTTCCTGCTGCTGTCTAGTACTTCATTCTCCGCTTATATGGGAGGCCTGCCCCATGCATATTCCAGTTGGGGATTGGTCAGGGCTCCTCACATGAGCTGCCTGCCACTCCAGTTCTAGGCCCTGCCACTCTTCCAAAACATTCTCCCTGGAAGCAGGGGAGGCAAACTAAAGCACAGGCGGTCACACCCACTGCTACACTAACCACTCTCTGCCCCCAGATCAAAACAAGCAGCCCTAGCTTGAAGCATTGGCCTGCCTAAATTTACCTGTACCGGCAGTTTCCCTAGAAAAAATACTATGCTAGCACCTACCTATGGTAGAGGGTGCTACAGTTGTTTATCCAGTTAATTTTATTTTTTATTTCTATTAACCACTTGACCTCTTGAAGGTTTTACCCCCTTCATGACCAGGGCATTTTTTGCTATTCAGCACTGTGCTATTTTAACTGGCAATTGCGTGATCATGCAACACTGTACACAAATTACATTTTTATATTTTTTTTTTCACAAAAATAGAGCTTTCTTTTGGTGGTATTTGATCACCACTGTTTTTTTTTATTTTTTGCAAAAAAAAAAAAAAAGACTGAAAATTTTGAAAAAAAACAAAACAATATTTTCTACTTTCTGTTACAAAACATCCAATAAAATTAAATGTCTTCATAAATGTACGGCAAAATGTATTCTGCTACGTCTTTGGTAAAAAAAAGAAAAATCCCAATAAGTCTATCTTAATTGTTTGTGCAAAAATTATAGTGTCTACAAACTATGGTATATACTGCATATTAGAATTTACACAGCTATAGATGTTATATTGTAATGGCAGTGATAAATATGACTTTTATTGTGTCTGTGATAGTGCCAGATTGCCCGCCACCTTTAAAGACACTCTCTGGGAGCATCACTACAAAGAAAGTGTTTCACCGCTCAGGTATATCCAAACCCAGGTGTGTAGTTAATGTGAATCTTTCAAAGGTGAAGAGTCCCAGGTGCTGGCTAAATGCAAGGTAGTACAAAGCTTTGAATAGGAGAATCGGGATGCCGCACACCGGATGAAGTAGAAAAATTAGCTTTATTGTAAAAATAGGATCACCAAAAATACAAGACAATATGGCAGAATGTACAGGCTCAGCTGACGTGTTTCGCACTCCTGATTGAGTGCTTACTCATAGCTGGGATGCCGCACACTTCATCCGGTGTGCGGCATCCCGATTCTCCTATTCAAAGCTTTGGGAGCATCACTAACTGACATTGACATCTTTAGTTACACTAATATAGTGATCAGTGATAATACTGTAAATTAACACTGTACTAATGACACTGACTGGTAAGGGGGTAACATATAGGGGCAATCAAGGGGGTAAATATGTACTTAACAATGTGTAATGTGTTTACTGCGTGCTGCTTTTACTTTTCTATCTGGCTGTTATTTCTCCCTGCTCTCTCCCAGCTTTGCAGGGAAAAGAAACAGCCAGATCGCTGATCAGTGTACAGAGCTCTCTATGCTTGTAAACACAGGGCTCTGTGCTGTGATTGAAAACAGCTGATCAGCAGGTCTCAGCCATGAATCATTGGCCGGGACCTGTTGACAAAATTGCGGTTAATCTTCAGTTAATTTTCACACCCCCATTTAGGCACTGCTACTCTTTCTTGCAAAACCACAACCTTATGCTTGAAAGCAATGAACTTGTATGCATGGCTTTTTTATTTTTTTAAATGTTATTTTTTTATTTTCGTACAGATCACCCTTACATTTTGAGACAAATAGCAAACAAAACAACATGAACTGAATACTTTACTCTATCTTTTAGGCATTTATATACATTTATATACAGTACAGACATGTATAGGACTGTAGTTTTTTTTTTGTCTTTCAATAACTGTAAAGTCTGGATTTAAATATTCTGCTCAGATGTTTTTTTTTCCAAATAAAACGGTTTAACACTGTTTGTACATGTGTTTCTTTTGATTCTAAAATTCTTTTTGAGGAAACAAACATTACCTACTGTATATGCCATGTTTGTTTGTTGAACCTTGGACCCTACAGCCCAATTCAAAATAATCTATTAAAAAAAGTGATAGACATAAGTAAATACCATGTTGTTAATTATGCATGAGTGTTAAAGCGGACCTTCAGTCATTTTTTCAAATGTCCATCTATTAAATCTTCTGCCCTTGTTGTTTTAACCTTGGATAATAAAACATTTTTTTTCTGTCAGTAAATACCTTATACAACCCACTTCTTGTTTCTTGCCTGGTAAAAAGCCTATGCTTATGACATCATGCACAGCTCTCTCTATCCCTCTTGTGGGAGTTTGCTAAGAAGGGAAAGGGGATGATTCATAAGAGGGCCAATAGGAGCTGCAGAGCTGGAGGTGTGTCTTTATCTGTTTGTGTAAATCCAGGAAGTGAACAGGCAGCAGCTTCAGCTGCCCACAGTTAAAATGAATGCAGTCAGACTCAGTGGAGGGAGATTTCTGAAGCATATTTGGAAAGTACAGAATCACAGTATATATAAAATAATATGCAAAGTGGTTGGAGGGAAGCTTCAGAATGGTAAAAATGTTTTTATGACAATTTATGTGAGCAGACTGCAGTTCCTCTTTAACCTGGTACCAACGTTCTATTTCAGGGATCCTCAAACTACGGCCCTCCAGCTGTTGCAGAACTCCCATGAGGCATTGTAAAACTCTGACATTCACAGACATGACTAGGCATGATGGGAATTGTAGTTCCTGAACACTTGGAGGGCCGCAGTTTGAAGACCCCTGTTCTATATGAATGATTTCTATATATATGGTGTCAAAAAATGTCTATGGCAATCAGTGCAAGGATATATTATGAAGACATAAAACACATTAATCGGTACATCAAGAAAATAAACACTATTAAGCAAATGGAATACCAACATTTTGGTACATCACTGTCACATGCAAATAAATGCACAATACATTGCATGCATGTGCACGATAGCCACAGCAGGAAAAATTATAATGCCATCTTGTCTAAGCAAGTGATTGGCAAAAGGACAGTTGCATATGTGACATTCCATGAGAACACAAAGCAGCAACCATGCCCTAGCTACTGTTCCCCAGACTAGAGATTAGGGCTATTGTTATGCTCATAAGTTTATATACCCTGGCAGAATTTATTATTTTTTTGGCCATTGTTCAGAGAATATGAATAACACAAAAACATTTCTTTCACTCATGGTTAGTGTTTGTCTGAAGCCATTTATTATCAATTAACTGTGTTTGCTCTTTTTAAATCACAATCACAACAGAAACTACGCAAATGACCCTGATCAAAAGTTTACATACCCTGGTGATTTTGGCCTGATAACATGCACACAAGTTGACACAAATAGGTTTGAATGGCTATTCAAGGTAACCATCCTCACCTGTGATCTATTTGCTTGTAATTAGTGTGTGTGTGTATAAAAAGTCAATGAGTTTCTGGACTCCTGACAGACCCTTGCATCCTTCATCCAGTGCTGCACTGACATTTCTGAATTCTGAGTCATGGGGAAAGCAAAAGGGAAAAGGTAGTTGAACTATATAAAACAGGAAAGGGATATAAAAAGATATCCATGCAATTGAGAATGCCAATCAGCAGTGTTCAAACTCTATTCAAGAAGTGAAAAATGAGGGGTTCTGTTGAAACCAAACCACGGTCAGGTAGACTAACTAAAATTTCAGCCACAACTACCAGGTAAATTGTTCGGGATGCAAAGAAAAACCCACAAATAACTTCAGGTGAAATACAGGACTCTCTGAAAACATGTGGTGTGGCTGTTTCAAGATGCACAATAAGGAGACAATTGAAGAAAGATGGGCTGCATGTTTGAGTTGCCAGAAGAAAGCCATTACTATGCAAATACCACAAAGTATCCCGCTTACAATACGCCAAACAGCACAGAGACAAGCCCCAAACCTTCTGGCACAAAGTCATTTGGAGTGATGAGGCCAAAATTGAGTTTTTTAGCCACTACCATAAATGCTACATTTGGAGAGGAGTAAACAAGGCCTATGATGAAAGGTACACCATTCCTACTGTGAAACACAGAGGTGGATCGCTGATGTTTTGGGGATGTGTGAGCTATAAAGGCACAGAAAATTTGGTCAAAATGTATGGCAAGATGAATGCAGTATGTTATCAACAAATACTGGAGGAACATTTGCATTCATCAGCCAGGAAGCTGCGCATGGGACGTACTTGGACATTCCAACATGACAATAAACCAAAGCACAAGGCCAAGTCGACCTGTAATTGGCTAAAGCAGAATAAAGTGAAGGTTCTAGAGTGCCCATCTCAGTCTCCTGACCTTAATATCATTGAGCCACTCTGGGGAGATCTCAAACGTGCAGTTCATGCAAGACAGCCCAAGAATTTACAGGAACTGGAGGCTTTTTGCCAAGAGGAATGGGCAGCTTTACCATCTGAGAAGATAAAGAGACTCATCCACAAATAACACAAAAGGCTTCAAGCTGTCATTGATGTTAAAGGGGACAATACACGGTATTAAGAACTGGGGTATGTAAACTTTTGATCAGGGTCATTTGGGTAGTCTCTGTTGTCATTATGATTTAAAAAGAGTAAACACAGTTGATGGCTATTAGTGAAAGAAAAGCTTTTGTGTTATCATTCATATTCTCTGAAAAATGGTGAAGAAATCATAAATTCTGTCAAGGTATGTAAACTTATGAGCACAACTGTAACCTGGCATCTGTATATACTAATGAAGTTGTGTATATCTGAAAGGCCCAAACCCTAGCCACATATATGGCCCATCCATATATACTATATATATATATATATGTTTGATGCTTCAATATTAACACAATTCCATTGCAGTCATAAAATTTGATTTGATTAATTTTTTTGTTTTGTTTTATTATATAAATAAAAGTCGACAAATGAACATGCTCTATTACAGTTTTCTTTCCACTTCAAATCAACTACTATTTTAATAAATGTTTTTTTTGTCCCTGATTTTACCCTAATAACATAAGTACAGCAATAGAAGACATCACAGTAGACAACATCCCTCTTCTATTCTGGTAAAACTGTGTCACCAGAACAGGAAGTCAGGAGAAATCTCTTTATTGGAGTTCTGGAATACATTTTCAATAGAATGAGTAGAAACTTTGCAACAGGGAAAAAGACAATTAACAAAAATAATTTCTACTATGTTTGTGTTGACAATGGAGAGTTTCCTCTGTCACAGCCCTGCCTTTCCACCTCATCCAATCAGAGAACCCTTTGCTTTTATTCAGAAGTCACAAAGCACTCTCTGAATGGTGCCCACGCTGAGCATCTAACCTCCTGTGTTCACAATACAGGAGAGCAGCCCCCAGCAAGGGGACCCAGAATCAGGTGGAGATCACTTCAGTGATTTCCAGCTCCCAGGGGCAGAGGCGGCTCTAGACTTTGTGAGGCCTTAGGCAAAATTTAGACATGAGGCCCCACTGTATTATGAAATGTATTAGGAGGGTACAGTATAGGGGAGTGGACCGTACAGGGGGTAGGTAAGTGGGCATAATAAAGATATATTTTCCTCAAGCAGAGATGCACAGGGAAGCTGCTCTCACAGATCCTACCTATTCTGGTAGGCTGTCTCAAAGAGAGAAATAAAGGGGGTTGGGTGGAGAAAGAAAGAAAGAAAGAAAGAAAGAAAGAAAGAAAGAAAGAAAGAAAGAAAGAAAGAAAGAAAGAAAGAAAGAAAGATGGAAAAGAAAGAAAGATGGAAGGAAAGAAAGAGAAAGAAAGAAAGTTGGAAGGAAAGAAAGAGAAATAAAGAAAGAGAAATAAAGAAAGATGGAAGGAACGAAAGAAAGATGGAAGGAAAGAAAGAACGAAAGAAAGATGGAAGGAAAGAAAGAACGAAAGAAAGATGGAAGGAAAGAAAGAAAGAAAGAAAGAAAGAAAGAACGAAAGAAAGAACGAAAGAAAGATGAAAGGAAAGAGAAAGAAAGAAAGAAAGAAAGAAAGAAAGAAAGAAAGAAAGAAAGAAAGAAAGAAAGAAAGAAAGAAAGAAAGAAAGAAAGAAAGAAAGAAAGAAAGAAAGAAAGAGAAAAGAAAGAAAGAAAGAAAAGAAAGATAAAGAAAGATGGAAAGGAAAGAAAAGAAAGATAAAGAAAGATAAAGAAAGATGGAAAGGAAAGAAAAGAAAGATAAAGAAAGATTGAAAGGAAAGAAAAGAAAGATAAAGAAAGATGGAAAGGAAAGAAAAGAAAGATAAAGAAAGATGGAAAGGAAAGAAAAGAAATAGAAAGAAAGATGGAAAGGAAAGAAAAGAAATAGAAAGAAAGATGGAAAGGAACGAGAAAGAAAGAGAAAGAAAGAGAAAGAAAGAGAAAGAAAGATGGAAAGGAAAGAAAGAAAGAAAGAAAGAAAGAAAGAAAGAAAGAAAGAAAGAAAGAAAGAAAGATGGAAAGAAAGAAAGAAAGATGGAAAGGAAAGAAAGAAAGATGGAAAGGAAAGAAAGAAAGAAAGATGGAAAAGAAAGAAAGAAAGATGGAAAAGAAAGAAAGATGGAAGGAAAGAAAGAGAAAGAAAGAAAGTTGGAAGGAAAGAAAGAGAAATAAAGAAAGTTGGAAGAAAGAAAGATGGAAGGAAAGAAAGAAAGATTGAAGGAAAGAAAGAGAAAGAAAGAAAGACAGATGGAAGGAAAGAAACAGAAAAAAGAAAGATGGAAGGAAAGAAAGAAAGATTGAAGGAAAGAAAGAGAAAGAAAGAAAGACAGATGGAAGGAAAGAAAGAGAAAGAAAGAAAGACAGATGGAAGGAAAGAAAGAGAAAAAAGAAAGATGGAAGGAAAGAAAGAGAAAGAAAGAAAGACAGATGGAAGGAAAGAAAGAGAAAGAAAGAAAGACAGATGGAAGGAAAGAAAGAGAAAAAAGAAAGATGGAAGGAAAGAAAGAAAGATATAGGGAGTGGACAGTACAGGGGGTAGGTAAGTGGGCATAATAAAGATATATTTTCCTCAAGCAGAGCTGCACAGGGAAGCTGCTCTCACAGATCCTACCTATTCTGGTAGGCTGTCACAAAGAGAGAAATAAAGGGGGATGGGTGGAGAAAAAAAGAAAGAGAGAGAGAAAGAGAGAAAGAAAGATGGAAAGAGAAAGAAAGATGGAAAGAGAAAGAAGATGGAAAGAGAAAGAAAGATGGAAAGAAAGATGGGAAGGAAAGAAAGAGAAAGAAAGATGGAAGGAAAGAAAGAAAGATGGAAGGAAAGAAAGAAAGATGGAAGGAAAGAAAGAAAGATGGAAAGGAAAGAAAGAAAGAAAGAAATAAAGAAAGAAAGAAAGAAAGAAAGAAAGAAAGAAAGAAAGAAAGAAAGAAAGAAAGAAAGAAAAAAGAAAGAAAGAAAGAAAGAAAGATGGAAAGGAAAGAAAGAGAATGAAAGATGGAAAGAAAGATGCAAGGAAATAAAGAGAAAGAAAGATGGAAAGGAAAGAAAGAGAAAGAAAGAAAGAAAGAAAGAAAGAAAGAAAGAAAGAAAGAAAGAAAGAAAGAAAGAAAGAAAGAAAGAAAGAAAGAAAGAAAGAAAGAAAGAAAGAAAGAAAGAAAGAAAGAAAGAAAGAAAGAAAGAAAGAAAGAAAGAAAGAAAGAAAGATAGAAAGAGAAAGAAAGATGGAAAGAAAGAAAGAAAGATGGAAAGGAAAGAAAGAAAGATGGAAAAGAAAGAAAGATGGAAAAGAAAGATGGAAAAGAAAGAAAGAAAGATGGAAAATAAAGAAAGATATAAGGAAAGAAAAGATGGAAGGAAAGAAAGAAAGTTGGAAGGAAAGAAAGAGAAAGAAAGATGGAAAGGAAAGAAAGATGGAAAGAAAGATGGAAAGAAAGATGGAAAGAAAGGAAAGATAAAGAAAGATGGAAAGGAAAGAAAAGAAAGATAAAGAAAGATGGAAAGGAAAGAAAAGAAATAGAAAGAAAGATGGAAAAGAAAAGAAATAGAAAGAAAGATGGAAAGGAAAGAAAAGAAATAGAAAGAAAGATGGAAAGGAAAGAAAATAAAGAGAAAGAAAGAGAAAGAAAGAGAAAGAAAGATGGAATGAAAGAAAGAGAAAGAACGACAGACAGATGGAAGGAAAGAAAGAGAAAAAATAAAGATGGAAGGAAAGAAAGAGAAAGAAAGAAAGACAGATGGAAGGAAAGAAAGAGAAAGAAAGAAAGACAGATGGAAGGAAAGAAAGAGAAAAAAGAAAGATGGAAGGAAAGAAAGAAAGATATAGGGGAGTGGACAGTACAGGGGGTAGGTAAGTGGGCATAATAAAGATATATTTTCCTCAAGCAGAGCTGCACAGGGAAGCTGCTCTCACAGATCCTACCTATTCTGGTAGGCTGTCACAAAGAGAGAAATAAAGGGGGATGGGTGGAGAAAAAAAGAAAGAGAGAGAGAGAAAGAAAGATGGAAAGAGAAAGAAAGATGGAAAGAGAAAGAAAGATGGAAAGAAAGATGGAAAGGAAAGAAAGATGGAAAGAAAGATGGAAAGGAAAGAAAGATGGAAAGAAAGATGGAAAGGAAAGAAAGAGAAAGAAAGATGGAAAGGAAAGAAAGAGAAAGAAAGATGGAAGGAAAGAAAGAGAAAGAAAGAAAGAAGAAAGAAAAGAAGAAAGAAAGAAAGAAAGAAGAAAGAAAGAAAGAAAGAAAGAAAGAAAGAAAGAAAGAAAGAAAGAAAGAAAGAAAGAAAGAAAGAAAGGAAAGAAAGATGGAAAGGAAAGAAAGAGAAAGAAAGATGGAAAGAAAAGAAAGAGAAAGAAAGGTGGAAGGAAAGAAAGATGGAAGGAAAGAAAGATGGAAGGAAAGAAAGATGGAAAGTAAAGAAAGAGAAAGAAAGATGGAAGGAAAGAAAGAGAAAGAAAGATGGAAAGGAAAGAAAGAGAAAGAAAGAAAGATGGAAAGAAAGATGGAAAGAAAAGAAAGATAAAGAAAGATGGAAAGGAAAGAAAAGAAAGATAAAGAAAGATGGAAAGGAAAGAAAAGAAAGATAAAGAAAGATGGAAAGGAAAGAAAAGAAAGATAAAGAAAGATGGAAAGGAAAGAAAAGAAATAGAAAGAAAGATGGAAAGGAACGAGAAAGAAAGAGAAAGAAAGAGAAAGAAAGAGAAAGAAAGATGGAAAGGAAAGAAAGAAAGAAAGAAAGAAGAAAGAAAGAAAGAAAGAAAGAAAGAAAGAAAGAAAGATGGAAAGAAAGAAAGAAAGAAAGAAAGAAAGAAAGAAAGAAAGAAAAGAAAGAAAGAAAGAAAGAAAGAAAAAAGAAAGAAAGAAAGAAAGAAAGAAAGAAAGAAAGAAAGATGGAAAGAAAGAAAGATGGAAAGAAAGAAAGAAAGAAAGATGGAAAAGAAAGAAAGAAAGATGGAAAAGAAAGAAAGATGGAAGGGAAGGAAAGAAAGAGAAAGAAAGAAAGTTGGAAGGAAAGAAAGAGAAATAAAGAAAGTTGGAAGAAAGAAAGATGGAGGAAAGAAAGAAAGATTGAAGGAAAGAAAGAGAAAGAAAGAAAGACAGATGAGGGAAAGAAAGAGAAAGAAAGAAAGACAGATGGAAGGAAAGAAAGAGAAAAAAGAAAGATGGAAGGAAAGAAGAAAGATTGAAGGAAAGAAATAGAAAGAAAGAAAGACAGATGGAAGGAAAGAAAGAGAAAGAAAGAAAGACAGATGGAAGGAAAGAAAGAGAAAAAGAAAGATGGAAGGAAAGAAAGAAAGATATAGGGGAGTGGACAGTACAGGGGGTAGGTAAGTGGGCATAATAAAGATATATTTCCTCAAGCAGAGCTGCACAGGGAAGCTGCTCTCACAGATCCTACCTATTCTGGTAGGCTGTCACAAAGAGAGAAATAAAGGGTGGATGGGTGGAGAAAAAAAGAAAGAGAGAGAGAAAGAGAGAAAGAAGATGGAAAGAGAAAGAAAGATGGAAAGAGAAGAAAGATGGAAAGAGAAAGAAAGATGGAAAGAAAGATGGAAAGGAAAGAAAGAGAAAGAAAGATGCAAGGAAAGAAAGAAAGATGGAAGGAAAGAAAGAAAGAAGGAAGGAAAGAAAGAAAGATGGAAAGGAAAGAAAGATGGAAAGGAAAGAAAGATGGAAAGGAAAGAAGAGAAAGATGGAAGGAAAGAAGAAAGAAAGAAAGAAAGAAAGAAAGAAAGAAAGAAAGAAGAAAGAAAGAAAGAAAGAAAGAAAGAAAGAAAGAAAGAAAGAAAGAAAGAAAGAAAGAAAGATGGAAAGGAAAGAAAGAGAATGAAAGATGGAAAGAAAGATGGAAGGAAATAAAGAGAAAGAAAGATGGAAAGGAAAGAAAGAGAGAGAAAGAAAGAAAGAGAGAGAAAGAAAGAAAGAAAGAAAGAAAGAAAGAAAGAAAGAAAGAAAGAAAGAAAGAAAAGAAGAAAGAAAGAAAGAAAGAAGAAAGAGAAAAGAAAGAGAAAGAAAGAAAGGAAAGAGAAAGAAAGAAAGAAAGAAAGATGCAAGGAAAGAAAGAAAGATGGAAAGAAAGATGCAAGGAAAGAAAGAAGATGGAAAGAAAGATGGAAAGGAAAGAAAGATGGAAAGGAAAGAAAAGAAAGAGAAAGAAAGATGGAAAGGAAAGAAAAGAAAGAGAAAGAAAGAGAAAGAAAGATGGAAAGGAAAGAAAAGAAAGAGAAAGAAAGATGGAAAGGAAAGAATAGAAAGAGAAAGAAAGAGAAAGAAAGAAAGAAAGAAAGAAAGAAAGAAAGAAAGAAAGAAAGAAAGGAAGAAAGAAAGAAAGAAAGAAAGAAAGAAAGATAGAAAGAGAAAGAAAGATGGAAAGAAAGAAAAAAGAAAGATGGAAAGGAAAGAAAGAAAGATGGAAAAGAAAGAAAGATGGAAAAGAAAGATGGAAAAGAAAGAAAGAAAGATGAAGGAAAGATGGAAAGGAAAGAAAGAAAGATAAAGAAAGATGGAAAGGAAAGAAAAGAAAGATAAAGAAAGATGGAAAGGAAAGAAAAGAAATAGAAAGAAAGATGGAAAGGAAAGAAAAGAAATAGAAAGAAAGAAGGAAAGGAAAGAAAATAAAGAGAAAGAAAGAGAAAGAAAGAGAAAGAAAGATGGAAGGAAAGAAAGAGAAAGAAAGACAGACAGATGGAAGGAAAGAAAGAGAAAAAAGAAAGATGGAAGGAAAGAAAGAGAAAGAAAGAAAGACAGATGGAAGGAAAGAAAGAGAAAGAAAGAAAGACAGATGGAAGGAAAGAAAGAGAAAAAAGAAAGATGGAAGGAAAGAAAGAAAGATATAGGGGAGTGGACAGTACAGGGGGTAGGTAAGTGGGCATAATAAAGATATATTTTCCTCAAGCAGAGCTGCACAGGAAGCTGCTCTCACAGATCCTACCTATTCTGGTAGGCTGTCACAAAGAGAGAAATAAAGGGGGATGGGTGGAGAAAAAAAGAAAGAGAGAGAGAAAGAAAGATGGAAAGAGAAAGAAAGATGAAAGAGAAAGAAAGATGGAAAGAAAGATGGAAAGAAAGATAGAAAAGGAAAGAAAGAGAAAGAAAGACGGAAAGGAAAGAAAGAGAAAGAAAGATGGAAAGGAAAGAAAGAGAAAGAAAGATGGAAGAAAGAAAGAAAGAAAGAAAGAAAGAAAGAAAGATGCAAGGAAAGAAAGAAAGATGGAAAGAAAGATGCAAGGAAAGAAAGAAAGATGGAAAGAAAGATGGAAAGGAAAGAAAAGATGGGAAAGGAAAGAAAAGAAAGAGAAAGAAAGATGGAAAGGAAAGAAAAGAAAGAGAAAGAAAGATGGAAAGGAAAGAAAGAAAGAGAAAAGAAAGAGGAAAGAAAGAGAAAGAGAAAGCGAAAGAAAGAGAAAGAAAGAAAGAAAGAAAGGAAAGAAAGAGAAAGAAAGATGGAAAGAAAGAAAGAAAGATGGAAAGAAAGAAAGAAAGATGGAAAGGAAAGAAAGAAAGAAAGAAAGATGGAAAAGAAAGAAAGAAAGATGGGAAAAGAAAGAAAGATGGAAGGAAAGAAAGAGAAAGAAAGAAAGACAGATGGAAGGAAAGAAAGAGAAAACAGAAAGATGGAAGGAAAGAAAGAGAAAGAAAGAAAGACAGATGGAAGGAAAGAAAGAGAAAGAAAGAAAGACAGATGGAAGGAAAGAAAGAGAAAAAAGAAAGATGGAAGGAAAGAAAGAAAGATATAGGGGAGTGGGACAGTACAGGGGGTAGGTAAGTGGGCATAATGAAGATATATTTTCCTCAAGCAGAGCTGCACAGGGAAGCTGCTCTCACAGATCCTACCTATTCTGGTAGGCTGTCACAAAGAGAGAAATAAAGGGGGATGGGTGGAGAAAAAAAGAAAGAGAGAGAGAAAGAGAGAAAGAAAGATGGAAAGAGAAAGAAAGATGGAAAGAAAGATGGAAAGAAAGATGGAAAGGAAAGAAAGAGAAAGGAA